>BPTQ01000009.1:337515180-337564887 GCA_019973895.1 Chrysanthemum seticuspe
CGAAATAATACCGGAAATACAAACAAATTCCAGGTCGAATACATCTTCCGGGTATTCGACTCCGGGTTCGGGTTATTCCTTATCCCTTCCTCTCCCTCACAAAGGGATCGAGGAACGGATATATTTGATAACATTTGGGAGTAAACTCCCAACCAACAAGTTCAATAAAAGAAAGTGAGTGGAGGATGCGTATTGGCCAATGTTATAACACACACATACACAAACTATGAACAAGTTAGCGGAATATAGAAAGAGATATTCGAACACAACATTTTGATCACTGGATTGTCACCATAGTTAGCGGTTTATCAACCCACATGAGCAAACAAAAACTTCAAAACCAAGAGTGTGAATTTTGATGTACCAAAATCGCTAAACGGGTTACGCGTAGAACGACACCCACGAACAAAAACAAGCTTAAAAACGTAAATCCACGCGTAAAGTTTGAAACTTTTTGCCAAAAACAAGTATTTTAACACCTCAAAACATTGAAAGTACAAGAATCTTGGATTAAAAAGTGTAAAAAACGAGTTTTTAAGATAACCGAAGTTAGCGTTATCTCTACGCGTAAGATTCAAAATCAAAACTTCAAAAACAAACGAGTACACCCAACTATTTGGCGATTGATACCACTGTTAGGTCACTAGTTTTACAACACAAGCTTATAGAGAAAGATATAAGGCGATTGAACAAGTATCAAACACATACACACACAATATTGTAACCGGTTATGCGTAGGAGGTGAGTGAAAGAAAATAACTTGAACAACCAACCCTCAAATGAGGGTTTACAATAGTTTATATAGGCAAGGAGCTAGGGAAACACTCCCTCTCCTTCCCTATTCCTTATTGGGCTTGGGCCTCAGCTTATGGGCCTTCTACATAAGCTGGACCTTAAACAAACATAAAGGCCATAATAAAGCTACCTATTACATATGAAATATAAATACTTGAAATACTGTTTAGGAGTGATTCCAACATTTTGTTACGAGTGACCTTTATTGATTCAAATAACTCATTGAAATGACGTTTAATCTTTTCATTTTCTTCTAGAAAACTTTCGTTTTCCTTTTGTAATGCATTTACTAGGTTTTGAAGATGAAACGTTTGAGAATTCTGAGAATCTAAAGGAGGAGGCATTTGGGAGCCTGTCATATTGTTCGTTTGACCCTTTAATTGAGAGATTTGGGCTTTCAACTTTCTGATTGTGTTGCAATGAGCTTGAATCTGTTCATCACGTTTGTTAATTTGAAAAACTGCATCAAACTCTGGAGCATCTGAGGATGTCTTGATATTTGAAGTTTTGACATTTTCTTTAAGATGTTGATATTTTAGTTGTAAATTAAAATGCTCAACTTCTAGTTTAGAAAAATGTTTAACCAAATTATCGTGATCATCCAGTTCAATTTTCTCGTTTAGTTCAGAATTAGTTTTTTCAAGCTCAATGACACGATCATGGGAGACTTTCAGGGCAACAGAAAATCATGAAATTGAGAAGCATTAATAGAACAATTTGTAGCAGTGAAAAACACATCTTGAGCAATACATTCAGAAATCATGTTCTCATTTAGTGTATGCAAGTTCTTCCTCTCAATCTCATTATATTTTAGTGCTCGCTCATAGTCACTAACTTCAACTATCATTGCATCAAATTCTTTTTCCATTCCCTTAATATCAGTATGTATCCCCTTTTTAAGACTCTCAAAGTAATCTTTTAGAAGTTTAAAGAAAGGCATGACCTCAGTTAAATAGCATTCTTTTGTTTGTTCAAAACCCCTTTCCCCTTCAGTAATCCCAGTGGGTGTGATCCTTTTCTTACAAGTTTTCTCAAAATCAACAAATAGTTGAAAAATAACATATTGACTGATTAAGATCTTGCTTTTAGTGGCAATCGTTCTAGGAACTAGATGCATTGGCGTACTGGGAGGATACACAGTTGCTTTAGGCATTTTCCTAAGGGGAGGATTTGTTTCAACAATATTTTCTGCTTTCTGCTTATCTAAGTCCATTTTCCAGAACACTTGTTCGGGAGTCAACAATGTTTGAGGCTTAAACATGTTCAGGGAGATCCAATTCTCTTTTTTGTAGTCATGGGGAGTGATAATTACTTTCTTCTCTTTGCTTTTAGGATCATTTAGTTTCTTATTCATCTTCTCCCTAGTGATTTCATCTAATTTCTTATCTTCCTCTGTGCACTCAAAGCAACTAGGTTTTTGTCTAGGTTTAAGAATCTCATTGCCATCATAGATCACACTTTGAGCTGCTTTTGCTATCTTCCCGTACTCAGGGTTGGGTTTATCAATAATGGGAACACTATGCTTATCGCTTAGAACTCTATGTTTGGTGATCATGTGAGCAGTCTGAATGGTGTTCCCTTGTATGTACAACTTGTTTTCAAGTTTGTTTTTCAAGGTTTTCAGATTAGAAAAATCTCTCAAGAGTTTTGATTCCTTTGCATTAAATTCTTGCTTAAGCATTTTCACATTTTCTTAAAGTTCTTGTTTTTGCTTAGCAGTTTTAGAAAGCTTTTCTTGCAAGGAATTTAATTCTTGTTTTAATACTTCTTCTCTAAAATTACTTTTTCTAATGATTGTACGCACTTGGTCATCCATTTCCTGCTCACGAGTGGTCAACTCAAATTTTGCAAGTTGTTCATAAATAGCAACACGTTCTTTATAGGTATTTAGTTCAGAAATTACAGAATCATCGGGGGCACATGCAGTGTATTCATCAAAAACATAGTCATTGTTGACTGCAGAAAATGCATCACTTGGTACAACTTCACTTTCCCTTTGTTTCACATATTGATCATATGGGACAACATTGATATTACCCATATTTTCAATATTTGATTCAATAGTTTCAGTTGATTGTACTTTGTCATGCATCTTTTGCACATCATCATCATCGTATAGTTTTAATACCTCTGAGATGAGTTTGTCTTTGGATGGGCCAGCTTGTGGTGAAGAAGAGACCTTGGGAGAAACCATTGGAGAAATGCTAGCCATAAAAATTGTGTGTGCAGTAGGTCCATCATCCACATCAGAGTCGTATGCATCATAATCAGCGACTTGAAAGGCATTCTGATGATTGTGACCTATCTCCTGAATAGGCTGCTCATCCACATCTGCATCATAGGTCTTGGCATTGCCCTCAGCAAGAAACAACAATTCCTCTTCATCCAAAGCAGCACCATTATCCTGAGCTTGTACAAGCAGCATCTTATCTCTGAAGTAATCAACATTCTGTGGACGTTTTGGAGATGTTCAGTTCCTTGCAATGTGTCCCTCACCACCACAGTTATAACATTTGATCGGCTTAGCTTGACCTTGATTACCATTCCTTCCTCGATTCTGATTACCAACATAACCTCTACCAGCTCCACCTCTTCCCTGATCATACTGTCTTTCCTGAACTGGTTGCACCAAGATCCTCCCATCTTTAACAGTAGCTTGATTGTGTGGGTTAGATGCTGTTCTGAGGTTGTTGTTGGTTTGTGGGAGAGAATTCATGTTTTGACTAATCAAAAGAGCAAGTTGATTAATGATGTTACCCACGTGTGCATCAGCATCAGCTTGTTTGAACATAGGATCAGGAATGAGTTTGTGATTACCATTACCCATGGGTATGACTTGTGAGGCTTTGGTTGTGATTCCGATGTTTGAGTAGAAGGCAGTTGAGTCATTAGATGAGCTTGTCTCTCCCTGGTTGGTTTTGAACTGATTAAGAATCATTTTTTCAAACATAGCATGTCTCTCATTCTGAAGGAGGAAGGCATAGAGTTGCTCATAGTTTGTATTCTGCAATCCTTTAATGAGCTTCACAGAGGTGACAAACTTGTGCCATTCGGGATTCATGTTGTTCACAAATTTTGAGTTCAGCTGAATGTTAGGCATAGTCATTCTAATGTTCCTCATATCATTCACCAACTTATGAAATCTCACATAGTACTCATAGACACTCTCATCTGGTTTCATCTTGAAGTGTTCAAATTCGTCATAGAGTTGTGATTCTCTGTCTTCCATAGTTAATTCAGAACCTGAGAGAAGCATCTTGACATTATCTCATACTGCCTTTGCTTCGGTGTTGTGATTGATCAGCTTGTAGATGTCTTTAGGAAGACCTTGAAGAACAATGTTAGAAGCCCTGATATCAGCATCGAATCTCTTTTTCTCCTTATCATCAAGCTCATCATACATCTTTGGTCTGTCCATTCCGTAAATCAGAGTTCCATCTTCAGCAGTATCAAGTACATCTCTAGTCGTCTCAACTCGATACGGTCCTTCATCAATGGATTTGAGAATGTTGACACCATTTTCCTTTCCAAGACAGTACAATCTGATTCGTTGAGCTCACGAATCATAGTCAGTTCTGTCAAGCATGGGTGGACGAGTATCTGAACCAGCTGCTTGAACGTCCTCGGCAACAGTGGAGATGATTGTAGAAACGTTGGTAGACATGATGACAAATTAAACGGGATTTTATAACTCTATGATTAAACCGGGAAATAGATTCTTTCACGGGATTTTACTAAATCAAGAGAAAACCGTAAAGAAATCACCCAAGTCGCTAGAAAATTATGCACCAAGTCGCTATCTTCTAATTCGCTATACCACCAAGTCGCTAAAGTCCCAAGTCGCTAAACAAAAGACAAGTCGCTAAATAGCAACTCGCTAAGTCTCAAGTCGCTAGCAAAATTTTGGCAGCAATTCGCTAAGATACAAGTCGCTAAGGAATCAAGTCGCTAAATAGCAACTCGCTACTTACCAAGTCGCTAACACCAAGTCGCTACCCGTAGTGGAGCATCCACTACTTGTACTGTTAGTCGCTAGGCCTAAGTCGCTAACTCCACTAACTGTAACTCGCTACAAAAATGTAAAGCAAGTCGCTAGCAAGAAAGAAATCCGTAGGTCAAGTCGCTAGCAAGAAAAACATCACAAACATCACTTTTCAATCCAAAAACAACCCAACCAAGATGATTAATGCTTACCAAATGAAAACCTAAACACTTGTGATGATTCTAAACATAAAAGTACTAACAAAATCCAAGCTTTAACACAAGAAATCAACCAAATGATGCACAAACCACTAAACTTTTTCAAACTCAAAAACCACCTAAAAACCACTAGAAATCCAAAGATGTGCAAGATATGATCTAACCATGGCTCTTGATACCAATTGTAGGATATTTAATTTCACATACACATCAAACCATAACACAAAGTAGGCGTATAAGTGGAATTCTAGAGAGAGAAAGTTAGAGGTTTAGGGAACTTAGTGAGAGAAAGTGAAAGATATTATTATGAGCTCCAACTCTCTACCTTGGGAGGTAGAGAGTATTTATAGTCTTACATAAAACGCCACACAAAGGGCTGTGGATCAGGCATACAGTGGGTAAAGACCCGTCCGTCCTCCACGGTGTTACTTAACTAAATACTACTTAGCTTAAAATAACTACGACTACGAGCTTTCTAAAGATTACATATACTTGAGGTGACCGACTCTTTAATACCTGGAATTTCTAATTCCTAACAACTCTTTTGCCGGGTAGTTCAAGAGGGAGGAGTAGGCAGGATAAGCTTCCTCTTCGATGCGGATTTAGCAGCTTTTGCACTGGTACCTTTCCTGCTTCGGACTCTCTCACCAATGCCGGAGGGTCCTACGATGGCCAACTGTCCTTCTGAGACTGGTTCATCAGAGTCTGCAACATTCTCCACAAGCTGGTCTTCAACATCTATGGGTTCCTTTGAAGGAGGAGCAAAGGAAACAGGTTCGATGGGCTGAGCATCCACATCATTGTTGTTTACCGATACTGAAGGAGAGCCCGCACCATAGCTCGTCTCCTGGGGATCCTTCAGAATAAAGCTGACCTCCTTCGCACCACCAGCAACCACAAAGTTTCTGAATGACATTTCTGCACAAAGGAGCAAATAAGATAAATATCGGAAAGATAAGTTTTTATCTCTTATTTTAATCAAAAAAATACATACTTTCTCCATCACAAATAATCTCAGGTACCAAAGGAGATCCCTCCCATCTTTCAGCAAGACCAGCCATGAAAAGAATTGGCTCAGGGAATGTTTGGCAATCAGCTGGATAACGAGCCAAACGCTGATACAAAGGATTCCTCCTCACAGTATAGGGCAAGGGATCTTTGAACCTTTTTTCATCATATTGAAACTCTGGGTTTAACAATGCAGGGAAAGTTGGAGGGATAATGGTGTTTTGGATATAAAAGAACTTTCCTTTCCAGTTCCTGATGTTTGTAAACGGCCTATCTATGAGAATGGGCACATCCCTTTCACCCCTCTTAGCCAGTGTCAACCAATCTCCTCCAGGGTATAAGTTCAGAAACCCTCTAAGCACAGTTAATGATGGTTCAAACCCATAAGCTTTACACATCACAATATATGTCGTAAGCTTGGCTAGGCCAAACGGGTTAAACCTAGATATGTGTACTTCATAGTACTGGAGGAGTTCTAAGATCAAAGGGTGCAAGGGTATCCTAAGGTTGGAGGTAGTGAATGCATAGGTGTATAAGCCTACATAGTTTTCTGGGGCATAAAAAATACCTTGATTTTTACCAGGTAACATGATTTTATGCTCTTTAGGAATTGGATAATCGGTGAGGAACACTTTGAGCTCCTCCCTAGTCAAGGTGCAACTTTGTTGTTTGATTACAAATTTCTTATTTGTAGACATTGATCCTCCTAAATCGACAATACAGTATTTGAAAACGTAACAGATACGAAGGAGTACTTTACCTGTTTGTTCGAAAGCCTGATCGGAAGAGGATTTAGTAGGTGAAAAATTGGGCGTGAGATAAAATGGTGTTAGGGTTTTACTGTTTTTAACTTTAAATACCCTCACATATGTTAAATCTCGGCCCTACACGTGTCCTAAGTTATCCCCTTACCTCCGGATTTCAAACCCTCTTTTAAAATTTGAAATGACATTTTATTTTACCGAGGAAAAGAGGTAGTTAGGATAAATACAAGCATTAATTACGGTCAATAGTTGCTAGACTTTTCATCTTCGTTCGTTTTTTGTGACGAAGGGGAGGTTTCGTTTCTATTTCTGAGTCGTAAGCAATATTTCTTGTTCGTACATATCACTTTCGACTGGAGGGCTTGATGACGTACCCTCCGATCAGGTCGAAGGACCCCCCTTCGGCCTCAGTCGAATTTGCATTACGAAGAACCAAGTCTTTCTTCATAAGTCATTGGTGGCGTAAAACCATTCATCATTGATATGGTTACCAGTTGGGAATTCGCCAGCCGAAGGCCTATGCCCTTTGGAGTCTTCTCTTGAAGACACCAAGACAAAGGAGAACCTTGACTTGGTCTTCCCCCATGTTCCCACTATCTCCTTAGCTTCCCCGCCAAGACAGAGAGAGTGGGGATGAAGCCCTAGCGGTTACCACAAATCATGGGACGCCCCCATGATCTCCGAAACGTGTGCTAACACTCTCCAAGCTTATTTCTCACCTATAAATAGGTTGGACGAGTCATTTCAATGGTATGTTCACTCAACACAGTATTTCACATACTCCATATTATTTACAACACATATCACATACTTACTCTCACGCCGGAGGTGGTTCGCAGGGCCCACCCACTGCGCAATCACATAACGAAGTGTCTATTATTTCTTATTGCAGATTGGCTACAAGTTTGGCGCAAGCATATCACCCCTCATACCCTTCGATCACCATCGAAGGCCTGGTTGTACGAATTATTGTACAATCATACACCTTAGAGATATAATGTAACCCAAACAACCCGTTTATTATTAAATGGATTGGAATTTGCTCATCTAGTATTCTTCCCTTTGATTTTGCAGACAGGGCGTCCTTTTGTGTATGCAAAGGGAGAATATGGAGCAAGAAGAGTGATCGAGATGTTAAAAGATTAGCTAAAGCTTACAATGGCTCTTTATAGATGTCAACTCTCAATGATATTACCAGGAACCATGTTAGAACACAGACTGACAATTGGCTCATTCGCCTTTTTAAAATGTAGTTTCCAATTATTTTATCAGGAAGCATTCGAAGTATAATTTACAAGATAAGATATAGTTCAATGACATCGAAACGGATCCATATAAAATGACTAAACCAACTAATACATTGGTAAAGGTTAGAACATTGGTTAAATGTTAGACGAGACATAATGTGAAATGGCCTAAAAAGTGTTGGTCCCCAACGTATGAAATGAATGTGTCGATATGAAAATGCAAACAGTAAATAATCTTTGAATAACTAAATCGTCTAACTTTTGAAATGTTACAGAACTTCGAGTATAAGTACTAAACGAATGGGTACATTCCCAAACGATGCAACGGTTCAAATGATAACCGTTTTTGGCGGTTATAACCGTTTGAAACTAACTAACAACTAACTACCATAACCGCTTGGCGGTTACTTAACTGCTACCAACCGCTATTCAGTTGAAATCTTTAAAACGAGCAAGTTTGGTCCTTTGAGTTAGAAGCAATGTCGAGATTAGTATCTTCATTCTCCTCCTTAATCTTGATCGTTGCTTCGTCCTAAATCTTGAACTCCGAGAATTTGTCGCATAGTCACGAACTTGAGTCTTGGTAATGCTTTTGTTAAGATATCTGCTCTTTGTAGTTCTCCACTTACGTGCTCCACTTTGATATGACCATTCTCTACGCATTCACGAATGAAATGATAGCGAATGTCTATGTGCTTGCTCCTTCCATGAAAAACTGGGTTCTTTACGAGTGCTATTGCTGATACGTTGTCAACTTTAAGCGTTATCTTCTTTTCTTCTAATCCAGTTAATTCACTGAGTAATCGTTTTAGCCATAAGACTTGACATGCTGCTGCAGTAGCCGCCATGAATTCTGATTCACATGATGAGAGCGCTACTGTCGGTTGCTTCTGAGCACACCAGGTAATAGGTGACTCTCTAAAGTAAAATACTATTCTAGTAGTTCCTTTTCCTTGATTTGTATTGATTCCATAACTACTGTCGTTGTATCCTGTAATCTTGCAGCCGCCTTCTTTCTTGTATATTATTCCATGGTCCTTCGTTCCTTTGATGTATCGGATTACTTGTTTCACTGCCTTCAGGTGATGATCCTTCGGGTCTTGCATAAATCTACTGAGTAGTCCGACTGAGTAACTAAGATCTAGTCTTGTATGTAGTAAGTATCTGAGACTTCTAATTAAGCTTCGGTAATAAGTTGCGTTAACTGGGTTTCCATCTTCCGCCTTGACAAACTTAGTGCCGGGATCCATCGGTGTCTTCATATCATTACTATCCGTCATGCTTGTCTCTTTTAAGATCTTGTTAATGTATCCTGTTTGCTTGATTGTAATCTCTCCTCCTGTCTGTGTAACTTCTATCCCAAGGTAATATGCTAGCAACCCTAAGTCGCTCATTTCAAATTTATCTTCCATCTGGGATTTGAACAAGTCTACTTCCTTCTTTGGAGTGCCTGTGATTATCAAATCATCTACATATACTCCAACGATAAGTGTAGAAGTCTTGCTTCTCTTTGTGTAGACTGCTTGTTCGAGATTACATTTCTTAAAGTCTAAGGACTTCAAGGTCTGGTCAAGCTTTACGTTCCAAGGTTTAGGAGCTTGTCTTAAGCCATACAATGCTTTAGTTAGCTTGTAGACTTTTCCTAGGTTTCCTTGTTGAATGAAACCTTCAGGTTGTGTAACATAGACTTCTTCCTTCAATTCTCCATGTAAATATGTTGATTTTACATCTAAGTGGTGTACTTGCCATCCATGATATGCTGCTAGTGCTAATATCAATCGAACTATTTCTATCCTAGCAACTGGTGCAAACACCTCATCGAAGTCTATTCCTTGTTCTTGTACATAACCTTTTGCTACTAATCTAGCTTTATACTTTATGATCCTTCCTTGTGCATCTCTCTTGGTTTTATAAACCCACTTGAGTCCTATTGCCTTATGATTTTCGGGCAATGTGGTAAGGGTCCACGTGTTATTTTTGTTAATTGAATCTAATTCAATTTCCATGGCCTCAATCCACTTCTCATCTTTTGATGCTTCCTTGTAATTACGGGGTTCTTCTTCTGTGAAGAATAAGCTTGGAGCTTCTACTTCACGTGCAGTTTGGTAAATTTCCGTAATATCCTTTAAACCTTGTATAGGTCTATGATCAAATCTAGGATCTGAGCTTTCGAATGAACTTATAGTAGCTCCTTCTTCATCTTCTGAGTTAGGATTGTAAGTGTATGATGGTGGTGTGATTGGTGAGGGTGGATCTGGTATAGGTTCTTGTTCATGATACGTGTTATCAGTGTTTTCTATGTTGACTGGTGTAGGATTATCATAGTCAACTCCATCTATTACAAAGCTAGTCCAAAATGTATCTTCAGTGCTTGTATCCTCTTCATTGTTATTCCAATCCCACGGTTTCGTTTCCATAAACTTTACATCCCTACTAACATGTTTCTTCTTTTCTATTGGATCATACAGCCTTGATCCTTCTTCAACTCCTAAGTAAATCATTGGAATGCTTCTATCATCAAGCTTATTCAAGTGAGGTATCGTTACCTTAGCATAAGCTGTGCATCCGAATATTCTTAGGTATTTTAGGTTTGGTTTTCTGTTGTAGAGGGCTTCATATGGTGTTTTATCTTCCAGGGCCTTCGTAGGTACCCTGTTGAGTATGTAAATGGCGTACCTGACTGCTTCCGCCCAAAAAGTTAAGGGTAACTTCATCGCTTTCATCATACTCCTAGTCGTTGATAACACTGTCCTATTTCTCCTCTCTACTACACCATTCTGCTGCGGTGAGTATGGTGCTGTCAATTGTATTTCTATTCCATTCTTCTTATAGTATTTGGTGAATTCATGTGATGTAAATTCACCTCCTCTATCCATTCTTAGCATCTTTATTTTCAACTTCAACTTTGATTCAATCTGCTATCTAAATTCCTTGAATGTGCTGAATGCTTGATCTTTCGAGTTTAGAAAGTAAGCCCACATGAAACGTGTGCAGTCATCTACTAATAAGAAGATGAGCTTCTTTCCAGAGTGTGTTGCTGGACTTATGGGACCACAAAGATCTCCATATACTAAGTCCAACGGGTTCTTTGATCTGAATTTAGCTTGGTTTGGAAAAGGTGTTCTGATGTGTTTTCCTAATAAACATGCATCACAGATTTGTCCTGCATGATTTATTCTCGGTATTCCATCCACTAGACCTTTTCTTGTCATTTTGTCTATCGCGTCAAAGTTCAGGTGACCTAATCTAGCATGCCATAACCATGCTTGGTCATCTACGTTTGCTAAGAGACATATAGGTGCTACTATATGTAATCTAATACTGTAAATTCGATTCTTAGATCGTTCTACTTTCATCAACAACTTCTTGTTCTTATTATACAAAGTCAGTAAGTTTCCATCCATGATGATCTTGCAACCTATTTCTGTAAGTTGTCCTAGACTAAGTATGTTACTCTTGAGGTTTGGAATCTAGTAAACGTCTGAAATCATCTTCTGTTGTAGGTTTCTACATCCTAATAGTATTGAACCTCTACCCTTTATCTCCACATACGATCCATCTCCAAAACGAACGCGTCCAGTGATGTTTTCGTCAATATCCTTAAAATGGCCGTTGGTGCCTGTCATATGATTACTTGCACCATTATCTAAATACCGAATCCGGATCCTTTGCAAAGTGCCATTATTTTACAAAGTCTAAAAAGTATTTAGAGCCGTTGGATCATAATTCCAGATCTGATCAAATTAAAAAGAGCTATATACATATAGGGGCATACTCGTCATTTACTTCTTTATTTCTCTATCTCATCTCCCTCTTTCTTTCTCATCATATCCCCAATCCCGAAGGAAAAAATAAAAGAACATCTTCGGTGATCTTCATCACCATCACCACCATTGCATGGTCACCAGTACCATTAAAATCACAAACACTACACAACTTCTCAATGCCTCATCTTAAATGAAATTAACCAGCGTAAACACTCTCTGATCCGATTAAACCAAACAGCAACTCTCCTTCATTAGCACCACCTTGCTGTACAGCCGGAGCTTGTGACGGAGATAACGACGTTGACGACGGAGTTAGATGGTAGATATGGTGCTTATGAGATATGGTTTAGTTTGGAGTCACAAAGTTGAGGTAAGGCGCCGGGACGAAGGTCGCGGAGGTATGTGGCGGTGGCGGTGGCGGATCTGTTTTGGGTGGATTTGTTGGTGGTAGGCGTGAAATTAATTGGATGCGAAAGAAGGAAGGAACATTGCAAACGAAGAGAACATTAAGATCAAGATCTGAAACTAATGAATAAATAGGTAATCAAGCAAATACGTTTTTTATAAATTGAAAATATTTATAATATTAAAAAACAGTCCATATGTACTTATGAGTGTTGGAAGAAATGAAATGAAATGGCATCTTTAGTTTAGCTTGGCACAACTACTGGTCAAGTCTATCATTATAGTTTTTAAGGGGTTAGTGTTGTTTTGTTGATTCTTTTTGTGTAATACGAAATAGCAATGTTCATCAATTTTGTATCAAAAAAAATTATCATTTATCAATAAAACGTGTTGTTCATTAATAAAAAGAGTTGTTCTTTTATTAATCAATAAAAAGAATTGTTCATCAGTTCTATTTAACTTTGTTCATCAGTTTTATTTCATCAATAAAACGAGTTGTTCATCAGTTTTATTGTTCATCAGTTCTATTTAACTTTGTTCATCAGTTTTATTTCATCAATAAAATGAGTTGTTCATCAGTTTTATTGTTCATCAGTTTTATTTCATCAATAAAACGAGTTATTCATCAGTTTTATTGTTCATCAGTTCTATTTAACTTTGTTCATCAGTTTTATTTCATCAATAAAATAAGTTGTTCATCAGTTTTATTGTTCATCAGTTTTATTTCATCAATAAAACGAGTTGTTCATCAGTTTTATTGTTCATCAATAAAAGTATTGTTCATCAATAAAAAAATTTGTTCATCAGTTTTACTGTTCATCAATAAAAGTATTGTTTATCAATAAAAAATTTGTTCATCAGTTGTTTAAAAGAAATCGTAAGGTTCATCTATTTGAGTCACAATGTTCATCAATTAGTTTTCTTTAATGTTACATTATAATGTTCATCAATTACATCATTTGTTCATCGGTTTTTTAAACAAATAGTGTTGTTCATCAGTTTTCCAAATAAAAAAATTACATTGTTCCTCAGTTAGGTACAATCAGTCTTGTTTATCCGTTAGTCTTTTTTTTTTATCAGTATTAAAAAATATATATATTAATGTTCATTAGTTCATCAGTTATTTTTTATATTGTTCATCAGCTATTTTTTATAACGTTCATCAGTTGTTTTTTATATTGTTCAACAGTTTTCCAAAAAATAACGTTCATCAGTTCTTTTTGATATTGTTCATCAGTTGTCTAAAAGAAATCGCAATGTTCATCTGTTAGTTGTTCATCAGTTCATCGATTAGTCTTGTTCATCAGTTAGTATTGTTCAGCAATAAAAAAAGATATTCATCAATTCTTTTAAATTTTGTTCATCAGTTTATCGGTATTCAAAAAAAGTCATAATGTTCATCAATTATCGAAAAAATCATAATGTTCATCAGTTATGGTCACAATGTTCATCAGTTTATCATTTGGTTGTTCATCAGTTAAAAATAAACAAAAAATAACAAAAATAACAAAAAATGTATTTTGGTGTACCAATTAGTGCATTTGAATGTACTTTTATAAGAAAATCTCTTTTAGGCATTTTATCAAACACTTTGTATGCACGAAATATGACTAAGACGCCATCATTAACGTGCAATATCTCACTCATATCATATCGGATTTGAGTGATTCAAATTTCTGAGTAAAGAATGGTCAAAAGCCTACAATTTTCATGTTTTAAGTTTTGTAAAATTCGGCTTTTAAACTAGTCAAAATTAGAGCCGAAAATACCAAAAATTTCAAGAAAATCAACACCCACTTAAAAAGTTGAAAAAAAAGTTACGATTTATATATCAAAATGCATACCAAATTAAAGAGAATCAAATTTAAAAAAATTTGGTGAAATCGGTTTTTTATAAAAGTTTGTCGTTTGAAAGTTATTTACGTTTGAAGTTTTGGGGTGAAAAAAAAAACATGTTAAAAGGACCAAAATGCCCCCTAACCAAATTTAATAAGAAAAAAGGGAGGAATTGAATGAAGGACACATGGCAATCAATGATAGGCTTTCTAGCCTTTTTATTTTTTTCACTTTGCAAGGGATCTCAACTCTCTAAATACCATATGCTAGCATCTGTTGTAGCATATTTTCGGGGGTGTACTTGTTCTTCATTTAACAAGATTTCTTCAGTTTCGTGTGTAGCCATTAGTAATGATGGTTCATCGTCTTCTAAGATAAGGTTTGATTGTTCCTGAGTTGTTGGTGGACTTCTACAATTTCTCTTGAAATGTCCGGTTTTCCCGCAATTGAAACATTTCAAGTTCCTTTTATCCCACTCACCTTTATTCTTATTGTGTCGAGTTATCTCTATTTCCCTTACTTTGCCAATTTCCTCGTGAATAGTTTGATCTACCTCTAAATTTGGTAAATCGTTTCTTATTTCTAGAGTGTTCGCCTTGTGCGAATAATAGGTTATCTTGAATTTCTACCTGTCCTCCCTTTCGGAGTTTTATTCTCTCCTCGAATGCCTTAAGTTTTCCAGCGATCTCATCTAATGTTATGTCATCGAGATCATTCGTCTGTTCTATGGATGCTACTATTTGAATGAACCTATCTGGTGTGGAATCTAATAGTTTTCGTACTAAAAGTGATTCATCCAATACTTTTCCTAATTCTTTAGCCTTCGTGGCGTAGCCGTTCAGTTTCGTTGTAAATGCATCCACCGTTTCATCCTCCTTCATCTGAAGGGTCTGAAATCCAATCATCAATGATTGTAACTGTGCTTGTTGCACTTTCTCTTCTCCAACGTGTCTCTTTTTCAATGAATCCCATAATTCCTTTGCCGTTTTGCAACTTGCTACTTGTAAGATCACATCTTTGGTCAATGCTTGATATAAGAAGGCGGTTGTTGCCTTATCCTTCTTATCATCTACTTGTGTGTTTTCCTTAGGTTCTATTTCTTCCCATAAACCTTGTGCTTCTAGTATCACCTTAATTTGTATAGTCCAAACTGTGTAGTTTGTGGTTTTGAGTTTAGGGCATTGATACTGTGCCATAGGGTTACGGGTTTTGGTGTAGTGTTACTGCTATTCGCATCGTCACCGGGCATTTTGATAGTGCTTATGATCTTCACTTTCTACTTTGTATGGGAATTCGAACTAAGTATGGTATTCTTAATACTACGGGAACAGAAATAGTTATCCGGGAATCTAATAGTACGGGATCAATATATAGTTCTCGGGATTTCCTAATAGTATAAAATAACGATCTATACTATCTAAAGTATAAAAGAGAAATCCAAAGTTTGAATTTGTGACCTCGTTGTTGTGTTAAACACAATCGTATTCCACTTGTGTCGGTACTTGAGTTTAATACCAACCACGTTCTTTCTTTCCCACTTTTACTAAACCAATTCGCTTGCACCTTTTCAATGTTGTCGAATTGCCTTCAATATACTTTTCCTTTACCACGTTGTTTCTTCTCTTTTTCTTTTGTGTCGATTTGTAAATAACGTGCCCTAGAACTTCTTGGTCTCGGCTTTCTTCTCGGTAACCACAAGGTTTTGTTGTTTTAACTTCAATCGAACACAAGTATCCAACAAAATACCTTTCGGTATTTTAAGTAAAACAAGTCGATTACTTGTTTTCTTCTTTACCACTTCGATGGTAGTATCCTTCGTTGCTTGTCCGCGTTCCACAATACTTCTCCTTTCTTTCTTGTTCCACACCGAATGTGCCAAAATAATAAAATACCTTTCGGTATTTCAAAGGTACAATTGATCAGATTGTATCTTTCGTTGTTAATTTCGGTATTGCTAGCGCCTTTTCTTCCAAAACAATCCTAGATTGTTTTTTTTTTCTCTAACCGGTATATTTTTCTATCTCCAAGCAACTCCTCTTTTCTCTTCTTGTATATGTCGTGTATACAAGGTATCCTTTCGACGTCTTCTTCTCTTCTTGTCACGTTATGAAATGTAACAAGGTATCCTTTCTTTCTTCTTGTTGTTGTGTACAAGACACCAACAAGGTACCCTTTTCTTTCTCTTCTGTTGTTGCGTACAAGGGCTTACAACATGGATCCGACACCACTAAGATATGGTGTCCTCTGGTTTGCAATTTCGACACAAAGAAAAGTCGTATACTACTTATCTTATGTCCTATTTATCCAAGCAATGTCTTCTTCTCCTGAAACAAAAGTTTCAGCGCTTTTGTTGGGATATGAAAGTGCTGAAGATTGACAAAGTACTGGAAAAGTCAAAGAGTCAAAGTACTGCTAATGATAAAGTCAAAGTACTGCTGTCGAAGTCAAAGTACTGCAAGACTAAAGAACTGTTTTATTTGTTTATAGAAAGTCTTGTAATTCTAAAATATTCTGTATTAGATTACTTGTCGTACAAGGATACAATTTGTAAACCGACTAGGGTTATCCTTGAGCCTATAAAAGGACCCCTAGATTGGAATTAGAAGTACGAGTTCAAGAGTCTTAGAGTTAACAAGTTTACGAGTTCAAGAGTCTTAGAGTTAACAAGTTTACGAGTTCAAGAGTCTTAGAGTTAACAAGTTTACAAATCAGTATTAGAGTTTTAGAGAGAAGTTCGATATTCTTAGAGTTGTTAAAAGTATCTGCATATAAGCAGATTTAGAGTTATTAATAAAAGTTATTCTTCTTAGATTTGTTAAGTAAATTCCGTATACTTAATAATGATTACTCAGTGTTTCATTGTTAATAACTTAGGATTTATTCGAGGTTGTTAAACCTTAAACAAGCTAGTTAAGTTAGTTTGGTTAGAGTATATCGATCCAACAAGTGGTATCAGAGCTTGTGTGGAAACTCTGATTAAGAAGAAGAACCTGTTCTGCTCATCATGGTCGCTACTTCATCAAGTTCATCTACTATCTCTGAGGTATGTTCAAACTGCCATGACTTTTAACAAAAAGTACTTACTAATTATGTTTATGAAAGAGATAATTGTATAAGGGCTAGGTCTGAGGTAGTAGGTTATCAAATAACTTTAGAGTCTATGGAAGCCAAAATTTTAACACATGAAAATAATGAAATGGCTTGGGCTGAAAAATATGAACAACATGATTACCAGTTAAAACTAAGTGAATGGAAGCTAAATTGTAAAATTTCTAAAATTGAGAAACTGACTAAGGAAAGAGATGATCTGTTAGCTAAGTTTGCTGCATGGGAAGAATCTGGACTTTCTCATGTTAGTTATGTTGAAAAACAGAGAAGAGCTTACATTAGAACTGGTTAAGGATTTGGAATGGATTTTAGTAAGATAGAAGAAACCCCACCTAGTGTGTCAAGATGTGAACACCAAAGGTGTGTGTGTGTGTTTAGCCTAGGCGTTAGGGGAGAACGCCTAGGGTATTAGTTAGTCGATTAGTTATTGCTTAGTTAGAGATGATGGCGAAGAACCTTTAATAATAACAAACGATGTTTTCTTATTCCGCTGTGCATTGTAATCATTGTTATTATTATCCCCTAGAGCTTATAAACGATCTTAGCAAACCTTCACTTAACCATCCAATCTGCCATCTCTGAGTAAATTCCGCATACTTAAGTAAATTCCGCATACTTAATAAACATTAGAACTGGTCTAGGATTTGGAATGGATTTTAGTAAGATAGAAGAAACCCCACCTAGTGATCAGGATGAAGGTGATTTTGAGGATGTAACCACTAGTGATGATGAACTAATTAATTATGTAGACACATCTAGTAATGATGAATCAGTAAGTGAAACACCTCCTGAGTTTAAGAAAGATACTGGTTATCATGTAGTCCCTCATCCTACTGGCTGTCATCAACCCCCTAGGCCTGATGTTACTCGTTTTGGAGTAGACAGTTTAGAGTTTAGGAAGAAGCTAATTGGTCAATCTAGGTCTGAAACCCCAAAAGACACAGTTGAAAATAATGTTCAAAGTCAAGCAGTACCTTCAACTCAAAGTACTGCTCCTCAAGCAGTACCTTTAGGAAAACCTTTTCAAAATACTGCTAAAACTTTTTGGGATAACTTTGGTCAAAACAAATTTAATCATTCACCTAGAAGACATAATGGTTCTGGTCACAGACATAGAAGAAGTCATGTTGGAAGTATGGGTGAAAAATTATGTTTTGTGTGTTATAGTCCTACTCATTTAATCAAGGATTATGAACATCACTCAGAATATCTTAGGAAATTTCCAAAGAACAGGTCTGCCAACCAGAAACCTAGAGAAAACAAACCAGTCTGGAATAATTCAAATAGGGTCAATCACATTAACTTCTCACCAGACCATAGGTACCCTCACCAAAGAAGACCTTTTTCGAAACCACCAGTACCTTCACAAGCAGTACCTTTTCAAAGTACTGCTCAGTCAAACCAAGGTACTGCTAATACTTCTTGGAACATAAACCCTATGAGATCTCGGTACTATCAACCTAGAAGGTATTATAATACACATAGGTTATCTAGATCACAGGAACCACCTGTTCAAACCAAATGGGTTCAGAAAGAAAGTACTGCTGAGGGACAAACAGTACTTTCAACAAAAAGTGAAACAGATGTTTTTGTGATACAAGAAAAACAGAATGATATTGAAAAAGGGAGTTTTGTTGAAAATCCAGAAAGCTTTGAAAAATCACGAGTTTTGAATCAAAAGATAATACTGGATCTTGCTTTAAAAAATAGTGGAGATTATATACTCAAAGAATGTGAGTATGTCACTCTACAAGGGGAACACAAGTCAGTAATGGCTTGGGTTCCTCAAAGAAACTAACTTTTTCATCTTATTAGACAGGGCAAACCAGAAGAGGAGCTTAAAGATTATTTTATTGTTGCTAGTGATTGTTCTGTAAGCATGGCATGAGACAAGGAGATTCTGTCAGATTTGGAGGAATATTTAGTATTAGTACAGTCCTATGCATTGATTGAGGGGAGGTAATCCAATGATGGAGATAGTGCAAGGAGTTTGTAACAATTATGCTTTATCAAGAGAATTGACTAGATTGAAGAAATCTTTTGAAGAACAGGCTACACAGATTAAGAAGTTGAAGCTTAAGTTTAGAAGATTTAAGAAGTCTGTCTGGCCTTTAGTAAAACATCACAGATTATGGGTCAAAGATGAAAAGAAGAAAAGAAAGCATTTTAAGAAGGCTTCTAAGAGCAAAAAGGTTCTACATCAATCTTCTGTCCAATTGGGGAGGAATTTAGAGCAAGAGAATTTAAAAGAAGATGCTGAAGTTTAAAAAGAAAAAGAACAATTGTATGATGCTGCTAGGGAAGCTTATAAGAAAAGTGTTGAAAGCATCAAAGATTTTAGAGATGAAGCTACTTGGACAGAAGCAGAAAGAAAGAAAAGCTTAAAAAGAAAAAGGAAAACTGAGGTTGAAGATGTACAGTTTTCAAAGAAAGAAAAAGTTGAGCTAAGATCTGAGACTAGAGATGAGCTAAGAAATTATCTCAGAATAGTAGATTTTGAATATTCCAAAGAAGATGCTGACATGAAGATGAACAAATCTCAAATCATTGCTTTTAAAGTTGTGGAATCTAAAGATGGAAGTTATCTGAAGTTTCATAGAGAAGATGAAAGCTTCAGAGTGTTCAACAGGCTATGGGACTTATTGCACATCATAGATAGAGTGGATCTGTTTTATTTATATCATGTGGTGCAAGACTACTTTGAACATCATCCATCAGAAGGAATTGGTTTAGTTTTGCTTGGAGATCTCACAACTGCATGGGAAACTAAAGAACAAAGCACTGATGAAATTTGGAAGAATCAAGAGACTTGGGAGATTGTTGGCTGGAGATTCTTTGAAGAATCTGGAGTACATGTTCTAGAGCTGGAAAATGGGACAATGATTCACATGTTTGCAGATAGAATATATCCTCTTACATCAGATCTTACGAGGAGGATGCTAGAGCATGGAATGAAAGTTGAAGAAGATAATGAAACTGCTTGTATGGTCATTAATTTGTTTATCAACTGGATTACTATTGCTGATGATGATGAATAACTGGTATGAATGTTAATAGAATAAATTCTTTTTGAAATATCAGTACGTTATTCAAAGTAATGCTGATCAAACAGTACTTTCATCAAAGTACTGCTTGCAGCTTTTAACTAGTTAAATGATTTTTAGAAGAAACCTTTTGTTAAGTAACAAATATTTTTGAAACAAAGGTTGAATAAAATAAATGGTTTTTGAGATGGTAACATCAATAGGTTATCAATCCACCATGGTTACAAAAGGATTGGCTAATCCATGAGCAAACGGCTCTGGTAAAGATATATCAAATCCGTTTTTAGTTGACAACTTGCTAATAAGGTGTATGGTAATCAACTCACCATATTAGTTAATGTGAAGAGTTGGCTAGCCCACAAGAAAATGGCTTGTGGTAAAGGCTGTGGAAAAACCATTATTGGTAATTAGTTCACCTTTAGATAAAAGAACTAACTAGTCCAGAAGGGTACAACTTTTGGTAAAGACAAATCAAATCTGTTGATAGCTGATGATTTGCTAAAAATCATATGGTTATCAATGTACCATGGTCTTACACACCAAAATATTTGGCTACTCCAGAGTTAATGGCTTTGGTAAAGAGAACTAAAATCCATTAAAATTTTCAATGATTCACCTCTCACAAGAGTTAACACATCTGGAAGTGATGAGAATAGAATGCAACTTAAACTGAATTAATGTACAAATTGTCATATGTTGCTGTGTTGCTGAAAAGATGGAGCTAGCTGGATGCTGCTGAATTAAATGAGCTTGCTGAATAATGCTGACAAAGAATAATTCTAAAGATACTTTGATATAAGCACAGAAACTACAAAGATACAATCTAAAGACAAAGACACAATCTGTCCTTGAAGAAGAAGCTGTTAAAGATACATTCACAAAGGAACTTGAAATCAAGCAAGTAGAATTCAAGTTAGGGGAGGATTGTTGGGATATGAAAGTGCTGAAGATTGACAAAGTACTGGAAAAGTCAAAGAGTCAAAGTACTGCTAATGATAAAGTCAAAGTACTGCTGTCGAAGTCAAAGTACTGCAAGACTAAAGAACTGTTTTATTCGTTTATAGAAAGTCTTGTAATTCTAGAATATTCTGTATTAGATTACTTGTCGTACAAGGATACAATTTGTAAACCGACTAGGGTTATCCTTGAGCCTATAAAAGGACCCCTAGATTGGCATTAGAAGTACGAGTTCAAGAGTCTTAGAGTTAACAAGTTTACGAGTTCAAGAGTCTTAGAGTTAACAAGTTTACGAGTTCAAGAGTCTTAGAGTTAACAAGTTTACGAGTTCAAGAGTCTTAGAGTTAACAAGTTTACGAATCAGTATTAGAGTTTTAGAGAGAAGTTTGATATTCTTAGAGTTGTTAAAAGTATCTGCATATAAGCAGATTTAGAGTTATTAATAAAAGTTATTCTTCTTAGATTTGTTAAGTAAATTCCGCATACTTAATACAGATTACTCAGTGTTTCATTGTTAATAACTTAGGATTTATCCGAGGTTGTTAAACCTTAAACAAGCTAGTTAAGTTAGTTTGGTTAGAGTATATCGATCCAACAGCTTTCTTCTTCGTGTTGGTTCCTTTCTGGTTTGGTACGTCTCGCTAACAAGAAACTGGTGATGATATGTTTCGTTAACAAGGTTCTGGTGATGATGATAGTATAACGAGATGTATCAACAAAGGCTCTTGATGCCAAATGTTGGTCCCTAACGTATGAAATGAATGAGTCGATATGAAAATGCAAACAATAAATAATCTTTGAATAACTAAATCGTCTAACTTTTGAAATGTTACAGAACTTCGAGTATAAGTACTAAACGAATGGGTACATTCCCAAACGATGCAACGGTTCAAATGATAACCGTTTTGGCGGTTATAACCGTTTGAAACTAACTAACAACTAACTACCATAACCGCTTGGCGGTTACTTAATTGCTACCAACCGCTATTCGGTTGAAATCTTTAAAACGAGCAAGTTTGGTCCTTTGAGTTAGAAGCAATGTCGAGATTAGTATCTTCAAAAAGAACACAAACGCTTGCAAAGTTTCCAATAAACACCCGATAGCTTGTGCTTGAAGTCGACCAACCCACATAAACCAATAAACTTAAATAATGTGATGAAAAAAATGACATTTAGAGTAGCCGGTACCGTGGCTTCCATCCCCACCAAGTCCGACGTGGCATCGGTTTTGGCGCCGCCATCCTCCCGCCAAGTCCAATGCAAGTTACATTAATAATGTGATAAAAATTACATTTAGAGCCACCGGTACCAAATTTGACTTTGGAATCGAACTATATGGCATTTATGGTAGATAAATCTTACTTGCATATCTAACAGGAAGCCGGCTTGACTGAAAGCACTAAAGCTGAGTGCCATTGTAATGAGAACCGATGCAACCCAAGCAAAAGCAAAGCCAACCCCGACCCAGTGAAACCAATTGACTGCACATTCAAAATGATTTAATCATATTCAGATTTCGAACGCTTACCATATCAGTAAACACGAAATACAAAAAAATAAGCGCCTTAGTATTAAGCTTAATGAGTCGTCTGCGTTAGTATTAAGCTTGAATTACTTTTTTTTATGTCTTTGGAAAAACTTTCCTTTGTGATTCTGTTATACTTATGTTATCGATAACAAATTGTAATTATAAATTTTACATAAAGATTATCGATTGTTATATAATATAAATTTTGTTAAAAAAAAATTAATGATGAAATGAGCTTTAATATTGCAGAATTGTAGTTCACAAGGTGTACGACGTCGTGAACCTAGTTCCAGAGTACTAAAATTCATTTTATCCTAAGCATGCCCAATTTGCTTTTCTTTAAGATTGAAGTATTTAGTTTTTTATTTACTGTTAAATGAGGGATTAATGGTTTACATTGTCTTGCAACTAGAAAATGATGCTTTATCTTACTTGTAAGGCGGTCATTGATGAATCATGCTCATTCTTCATGACGCGAAGTTGTAAACTAAAAACTCATATAGATTATGACTAATAAACATATAACTCAGAACGATGTTGATTAAGTGATAGTAAGTATTGTGTTGATGAGTAACGGTTCGGTAGCAGAAAACCAAATGTCAGTTAGGCTTTTTATCGGGTAGAAACTAACAAGTCAGTTTAGACTACTTTGTAAACAACATCAGTTATGGTATTACTGTTTTAAGCAATCCCAAACAGACCACAAATCATCATAGAAGTAGTAAGTTCGGTTCACTTTAACATCTATTATTAATTGTAGTATCCTACAGCTTTTGGTTTATATAGCCGATAATAGTATAATTTTTGTAATTTTTTGATATAGCCGATAATAGTATAATTTTTGTATTTTTTTTTATATAGCCGATAATAGTATAATTTTTTGATATAGCCGATAATAGTATAATTTTTGTAATTTTTTTGATATAGCCGATAATAGTATAATTTTTTATATAGCCGATAATAGTATAATTTTTGTAATTTTTTTTATATAGCCGATAATAGTATAATTTTTGTAAAAAAAGGATTAAAAATAAAGACAAAATGTATTGAAGTACGCAGATCCAACTGGCAAAGTAGCTTCACTACTTCGCCACCCAAGTAAACGGACTAGAATTCATTTTAGTCCAAACTATGCTTTGGTATATACATGCAGATATATACTAATTTTGGTTTACAAACTCCACCTATGTGGGATAGTTGGAAAACTTTTCAAATTCTCATAAGTTCCAACATTTGTATTGGCATTTGAAACTTGGATTACTTTTTTAAGTTCAACAACATAAATATGTGAAGTCTTGTTTGCTCTTCTATAATAAGATTGAAATATTTGGTTTAGTTTAGCTTTAATATTTGGTGGTCGAATTCGACTTAGGCCTTTTTAATATGTTTTTAGATGGGTAGTAAATTACCTGCAAGTTTCGTTCTTAACTTTTCAAAATTACACATATGGTATGTACTCTTGAAACTTGTCATCCAAACGGTTCCTAAAATGGATGTCGGCAAAACTGTCCTTTTTATGGACCGTTCATGTTATAATTTTCTAAAACCATTTGTCTAATATTCGTAAGGTTTAAGGACGAAATCCATAATTTCATTTATACTACCGGGACCATTTACATAATCTACTCTAAATATATCGTTTTTATACGTTTGGCACGTTAGAGATATAATGTAACCCAAATCAACCCGTTTATTATTAAACGGACTGGAATTTGCTCATCTAGTATTCTTCATCTTGATTTTGCGGACAAAATGTCCTGTTGCGTATGGGTTGGCAGCAAAGGGAGTATACGGAGCTAGAAGAGTGATCGAGATGTTAAAAGATTAGCTAAAGCTTACGACGGCTCTTTCTGGATGTCCAACTCTCGGTGATATTACCATGAACCATGTTAGAACACAGACTCACAGTCGGCTCAATCGCTTTTGTAGAATGAAGTTTCCAATTATTTTATCAAGAGGTAGCAATAAACACCCGAAATGGCCTAAAAAGTACTTGAGCGTTTACAACATTCCAATAAACACCCGATAGCTTGTGCTCGTAAGTCGGCCAACCCACAGAAAGCAATAAACTCTTATGTTATAATGGTCCAAAATGTTTTACAAAATAATACAAAGACCAAACAAATATTCCTTTTGTGTCCTTCATGTTATAACTTACAATTTTCACAACATTAAAAAAACATAAATAAACCCCACCCCTTTTTCTTCCTGATCTAAGAAAAAAAGAAAGAATCGCTAAATTTGATCTCCCTATCAATAAAATACAACTAACGTATCACGTTATCGAGTTCATTTTTGGGTATATGTAACGTAAATCTAAAAGACTCTCGTTCACCCGTAGCGTAGACGTTCCAAAATATGTAAGTATAAATTTTCTCGCACCCTTTCGAGTTTAATGTACACTTTGAATTTTGAGGTCAAATTTGAATATTATTTTTCAGATATGAATTTGTTCTTACTCTATCAAGATATTTAATAGGACAACTTGCAATAAAAAGTAGGGCAATATATTGTCACTTCATTTTTAGGGAAATTATGCGACAATGTAATGAACATTTATGTTTTTGTCGTTTCTATGTAATGGTTTATTATTTTTACCATTTTTGTATATATGACACAACTAACCAGTCAACTCTTATATAGTATTTGACAAACATGAAAAGCTCATTACTAACCAAGTCTAAGCCATCTCTACATTTGCAGTTAAAACTATCTGTTGTAGCTACACCAAATTCTGGAACGTGGATTAACGAGCTTAAATCTGGCCTATCTCAATTCTCATCCACCACCGGAGGGTTAACCATATGTCGTATTTGCTAAAGATTTGTGGGGCAAAGACCTGGCTGCTATAAAGTTTGTTGTTTGAGTTAAGTTTATTTTCATGACTTTTATATGAATTTATTTTACATGAACTAAATATCGTCGATTAGTGTCTTTATTGCCAACTGCCAATTATATGTCATTGACAGAGACAACAACAACAA
The DNA here is from genome assembly GCA_019973895.1 of Chrysanthemum seticuspe. Lineage (NCBI taxonomy): Eukaryota > Viridiplantae > Streptophyta > Magnoliopsida > Asterales > Asteraceae > Chrysanthemum > Chrysanthemum seticuspe. The sequence continues at coordinate 337,540,824 of BPTQ01000009.1, forward strand.
TAGCATGTCATGTAAATTTTGCTGATTGCCAATAATTTGTTTTCTCTTATTATGTTTAGTCTTTGTTATGTGTGGCGTGTTGAAAAGCGCTAGTTATGATTCTTTAGTAAAAAGTTTTCCGTTAAACATAATTAGTTCATTGCTTTTATCGTCATGATTCAGTTTTATATGTTCTTACTGCTAAGGTGTAGAGTTTGAAATGATTATGATTTAGATTATAAATATTTAGTAGATGATAATGATGATGAGTTCAATTGTGAATGACGGTATGTCAAAAAGTCGGACTAGACAAGTTGGGCAACAAGTTAAAATGAGTCGGGTGGGCAAGAGTTCAGCAGGAGTTAATCGTTAAAGAACGGGTAAACAAGGATTGTTTTGGCTAGTGGTGTGTGAGTGGCTCTTCAACTTAGAGGTTGTGGGTTCAAGTCTTGTTGAAGACATTGGTTAAGTTTAGAACATTAATTAAAATGTTAGACGAGTCATACTACTGGAACGCCACTAAATGGCCTAAAATGTACCCAAACGGTTACAACGTTCCAATAAACACCTGATAGCTTGAGCTCGAAAGTCGACCAACCCACAGAAAGCAATAAACTTGAATAATTGATGAAAACAAAACTGACATTAATGTTATGATGGTCCATAATGTTATACAAGATAATACAAAGACCAAACAAATAAAACCCCCAACCCCTTTTTCTTCATGATCTAAGAAAAAAAGAAAGAATTGCTAATTGCAAGTATAAATTATAAAAATAATTTACCTTTGTGTTTCTGTTTACTTATGTTATGGATAACAAATTATAATTATAAACTTTACTAAAACATAACATTATCGATTGTTATATAATATAAATTTTGTTATAAAAATAAAAATAAAAAGATTTAAAGGATAAAATGAGCCTTTGTACACTGGGATGCTAGAACCTGAGGTCTACGACATCAGGTTACTAAGTTCCAAAGTACTAAAATTCATTTTATTCCAAACTAACTAATGTTATATGCCTTTATATATATACACACATTTGGTTACAACCTCCACCAATGTGGGACGGTTGAGACCCTTTCCAGTTTTCAAACATGTATAAGTTCCGACATCTATAGCATTATTTTTTAAAGTTGGATGACTTTTCGATTTCTTTGACTAAAATAGTAAAATAGTAATTATGCCCAATTTGCTCTTTTTTAAGATTGAAGTATTTGGTTTTTCTTTAATGTTAAAAGAGAGATTAATGGTTAACATTGTCATGCAACTAGAAAATGATGCTTAATCTTACTTGTAAGGCGATCATTAATGACTTATGCTCATTCTCATGACACAAAGTTATAAACTAAAAACTCACATAGATTATGACTAATAGACATATAGCTGAGAACGATGTTGATTAAATTATAGTAAGTATTAATTGTGTTGATGAGTAATTGTTCGGTAGCAGAAAACCAAATGTCAGTTAGGCTTCTTATCGGGTGGAAACTAACTAGTCAGTTTAGACTATTGTGTAAACAACATCAGTTATGGTATTACTGTGTAAAGAACAAAATTTGCTCAATCTTACTAGACATGACATTGATTCATTCGTGTCGGAAATGTGGTCATTCTAAAACAACATGCATATATTTTAACAGAAGTACGTGGCCGGTATCAAACAGGTTGATTGTTATGTTCTAAGTTTTGACCTAGATTAATTTGTGCTAGTACTTTTCATTTTAATAGTAAGAAACCATAACAAACTTATTAAGAAAAACATCTATACACTTGCATAAGAAAATACAAATAAAAAAGCAATCTTATTTATATTATCAAAAATGTTAGTGTTTTTGTTGATGTTAGTCGCATGGACGGACCCACATGTATGCCGGGTGTGTGGCACGGGCTACGGCCGATTTTAGGTCACGAAGTGCAAAAAGATTTCAAAATTGTTGTTTTGTGGTATGTGTAACCCCCAAATTGTTTTTGCTACTTTCGTTTCTAACGATGTAACTTTAGTTAGCCTAACATTTCTTTTGTGCATCACCCTCTTAAAAATCCAGAGTTCGTCCCTGGTTAGTAGATGGACCAACCGACTCGTGGAGGAAGAGTATTGATGCCAAAGGTTAAAAAATATCCGTTGGTTAATATATATAAAAGAACTTTTTTTTTTTTTTTTTTTTTTTTTTTTTTTTTTTTTTTTTGGTACAGCTATGATGGACATATATGGAGATGGCTTTTGCGAAAACCTTCTCATACGTCGAGAAACTCTATGCTTATCACGAGGGTGAATATGTCCTTTATTTGGTTAATTAATCATGTATATATGCTATTTGGAATAAGTAATTTTGAGGTTGCACAATCCAAAAATGGACAATTTTAAAGATTTTTTGCACTTCGTGACCGAAAATCAGGTGTAGCCCGTGCCACACCCGACACCCTTGTAGGTCCTGCTTTTTATCGGTTGCATATAGACTGAAATAGGTATATAGAAATTGATGTTAGTAAAGAATAAGCAATCCCAAACAGACCATAAATCATCATAGAATTAGTAAGTTCGATTCACTTTAACATCTATTATTAATTGTAATATCATACAACTTTTGCTTTATGTAGCTTATAATGATATGGGTTTGTTAAAATAATAGAAAATATCATACAACTTTTGCTTTATGTAGCCGATTATGATATGGGTTTGTTAAAAAAATAAAAAAAAATAAAGACGAAATGTATTTTAATCCACCACTCGGCATACTTTTGTAGTTATTCTACTAAAGCTAACCGTAAGCGGACTAAAATTCAATTTAATCGAAACTAATTTTGTGTATATACTTGTCGATATATACCTATTTTGGTTTACAAACTCCACCAATGTGGGATAGTTGGAGAACTTTTCAAACTCTCATAAGTTCCAACATTTGTAACGGCACTTGAAACTTCGATGATCTTTTAAAGTTCACTATTTTAAATATGTGAAGTCCTGATTGCTCTTCTCTAATAAGATTGAAGTATTTGGTTTTAGTTTAGCTGTAATATACAAGAGATCGGTGGTCGAATTCTACTTAGGCATTTTGGTATGTGTATATATATATATGGGCAAGTTTCGTTCTTATCTTTTCAAAATTAGACATATGGTATATACTCTTGAAACTTGTTATCCAAACGGTTCCTAAAATGAATGTCGACAAAAATGTCTTTTTTATGAACAGTTCATGTTATAATTTTCTTAAACCATTTAAGATTTAAGGACGAAATCCATAATTTCATTTTTATACCACCGGGACCATTTCTATAATCTAAAAAATATATCGTTTTTACGCGTTAGAGATACAATGTAACCCAAACCAACCTGTTTATTATTGTTATGTACGCATCACCATTCACCAATAATGATCTGATAATTATTAGGCCCATTGTATGTTGTATTATATCAGGCGATATGATACAACATACAATGGGCCTATTCAGAAGACAACAATGTAATGCACTCTGTCACAGTGATTGGAACTGAATACATATGTCTGCTGATGTTATAAAGAAGTAAAAAGTCACATGCTTATTTTTTTTACAAATCACCTCCATTTCAATTGCACCTATATACAAATAAAGTGATTTGTCAAATCTAAACCAACTAACACATTGGTAAAGTTTAGAACATTAGTTAAATGTTAGACGAGTCATACTACTGGAACGCCGCAAAATGGCCTAAAAATTACTCAAGCGCTTACAACATTCCAATAAACACCCGATAGCTTATGCTCGAAAGTCAACCAACCCACAGAAAGTAATAAACTCAAATACTGTGATGAAAAAAATGACAATTGTGTTATGATTGTCCATAATGTTTTAACAAATAATACAAAGACCAAACAAATCTTCCTTCCAAGTATGCTTCATGTTATATAACTTACAATTTTCACAACAAAAAAAAAAAACAAAATAAACGTCACCCCTTTTTCTTCCTGATTTAAGAAAAAAAAAAGAAAGAATTTAACTGCAACTTGCAAGTATGAATTATAAAAAAGAAAAACTTACCTTTGTGTTTCTGTTTTACATATGTTACGGATAACAAATTGCAATTATAAACTTTACTAAAACATAAACATTATCGGTTGTTATATAACACAAATTTTGCTAAAAAAAAGATTTAATGATGAAATGAGCTTTAGTTCTTTGGGACTTATAGTCATGAGGTCTACGACATCATGAACCAAGACCCAAAGTACTAAAATTCATTTTATTCTAAGCTAACCAATGTAATATGCCTTTATATATACCCACATTTGGTTACAACCTCCACCAATGTGGGACAGTTGGGACTCTTTCTAGTATTCAAACATTTATAAGTTCCGACATCTATCACTGTATTTTTAAAATTGGATGACTTTTCGATTTCATTGACTAAAATAGTAATTATGCCCAATTTGCTATTCTTTAAGATTGGAGTATTTAGTTTTTTATTTACTCTTAAATGAGGGATTAATGGTTTACATTGTCGTGCAACTAGAAAACGATGCTTAATCTTACTTGTAAGGCGATCATTGATGAATCATGCTCATTCTTCTTGACACAAAGTTGTAAACTTAAAAATCATATAGATTATGACTAATAAACATATAGCTCATAATGATGTTGATTAAGTCATATAGAAAGTATTGTGTTGATGAGTAATGGTTCGGTAGCACAAAACAAAGAGGCGAGGACAGTATATATAAATTATCATAGTATGAGTTTATGCGAAGACCTACTTATACCGATGTCGAGAAACTCTACGTATATCATGAGGAAGAATATGTTCTTGATTTGGTTAACTTATCATGTATATATGCTATTTGAAATAAGTTATTTTGAGGGTGTTTGAGATTCTTCTTATGAGAATTAGTGGATAATTAGGCCCAAGTTTGATTTGTGGGTTTTGAGAATTAGGGTTTTACCATTATAAATAATGGTCATCAATAAAGTTATACTGAGTCTAACATGGTATAGGAGCGGGTCTGATCCTCAGACCCAGGTGTCTATGTTGAGCGCCTCTCATAAACCACCCGTCAAACCCTAAGCCTCCTAATTATCCACTATGAAGACAGCGGTCTCTCTATGTTCGTCCTTGGATATGCACGCAAAGAAAGAAGAAAAACATATATATATAGGAATCGGATGATTGATCTATAATTGGTCATCTTGATAAGTAATTCTTAATATATGATTGTTTACTCGTATATGTTTATTTGAAGCTTTTGATTATTAAAAAAAAAAGTTACTCAATTGTTTGTTTTTGTTTTATATCGAATCCAGGGTATTAATTCTCGAGACGATTTTGTTGGTGTCGAATCTAGGGTTCTCATCCCCGAGACGACTTTTGTTGGTGTTGAATCTAGGGTTCTTATTCCCGAGATGACTTTCGTTGGTGTCGAATCTACGGTTCTTATTCCCAGGACGACTGTTTGGAATACTTTGAGTTATCCCGTTTTATTTTTGTTATTGTTTTATTTTGCTTTTTTAGTTTCTACTCCAGTTCGAGCTTTCACGATTTCGCCGCTCGAACTGCGGGGGAGTATTAGGGGATAATTAGGCCTAAGCCCGATTTGTGAGTTTTGGGAATTAGGGTTTTACCATTATAAATAATGGTCATCAATAAAGTTATACCTACAGGGTTTTAATGGAGTCTAACAATGAGTTGCTTATGGACTAAAATATGTACATAAAAATTGGTGTTAGTAAACAATAAGCAATCCCAAACAGACCACAAATCATCATAGAAGTAATATGTTCGGTTCACTTTAACATGTATTATTAATTGTAATATCATAGAACTCTTGCTTTATATAGCAGATAATAATATAAGTTTGTTAAAAATGAATAAAAATAAGAACGAAATGTATTTTAGTCCGCTTATTTGCATCATAAAAGTAGTAAGTTCGGTTCACTTTAACATCTATTATTAAATTGTAATATTATACAACTTTTGCTTTATATAGATAATAATATAAGTTTGTTAAAAAATGAATAAAAATAAAGACGAAATGTATTTTAATCCGAGGTATCAGGGGGTGAAGTAGCTCAACTACTTCGCCACCCAAGTAAACGAACCAGAATTCATTTTAGTCCAAACTAATCTGGTGTAAATCCGTGTAGATATATATCTATTTTGGTTTATAAACTCCACCTATGTGGGATAGTTGGAAAACTTTTAAAACTCTTATAAATTCCAAAATTTGTAATGGCACTTGAAACTTCAATGACCTTTTTAAGTTCAATAACATAAATTTGGGAAGTCCCGTTTGCTCATTTAATAAGGTTGAAGTATTTGGTTTTAGTTTAGCTGTAATACAAGTGATCGGTGGCCGAATTCAAGCAATCCCAAACGTACCACAAATCATAATAGAAGTAGTAAGTTCGATTCACTTTAATATCCATTATTAATTGTAATATCATACAAGTTTGTTAAAAAAGAAAATGAATTAATAAAAATGTATTTTAGTCTAGCTACTTCAGTTCTAAGTAGTGACCCTACTTCTAAGCTAAGTAAATGGAGTATAAGTACGATCCAATTTGAGGTGTATACATATACATATACATATATACCTGTTTAGGTTTACAAAGTCCACCTATGTGGGATAGTTAGAGAATTTTTTAAACTAGGATGAGCACGGTACTCGTCCCGTTCCGATCCCGTACCGAATTAGTGGTATCGATTTTTTCCCGAGCATAAATTAGTGGTACCGGTACCGTACCGAACAGGATTCGGATACCGGTACCGGGAAATCGGGTTTTCCCTGCTTTTTTCGGGAATATCCCGATTTGGTACCTGTCCCGTACCGAATTAGTGGTCCAAATTTTTTTTTCATCTTATTTCGTAAGCCCGCTACCGTACTGTATTTCAAAAATCGGTACCATTTCGGTAAGATACCGGTACGGTTCCGGTTCGGTTCCGAGATTCGGTTCGAAATGCTCATCTCCATTTTAAACTCTCATAAGTTTTAACATTTATAACGGCACTTGTGATTTTGATGACATTTTTAAATTCAATAACATAAATAGCTGTAGTATGAGATATCAGTGGTCGAATTCAATTAGGCCTTTTTATTATGTTTTGAAATATGTTTCTAAATGGATAGTAAATTGCCTAAGTGGTCATCTTGGTATGTATAAATAAGTTTCGTTCTTTAACTTTTCAAAATTACAAAATGGATGTCGGCAAAACTGTCTTTTTTATGGACCGTTCATGTTATAATTTTCTAAAACCATTTGTCTAATATTCGTAAGGTTTAAGAACAAAATCCATAATTTCATTTATACCACCGGGACCATTTATATAATCTACACTAAACATATCGTTTTTACACGTTTGGCACGTTCAAGATATAATGTAACCCAAATCAACCGGTTTGCTATAAAACGGATTTAAATTTGCTCATCTAGTATTCTTCCTCTTGATTTTGCAGACAGGGCGTCCTGTTGTGTATGGGTTGGCAGCAAAGGCAGAATATGGAGCTAGAAGAGTGATCGAGATGTTAAAAGATTAGCTAAAGCTTACAACGGCTCTTTCTGGTTGTCCAACTCTCAACGATATTACCAGGAACCATGTTAGAACACAGACAATCGGCTCAATCGCCTTTGTAGAATGTAGTTTCCAATTATGTTATCAAGAAGCATTTGAAGTATAATTTACAAGATAAGATATAGTTCAATGACATTGAAACGGATCATATTTGTCAAATCTAAACCAAATACATTGGTAAAGTTTAGATCATTGGTTAAATGTGAGACGAATCATATTAGTGGAACGCCCCGAAATGGCCTAAAAAGTACTCAAGCGCTTACAACGTTCCAACAAACACCCGATAGCTTGTGCTCGAAAGTCGGCCAACCCAGAGAAAGCAATAAACTTAAAAAATGTGTTATATAACTTAAATTTCTCACAACATTAAAAAAACATAAATAAACCCCACCCCTTTTTCTTCCTGATCTAAGAAAAAAAAAAGAAAGAATTGCTAAATTTGATCTCCCTATCAATAAAATACAACTATCGTATCACGTTATCGAGTTCATTTTTGGGTATATGTTACATAAATCTAAAAGACTCGTTCACCCGAAGCGTAGACGTTCCAAAATATGGCTGTGACAAAATATAGGCCTGCTGTAACGGTTAAGAATGCTTGGAACGATCCAAGCCATTGCACAAAGTAACCTGTCCCGAATGTGCTGATTATCGCAGCCAATGTACCGGCAGAGTTTGAAATTCCTATTTTTTGGAATGTAAAAAGAGATTAATTTCTAAATGATGTGAATATAGATGCACGCTTGCAGGGTAAATAAAACTCATTTTTTCTCCCTTTTTCTGTCTTTTACCAGGATATCGCACCACAATATGCAGGAATTCGAAAGAGTGATACTTGACTGTGTAACGGGTCAAAGTGGGCAAGGGTTGAAACAGATCATTATTCTAATACATCGGGTCAAGTTGGGTTGGCCAGTAAAAAGTCTTTTCACTAATTGTGATATACTATAAAAATACTCGATAAGTTTGTGAGCTTCAACCAATTTGACCCATTTCTAGTAAATTGGTCGAAACTGCCACCTCTTGCCACTTCCGCAAGAACACAGGCTTACTTTGCAACGACACAATGGTTTAACAAATGAGTCCCCCAAAATATCTCATAAATCAAACATTATTCCCTTGGATTCAAAATATTTGGATTCAAAATATTTGGTTTAAATGGCTAAGTGCCACTGTAATGAGAACCGATGCAACCACAGGTGTCTTGGCATAGTTCAAGCAAAGCAAAGCCAACCCCGGCCCAATGAAACCAATAGACTGCACATTTAACATGATTATCATATTCAGATTTTAGACGTTTATTATCAGTAAACGAGAAGAAAAAAAAAAAAAAAAAAAAAAAAAACGCGTTAGTGTTCATGTATGAAGATTACCTGCATGACTTTAAGAACAAAGGTCAATGAGTATTAAGCTTGAATTACTTAGTTTCATGGCTTTGGAAAACTTACCTTTGTGATTATGTTTTACTTATGTTATTGATAACTAATTGTAATTAAAATTTTATTAAGAAATTAATGACGAAATGAGCTTTAATGCTAACGAATTGCAGTTCACGAGTACAACCTCGTGAACCAGTTCCAAAGTACTAAAATTCATTTTATCCTAAACTAACCTTTTGTATATGCTTTTATATATGAGAGGTGATTTGCATCCTCCTTATTTTGATTGAGACACTCAATGTACAAGTATACAGTGGAGTGCTAGAATCACAAACAAACTTTCACAAAAAAAACTCTCACAAAATGAGGTGGATGTGTTTGATTGATGCTCTCTCTTCTTTTTTATTAAACCAATCAAACACATCCACCTCTCGGTTTAAAGTTGGATGACTTTTGGATTTCATTGACTAAAATAATAATCATGCCTAATTTGCTCTTTTTTAAGATTGAAGTATTTAGCTTTCTATTTACTGTTAAATGAGGGATTAAATTGTCATGCAACTAGAAAATGATGCTTAATCTTACTTGTAAGGAGATCATTGATGAATTATGCTCATTGTTCATGACACAAAGTTGTAAACTAAAAACTCATATAGATAATGACTAATAAACATATAGCTCAGAACAATTTTGATTAAGTCGTAAGTATTTTGTTGATGAGTAATGGTTCGGTAGCATAAAACCAAATGTCATTAAGGCCTTTTATCGGGTGGAAAAGAGGCGAGGACAATATATATAAATTATCATGGTATAAGTTTATGCGAAGACCTACTTATACCGATGTCGAGAAACTCTATGTATATCATGAGGGAGAATATGTTCTTGATTTGGTTAAGTTATCATGTATATATGCTATTTGAAATAAGTAATTTTGAGGGTGCTTGAGAATCTTCTTATCAGTTGCTTATAGACTAAAATAAGTAGATAAAAATTGGTGTTAGTAGAGATTAACCATTTGGTTAGACCATAAATCATCATAGAATTGCATATACACCCATTAAAACTTAAATATTATATATTTTCTTAAAATACAAGTTTTCAATGCGTGATGTACAATGCATGTTAAGCATGTTTTGGGTATATATATGCAAATATGCAAATTTTAGTGGGTATATATGTAATTGCCCTTTTATTAATTGTAATATGATACAACTTTTGCTTTATATAACCGATAATAATATAAGTTGTTAAAAATGAATAAAAATTAAACGAAATGTATTTTAGTCCGAAAAGTGAAATGGAAAGTAGCTTTACTACTTCACCACCCAAGTAAACGGATTAGAATTCATTTTAGTCCAAACTAATCTTGTGTAAATTCATGTACATATATACCTATTTTGGTTTACAAACTTCTCCTATGTGGGATAGTTAGAGAACTTTTAAAACTCTAATAAGTTCCAACATTTGTAATTAGGAAATGATTTGCACACTCTCACTTTTTATTGGCACACTCCAATGCGTGTATTAGACAGTTGTATTTTAAGTATTAGGAAATGATTTGCACACTCTCACTTTTTATTGGCACACTTCAATGCGTGTATTAGACAGTTGTATTTTAAGTATAATATGCTTGTACATTGGAGTGTCCCAATAAGAATTGAAAATGTGCAAATCACTTCCCTTTGTAATTGCACTTGACACTTCAGTGACCTTTTTAAGTTCAATAACATAAATTTGTGAAGTCCCGTTTGCTCTTTTATTTAATAAGATTGAAGTATTTGGTTTTGGTTTTAGTTTTAGGCTTTTAGCTATAATATGAGTGATTTGGTGGTCGAATTCCACCTAGGCATTTAGGTATACCCATTGTTTCAACCTTCACCAATGTGGGATAGTTGAGACCCATTTCAAACCTTTATAAGTTCTGACATTTATAAGTGTATCTTTAAACTTGGATGACCTTTTGATTTCATTGACTAAAATAGTAATCATGCCCAATTTGCTTTATGTTTATCACGAGGGAAATATGTTCTTGATTTGGTTAACATATCATGTATATATGCTATTTGAAATAAGTAACTCTGAGTGTGTTTGAGATTCTTCTTATCAGTTGCTTATAGACTAAAATAAGTAGATAAAAATTGGTGTTAGTAAAGAATAAGGAATCCCAAACAGACCGCAAATCATCATAGAAGTAGTAAGTTCGATTCACATTGACATCTATTATTAATTGTAATATCATACAACTTTTGCTTTATATAGCCGATAATAATATAAGTTTGTTAAAAAAAATGGATAAAATAGAGAAGAGATGTATCTTAGTCCGCTTAGTTTTGCAGTTAGTAATTCCTCTAGTTAGCTAACACAAGTAAACGGTGGTCGAATTCTACTTGGGCCTTTTTATTATGTTTGAAATATGTTTCTAAATGGGTAGTAAATTACCTAAGTGCAGAAGCGGAGATAAGGGGAGGTCATAAGGGTCACGTGCGAAAAAAATTGTAGTGTAAAAGAATAATCGAGATGTATTAAATTACCTATATGGAGCTAGAAGAATAATCGAGATGTTAAAAGATTAGCTAAAGCTTACAACGGCTCTTTCTGGATGTCCAACTCTCAATGATATTACCAGGAACCATGTTAGAACACAGACTGACAATCGGCTCAATCGCCTTTGTAGAATGTAGTTTCCAATTACTTTATCAAGAAGCATTTGCAGTATACTTTACAAGATAAGATATAGTTCAAGGACATTGTACCAGATCCATATAAAATGATTTGTCAAATCTAAATGAGCTAATACATTGGTAAAGTTTAGAACATTAATTAAATGTTAGACGACTCATACTACTGGAACGCAACGAAATGGACTAAAATGTACTCAAACGCTTACAACATTCCAATAAATACCCGATAGCTTGTGCTCGAAAGTCAGACCAACCCACAGAAAGCAAAAAACTTAAATAATGTGATGAAAAAAATGACATTTATGTTATGATGGTCCATAATAATTTTTAACAAATAATACAAAGACCAAAAAAATCTTCCTTCCATGTATGGTTCATGTTATATAACTTACATTTTTCACAACATTAAATAACAAAACAAACCTCGCCCCTTTTTCTTCCTGTTCTAAAGAAAAAAAGAAAGAATTGTTAATTGTAAGTATAAATTATAAGAATGAAAAACTTCTAATATATTGAAGTCTTATTTGCTATTTGGTTTTAGTTTAGCTGTAATACGAGAGATCTGTGGTCCAATTCCACTAGGGCGCTTTTATTATTTTTTTGAAATATGTTTCTAAATGGGTGGTAAATTACCTAAGTGGTCCTTTTGGTACGTATATATATCTGCAAGTTTCGTTCTTAACTTTTCAAAATTACACATATTGTTTGTACTTTTGAAACTTGTCATCTAACCGGTTCCTGAAATGGATGTCGGCAAAACGTTTTTATCTAGTTTTCGTTTACTTCTCTGAAAACTCAGTGTATGACGAATATACATTCCGTAAGCGCTTCCGAATGAGACGATCACTATACACGCATTTTCCGGAATGTAATTGATGATTCTCCGTATTTTCAAATAACTGATGGTTGTATGGGAAAAGTGACATTTCCACATTGATGAAGTGTACCTCGATAATTCGTCAATTGGCATAGGAGGCCGTTCATGATACTCTAGACAAATATGTGCAAACACGTGCGAGAAATTTCCGTGATTCTTTTGAATATTTCTGTAAGGCTATTATGGACATGTATGGAGATGAGTTTTTGCGAAGACCTACTTATACTAATATTGAGAAACTCTATGCATATCATGTGTTCTTGATTTGGTTAACTTATCATGTATATATGCTATTTGGAATAAGTCATTTTGAGGGTGTTTGAGATTCTTCTTATCAGTTGCTTATAGACTAAAATAAGTAGATTAAAATTGGTGTTAGTAAACAATAAGCAATCCCAAACAGACCAGAAATCATCATAGAAGTAGTAAGTTCGATTCACTTTGACATCTATAATTAATTGTAATATCATACAACATTGATTCACTTTAACATCTATTATTAATTGTAATATCATACGACTTTTGCTTTATATAGCCGATAATAATATAAGTTGACTTTTGCTTTATATAGCCGATAATATATAAGTTTGTTAAAAAAATGGATAAAAATAAAGACGAAACGTATTCTAGTCCTTGACTTGTGAAAATAAGTAGATCTACTACTTAGCTAACACAAGTAAACGGACTAGAATTCATTTTAGTCCAAACTAATCTTGTTTATATACATGTACAAATATACCAATTTTCGTTTACAAACTCCACCAATGTGGGATAGTTGGAAAACTTTTCAAACTCCCATAAGTTCCAACATTCGCAATGGCACTTGAACCTACGATGACCTTTTTAAGTTCAATAAAATAAATATCTGGAGTCATGTTTGCTCTTCTCTAATAAGATTGAAGTATTTGGTTTTAGTTTAGCTGTAATACGAGAGATCGGTGGTCGAATTCCACTTAGGCATTTTGGTATGTAAATATATCTGCATGTTTTGTTCTTACTTTTAAAAATTACACATATGGTATGTACTCTTGAAACTTGTCATCCAAACGGTTCCTAAAATGGATGTTGGCAAAACTGTCTTTTTTATGGACCGTTCATGTTATAACTTTCTGAAACCATCTGTCTAATATTCGTAAGGTTTAAGAACGAAATCCGTAATCTCATTTATACCACTGGGACCATGTATATAATATACTCTAAGTATATCATTTTTACACGTTAGGCACGTTAGAGATATAATGTAACCCAAATCAACCCGTTTGCTATAAAACGGATTTAAATTTGCTCATCTAGTATTCTTCCTTTTGATTTTGCAGACAGGATGTTCTGTTGTGTATGGGTTGGCAGCAAAGGCAGAATATGGAGCTAGAAGAGTGATCGAGATGTTAAAAGATTAGCTAGAGCTTACAACGGATCTTTCTGGATGTCCAACTCTGAATGATATTACCATGAACCATGTTAGAACACATATTGACAGTCGGCTCAATCGCCTTTGTAGAATGTAGTTTCCAATTATTTTATCAAGAAGCATTTGAAGTATACTTTACGAGATAAAATATAGTTCAATGCCATTGAAACGGATCCATATAAAATGATATGTCAAATCTAAACCAACTAATACATTGGTAAAGTTAGAACATTGGTTAAATGTGAGACGAGTCATATTAGTGTTATGCCGCGAAATGGCCTAAGAAGTACTCAAGCGCTTGCAATGTTCCAATAAACACCCGATAGCTTCTGCTTGAATTGAAGTCGACCAACCCACATAAAACAATAAACTTAAATAATGTGATGAAAAAAATGACATTTAGAGCAGCGGGTACCGTGGCTTCCATCCCCACCAAGTCCGACATGGCGTCGGTTTTGGCGCCGCCATCCTCCCGCCAAGTCCAACGTCAGTTACTTTAATAATGTGATGAAAAAAATTACATTTAGAGCCACCAGTACCAAATTTGACTTTGGATTCGAACTATATGGCATTTATGGTAGATAACTCTTACTTGCATATCTAACAGGAAGCCGGCTTGATTGAAAGCACTAAGCTGAGTGCCACTGTAATGAGAACCGATGCAACCACTGCGTGTCTTGGCATAGTTCAAGCAAAGCAAAGCCAACCCCAACCCAATGAAACCAATTGACTGCACATTCAACATGATTTGATCATATTCAGATTTCGAACGATTATCATATCGGTAAACAAGAAATACAAATAAAATAAACGCCTTAGTGTTCATGTATGATAGCTCAATGAGTCGTCTGCGTTAGTATTAAGCTTGAATTATTACTTTTTTTTATGTCTTTGGAAAAACTTACCTTTGTGATTCTGTTATACTTATGTTATCGATAACTAATTGTAATTATGTTTTTTTTTAAAACATAAACATTATTGATTGTTATATAATATAAATTTTGTTAAAAAAAAGTTTAGTGACGAAATAAACTTTAATTCTTTCGAACTTCGGTGCACGAGGTGTACAACGTCGTGAACCTAGATTCAAAGTACTAAAATTTATTTCAACTTAAACTAACCTATTGTATATACTTTTCTATATATACTCACATTTAGTTACAACCTCCACCAATGTGGGACAGTTAGGACCTTTCCAGTTTTCAAACATTTATAAGTTCTGGCATCTATAACTGTATTTTTAACTGTCTTTTTTATGGACCGTTCGTGTTGTAATTTTCTAATACCATTTGTCTAACATTCGTAAGGTTTAAGAAGAAAATCCATAATTTCATTTATACCACCGGGACCATTTATATAATCTACGATGATTATAACATTTTTACACGTTTGGCACGTTAGGGATATAATGTTACCCAAATCAACCCGTTTATTATTAAACGGATTGGAATTTGCTCATCTAGTATTCTTCCTCTTGATTTTGCGATCATGACGTCTGGTTGTGTATGGGTTGGTAGCAAAGGGAGTATATGGAGCTAGAACAGTTAATGAGATGTTAAAAGATTAGCTAAAGCTTACAACGGCTCAATCGCCTTTGTAGAATGTAGTTTCCAATTATTTTAACAAGAAGCATTTGAAGTATAATTTACAAGATAAGATATAGTTCAATGACATTGTACCAGATCCATATAAAATGATTTGTGAAATCTAAACCAACTAATACATTGGTAAAGTTTAGAACACTAGTTAAATGTTAGACGAGCCATACTACTGGAACGCCGTAAAATGGCCTAAAAAGTACATAAACGCTTACAACGTTCCACTAAACACCCGATAGCTTTTGCTCGAAAGTCAGCCAACCCACATAAAGCAATAAACTCTTATGTTATAATGGTCCAAAATGTTTTACAAAATAATGCAAAGACCAAACAAATATTCCTTTATGTTATAACTTACATTTTTCACAACATTAGAAAAACAAAATAAACCCCACCCCTTTTTCTTCCTGATCTAAGAAAAAAAAGAAAGAATTGCTAAATTTGATCTCCCTATCAATAAAATACAACTATCGTATCACGTTATCGAGTTCATTTTTGGGTATATGTTACGTAAATCTAAAAGACTCGTTCACCCGTAGCGTAGACGTTCCAAAAAATGGCTGTGACAAAATATAGGCCTGCTGTAACGGTTAAGAATGCTTGGAACGATCCAAGCCATTGCACAAAGTAACCTGTCCCGATTGTGCTGATTATCGCAGCCAATGTACCGGCAGAGTTTGAAATTCCTGTATTTTGGAATGTGAAAGATATTAACTTCTAAATGATGTGAATACACATGCACGCTTGCAGGATAAAAAGATGTTGGAAATACGTACCGTGTAGAAATCCAGCATATTGTGGTGCGATATCCGTGTAAAACACAGAAAAAGGGAGAAAAAAATGAGTTTTATTTACGGAACATGGTTTAATTCGAAAGAGTGATACTTGACTGTGTAACGGGTCAAAGTGGGCAAGGGTTGAAACAGATCATTATTCGAATACAGTGGGTCAAGTTGGGTTGGCCAGTAAAAAGTCTTTTCACTAATTGTGATATACTATAAAAATACTTGATAAGTTTGTGAGCTTCAACCAATTTGACCCATTTCTAGTAAATTGGTCGAAACTGCCACCTCTTGCCACTTCCGCAAGAACAGAGTTACTTTGCAACGACACAATGGTTTAAGAAATGAGTCCCCCAAAATATCTCATAAATCAAACATTATTCCCTTGATCTATAAAGGTTCGAATTTGACTTTGGATTCGAACTATATGGCATTTATGGCAGATAAATCATTACTTGCATATTTAACAGGAAGCCGACTTGACTGAAAGCGTTGAAGCTGAGTGCCACTGTAATGAGAACCGATGCAACCACTGGTGTCTCGGCATAGTTCAAGCAAAGCAAAGCCAACCCTGGCCCAATGAAACCAATTGACTGCACATTCAACGTGATTTGATCATAATCAGATTTCGAACGCTTATCATATAAGTAAACGAGATATACAAAAAAATAGACGCCTTAGTGTTCCTGTATGGAGATTTCCTGCATGACTTTACGAACAAAGGTCAATGAGTGGCCTGCCTTAGTATTAAGGTTGAATTACTTAGTTCCATGCCTTTCGAAAACTTATCTTTGTGTTTCTGTTGTACTTTTGTTATTGATAACTAGTTATAATTATAAATTTTACTAAAACATTATCGATTGTTATATAATATAAATTTTGTCAAAAAAGTTAAAATGACGAAATGCGCTTTAGTATCGGAGAATTCCAGTTAATGAGGTGTACATCATATAAACCAAATTCTAAAGTACTAAAATTCATTTTATCCTAAATTAACCTATTGTTTATGCTTTTAAATATATACTCACATTTGGTTACAACCTGCACCAATGTGGGACAATTGACACCCTTTTCAAACCTTTATAAGTTCTGACATCTATAAATGTATTTTTAAAGTTGGATGACTTTTTGATTTGATTGACTAATATAGTAATCATGCCCAATTTGCTATTCGTTAAGATTTTGGGTAAAAGGGAACTTCCAACCTGGTAAAATATATTAACCAATAAAACGTTTAAAGTACAATGGAATGTGGCTGAAATGCCACATTAATCTCAAGCAACCGCTTGAAACTACCCAAGATCATTTATGACAGGCTATAAATGAACCACTAGCTACCAACGACTAGAACAATCAATAAACAACATAAGATGACATGTCAATCTTATGATGATAACAAAATAAAATACTACTTCCTAGCACGGCCTTGAAGCTTGAACTCTTTGAATTGTCCCGGTAAGTCGTTTACCTGAGCCTCATACTCATCTGAAAAATAATCATCTCCCAAATAATCATTAGGCTCATACACCTCATCTTCATCACTCTCAGAAATAACTACTTCACCCACCTTAGAAAATAGGTTACCCCTCTTCGTTGCAGAAGTAAACGGAGATAAGATAGTAGACTGATCAGTCGCCTTCTTTGTTGCAGAAGTACTAGAAGATGGGATAGTAGATGACTTAGAAGCCTCACCAGGCACCTGCGATTCCATGTTACTCATAGGTTGATCTTGTGACCCCTTACCATTGTTATCAAAACCAAGAACGTCCTCATCCACCAATGACTCCAAGATACCAAAAGAGTTAGAAGACTGTGGGTCCTTACCAGATTTAACATTTGAAGTAGAATTTAACATTTGAAGATACCAAAAAGAGTTAGGTTGATCTTCGTTAAGATTGAAGTATTTAGTTTATGATTTACTGTTAAATGAGGGATTAATGGTAGATTTCCTCTTTAGATAGTTTACATTCTCCACAATAGAAACAAAATATTTTCTTTGGTGTTAAGTAATACTCAATTCTGAAGTCTCTTTAGATAGTTTACATTGTGGATTTGTCGTGCAACTAGAAAATGATTCTTACTCTTACTTGTAAGGCGATCATTGATGAATCACGATAAATAGAGACCATTACGGTTCTCATAATCGTCTACTTGTTGCTTACTTCTTTGAAAATCCAATGTAGGTTTCGAATGAGATGATCACTATGCATTGTCCGAGATGTAATTGATGATTCTCCGTATTTTCAACTAACTAATGATTGTACGGGAAGAGTGGCATTTCCGTATTGATGAAGTGTACCTCGACAATTCATCAATTGGCATACAACACCGCTCCTGATGCTCTAGAAAAATATTTGCATATTTTTGTTGAATATTTCTCTTGAATATTTCTGTAAGGTTATTATGGAGACCTACTTATACCGATATCGAGAAACTCTATGCGTATCATGAGGGAGAATATGTTCTTGATTTGGTTAACTTATCATGTACATATGCTATTTGTAATAAGTAATTTTGAGGGTGTTTGAGATTCTTCTTATCAGTTGCTTATAAGATGAAAATAGTAGATAAAAATTGGTTTTAGTAAAGAATAAGCAATCCCAAACATAGCACAAATCATCATAGAATTAGTAAATTCGATTCACTTTAACATCTATTATTCATTGTAATATCATACGATTTTTGCTTTATATAGCCGATTATAAGTTTGTTAAAAAATGGATAAAGTATAAGTTTGTTTGGAAAAATGCTTTATACAACCGATTATAATTTTGTTAAAATTTGGATAAAATATAAGTTTGTTAAAAAATGGATAAATAAGTAAATAGACTAGAATTCGTTTTAGTCCAAATTAAACTTGGAAAGATGTATATATATATACATCTTTTGGTTTACAAACTCCACCTATGTGGGATAGCTGATAATAATATTAGTTTGTCAAAAATAGATAAAATAAAGACGAAAACTTATGCTTTATGTAGCCAATAATAATATTAGTTTGTCGAAAATAGACAAAATAAAGACGAAATGTATTTTAATCAGCGTACTTGTGTCTGAAAGTAGTTCCGCTACTTTGCCACCCAAGTAAACTGACTAGAATTCATTTTAGTCCAATCTAATATTGTATATATACCTGTACATATATACGTGTTTTGGTTTACAAATTCCACCTATGTGGGATAGTTGGAGAACTTTTCAAACTCTCATAATTTCCAACATTTATAATGGCACTTGAAACATGGATGACCTTTTTTTTAACATAAATATGTGAAGTATTGTTTGCTCTTCTCTAATAAGATTGAAGTATTTGATTTTAGTTTACATGTAATCTGAGAGAATTGTGGTCCAATTCCAATTAGGCATTTTTATTATGTTTTCAAATGTGTTTCTAAGTGGATAATATAAAGACATCTATTATATATTATAATATCATATGACTATTGCTTTATATAACCGATAATAATATAAGTTTGTTAAAAAATGGATAAAATAAAGAAGAAATGTATTTTAATCCGCTAATTTTTTCTTTACACAGCCGATAATAATATAAGTTTGTTAAAAAAATGGATAAAATAAAGAAGAAATGTATTTTAATCCGCTAATTTTTTCTTTACATAGTCGATAATAATATAAGTTTGTTAAAAAAAATTAGATAAAATAAAGATGAAATAATAATATAAAGAAATAATATAAGTTTGTTAAAAAAAAAAGATAAAATAATAATAGAAAAAATTACACGTTTGGTCCCTATGGTTTGCCCAATATAACAACTTTAGTCCCTAAGTCACTTTTATTACACCACAAGTATCTAATTTTGAAACTTAAGTCACTTTTATTACACCACAAGTATCTAATTTTGAAACTATGCACGCTTTTGGTCCCTATTTTGGATGGGCGTTAGTTAAGTCCGTTAAGTATTTTGCGCTGTTAGTCCTTCGTCAATAATTTTTGCACCGTTAGTCCTTAAAGTTATTTGCATAAATCGTCCTTGTGGTTAGCCCGGTCAACGGGTCGGTCAACGCCACGTGTCACCACCTGAGTGGTGCCACGTGGTATCAGGTCGGGTCGGTCAATGGGTCGGGTCGGGTCGGCCAACGGGCCAGGGTCGGGTTGCCACGTGGACCAATAAGGTGGTGCCACGTGGCATTGGTAAAATATACCAAATTTTTGGCAAGCCTAAGATTCGAACTCGGGTCTTTTGTGTGGGAAGCCAAGCCTTACCCAACTGGGCTAAGCATAGCTTCAATAATATTTCCCTAAATCAAATACATAACCCTTCTTAAAAGTTAAGGCCCAATCCAATAATATTAAAAAGGTTCAATTTTATTTTTTGGCCTATCAATTTAAGGGGTTATATGGACTGTAAAAAAATAAATAAATATACCGTCGGACTCGGTTTTTCGTGCTCTTTCCAATGGTAAGCTCGGGGAATTTTTTCGACTTCGTTTGGACCTCGAAAAATGCGAAAATCACCATTTTTTCTTTGTTTTTGCATTTTTCGAGGTCCAAACCAAGTCGAAAAAATTCACCGAGCATACCTTCGGACTCTTTTTTTCGTGCTCTTTCCAATGGTATGCTCGGAGAATTTTTTCGAGTTCAAACGAACCTCGAAAAATACGAAAATAATCATTTTTTCTTTGTTTTCGCATTTTTCGAGGTCCAAACCAAGTCAAAAAAATTATCCGAGCATACCGTCGGACTCTTTTTTTCGTGCTCTTTCCAATGGTATGCTCGAGGAATTTTTTTGACTTGGTTGGAACCTCGAAAAATGCGAAAATCATCGTTTTTTCTTTGTTTTCGCATTTTTCGAGGTTCGTTTGAAATCGAAAAAAATCCCCGAGCATACCATTGGAAATAGCACGAAAAAACGAGTCCAAAGGTATGCTCGGTGAATTTTTTCGACTTGGTTTGGACCTCGAAAAATGCAAAAACAAAGAAAATATGGTGATTTTCGCATTTTTCGAGGTCCAAACGAAGTCGAAAAAATTCCCCGAGCTTACCATTGGAAAGATCACGAAAAAACGAGTCCGACGGTATATTTATTTATTTTTTTACGGTCCGTATAACTCCGTAAATTAATAGACCAAAAACTATATTGAACTTTTTAATAATATTGAATTGGGCTAACTTTTAGAAAGGGTTATATATAAAATTTAGGCTAGAATAACTGAAGCTATGCTTAGCCCAGTTGGGCAGAGCTATGCTTCCCACCCAAGTGGCCCGGGTTCGAATCCCATACGTGACAAATTGTTGGTATATTTTACCAATGCCACGTGGCACCACCTCATTGGTCCACGTGGCAACCCGACCCGACCCGTTGGCCGACCCGACCCGACCCAATACCACGTGGCACCACTCAGGTGGTGACACGTGGCATTGACCGACCCGTTGACCGGGCTAACCACAAGGACGATTTATGCAAATAACTTTAAGGACTAACGGTGCAAAAATTATTGACGAAGGACTAACAGCGCAAAATACTTAACGGACTTAACTAACGCCCATCCAAAATAGGGACCAAAAGCGTGCATAGTTTCAAAATTAGTTACTTGTGGTGTAATAAAAGTGACTTAGGGACTAAAGTTGTTATATTGGGCAAACCATAGGGACCAAACGTGTAATTTTTTCATAATAATATAATTTTGCTTTATGTAGCTGATAATAAACAAACTAGTATTCATTTTAGTCCAAACTAATCTTGTGTAAATACCAATACATATATACCTATTTTGGTTTAAAAACTCCACCTATGTGGGTAAGTTCGAGAACTTTTCAAACTCTCGTAGGTTCCAACATTTATAACGGCAGTTGAAACTTCAATGACATTTTTAAGTTCAATAACATAAATATGTGAAGTAATATATTGTCACTGTTGGAAATGTATATATTTACAAACATGTGAATGTCCGGATTCGAACTTGTGACCACGGGATTGCACACATTAGCGAATGAGAATTAAAGTTAATAATTAATGTTTATGTTTACGATTAATTATTACACATTAAGTCCGGTTAACGATCGTTATGTATTTAACGGAAAAATGACTAACGACCGTTAAAATGGAAAAGAGAAGGACTAGAAATGGAAACTTGGGAAAGTTATGGAATGGGCTTTGGGCTCCTCTTGGTGGCCGGCCATAGGCTTCTCCAAGGCCTTCATTCCCCTAACTTGTCCTCTAAGTTTTACCTACTAGTATATAAGGAGGGGTAGGGTCTAGGGTTTCATTCACACCTTGTGCATTGAATTAACCATAGATCTCCTCTCTTCTCTTTCTTTTGCATAGCTTGGCCGAACACCCCATTTGTTAGGGAGTTCGGTTTTGTTTTTGCATATACGAGGGCTTGTGTTAGATCTAGCAATCGCTTGATTCGTTGGTTAATTCGTGTGTACAAGAACGTGGTTGTAAGACATTATTTCTTACACCATTTAGTACTTCTTTGGTTTGCTTTGCTCGAGGGTGGTTTTGCTTTGCTCAAGAGATTTGATATTCGCAAGAGGTACATTACGCATACTTTCAGTTAATTAATTTATTTGTTACGATCTTAAGTCTTCCGCTGTGTACTCTTGATGTCTTTATGTTTTAGTATATTTTATATATCATAAACTCAACAGTGGCATCACGAGCCTTGTATAACAAGTAATTAATTACTGAAACACATAATTAAAATAAACATGAATGTGTTATTATTTGTATGCTTAGATCTAGGGTTTGCAAAACCTAAACCCTAATTTTGAGGGGGGGCGTTTTTTTTTTGGTGCCCTAATTAGGGTTTTGTAAACTTTGTTTTAATTGGATTAGAAACCCTAAGATGCATGCAACTTTATGTGTATATGCGTAACTCTGTTTAATTGCATTAATTGTTAAGTGTAATTTATATCCATGATTATTACCTGCATGTTTTATCATGGATCTGTTTATTGTATGTCTTTCATGTTTTAAGTGATATACATTAAATATTGATAGATCTTAAATTGGGGAAGACCTCAATTGTTATTATTTAATCAGTTATGTGCTATGTGGTATATATTTAGTTTTGACTTACGCAATCGATGAATCGATGCATGTGGTTCACCTTGTACATAGATGAAAACGGGTGGAAGTCTTAATTAAATATATGCATATTGACAGTTATAAAATTGGTTATTAATAAGATTTATCAAAACCGTTTGCATGTGGCTATTTGATGATATGCATGACTTGTATTTGTTATGTATTCATTGTTTATTTGTTTATTTTTATAAATACTTGCTTGTTTGTGTTTTGTAACAAGGGTATTTTTTAAAAGAAAAATAAACTGACCTAAACAATGGTGAAACATGCATTTTTAAGAATAGTAATCATAATCGTTTAATTGATTGATGACTTTGGTACAAATGACTGAAAGGCTCACCCATGAGAATGAACTAATAAAAGGGGTTTAAAGAAGTGCGCACAGTCACACTGAATGGATGTCTAAGGTTGTGCTTTAGCACGTACCTGGTCCTCTGCCCCCTGTAAGTTCGAGTGGAGCTACTTAGTAAGTCATTAAATGTGCAAGCTCATCTTAAGGGCGAATTCGTGTTGATTCCATGCGCCACTTAGGTGGTAATTATCCGAAACACTAAGTGTTTACACTTATGCAAAAGTACGGTATAATGGATGATAATTAACACTAATTCCTTGATTGGTGAACCCAATACCTCAATTAAAGTTTGATGATGAAAAACTTAAACATTAAAACAAGATATAAATGTTTTAATAAAAACTATGCTACAAAGATGAATGCATGACATCTTTGTACATATTTGATTTAACATCAAAACTATTACCCTT
>BPTQ01000009.1:337568084-338042043 GCA_019973895.1 Chrysanthemum seticuspe
TACAAACATTTATATATGTAAAGGTTGTCGAGGGTGAACCTATACGAATGTTTTGCACTTTACTGTAACCAATCGCAGATCGTTGTGCGGTTACGGGGGCCATGTTGAGCACATACCAAAAGACCTCTTTTTGGTTCAAACTACTAAGTAGTAGTATAAGTAGGAAAACAAAGATTATGGTACAATTATTCTTATACCTAGAGTGAGTAAAGAATTAATTGATAAGACAAAGAGCGAAATACTAAATAATTCTAATGGTTAAGAAGACTTGTCTTCTGGAACCCATACCGGTATGTTTGTAGAATTGTTAGGATGCTCCCCGGGTTATTATAATTTGAAGTTTTACTTAAACTTCCTTTGTTTAGGGTAAAACTGATGTTCGTCCTAAGTATTTAAAGCGTTGTGAAGACTTTTGTTGGGAATATTGATGGTCAATGCACATCGCAATCTAACGAAGTGTTTTTACGTGATGTAGGTACTGTATAGAGAACATAGAGTTCAGTCTCCTATTTATAGGTACTATATGAATTACTGTTTCTAGGTATTTCATAGTAGTACACCCACCCTATTCAGGATATAAGTTAAGTAACTTGTAGTAGACTTTAATCAGTACGATGCGTAGTTATATGAAGGTTCATATAAGATTGATTATGAGTCTAAACAGAATTAAGTTATAGTAAGGGTACAATAACTAACTGTTGCCTGATAAATCTTATTGAATTCAATAAGTTCCTAAATTTGTACATTTATATCCTGTTGTAATATTATTTACTTATTATTTGTATTGTTTTTATGAAATAAAGTAAAGTTATTATTACAAATGTTATAGGAAAATAGATTTTATGAATCAGTGTCTACCCGTACTTTGATGATCGATTTGCTTCAGGTTTGAATAGTCTGTTTACTAATTCAAAAAGTGGTCCGTTCCGGAAGCAATTGCCTAGACGATCCAATAGTAGACACACTTGAAACTCGTTGAGTTAAAGTGGATAGAGCTGAACGAGAGCTTGTATCACTATAACAGATCCTATCACAGACCACGGGAAGTACTGAGGTCCAAGTACCCGTATAAAAGGATATTGTAAACATTATTATTGAAATGAAATAAAGTATTTTTGTTATGTTTATTATTCATTTATTATAATGTTGTCCTATATTTACATGTTTAAATCCTTGAATAACTTAAGTTATTCTAAATAGTCCGTTGTCAATCAATAACATGGGAATGATATTGAATTAAGACAAATCTGAGTATTAGTTAGAATATACTTGGAAGTATATTGATGCGTAGCATGACTAATTTCAGATGATGTTCAATGAATTGAATATAGGACTTATCCCACCCACATGATGATACTTTATGGATCTTTGTCATTAAGTATATCATGGATATTTATCCTCTGACTTGAGATACAAGAGATATGTCATGGATGTAGTGCATTTTTGTGAAGCAATCTAACGCTACACGTAACTGGTAGTTATAAGGGTTGTTTTCAGAAGTGTTGCGAAATTTATGAATCCTGCTTGTAGTCAAAATGGGATTTGTTTCCTTCAAATTCATTTTGAAGTTTAATATTATTGGGCCCCTCGTAGGATTGTTAAGATGTTTGTATGGCCATACCCAAGGTCTTCTGTTCAGAAGAATTGGTAATCTTAATAAATCATAAAGCGAGAAACAGAATAGTTAATTAAGAAATGAGTGAGATCCATATTCTTATTAACATGGTATTAGAAACAAAAGGATGAATATGATGATGAATCATCAAACTTGGTTTTTCTCCAGAAAACCATACACGAGTTGTACCGGGGGCATTGGCGTGTTGCTAGACGCTAACCAATGTCATTTCACGTTTTGTAAGCATATCCAAGTGGGAGCTGTTGGAAATGTATATATTTACAAACATGTGAGTGTCCGGATTCGAACTTGTGACCACGGGATTGCACACATTAGCGAATGAGAATTAAAGTTAATAATTAATGTTTATGTTTACGATTAATTATTACACATTAAGTCCGGTTAACGATCGTTATGTATTTAACGGAAAAATGACTAACGACCGTTAAAATGGAAAAGAGAAGGACTAGAAATGGAAACTTGGGAAAGTTATGGAATGGGCTTTGGGCTCCTCTTGGTGGCCGGCCATAGGCTTCTCCAAGGCCTTCATTCCCCTAACTTGTCCTCTAAGTTTTACCTACTAGTATATAAGGAGGGGTAGGGTCTAGGGTTTCATTCACACCTTGTGCATTGAATTAACCCTAGATCTCCTCTCTTCTCTTTCTTTTGCATAGCTTGGCCGAACACCCCATTTGTTAGGGAGTTCGGTTTTGTTTTTGCATATACGAGGGCTTGTGTTAGATCTAGCAATCGCTTGATTCGTTGGTTAATTCGTGTGTACAAGAATGTGGTTGTAAGACATTATTTCTTACACCATTTAGTACTTCTTTGGTTTGCTTTGCTCGAGGGTGGTTTTGCTTTGCTCAAGAGATTTGATATTCGCAAGAGGTACGTTACGCATACTTTCAGTTAATTAATTTATTTGTTATGATCTTAAGTCTTCCGCTGTGTACTCTTGATGTCTTTATGTTTTAGTATATTTTATATATCATAAACTCAACAGTCACTTCATAATAAGATTGAATTATTTCTGAGGTCAAATTTGAATATTATTTTTCAGATATGAATTTGTTCTTACTCTATCAAGATATTTAATAGGACAACTTGCAATAAAAAGTAGGGCAATATATTGTCACTTCATTTGTATATATGACACAACTAACCAGTCAACTCTTATATAGTATTTGACAAACATGAAAAGCTCATTAGTAACCAAGTCTAAGCTATCTCTACATTTGCAGTTAAAACTATCTATTGTAGCTACACCAAAATCTGGAACGTGGATTAACGAGCTTAAATCTGGCCTATCTTCATTCTCATCCACCACCGGATCCGGAGGATTAACCATATGTCGTATTTGCTAAAGATTTGTGGGGCAAAGACATGGCTGCTATAAAAAAGTTTGTTGTTTGAGTTAAGTTTATTTTCATGACTTTTATATGAACGTTTTTTTATATCGTCGATTAGTGTCTTTGTTTCCCCATTGGTGGATTGCAACTGCCAATTATATGTCATTGACAGAGACAACAACAACAATAGCATGTCATGTAAATTTTGCTGATTGCCAATAATTTGTTTTCTCTTATTATGTTTAGTCTTTGTTATATGTGACGTGTTGAAAGCCCTAGTTATGGTTCGTTAGTAAAAAGTTTTCTGTTAAAAAGAAATAGTTCATTGCATTTATCGTCATGATTCAATTGTGAACGACGGTATGTCCAAAAGTCAGACTAGACAAGTTGGGCAACAAGTTAAAATGAGTCGGGTGGGCAAGAGTTCAGTAGGAGTTAATCGTTATAGAACGGGTAAACAAGGATTGTTTTGTCTAGTGGTATGTGAGTGGCTCATCAACTTAGAGGTTGTGGGTTCAAGTCTTGTTGAAGACATTTGTAAAGTTTAGAACATTAATTAAAATGTTAGACGAGTCATACTGCTGGAACGCCACTAAATGACCTAAAATGTACCCAAACGGTTACAACGTTCCAATAAACACCTGATAGCTTGAGCTCGAAAGTCGACCAACCCACATAAAGCAATAAACTTGAATAAATTGATGAAAACAAAAATGACATTAATGTTATGATAGTCCATAATGTTCTACAAGATAATACAAAGACCAAAGAAATAAAACCCCCAACCCCTTTTTCTTCATGATTTAAGAAAAAAAGAAAGAATTGCTAATTGTAAGTATAAATTATAAAAATAATTTACCTTTGTGTTTCTGTTTACTTATGTTATGGATAACAAATTATAATTATAAACTTTACTAAAACATAACATTATCGATTGTTAATATAAAAAGATTTAAAGGATAACATGAGCCTTTACACTTTGGGAAGCAGAGACCTGAGGTCTGCGACATCATGTTACTAATGTTCCAAAGTACTAAAATTCATTTTATTCCAAACTAACCAATGTTATATGCCTTTACATATATACCCACATTTGGTACAGCCTTCACCAATGTGGGACGGTTGAGACCCTTTCCAGTTTTCAAACATGTATAAGTTCCGACATCTATAGCTGTATTTTTTAAAGTTGGGATAACTTTTCGATTTCTTTGACTAAAATAGTAAAATAGTAATTATGCCCAAGTTGCTTTTTTTAAGATTGAAGTATTTGGTTTTTCTTTAATGTTAAAAGAGGGATTAATGGTTTACATTGTCAATTTGTCATGCAACTAGAAAATGATGCTTTATCTTACTTGTAAGGCGATCATTAATGAATTATGCTCATTCTTCATGACACAAAGTTATAAACTAAAAACTCACATAGATTATGACTAATAAACATATAGCTCAGAACAATGTTAATTAAGTCGTAAATATTGTGTTGATGAGTAATGGTTCGGTAGCAGAAAACCAAATGTCAGTTAGGCTTTACTAACAAGTCAGTTTAGAGTAGACTAGTGTCGGAAAATTTGTCATTCTAAAACAACATGCATATATTTAACAGAAGTGGCTGGTATCAAAAATATTACTGTAGTGTTTTTGTGAGATGTTGGTCATTGGACCAACCGACTCGTGGAGGAAGAGTATTGATGCCACAGGTTAAAAATTAAAGTATCCGTTGGTTAATATATAGAAAAGAAAAAACTTTTTTTATTTTGTAAGGCTATTATGATCATATATGTAGATGAGTTTTTACGAAGACCTACTTATACTGATGTCGAGAAACTATTTGCTTATCACGAGGGAGAATATGTTTTTGATTTGGTTAACTTATCATGTATATATGCTATTTGAAATAAGTAATTTTGAGGGTGTTTTAGTTCTTCGTATCATTTGCTTATAGACTAAAATAAGTAAATAAAAATTGGTGTTAGTAAAGAATAAACAATCCCAAACAGACCACAATATCATCATAAAAGTAGTAAGTTTGGTTCACTTTAACATCTATTATTAATTGTAATATCCTACAACTTTTGCTTTATATAGCCGATAATAGTATAAATTTTGTAAAAAATGAATAAAAATTAGGATTGTTATTAATTATAATATCCTACAACTTTTGTTTTATATAGCCGATAATAGTATAAAATTTATAAAAAATGAATAAAAATAAAGACGAAATGCGTTTTAGTCCGCATATTCAGCGGGTTAAGTAGCACTACTACTTCGTAACCCAGGTAAACGGACTAGAAACCATTTTAGTCCAAACTAATATTGTTTATATAACTATATACATATATACCTATATTGGTTTACAAACTCCGCCAATGTGGGATTGTTGGAAAACTTTTAAAACTTTTATAAGTTCCAACATTTGTAACGACACTTGAAACTTCGATGACCTTTTTAAGTTCAATAACATAAATATGTGAAGTCCTGTTTGCTTTTCTCTTTAATAAGATTGAAGTATTTGATTTTAGTTTAGAACATTAGTTAAATGTTAGACGAGTCATACTACTGGAATGCCACGAAATGGCCTAAAATGTACTCAAACGCTTACAACATTCCAATAAACACCCGATAGCCTGTGCTCGAAAGTCAACCAACCCACATAAAGTAATAAACTCAAATAATGTGATGAAAAAAATGAAAATTATGTTAAGATTTTCCATAATGTTTTAACAAATAATACAAAGACCAAACAAATCTCCCTTCCAAAGTTCCAAGTATGGTTCATGTTATATAACTTACATTTTTCGAAACATTAAAAAAGAAAATAAACCTCACCCCTTTTTCTTCCTGATCTAAGAAAAAAAAAATAATAATTTAACTGCAACTTGCAAGTATGAATTATAAAAAAGAAAAACTTACCTTTGTGTTTCTGTTTTACATATGTTATGGATAACAAATTGTAATTATAAACTTTACTAAAACATAAACATTATCGGTTGTTATATAATATAAATTTTGTTAAAAGAAAAAAAAAAAGATTTAATGATGAAATGAGCTTTAGTTCTCTAGGACTTAGAGTCATGAGGTCTACGTCATCATGAACCAAGACCCAAAGTACTAAAATTCATTTTATTCTAAACTAACATGTAATATGCCTTTATATATATACCTACATTTGGTTACAACCTCCACCAATGTGGGACAGTTAGGACTCTTTCCAGTATTCAAACATTTATAAGTTCCGACATCTATAACTGTATTTTTAAAGTTGGATGACTTTTCGATTTCATTGACTAAAATAGTAATTATGCCCAATTTGCTATTCTTTAAGATTGAAGTATTTAGTTTTTTTATATACTCTTAAATGAGGGATTAATGGTTTACATTGTCGTGCAACTAGAAAATGATGCTTAATCTTACTTGTAAGGCGATCATTGATGAATCATGCTCATTCTTCGTGACGCAAAGCTGTAAACTTAAAACTCATATAGATTATGACAAATAAACATATAGCTCAAGACGATGTTGATTAAGTCATATAGAAAGTATGGTGCTGATGAGTAATGGTTCGGTAGCAGAAAACTAAATGTCAGTCAGGTTTTTTAGACTACTTTGTAAACAACATCAATTATGGTATTACTGTTTTAAGCAATCCCAAACAGACCACAAATCATCATAGAAGTAGTAAGTTCGGTTCACTTTAACATCTATTATTTAATTGTAGTATCCTACAACTTTTGCTTTATATAGCCGATAATAGTATAATATTTTTATATAGCCCATAATAGTATAATTTTTGTAAAAAAAGGATTACAAATAAAGACGAAATGTATCTTAGTCCGGCAATTGAAGTGCAAAGTAGCTCCACTATTATATTATAAAAAGTATAATATTTTTATATAGCCCATAATAGTATAATTTTTGTAAAAAAAGGATTAAAAATAAAGACGAAATGTATCTTAGTCCGGCAATTGAAGTGCAAAGTAGCTCCACTACTTCACCATCCAAGTAAACGGACTAGAATTCATTTTGGTCCAAATTATTCTTTTGTATATACATTCACATATATACCGATTTTGGTTTACAAACTCCACCTATGTGGGATAGTTGGAAAACTTTTCAAATTTTCATAAGTTCCAACATTTGTATTGGCACTTGAAACTTGGATTACTTTTTTAAGTTCAATAACATAAATATGTGAAGTCTTGTTTGCTCTTCTGTAATAAGATTGAAGTATTTGGTTCTAATTTAGCTGTAATATGAGAGATCGGTGGTCGAATTCCACTTAGGCCCTTTTTAATATATTTTGAAATATGTTTTTAGATGGGCAGTAAATTACCTGCAAGTTTCGTTCTTAACTTTTCAAAATTACACATATGGTATGTACTCTTGAAACTTGTCATCCAAAATTCCAAACGGTTCTTAAAATGGATGTCTGCGAAACTGTTTTTTTATGGAACGTTCATGTTATAGATTTTTAAAACCATCTGTCTGCATTCGTAAGGTTTAAG
Organism: Chrysanthemum seticuspe; assembly: GCA_019973895.1. Classification (NCBI taxonomy): domain Eukaryota; kingdom Viridiplantae; phylum Streptophyta; class Magnoliopsida; order Asterales; family Asteraceae; genus Chrysanthemum; species Chrysanthemum seticuspe. Next base: position 337,575,551 of record BPTQ01000009.1, read on the forward strand.
GATGAAATCCATAGTTTCATTTATGCGACCGGGACCATTTATATAATCTACTCTTAAGTATATCGTTTTTACACGTTAGAGATATAATGTAACCCAAACCAACCCGTTTATTATTAAACGGACTGGAATTTGCTCATCTATTATTCTTCCTCTTGATTTTGCAGGACATCCGGTTGTGTATGGGTTGGTAGCAAAGGGAGTATATGGAGCTAGAAGAGTGATCGAGATGTTAAAAGATTAGCTAAAGCTTACAACGGCTCTTTCTGGACGCCCAACTCTCAATGATATTACCAGGAACCATGTTAGTTCACAGACTGACAATCGGCTCAATCACCTTTGTAGAATGTAGTTTCCAATTATTTTATCAAGAAGCATTTGAAGTATACTTTACCAGATAAGATATAGTTCAATGACATTGAAACGGATCCATATAAAATGATATGTCAAATCTAAACCATCTAATACATTGGTTAAATGTGAGACGAGACATATTAGTGGAACGCCCCGAAATGGCCTAAAAAGCACTCAAGCGCTTACAACGTTCCAACAAACACCCGATAGCTTGTGCTCGAAAGTCGACCAACCCACAGAAAGCAATAAACTCTTATGTTATAATGGTCCAAAATGTTTTACAAAATAATGCAAAGACCAAACAAATATTCCTTTATGTTATAACTTACATTTTTCACAACATTAGAAAAACAAAATAAACCCCACCCCTTTTTCTTCCTGATCTAAGAAAAAAAGAAAGAATTGCTAAATTTGATCTCCCTATCAATAAAATACAACTATCGTATCACGTTATCGAGTTCATTTTTGGGTATATGTTACATAAATCTAAAAGACTCGTTCACCCGTAGCGTAGACGTTCCAAAATATGGCTGTGACAAAATATAGGCATGCGGTAACGGTTAAAAATGCTTGGAACGATCCCAGCCATTGCACAAAGTAACCTGTCCCGATTGTGCTGATTATCGCAGCCAATGTACCGGCAGAGTTTGAAATTCCTGTTTTTTGGAATGTAAAAAGAGATTAATTTCTAAATGACGTGAATATACATGCACGGTTGCAGGGTAAAAAGATGTTGGAAATACGTACCGTGTAGAAATCCTGCATATTGTGGTGCGATATCCTGGTAAAAGACCGAAAAAGGGATAAAAAAATGAGTTTTTATTTACGAAACATGGTTTAATACTTTAATTCGAAAGAGTGGTGCTTGAAATTCATTCTAGCAAAAAATTATTTTCGAATAAGACACACCACACCAAATTTGGCAAGATATGAGTAGTACTACAACGGTTTTCTACATTTATAAGCTGTATTGATGGACAGACGGCGTAACGGCTCAAAGTGGGCAAGGGTTGAAACATATCATTATTCTAGTACAGCGGGTCAAGTTGGGTTGACCAGTAAAAAGTCTTTTCACTAATTATGATATAATATATAAATACTCGATAAGTTTGTGAGTTTCAACCAATTTGACAGCTCCCCCATTTCTACCATTTCTAATAAAACACAAACCAAATTGACCCATTTCTAGTAAATTGATCAAAACTGCCAACTCTTGCCACTTCCGCAAGAACACAGAGTTACTTTGCAATGACACAATGGTTTAACAAATGAGTCCCCCAAAATAAATCAAACATCAATTCCTTAATCTATAAAGGTCCGAATTTGACTTTGGATTCAAAATATTTGGTATTAATGGCAGATAAATCTTACTTGCATATTTAACAGGAAGCCGGCTTGACTGAAAGCACTAAAGCTGAGTGCCACTATAATGAGAACCGATGCAACCACCGGTGTCTTGGCATAGTTAAGGCAAAGCAAAGCCAACCCTGGCCCAATGAAACCAATTGACTGCACATTCAACATGATTTGATCATATTCAGATTTCGAACGCTTATCGTATCAGTAAACGAGAAATAAAAATAAACGCATTATTGTTCATGTATGAAGATTACCTGCATGACTTTACGGACAAAGGTCAATGAGTGGCCTGCCTTAGTATTAAGGTTGAATTAATTAGTTCCATGCCTTTCGAAACTTATCTTTGTGTTTTCCTTGTACTTTTGTCATCAAAAACTAATTGTAATTATGATTTTTTTTTTATAAATTAATGACGAAATTAGCTTTAGATCTCTAGAGCTACAGCTAACCAGTTGCACAATGTCGTTAACAAAGTTCCAAAGTACTAAAATTCATTTCATTCTAAAATAACCTATTGTACGTTCTTTTAGATATATACCCACATTTGGTTACAACCTTCACCAATGCAGGACAGTTGGCTCTGAGGTGGCAATGATGATTACTACTAAAATAGTAATCATGCCCAATTTGCTCTTCTTTAAGATTGAAGTATTTAGTTTTTTATTTACTGTTAAATGAGGGATTAATGGCAGAATTTCCTCTTTAGATGGTTTACATTCACTACAACAGAATAGAAATATTTGCTTTGGTGTTAACTAATACTCGATCAATTCTAAAGTCTCTATAGATAAGTTACGTTGTCGTGCAACTAGAAAATGATGCTTACTCTTACTTGTAAGGCGATCATTGATGAATTATGCTCATTTTTCATGACATAAAGTTGTAAACTAAAAACTCATATAGATTATGACTAATAAACATATAGCTCAAAACGATGGACGCCGTGGAGCCTTATCAGAATATGGCAAGAAGGGAGTGGGACGAGCTTTGTTCATCTCGAGAATGGAGAATAGTAAGTATGGTGTTCATGAGTAATGGTTCAGTAGCAGAAAACCAAACGTCAGTTAGGCTTTCTATCGGGTGGAAAAGAGGCGCGGACATAATATATGAATTATCATGGTGAAAGTTCAAGTATAAAAAAAAAGCTCATCACGACTATATATATATCGTTACGGTTCTCATGATCATCTAGTTGCAGCTTACTTCTCTGAAAACCTACTGTATGACGAATATACATTCCGTAAACGGTTTCGAATGAGAAAATCATTATACACGGCTACACGCATTGTCCGGAATGTAATCGATGATTCTCTGTATTTTCAACTAACTAATGATTGTACGGGAAGAGTGGCATTTCTGAATTGATAAAGTGTACCTCGACAATTCGTCAATTGGCATACGACACCGTCTTGATGCTCTAGACGAATATTTGCAAACAAGTGCAAAACTTTCCATGAATCTCTTGAATATTTCTGTAAGGCTATTATGGACATATATGGAGATGAGCTTTTGCGAGGACCTAGCTACTTATATTGATGTCGAGAAACTCTATGCATATCACGAGGGAGAATATGTTCTTGATTTGGTTAACTTATCATGTATATAGGCTATTTGGAATGGATTTAGATCCTCTCAAGTTTCATTTAAACATAATACATGTTATTGTTATTTTGAATGAAACTTTGAATTTAAGTAAACTAAAAATGACACATTAAAGGGTCCATATATTTTTCTTCACAAAAACATCGACATGACCTATCATGTTCATGTTGAACTTTAGAGGATCTCAATCCATTTGAAATAAGTAATTTTGAGGGTGTTTGAGATTCTTCGTATCAGTTGCTTATAGACTAAAATAAGCGATAAAAAGTAGTGTAAGTAAAGAATAAGCAATCTCAAACAGACCACAAATCATCATAGAAGTAGTAAGTTCGATTCACTTTAAAATATATTATTAATTGTAATATCATACAACTTTTGCTTTATATAGCCGGTAATAATATAATTTGTTAAAAAAACATCTATTGTAATATCATACAACATTTGCTTTATATGGCTGATAATAATAAAAAATTGTTAAAAAGAAGATAAAATAAAGACGAAATGTATTTTTGTTAAATTACTTCGCCTCTTTGTAGTAACACTACTTTGAAGCTAAGTAGCCGGAAATAGTATAAGTTTGTTAAAAAAGCATCTATTATAATATCATACAACATTTGTTTTATATGGCCGATAATAATGTAAATTTGTTAAAAAGAATATAAAATAAAGCCGAAATGTATTTTAGCTTCAATTACTTCGCCTCTATGTAGTATCACTACTTTGAAGCTAAGTAAATGGACTAGAATTCATTTTAGTCCAAAGTAATAATAGGTGTATACATGTACATATATACCTATTTAGGTTTACAAACTTTACCTATGTGGGATAGTCGGAGAACTTTTAAAGCTCTCATAAGTTCCAACATTTGTAACGGCATTTGAAACTTTGATGACCTTTTTAAGTTCAGTAACATAAACAAGTGAAGTCCTGTTTGCTCTTCTCTTTAATAAGATTGAAGTATTTGGTTTTAGTTTAGCTGTAATACGAGAGATCAGTGGTCGAATTCAATTAGGCTTTATATTATGTTTTGATAATTGTTACTAAATGGGTAGTAAATTACCTAAGTGGTCCTTTTGGTGTGTATGTATATCTGTAACTTTCGTTCTTAAACTTTTCAAAATTACACATATGGTATGTGCTCTTGAAACTTGTCATCCAGATGGTTCTCAAAAGGAATGTCGGCGAAACTGTCTTTTTTATGGACCGTTTGGCACGTTAGGGATATAATGTAACCCAGATCAACTCGTTTATTATTAAATGAATTGGAATTTGTTCATCTAGTATTCTTCCTTTTGATTTTGCAGACAGGACGTCCGGTTGTGTATGGGTTGGCAGCAAAGGGAGAATATGGAGCTAGAAGAATGATTGAGATGTCAAAAGATGAGCTTGAGCTTACAATGGCTCTTTCCGGCTGTCCAACTCTTAATGATATTACCACGAACCATGTTAGGACACAATCGCCTTGGTAGAAGTTAATGCCTTGGTAGAAGTTAATAGTATAAATCTGGAGTTTCTAAAAGAGGCGACGACATAACATATGAATTATAGTGGTGAAAGTTCAAGAATAAAAAAAAAACTCGTTATCACGGATCATGATAAATAGAGATCGTTATGGTTCTCACAATCATCTAGTTGTCGCTTACTTCTCTGAAAATCCAATGTAGGTTCTGAATGAGACGATCACTAAACACGCATTGTCCCATTGGTAATTGATGATTCTCCGTATTTTACACTAACTAATGAATGTACGGGAAGAGTGGCATTTCCGTATAGATGAAGTGTACCTCGAAAATTTGTTAATTGGCATACGACACCGTTCTTGATGCTCTAGATGAATATTTGTAAACACGTGCGAAAACTTTCTGTGATTCTCTTGAATATTTCTACAAGGTTATTATGGACGTATATGAAGATGAGTTTTTGCGAAGACCTACTTATATTGATGTCGAGAAAATCTATGAATATCATGAGGGAGAATATGTTCTTGATTTGGTTAACTTATCATGTATATATGCTATTTGAAATAAGTAATTTTGAGTGTGTTTGAGATTCTTCTTATCAGTTGCTTATAGACATTAAGAAGATAAAAATTGGTGTTAGTAAAGAATAAGGAATCCCAAACAGACCACAAATCATCATAGAAGTAGTAAGTTCGATTCACTTTGACATCTATTATTAATTGTAATATCATACAACTTTTGCTTTATATAGCCGATAATAATATAAGTTTGTTAAAAAAAATGGATAAAATAGAGAAGAGATGTTATCTTAGTCCGCTTAGTTTTGCAGTTAAGTAATTCCTCTACTTAGCTAACACAAGTAAACGGACTAAAATTTATTTTAATCCAAACTGACCTTATATACATGTACATATATAACTATTTTGGTTTACAAACTCCACCTATGTGGGATGGAGAACTTTTCAAACTCTCATAACTTCCAACATTTATAACGGCCACTTAAAGACGTTTTTAAGTTTAAAAAAATAAATATGAGAAGTCCTGTTTGCTCTTCTCTGATAAGATTAAAGTATTTGGTTTTAGTTTAGCTGTAATATGAGAAATCGGTGGTCGAATTCTACTTGGGCCTTTTATTATGTTTTAAATATATTTCTAAATGGGTAGTAAATTACCTAAGTGCAGAGGCGGAGATAAGAGGGGGGGGGGGGGGGGGGGGGGCACAAGGGTCACGTGCCCTCCTAGCGAAAAAAATTGTTGTGTAAAAGAATAATCGAGATGTATTAAATTACCTATATGGAGCTAGAAGAATAATCGAGATGTTAAAAGATTAGCTAAAGCTTACAACAGCTCTTTCTGGATGTCCAAATCTCAATGATATTACCAGGAACCATGTTAGAACACAGACTGACAATCGGCTCAATCGCCTTTGTAGAATGTAGTTTCCAATTATTTTAACAAGAAGCATTTGAAGTATAATTTACAAGATAAGATATAGTTTGATGAAATTGTACCTGATCCATATAAAGTTTAGAACATTAGTTAAATGTTAGACGAGTCATACTACTGGAATGCCACGAAATGGCCTAAAATGTACTCAAACGCTTACAACATTCCAATAAACACCCGATAGCCTGTGCTCGAAAGTCAACCAACCCACATAAAGTAATAAACTCAAATAATGTGATGAAAAAAATGAAAATTATGTTAAGATTTTCCATAATGTTTTAACAAATAATACAAAGACCAAACAAATCTCCCTTCCAAAGTTCCAAGCAATAAACATCCGGTAGCTTGTGCTCAAAAGTGAGTCAACCCACAGAAAGTAATAAACTCTTATGTTATAATGGTCCAAAATGTTTTACAAAATAATACAAAGACCAAACAAATATTCCTTCACTGGCCCCTTTATGTTATAACTTACAATTTTCACAACATTAAATAACAAAATAAACCCCACCCCTTTTTCTTCCTGATCTAAGGAAAAAAAAAAAAAAAAAAAGGAATTGCTAAATTTGATCTCCCTATCAATAAAAAAACAGCTATCGTATCACGTTATCGAGTTCATTTTTGGGTATATGTTACATAAAATTAAAAGACTCGTTCACCCGTAGCGTAGACATTCCAAAATATGGCTGTGACAAAATATAGGCCTGCTGTAACGGTTAAGAATGCTTGGAACGATCCCAGCCATTGCACAAAGTAACCTGTCCCGATTGTGCTGATTATCGCAGCCAGTGTACCAGCAGAGTTTGAAATTCCTGTTTTTTGGAATGTAAAAAGAGATTAATTTCTAAATGATGTGAATATACTTGCCGGATAAAAAGATGTTATAAATACGTACCGTGTAGAAATCCTGCATACTGTGGTGCGATATCCTGGTAAAAGACAGAAAAAGGGGGAAAAAATTAGTTTTTATTCACGGAACATGGTTTAATTCGAAAGAGTGGTACTTGAAATTCACTCTATCAAAAAATTATTTTCGAATAAGACACTCCACACCATATTTGGCAAGATATGAGTAGTACTACAACGGTTTTCAACATTTATAAGCTGTATTGATGGACAGACTGCGTAACGGGTCAAAGTGGGCAAGGGTTGAAACAAATCATTATTCTAGTACAGCGGGTCAAATTGGGTTGACCTGTAAAAAGTCTTTTCACTAATTAAGATATACTATATAAATACTCGATAAGTTTGCGATTTTCAACCAATTTGAAACCTCCCCCATTTCTACCATTTCTAATAAAACACAAACCAAATCGACCCATTTCTAGTAAATTGGTTGAAACTGCCACCTCTTGCCACTTCCGCAAGAACACAGAGTTACTTTTCAACGACACAATGGTTTAACAAATGAGTCCCCAAAAATATCTCATAAATCAAACATTATTCCCTTGATCTATAAAAGTCCGAATTTGACTTTGGATTCGAAATATTTGGCATTAATGGCTGATGACTCTTACTTGCATATTTAGCAGGAATCCGGCTTGACTGAAAGCGCTAAAGCTGAATGCCACCGTAATGAGAACCGATGCAGCCACTGGTGTCTTGGCATAGTTCAAGCCGAGCAAAGCCAACCCTGGCCCAACGAAACCAATTGACTTTAGACGTTTATTATATCAATTTAAAAAAAAAAAAATGTATTTGCCTTGAAGATTACCTGCATTGAGCTTAGCGTCTTAGGACGCAAGTGCCTAGAGGTCTTGGGTTCGAACCCTGGGAAGAAAATTAATCCTCCATTGGCCACAGAGGTTCACTTGCGCCGACTCCGGGCTATCCAAAAAGGTAGTCGCCCTGGGATTAGTCGGCTCGCAATGTCGAGTCGGAAACCCAGGTGTAAAAAAAAAAAATAAATAAAAAATAAAAAAATAAAAGATTACCTGCATGACTTTACGAACAAACGTCAATGCGTGGCCCGCCTTAGTATTAAGCTTGAATTACTTAGTTCCATGGCTTTGGAAAACTTACTTTTGTGATTCTGTTGTACTTACGTTATCGATAACTAATTGTAATTATGATTTTTTTTAAACATAAAAATTATTGAATATTGAATGTTATATAATATAAATTTTGTTAAAAAAAAAAGTTTAATGATGAAATAAACTTTAATTCTTTCGAACTTCAGTGCACGAGGTGTACAACATCGTGAACCTAGTTTCAGAGTACTAAAACTTATTTCAACCTAAACTAACCTATTGTATATGCTTTTATATATATACTCACATTTGGTTACAACCTCCACCAATGTGGGACAGTTGGGACCAACATTTATAAGTTCCGGCATCTATAACTGTATTTGTAACTGTCTTTTTTATGTACCGTTCGTGTTGTAATTTTCTAATACCATTTGTCTAACATTCGGAAGGTTTAAGAACAAAATCCATAATTTCATTTATACCACCGGGACCATTTACTATGATTATAATATTTTTACACGTTTGGCACGTTAGGGATATAATGTAACCCAAATCAACCCGTTTATTATAAATGGATTGGAATTTGCTCATCTAGTCTTCCTCTTGATTTTGCGATCAGGACGTCCGGTTGTGTATGGAGAGTATATGGAGCTAGAACAGTGAATGAGATGTTAAAAGATTAGCTAGAGCTTACAACGGCTCAATCTGGATGTCCAACTCTAAGTGATATTACCATGAACCATGTTGGAACACAGACTCACAATCGGCTCAATCGCCTTTGTAGAATTAACTTTCCAATTATTTTATCAAGTGGCCTAAAAAGTACTTGAGCGCTTACAAATTTCCAATAAACACACCCGATAGCTTGTGCTCGAAAGTCAGCAACCCACATAAAGCAATAAACTCTTATGTTAAAATGGTCCAAAATGTTTTACAAAATAATACAAAGACCAAACAAATATTCCTTTATGATATAACTTACATTTTTCACAACATTAAACAAAATAAACCCCAACCCTTTTTCATCCTGATCTAAGAAAAAAAGAAAGAATTGCTAAATTTGATCTCCCAATCAATAAAATACAACTATCGTATCACGTTATCGAGTTCATTTTTGGGTATATGTTACATAAATCTAAAAGACTCGTTCACCCGTAGCGTAGACGTTCCAAAATATGGTTGTGACAAAATATAGGCATGCGGTAACGGTTAAAATTGCTTGGAACGATCCCAGCCATTGCACAAAGTAACCTGTCCCGATTGTGCTGATTATCGCAGCCAATGTACCGGCAGAGTTTGAAATTCCTGTTTTTGGAATGTAAAAAGGGATTAATTTCTAAATCATGTAAATGTACTTGCACGTTTGCAGTGTAAAAAGATGTTGGAAATATGTACTGTGTAGAAATCCTGCATATTGTGCTGCGATATCCTGGTAAAAGACAGAAAAAGGGAGAAAAAATGAGTTTTTATTTACGGAACATGGTTTAATTCGAAAGAGTGGTACTTGAAATTCACTCTAGCAAGAAATTATTTTCGAATAAGACACACCACACCATATTTGGCAAGATATGAGTAGTACTACAACGGTTTTCTACATTTATAAGCTGTATTGATGGACAGACTGCGTAATGGGTCAAAGTGGGCAAGGGTTGAAACAGATCATTATTCTAGTACAACGGGTCAAGTTGGGTTGACCAATAAAAAGTCTTTTCACTAATTATGATATACTCCGTACTATATAAATACTCGATAAGTTTGTGAGTTTCAAACAATTTGACACCTCCCGCATTTCTACCATTTCTAATAAAACACAAACCAAATCGACCCATTTCTAGTAAATTGGTCGAAACTGCCACCTCTTGCCACTTCCGCAAGAACACAGAGTTACTTTGCAATGACACAATGGTTTAACAAATTAGTCCCCTAAAATATCTCATAAATCAAACATTATTCCCTTGATCTATAAAGGTCCGAATTTGACTTTGGAATAGAATTATTTGGCATAATGCCAAATAACTCTTACTTGCATATTTTGCAAGAATCCAGCTTGACTGAAAGCGCTGAAGCTAGCGGAGTGCAACTGTAATGAGTACCGATGCAACCACATGTGTCTTGGCATAGTTCAAGCAAAGCAAAGCCAACCCTGGCCCAATGAAACCAATTGACTGCACATTCAACGTGATTTGATCATAATCAGATTTCGAACGCTTATCATATAAGTAAACGAGAAATACAAAAAAATAAACGCCTTAGTGTTCATGTATGAAAATTACCTGCATGACTTTATGAACAAAGGTTAATGAGTGGTCCGCCTTAGTATTAAGCTTGAATTACTTAGTTTCATGTTATCAATAACTTATTGTAATTACGGAGTATGAATTTTATTGTAACATAAACATTATTGATTGTTATATGATATAAATTTTGTCAAAAAATTTAATGACGAAATGCGCTTTGATACTGAAGAATTTTGAGAGTACGAGGCGTACAACATCGTAAACCAAATTCTAAAGTACTAAAATTCATTTTATCCTAAAATAACCTATTGTATAGGCTTTTATATATATAACTACATTTAGTTACAACCTCCACCAATGTGGGATAGTTGGAAGCCTTTTCAAACATTTGGTTCCGACATCTATAATTGTATTTTTAAGATTGAAGTATTTAGTTTTCTGATTTAGTGTTAAATGAGGGATTAATGGTAGATTTCCTCATTAGATAGTTTACATTCTCTACAACATAAGCGAAATATTTGCTTTGGTGTTAAGTAATACTAGTCATACTCATCCTAAAGTCTCTTTACATTGTCGTACAACTAGAAAATAATGTTGGCTTAATCTTACTTGTAAGGTGATCATTGATGAATTATACTCATTCTTCATTACGCAAAGCTGTAAACTTAAAACTCATATAGATTATGACTAATAAAGATACAGCTCAAAACGATGTTGATTAAGTCATCGTAAGTATTGTGTTGATGAGTAATGGTTCGGTAGCAGAAAACCAAATGTCTGTTAGGCTTTTTATCGGGTGGAAACTAACAAGTCAGTTTAGACTAACGTGTAAACAACATCAGTTATGGTATTATATGTGTTCTTGGTTTTTTTACAACTTATTATGTATGAACCCATCATGTTTGTAAATTATTTTAGCATCACTTTTGTTTGGAATGAGTAAAAAACGATTAAGCAGTTTAAATCAGCAATCCCAAACAACCCCAAAAAATCATCATAGAAGTAGTAAGCTTGATTACTTATACTAGGTGTAGTAAGGAACGATGAACACGTCCTTCGTCCTCACCGACGTGTCGTGTTCCCCCATATACACGTCTGTATGGTGTGTTTTTGCGAGATGTTGGTCATTGGACCAACAGACTCATGGAGGAAGAGTATTGATGTCTCATTCCTATTCGTTGTTATGATGTTCCATATTCAAAGTGCGTTGCTGTGTCAGAAGAAGGCTCGGCTTCAAAACCGTACGTGGAGCTTCCGCGGCGGGAACTGGGCTTGGCTTGGTTAGTAGCGCCCGCCGTAACTGGAGCAGGCTACCATGACGAACTTGTTCAATCGATGCCACAGCCAGATGAGTTGACCATTCCTCCACCCCGCCTACCGGTTATCGTGCCCACGGTAAACGCAGGGTAATTTTTCTATACATCCAAGCTTCCATGGTCCAAAGGCGGAAATCTTTGGGGATGAGCTCTATGGCTAATTCGTTCGGCTCAGCAGCTTCTTCAAAAGAGATGACGGATAGGCTCATTACTGAGTATCATCCATGTAATGATCCTAGTGGGGATTCTTACTCTCAGACCGGGTCATTTTTTGATTAATTAGAAAGATCAACCCCGGCCCTAGTGGCTATAAAACAAGCTCGTATTCTTTTTTCTCTCAAATAAAAGCCGGTGTGGTTTGAGGAGCAAATAGTGTCACTCCCCGGTCCACCAAGGAATATTTAGGTTAAACAAAAGTAGCTGTTGGTTAATATATAAAAAAGAAAAAACTTTTTTAATTTAATTTTTAATTAAATTTAAACACTATAAATACCCCAATACCATTTCATATTTATTCACACTTTCAAAACATATTCAATCACATTAATATAAGTACATAAATGGATTCTGAACAATTCATATTTACATCCTCGGATGAAGAATAAGGAGTTAATAGTATAAATCTCAAGTTTCTAAAAGAGGCGATGACATAATATATTAATTATTTTGGTGAAAGTTCAAGAAGCAAATAAAGCTTGTTACCACTAATCACGATAAATAGAAATTGTTACGATTGTCTAGTTGCCGCTTCCTTCTCTGAAAATCCAATGTAGGTTCAGAATAAGACGATCACTATACACGCATTTCCGAGATGTAACTGATGATTATCCGTATTTTCAACTAACTAATGATTGTACGGGAAGAGTGGCATTTCCGTATTGATGAAGTGTACCTCGACAATTCCTCAATTGGCATACGACACCGTTCTTGACGCTCTAGATGAATATTTGCAAACACGTGCGAAAACTTTATGTGATTCTTTTGAATATTTCGATAAGGCTATTATGGACATACATGGAGATGAGTTTTTGCGAAGACCTATACTACTTATACTGATGTCGAGAAACTCTATGCATATCACGAGGGAGAATAGGTTCTTGATTTGGTTAACTTATCTTGTATATATGCTATTTGAAATAAGTAATTTTGAGGGTGTTTGAGATTCTTCTTATTAGTTTTTTTTTTAAAGGTGAATTTCTTTTTAAGTGCTTCGTGTCGCGGTTCGACAGCAGGAGGTCTAGACTACGTTGTCTAAACCGGGTCCGCGCTAGAGAGCTCCCTCGAAGCGAAAATGCCTATTTCAAATACCCGATGGGGGGAAAACCCCCTACTAATCCGCCCGGAGGCACGACAATTAATAAGGGTAAACCCTTGCCTTTTCCAAGATTCGAGCCTGGGGTTACCAGACCCAAACCCCTTCATTAAAGGACTACCTTGAAGTAAAATCCCTCATTCAAACCCCTTGCAGGATTTGAACTCAAGACTTCCCTCCCCCAAGAGCCTTTAAAGACTCCAAGGTGGCCAACTCCCCTAAGTGAGTTGGTTTCTTCTTATTAGTTGCTTATAGACTTTAATAAGTAGATAAAAATTGGTGTTAGTAAAGAATAAGCAACCCCAAACGGACCACAAATCATCATAGAAGTAGTAAATTCGGTTCACTTTAACATCTATTATTAGTTGTAATATCATACAACGTGTGCTTTATATAGCCTATAATAATGTAAGTTTTTAAAAAAAAATGAATAAAAATAAAGAAGAAATGTATTTTAGTCCGCCTATTTGCATAATAGAAGTATTAAGTTCGGTTCACGTTAACATCTATTATTAATTGTAATATAATACAACTTTTGCTTTATATAGCCTATAGCAATATAAGTTTGTTAAAAAATGAATAAAAATAAAGACAAATCATTGAATTAGTAAGTTCGGTTCACTTTAACATCTATTATTAATATCATACAACTTTTGCTTTATATAGCCGATGATAATACAAGTTTGTTATAAAAATGAATAAAAATAAAGACGAAATGTATTATAGTCCGCAGATGCTAGAAGATAAGTAGACCCACTACTTAGCCACCCACGTATACGGACTATAATTCATTTTAGTCCAAACTAATCTTGTGTATATACCTTTACATATATACTTATTATGGTTTACGAACTCCACCTGTGTGGGATAGTTGGAAAACTTTTAAAACTCTTAAAGTTCCAACATTTATACCGACACTTGAAACTTTGATGACCTTTTTAAGTTCAATAACATATATTTGTGAAGTCGTGTTTGCTCTTCTCTAATAAGATTGAAGTACTTGATTTTAGTCTAGTTGAAATTCGAGAGATCGGTGGTAGAATTCCACTTAGGCATTTTGGTATGTATATATATTTGCAAGTTTCGTTCTTAACTTTTCAAAATTACACATATGGTATGTACTCTTGAAACTTGTCATCCAAACGGTTCTTAAAATGAATGTCGGCAAAACTGTCTTTTTGATAGACCATTCATGTTATAACTTTCTAAAACCGTCTGTCTAATATTCGTAAGGTTTAAGGACAAAATCCAACGAAGGTTACATATTCGGTCAAGAAGAAGAAACTTAGAATATCGTAGCCGCTCACGGTTATTTTGGCCGATTGATCTTCTAATATGCTAGTTTCAACAACTCTCGTTCTTTATATTTCTTCCTAGCTACTTGGCCTGTAGTAGGTTCAACAACTCTCGTTCACTGCTTTAGGTATCAGCACTATGGCTTTAACCCTAAATGGTTTCAATTTCGACCAATCGGTGGTTGATAGTCAAGCCCATGTAATTAACACTTGGGTTGATATCATTAACCGTGCTAACCTTGGTATGGAAGTTATGCATACACATAATGCTCATAATTTCCCTCTAGACTTAGCTGCTATTGAAGCTCCATCTACAAATGGATAAGACTTTGGTCTGATTGTATAGGAGTGGTTTTTGAACTAAAAAAGGAGCCATAGCTTTCCTCGTGTTTTATCAAGAGGGCATTATTGCTCCTTTTTTTCATTTAGTACTATTTGCCTTACACAGTTTCTTTAAAAATAACGACTTTTTATAGTTTGGTTCGATTCGCGTGTTTTCTCTTTGTATTCATATTCATTTATATTATACATTTGTATATTCTATTTCAATTTTTTTATGAAGTTTGATTTCCAATTATTTTATACCACCGGGACCATTATAATCTACTCTAAATATATCGTTTTCACACGTTTAGCACATTAGAGATATAATGTAACCCAAACCAACCCGTTTATTATTAAACGGATTGGAATTTGCCCATCTAGTATTCCTCCTCTTGATATTGCAGACAGGACGTCCAATTATGTATGGGTTGGGAGAAAAGAGAGAATATGAAGCTAGTAGAATGATTGAGATGTCAAAAGATGTTAGGAAATGAACTTACAATCGCCTTTGTAGAATTTGAAGTATATTTACAAGATATGATATAATTCAATGACATTGTACCAGATCCATATAAAATGATTTGTCAAATCTAAATTATTTAATACATTGGTAAAGTTTAGAACATCGGTTACATGTGAGACGAGTCATATTAGTGGAAGGCCCCGAAATGGCCTAAAAAGTACTCGGGCGCTTACAACGTTCCAATAACACCCGATACCGTGGCTTCCATCCCCACCAAGTCCAACGTGGCGTTGGTTTTGGCGCCGACATCCTCCCACCAAGTCCAACGCTAGTTACTTAAATAATGTGATGAAAAAAAATCACATTTAGAGCCGCCAGTACCAAATTTGACTTTGGATTCGAACTATATGGCATTTATGGTAGATAAATCTTACTTGCATATCATACATGAAGCCGACTTGACTGAAAGCACTAAAGCTGAGTTCCACTATAATGAGAACCGATGCAACTACTGGTGTCTTGACATAGTTCAAGCAAAAGCAAAGCCAACCCCGACCCAATGAAACCAATTGACAGCACATTCAACTTGATTTGATCATATTCAAATTTATCATATCAGTAACAAGAAATACAAAACAATAAACGCCTTAGTGTTCATGTATGATAGGTCAATGAGTCGTCTGCGTTAGTATTAAGCTTGAATTACTTTTTTTTATGTCTTTGGAAAAACTTACCTTTGTGATTTTGTTATACTTATGTTATCGATAACAATCTTCATTATAATCGAGCAAGTGGAATGAGAAAACAATCAGTGGTAGCCCGGTTCACTTGATGACTGAAGCGCATGGAAAAAGTATGAAGCATGTTGATGAGAATGGTCATAATTAAGAAGATTTCTCTTCTTCTGAAGATAAAGCGCACTGAAACGTACACTTTTCTTTTCTTTAGAGTACGAGGCATGAACTGTTGTGTTCATACGTCATAAGAAGATTTCTCTTCTTCGGAAGATAAAGCGCACTTAAACGTACACTTTTCTTTTCATTAGAGAACGAGGCATGATTTGTTGTGTTCATACGTCATAAATCTCTCTCTTTTCATCTACTCTTGGCAAACTTATAATCAACCCCATTATCATTCAGTAGGCTCTTTGTAGTGACAGCTGATGGAGAAAACCCGATATAATGAATTTGACCCTGAAGTAAACTACCCAGAACTCATGACTTAAACTTGCACAAATGTAACAAAGAGCGGTGCCAATTTCCATTAGCATCTCTAAGTACTCTCTATGTACTCTATACTCTTCAACCAACCAACCATCAAGTATAAGACGTACATTACCTCTTGAAAATCCACAATTGAATGTGACACTGAGCACTACAACGTAACTCCTTAAAGTGATAGTTATTTTGTGGTGGTATGAGCCCAATTCCCCCAAGTGGTAAAAGAAAAGGTAAAAGACACCCAACAATAACTAGATTTCCAAGTCTTCGTTTTTAATAATAAGCTTGAACAAGGATCTTGAAGATTCTTCATCCATCCATCCCCGATACCTTCAGATACTAAGTACACTCGCCCGTGATATTTCACTTCAACCTCAAATAAATAATACTGAATTAACGCCGTTGTCACTTCTTCTGGTTAACTGCTCAAATCTAGCCTTCTTTAACATTTAAACGAACTTTGATAATGGTTTCATCCCGACCATGGTTAAATGCACATAACCCCGTAAAACTATGTAATAACCAAATTACCATGACGAATATCCAAACACACATCCAAATCATGAACTACACCCTTTTATCCCTTCTTCGAAGTAGAAACCATAGCACAAGCATCAGAAAGGATCCCGTCCTACACTTTCCTTTCTCCAGGATGGTTCCATCATCACGGGATTTTACAATTCTATGGTTTAAACCGAGAAATAGTATCTTTCGCGGGATTTTACAATACCAAGAATAAACCGTAAGATAGATCCGGAAATGCTCATTACTTTAACCAGGATGTTTTCATTGTCACGGGATTTTACAAGTCTATGATTTAAACCGAGAAATAGGTTCTTTCGCGGGATTTTACAAAATCAAGACAAAACCGTAAACAATATCAGCTTGAATGAGTTATGACAACCTTGGTTTCGGTGAATATCTGTTTTAGGGGAACATGCAGCGGTTTATCAACGATTCATACTCCAACATCAACAATGTCATCAACCATCGAATCAACACTTTGGAAAACACATCATTCACACATTATGTCGGCTATTGTAGTGACCACATGGAGAAGTAAACTTGATATACCAAACTTGAACAAGACGTAACATTCCCCGGATTTGTTACTTAAGCTTGCACTAATCCTTGCGAAAAAGAAACGGTGTACCCAATGTACAAAACCTCTTGACATTCTCAATTGAGTGAGACACCGAAGTGATAGCTACGTTTTGGGTTAAGTGAGAAAGAATCATAAACGCAACTAAATAGCCAAGTCTTTATCACACTCTATCAATGCCCAGACAAGTCATCTTCGCAGAAGGGTAGAAAGAAAGAAGACGAAATAAGTAGACACGCCCGGGAAACCTCACTTCAAATCCAAATAAGATATATCGTCCAAACAACCTTGTAGTCAACCTTGTTCAAGTATCAACTCAAACCTTGAAATGTCAACCGTTGAAAGTGTATGAGCCAAAGTATCAGATCACATCACAAAAACTCTCGTTATCATACCAAATCTCATTATCAAAAATCAAGATCAAATCTCATAAAGTTCAAATCTCATAAGATCAAAGCTCATAAACATGATCAAATTTTGAGAAGCCAAGCCACAACTTTGAATTTGATCCATTTAAACTTTAGACGGCCCATGTCCATAACTCCAATATTTTACCCGGTCCATTGAACACATTTCACCAAACAATAATCTCCATTTAGCTCATTTACCAATTATCCAAGAAAACCGATTTTAATTAAAGTTACTTCCAACAATAGGTGTCTAAATTACACCAGAATTATTTCGGGGCTCAAAGTTTTTCATGATCCAAAAGAAAACAATATGATTTAACATGAATAATCATTTCGGATACAATGACAAAAATCCAAATATCAAGACAAGCCACTCAACTTAGTCACATGTAAAATACTTAATCCAAAGATCCATATTTCAGTCCATCCAACTGTAAATATCTGATTCACCAACAATCAAATCTCGTTAAATTCTCATAACAACTACCCGAGGCTCAATCTCAAATATTTTGACAGAATCCATCACACTTATGCCCTGGGCCCGAGTGAAGAAACACATACTCCTGAAGCCCAAAATAAATTCAGCAACCACGGCCTATTAACAAGAATAAAATCAAATCCACATCCGACGCAATTCACAAACGGTATGAAACCACCTTACCCTAATTTTCGCGTATTTATAAAAAGCAACATATAACACATTACTTTTGCCCTAATAAAACTCACCCATATCAACCCTAATTTATCACAACTATCAACCGCCTCCCTTTTTTTCATTCTCTTCCAAAACAGACGACACACAAAGAATATCAAAAGTTCAGATATCAATCCAACATGATGCACAACCAAAACGAATTTGACACTCCATTTCGATCATCATTAAGACCTCACCACAGGGATGGTACGAGGCACATGACAAGGCCACAGGGATGGCTTGGAGTTATGATTTCACCTTCATCATTACAATTTAATCACAAGGTAGGTTTCTTATCTTTGTTTGCACTGAATCAAAACAAAAGAAGATAAAACTTTTATGTTTGATTTTCATTTTTGTGATTAACGAATGAAAGCTTGGATGAGACCTTGTGGTCTTGTTCACTCTTTAAGGTTCGAATAGTTAATTGATGCATAGCATCAAAATAAATATTGGATCGATGATGATAGGGTTCAACGAAAAAGAAAACTATCTTTAAAAGATAAGTTAATAGTCGTTGAAAGAATCTGAGATAGCTTTTGTTTTGTATACCCGACCTTCTGAAAAACGATTTAACATGACTTGTTAAAATCATTTCACGGTTTCGAACATAATAACTGAGATCTCCAAGTAGTTTGATTAGAGTTTCATATTGAGTTGTTTGAGGTCTTGATGGATCAGTGATGAAATTCTTTCGTATGTTGTAATTTTGAGGTTTTGATGAGTCTTGAACATTAACGAAAGGATTAACTGAGATCTTGATTATGTTGGTTTGAGACTTTTGGATGTTGGTTATGTGGTCACAAGTCTTTCATCTTCTTCTTATTTTCTGTCTTGTCAAGTCAAAATGTTTAAGTAGTATAGTCAAAACACATACCCAACTCACATCTATACCCAACTCACATCTATACCCAACACGCATCTTTAAACAACCAGACAACTCGCATCAAAACTAACCCGCATAAGTAACAACACACTCAAAAGCGAGTTGAGTGCAACTCGCATCATTCAAAGCTTAACAACTCGCTTTCATTGCATAAATATGCAACTCGCATTAAACAAAGCCAGTACACAACTCGCTTTACATACTTAGAATCTGGACATTATAACTTTGACATCTTTCATACCAGTAAAAGACAAGATGCTAAATAGCATTTGTTTCAACTCGCATAGAAGCAGAAGTCAACTCGCATAATACATTCAATGAATCAGGACAAGATGCCAACTCGCATATAAGAATAACCAAAACTCGCATTGAAGAAGCTTGACCAAAAACGCATTCAAAAATTCACATTGACCAGCAGATTTGAAATCCAGAAAACAGTGACCACCTTAAGAACATAAAACTGCTTTGATACGAGTTCATAACCAGTAAAATTAACAACAGTTTATAAATTGCTCAACCATCTAGACCATTTTAGTGTTAAGAATTCAAATGAAACAGTTAACTTGCAAACTGATAACAAACATAGAACCAGTAACAACACTTTTGACATAAGTACAAACACAACAGCATCAACCACACACCAAAACGGCACCATAAACAATACAAATCGCATCTAAACTATACGAGTCATCAAAAACAACACAACCTGGCTCTGATGCCAATTGTTAGGATCCAATATTTATGTTGTTTAATGATTTGGGTGGTCTAGGATTGTGATTAAATAAGAAAGCCATTTTAGAGAGATGAAGAGAGTTGAGAGGAGGTTCTTGAAAGAGAGTTGCTTAAACAAATGTAAGGTTAGATTCAAAGAAGCCACACCCCTTCCATGGATGGAAGGGGTATTTATAGTTACAGAATACACGACCTCCTATCGGCCTGTGGATCAGGTATACAGTGGGTAAAGACCCGTCCTTCCTCCACGGTGTTGCACTATGCTAAACTACGCTATAAACTAACTAATAAACTACTAAGTAATGTAAATAATGACAAGTCTACGAGCTAACTTATGCTAGATAATATTTGGGGTGACCGACTCTTCACTATGGAATTTTCTAATTCCTAACAGATTTGTCTTAATTTAACGATACTCCCATATCATTAATTGACAACGGACTATTTAGAATAAATAAATTTATTCACAGATTAAACATGCAAATATAGGATACAATATATTATAAAATCAAACATACCAAGTATTCGATTTATTATAACAATTGTTTAACATCCCTTATCCAAATACCAAATAGATTAATGCATGAAAATTTCAATTGATGAATTATGCCTCAAGTAATGACAATCATACTTGTTGACAAGGTATAAATCAACCAACTTGATATATCGTAATTTTGAGAATACTTATTTCAAGAATTCAATTAGTGAAGTCCTTGTATGTGTGTATTCACCAATCCACATAATAATTCATAAAGTGTGTGACATCCTCTATCACCAATTTATGACAATTTAAACTTTCAAACATTTTAAAGTTTAAAGTATTCTTATTCTTTTAATGTATAATGCAACTGCACTTTTAATAGCACAACTAGTTCACATGTCCATTAACAAGGATGAAATCCTACCATGACTAGGATTGAGTGTCATCTAAATTAAACCAACATCATTGTATACACACAACAATATGCTCATTAAAACTCCGTAAACTTTAATATCTTATTGTGTAATGTTTGATGTCTTCCAAACTTTCAAGTTTGTAGCTGATGACAATTTGCACAACAATTGACATATTGTTCATCCAAAGAATCAAGGAGCAATTCCAGGCTGAGGATGTAATTCTATTAGAATAATCATTACACAAGTCATCTAATAACTTTTAGTTAGATATCAATGTTGTCAAATCACTTCTTATTCAAGAATGATACAACAATTTAATATACAACATGATGTACATGATGAATCTACATGTCAAACTTAGATTTCCTTCATGTTCTATCTTGTCAAAAAATAGTTATCTATTTCCCAAATCTATAATACTATAAACTTGAGTCCCTTAATTTAATGTGCAAGAGTGAATGTGCACAACAATTTATACGGTACAATCCGTGTAAAGCCATATGATTTAATACCAAGAAGTGAAATATGTAATCCTCAATGAAAGCTTCTAGCTATAGTAGACGAAAAGTTCCATCTAATGGCATGAATGCAAGAAGCTCAACAATCGTATTTGTGGTTACATGAATACATTATTTGGTACAACATGCATTAGAACACGAAAGGGCTGCAGTTATGCACCCTTAAAGAAGCCGAATCACTTATCAATTACATATCTCTTAAATGGAAACTCCATAAATGAGGCATGAAGAGCAATAGGAATAAAACCAACACATTCCAGTACGTGTGTTATCATGGCTGCACAGGTTGGATGCTCAAATGGTGAGTTGTTCCTAAACGAATTGAATCCTGAATCAACTGGTACCATAGTGTTGATGTTGTGTAGAATGTGGGATGTAAATACTGCAACAGGCCGTTATTTGAGCACCGATTTCTTGATGTCTGATGCAAAGGTATATGCATATGTACCTTCCCAATACCTGAGTTATAAGAATAGATAATAAAGGATTAAAAAATGTATGTATTATTTAACAACAACTTTTAACATGGTTCTATTGCAGGGTAATGTTATCCATTGTACCGCCAAGGCAACCGTGGCTCACAATTTCTTGAGGTTAAAAGAGGGAGGTGTTTACACTGTTAGAAATTTTGTTGTCATGCATAACAAGGAAGACTTTAGAGTTAGGAAGGATGATCGCTTTATGATAGAGTTTGATGGATCAACGTCAATAAGAAAAAGTTTGGTTATATCTGAAGGGTTTGTCAGACATCCTTTTCAGTTGGTGGATTTAGATCAAGTCAAGCCTACGGATAACAAATATCTCATTGGTAATTTTCTATTTTGTATGTTTGTCCAGTTAAATCCCTGTTACATAGTGTTTCCATAAAAATTGTTACCTCTTAGATGTCGCAGGTTATGTGACGAATGTTGGAAGGATGAATCATACGAAAGCAGGGTCAAAAAACATTGATTTCTACCTGACCAATCAAAAGTTCGTATACATGTTATTTGCAGTTGATGCTGACAATTTTATAACTCTTATTTGGCCAGTATGTGTTATGAAACTAACCGTTTGATTATTTTTTCCGCGTGACATCAGATGTCAATCGATACGGGTGACTCTATGGGGAGAGCTCGCTGATATATTGATTGAAAAGAAATCAAAACAAACAGGCATGTGCGCTGTTGTTGTTACGTCCACATCTGCAAGGCATTATAACAGTTAGTCAGCTTGGTCTATTTACCTTTTGCATACTATACGCCTTTATCATGCTAAGTTGGTTTTTAATTTTACCTCTCAGATAAGCTCTATTTATCGAGTAGTTCAGCCACGCAAATACTAGATGCTGTTGACATTCCTGCGATCAATGCATTGAAAAAAGACGCAGGGTATGAAATTGTTTGAATATAAAATTTATAGGCGATACGATTCAAACTACTATTAACTTACCAAGGTGTTTTACCTGTTTGTTAGAAGTGTTGTGTCTTCAACATCATATTTGGGTGCACACCTCTCAGAACCCAAAGATGGGACAATAGAGAATCTGCTCATGTGGGCACGCAATCGGAAAAATGATGTCTGTTTCCTTTTCCCCCGTCAGCTATGTAGCCTCCTTAAACTGCATGATATTGATGTATTTTATTTATGCAGTCTGCGACTTTCCTATGTAAAGCCAAGATTGATGATGTGCGTACTAGAAAGGGATGGAATTTTCCGTCATGTGGAGGTGACAGTTTCAAGAAAGAAGCTACTAGGAAGGGTGGCCGTTTTGGTGTGATTCATGTGAAAGACCGATTGAATACCCTGTGATAAGGTGCTATTATATTTGTGACCCATATGTTAGACATTTGTATACAGTATATATAATTATTGACATTCATACTTACTATCCACTACATGATCTTTACAGGTATCGCCTTGAGCTTGGTATCTCTGATGATACCGGTAGTACTGTGGTGGTCCTTTTTGATGAGGCTTCGGTTAACTTGATAAAGTTTCCAGCTTCGGCATTGTTGACGGACGAAAAAGAGGTACACCTGAAATTTTAGAGTTTATTTGCACCCCTACTCCCGTGCCCCATTACTCATGATTTGCTATGCAGTGTCTCAATGATCACGCCAACTTGCCTTCTCCCATACTCGATCTCATTGGCACAACACACGAATTTGAAATCAAAAGTCATACATATTATGAATATGGGAAGTTTGAGAGTTTTACATGTTGGGCGGTGGACTCACCTCATCCGTCGATTGAAACTGAAAGCTCAAGCACCATTGATAATGAAACTGTTGGACCATTTGCATCGTCCAAAACCCTAACACCGTCTCCATCTATTGTTACACCGTCTAAACCTACAGAGCATAAAAAGAAATATAGGTAATCAACCCCTGTAATATACCTATAATAAAAATGTTTGTTCCTTTAGGCTTTATGCTAATGCAATAAAAAGATACCTGATATGAATGGTTTTCTTATTTTCAGAGTGGACCCCGAAGATTCAGACGTTGATGATGAACTTAGGCCTTTGGCTGCTGTGCAATATACTGAGTCTATCAATGCGAATATCAAGCCTACTGCACCATCGGACCCAACGTTCAAACGGTTGGTCAAGTCTACTCCTGCAGATGATAAGAAAAAAAAAAGGTAATCGCGACATAATAAGTTTTGTGACAACATAAATACCAAACATTTTAATGGTTTTACTTTAGACCTATTACTTACACAACAGATCTAGCATGACAAACATTGTTCGAATATTTTCAGGGCGGATATTGAACATTCAAACGCGGATATTGAACTTATATCTGTAGATGGTGACCAGGATGGTCAGGACGACACCACAACTGACAAGAAGAAAATGAGATGGTAAGCACATGTTGTATACCATATTTGGTCAAATATGGTTTATATCTGCCCACGTATTAATACAGTCCTCTTTGTATATTTTGTGGTCAGGTTAGTCATGGATGATTCAGAGTGACCCTGAGCCAGATGTACCCGAATAATCCTTATCAAAATAAACTATTATTACATGAATAATAAACTGGATTAAAACTGAGTTTGGGATCCTTTGTTTTTTATGTTTGGAAGGCACATAACTGTTACGCTTTGTTGCATCAGATTCTATTTTGTTTTGATAATTTATTATACTTTTCTGTCGTGCAAAATATTGGTTCTTTTCTGCTTGACTTGGTTTCAGGTACATCCAATACGAACCGGTTGTGAAATGGACGCTTTCCACAAGATACCAAATGAAAATGCATATTAACAATTATTGTAAAAAAACCATACTTTGGGCAAATAACTAATGCAACAACTTATGAATTATATGGAGTACCATTTGTTACCATTGGCTATAAAAGTCCAGCAATATATTATTTCGATGTCCATACAGTAAACACATGGGGTTCAAAATGGAAATCGTATCACAATACTTACACACACTTTAATACATGGCTAAAAATGCTTTCGTTGAATTTTGTATTTTTTGGAGTTAATTATGATTTTTAACAAACAATATGCAATGGGTTGTAAAAAACAACCACAAACTCACATACTGCAAAAGTATCATGCCCGCATAATCCATATTATAACAATAACTTGGATGATCAAAATATTGAAGAAGTTTATGCTAATTGCTACATTGAACAAGATTGTCTTAAATTATATTTGTACCATCACCATCAAACTAGACATTACATGCTACATTATGATATGTAAAGTTTTGTGGTTATGGTATATTAAGTAATTACAAGTGTTAGGTTATGATTGGGGTTGGCAAACAACAAATTGTGAATGTTTATATATGATATTTCATCGCCACTTATTATTAATTATACGAGTTTCCAAAACTCTTTCTATTTATATGTTTTTATGTCCTATCATACATCTGTTTCATTTTCATGTAAATTATTTCCTTTAACCATAACAGTTGTCTTACAAATAATTGCATTATAACAGTGCAAAGTATTATGTGTTCAGATAATATGTAAATATAATGTATTGTGCTGTAATCATTATATAACTCAACTTTATAAAATTTTCTGCTCACGGCCATTTCACCCACACTTTGATACATTTTTTAAGATGTGGTCCGCCAATTGGTTGTCAAAATCGACCACTAAATGACTTGCAAAATTGAATCGTATAAATCACCATATTAAGAATTGTTTTGTAAAGTGGTACTTTTTAAATTCATGTAGACAATACTTTAATTTAAATATAGTAGTTTGAACCAAGTTGTGAGTATAAGTAACCAATGAGATGTGACCAAATGAAGTTGAGTTATGTTTTTTCCAATTAGTCTAAGATGCACTCATACTAGCCTTTTTAACCAAATTGTTTCATAAAGATCAGTATCATTATTAAAACTCAATAAGAATCTATAATACATATAGAGACTTACCATGAACTATAAGTATATGCCTTTTCATTATACACCACACTTATTGCATCAGTTAAGTAGTAGAATCCCAATAGGTGATATACTAAACTTATTAATTCATTATCTTACGAGATCTGCAATATGATCTGTTGCAAAGGTTAATCAGGTCCTTCAAGCATTAAATGGATACAGGTACAATTTAATTTTACAAGTTTACATACCTGCCGATTATGTATGTGATTAAACCTGTATTTGTCTTTGCATTGCAGTATCACACGCTGAACAGTCTGAAACTCCATCCCTGTCAGACATACTGAACAAAACTTTGTTTATTCATTCAAGAACTGTAATCAATGGCAGTGGAAAGATGCAGAGTTTCTGTGGTTTACGGATGACACAAAATGTTGGACCATCTACAGGTTCGTCCCATTTATAAGACTTTACTTACATTATGCAATTACAACAAATATGCAATAATGCATATCTACTTTTGCATGATCAACATACTTTGTTAGGAAAAGAATCACACTCGGTAGGCACTTTGACAGACCTGCCACTGAACCAAATAGCTTCAACCTCCAAAAATTCCTTTGTTTATAAAAAAAGAAGATCGGCAGGTAATTAGTACTAAAGTTGCGAGTTTATCGATTTCAATATTGAATATTACCGTAATGGTTATTCCTGTAGGAACACTTTCTCATCGTGCAGCTAAAAATATCCCAGATGGAGCTGCACATGCATCTGCAGGTAATTAAACATTTTATAAGTCTTGCATCCTGTTAGTTAACTTATTATAATGTGGTTCTTATCAATGATATTTACCTTTATTTGCAAGGTATTCCTGTGGTGTACCATGATATTGGCCCGCCAACATTTGAATGTCAAAATTGCAAGGCTCTTATGTGGTACCAGGAAAGATCTAACGTAGCAAAAACCATTGCAAACCCAACATTCTCTGTTTGCTGTCAAGGGGGAAAAGTGCTTCTTCCGATATATAATGAAACACCTTTGCCTCTTAATGAGCTTATGGACTACAGCATTCCTACAAACTCAAGTTTCAAAGAACAGATCCGGGTGTATAATGGTATGTTTTGTTACATATCTTTTGGAGCAAAAATAGACCATTCAATTAACACAGGCAGGGGTCCATATACCTTTAGAGTAAATGGCCAAAACTATCATCGAATAGGTTCTCTGCTTCCTAAACAGGGCGCTCAGCCTAAATTTGCGCAGCTATACTTTTTTGACACTGACAATGAACTTAAGAACCGAATGGGAATTTTTGTAAGCAAAGATAGTGGAGAGTGCGTGGATGCAAATATAGTAGCAAGCCTTATGAAGATGTTCAATCAAACAAATCCAATCACCAAGGCATTTCGAATGGCAAGGGATTGGTCTGAGACCCATAATTCAGCCCACTTTGAACTACGGCTACTAAGTGGTCGAGGTGCATCTCGGCAATATAACGCACCATCTGTACCGGAGATTGCAGCTCTGATTACTACAGATTTTGGTGATGGTATTCCCACAAGAGATATTGTTGTAACAAACAAGGAGGAAGGGCTGAAACGTATATCTAAGCTGCATCCGGAATACATGGCCCTCCAATATCCATTATTATTTCCATATGGAGAGGACGGGTATCATGAAAAGATACTGTATCACAACAACAAAGGTGTGCGCAAAACCAAAAGGCCTTTTGTTACAATGAAAGAGTACTACTCATACATCATACAACATCTAAATAACCAAGGAACTACATTGCTAAGAGGTGGCCGATTATTGCAACAGTTTTTGGTTGACGCATATGCGGCTGTCGAGGAGCAAAGGCTAACATGGAATAGGAAAAATCAAGATACGTTACGTGTGAATTTATATCACAACGTGTGTGACGCTGTAACAAGAGGTGATACAAATGCGGCAGGGTTGA
This sequence comes from Chrysanthemum seticuspe, assembly GCA_019973895.1. Classification (NCBI taxonomy): domain Eukaryota; kingdom Viridiplantae; phylum Streptophyta; class Magnoliopsida; order Asterales; family Asteraceae; genus Chrysanthemum; species Chrysanthemum seticuspe. Next base: position 337,603,441 of record BPTQ01000009.1, read on the forward strand.
GGAAACGAATCGTCCTGCCAAAAAGTTTTATAGGCGGCCCAAGGTATATGATGCAAAACTACCAGGACGCAATGGCTATATGTCGAACATATGGAAACCCAGACTTGTTCATCACTTTCACTGCTAATAGAAAGTGGCCTGAAATCTCAGAAATGTTAAAGCACATTCCGGGCCAAAAAGCACATGACCGTCCAGAAGTGTCCACGCGCGTTTTCAAGCTTAAGCTTACTGAATTGTTAAATGATCTTACAAAACGCCATATTTTTGGCAAGTCCCGGGGAGGTAATGCACCTTACCTAATAATGGCAATATGTCTGTTTTTTTATAACAAAATAATGTATTATCTTATTTGTTTCTCTATTTTATTTCAGTTGTATATGTAATAGAATTTCAGAAACGTGGACTACCTCATGCTCACATCCTACTATGGCTAGAAGAAAGATTTAAATGGAAATCCCCGTCCCAGATAAATGATATAATTACGGCCGAAATACCATGTCGAGAGAATGATCCAGACGGGTATAAAGTGGTAACTGAATTTATGTTACATGGTCCTTGCGGTAAAGATGCTAAACATGCACCATGTACATCTGAGGGTAAATGCTCAAAACATTTTCCTAAACTTTTCGTTGCTGAAACAATGGTCGATAGTGATGGTTATGCCATTTATCGTTGGAGGGATAATAAAGCTTACCATATAAAAGGCAAATTCAAATATGACAACAGATATGTGGTTCCTCACAACCGTTATCTCCTTATGAAATACCAAGCCCACATCCACGTAGAATGGTGCAACCAATCAAAGGCAATTAAGTACTTATTCAAGTACTTGAATAAAGGTCCTGATAGAGCCACAATTGTTATACAAGAAAATGTAAAAAACAATGGTGGTCAGGCAGATGTCAAGATTTTGGAGGTGGACGAAATAAAGAATTATTTGAATTGTCGTTTTTTAGCTCCATGTGAGGCGGTATGGCGTTTGTTTTCCTATGACATCCATTACTCAGATCCAACAGTAATTAAACTCAATTATCACCTGCCAAATCAGCATGCAATCACACTTCGTGATTCAGAAAGCTTACCAGCACTAGTTCAAAGGGAAGGCATCGATATAACCATGTTCACTGATTGGTTTGAATTAAACGTGCATGATACAGAAGCGAATAAATACACGTATTCTGAGATACCTGCCCATTATGTGTGGCATGAGAAAGACAAAATGTGGAAAGAACGAAAGCAGCATAAATGCATTGGGAGGATTGTTTACTCCCATCCGGCTTCTGGAGAACGATACTATCTTCGAATGTTGTTAAACATTGTCAGAGGACCTCGATCCTTTGAGAAACTCATGACTGTTAACGACAGATCATGTTCCACGTTCAAGGAAGCCTGTTTTGCATATGGCCTTTTAAATGATGACACAGAATGGACGCATGCAATATCTGAAGCAAGTGTGTGGATGTTCGGACCACAGCTCCGTGACATGTTTGTGACAATTCTATTGTTTTGTGATGTCAGCAGACCTTTAAAATTATGGGAAGAAAACTGGCAATTTTTAGCAGAGGATATCCTACACAAGAAAAGGAAAATGTTCGATTACCCTAACATGGAAATGACCGATGAACAGCTTCGGAACTATTGTTTGCTTGAAATACAAGAGTTGTTAAATAGTTGTGGAAGTTCTTTAGGAGATTTTCAAGATTTACCACTACCAGACCCAATGTTGCTAACCATATGGACAATCGTCTCATAAGAGAAGCGCTGGCTTATGATATGAAGGAAAGTAAGATTCAACATCAACAACTCCATTCATCGTTAAACACCTAACAGCGTCTAATCTATGAGGAGGTTATTGAATCTGTAAATGGTAACAAAGGGAAATTTTACTTTGTGTACGGACCAGGAGGAACCGGAAAGACATTTTTATACAAAACTATCATCTCAAGGCTGAGATCAGAACGTAAAATAGTGCTTGCCGTCGCATCTTCAGGTATGTATTTATACTAAATTTAAATAAACAACTAACTTACACATTTAAACAATTACGCAACTGATAAGTGTCATTAAATTGTATAGGCATTGCTTCATTGTTGCTACCAGGCGGGAGAACAGCTCATAGTCGTTTTGTTATACCACTTGAATTATTAGAAAACAGCACGTGCGACATAAAACAAAACACGCATATGTTAGAACTCATGCAGCAAGTGAAACTAATTATCTGGGATGAAGCTCCAATGACCCCAAAATATGCTTTTGAGGCGTTGGACAAGACTCTGAGAGATATCTTAGGATATCATGACCTTGAAAGTAGAGAACAAATATTTGGGGGCGTGACGGTCTTGCTAGGAGGCGACTTTCGTCAAGTGCTGCCAGTTATACCAAAAGCAAGCAGGTCAGTCTTTGTTCAATCATGTATAAACCAGTCTGAGTTGTGGAAGCATTGCAAGGTATTTACCCTTACACGGAGTATGCGGGTCAATGAGTATAGTGAGAATGGACTGCTTGATACTCGAAAACAGGATTTCAATAAATGGGTATTGGCTGTTGGGGATGGCAATTTGACAGCAAAATGCAAAGAAGATGAGGACGAGCCATCTTGGATCGACATTCCTGAAAGTTTCCTAATCCAATCATGGGATTGTCCTATCGAGAAAATTGTAGCCGAGACATACCCTGATTTTACAACAAGACAGACTGACGATGTGTATCTCAAAGAAAGGGAAATCCTAACTCCTCGGAATGATGATGCTGATACTATCAATGATTATATGTTTAAACAATTAAAAGGGGACTCTGTTACATACAATAGCGCGGATGAAGTTTGCAAGGCATCTACAGACAATCTAGATCAGCATGACCTGTACCCGATTGAATTTCTAAATTCATTAAATTTTCCCGGGATGCCCCCACATGAACTTCACTTAAAAAAAGGAACTACCCATTATGCTATTGCGTAACATCAATCCAAGCAAAGGTCTGTGTAATGGAACAAGATTGCTCATAACAGATTTAGGCCAATTTGTTATTCACTAAACGATCCTTACAGGTTCAAATATAGGAGACAATTTCATTATACACAGGATTATACTAACATCAACGCAATCCAAATGGCCATTTATCCTAAAACGGCGACAATTCCCTGTAAGAGCATGTTATGCGATGACTATCAACAAAAGTCAAGGCCAATCACTTACTTACGTTGGCCTCTATTTGCCTACTCCTGTGTTTGCACATGGACAACTTTATGTGGCGCTGTCTAGAGTTACCACTCCTGACGGCCTTAAGATACTAATGATTGAAGACAATGACCCTAGACTTAAGAACTGCACACGTAACATTGTTTTCAAAGAAGCTTTCAGTAGCCTCTCTTAGCATATCTGTGTAATGTTCAGATATTAAATATAATAAGGTGGTACATTTTATTTCATAATGCATTGTTTGTGTTTCCATATTCAGATACACATAATAAAATTTGAATGGCAACACCTGTGGATAGTTCAGCACATTTATTTATTATAACTTTATTACTTGCCACAAACACTCATAAACTTTATAGTATTGCCCCAATTATTAACAGGTGTCCATTATCTATATTCTCATGTTAAAAGACACATAATAAATTGTGACCACCCATACTTATTCATATACCATTGTTTTCTGATTTATGAAATAACCTCAAAACCTAACTGCATACTCATCAAGTGCTATTATTGCATATAATATTAATAGTATGCACAAATGTTCATATAAATATATAATAAATTGATTTTATGATTTATTAGGAGTTACATGCCCTTTATTAATTTCAAGTCAGTTCAAAAGTTTGATGAGACATTTAAAAACCAACTTATCTCAGTAATATACACATCTCAACTCCTTTTTTATCATACAGAAATCAGATATCCGCATTCTAAAACTATGTCATTCAGCAGGGATGTCGTCTCACACTACTTTCATATGCCCTTCCACCGAGCTGCAAAATGTTTTCATGTTGGTTCGTCTCTTTTTAAAGTGCATTGTCGATCGGTTGGAATTAAATCTTGGCCATATCGAAAACTTCTCAGTTTAGAAAAGTTAATTAACTATTTTCAGGTTAGCAATTAATTGACACTAAATTTTGTTTCTGACTTTCATACCACAAACCTGATTTGAATCTGCAAGCTTCAATGTTTCCAGATAAAATAATGATTTCAATCTTATAAAAATGGTTTTCCCTATTCGCAAATATATACATATTTTAAGTCACAAACATTAACATTTAACTATGCTTTTTATAGTACGCATTCATATGTTTTCTATATTGTGATATCCAACTTCGTTTTCATAGGGCAAGGAAGGTGATTCAAATACTAATGAAAATATGCAAGACATAATTACAAAACTGCAGGAAGAAAAAAGACGGGTAAAGGAAGATCTAGAATTAGCAATTACGAATAACACGAAAAAATTAACACAACGTTTTTTAAAAGCTACATACAGAAAAAAAAAACGCATCAATTTGGATTTGTCGTTAGCACCGCCAATAGTTTTGGATGTGGAACCGTTGCAGGTTATATATCCTAACAATCATGCAATCTGTGAACATATAGAGTTCTCTTATGGCAGCAACTATAAGGAGCAATAATAATGGAAAGCTTATTGATACCTAAACTCAAGTGTTCAAGTAGTATTTTAACAAGTTATTTTCATAGATTTCTTTCTTGAAGTTTGGTATGTTATTCTCTACGTTTTTAAAATGAATAATGCTTAAACTGCAAATTGCGTCCTTTTTTGTTTGGTCAGTTTTAATAATGCATACCCCAACTGTTGTTATTATAATACCAGTTAAGTCAGCATAAAATATCAAAATTCAATAACTAATAAACTGCATACCTTATTGACTGTAAGAGATCAGTCGCACGCATTTTGCACCGCTGTCTCATTGACGAAGTATCTCATTATTTGCGTATACGAAACCGAAACACCCATCAAGCTTGAAACATCGTTATAATTCGTGCTGCATTCACTAGCACTGAAAATATTAGCAAATCTCCCGTTTAACTTACTCACCAACTCTCATATCATCGCAATATCCTCGACGCCCCCATTATTTGCATCAGCTAAAGCCACATCGATATTCACCTACCCACTGCATGTATAACACGTAACCGTTATTAGATCAACTAATGACCCGTAAATCATCCAACAAATACGCTTTCCTATGCAAGTGACTAATACCCTGACAAAAAAAAGAATATTCTCATGACTTAAACTAAATACAATTTGTCACATCTCACCGTTATTCAGTCACCTATTATCTATATCTAAACCAAGAACAATATTCGAAACAAAAGGAAAAAGAATTAATATTTCAGTTTTGTTCAACACACTTTAATATATTTAAAGATCTAAAAATATCTCATGTTCTTGAACTCATAACCCCATAAATCTATAAGAAGACAAGCTTCTTTTTTACAAAAACAAAAACGAAACAAGACAAAAACCTTCGCCTACCTGATACATCATTAATCTTTATTGTCACACCCCCAAATTACCTGTTTTGCAGCGGAATGGAATTCCTGGGGATCGACTGTCATAGCATCACAATCACAGTTATATTGAACGACCTAAAGTGTCGTTTAAAAACACATCGTTGGATATTTAATTAAAGCATTCAGAGTTACAAAATAGGTCCCAAAAGTTGATAAAGTTTGTGGAAATATAAGTATATCACAAGTCCAAACGATGTTTTGAAAGGAAATGCCATAATATACAATGAGATAAGTCGACGCCGCGACTCAAAAAGGGTTCCTTAACCATGCCATGATGAGTATGTCTTAGTTACCTGAAAATACATTGCTAAAACGGTCAACAATAATGTTGGTGAGAAATCATAGGTTTATGAAAATGTTTTATACGACTACGCAAGTATAGACCATGTATGACAATCATGCCACATAAAAATATTACAATTGCTATAAGTCCATGACACCGAAACTAGATTGTTCATGATGTTCGCCCCAACAGAGTGTTTGCCAAACAACTCAATAATGTTATTAAATGAAATGCATCCGTATGACTAGTTGGGATTCACCAACCCGGATGGAGGAGTCACCCTCGATAGATCTATCCACTCACCCTCGCTTCTATGAAATTAACGGTTCATGTAATATAATGGGGACATTCAATTGGCATGTGGTAACTTAAGCAATGTAAATGAATTTAATATACTTGGTATCGTAATAAAAATGATGTGCAATGTATTCTCCCCCGTAGGTTTGAAAATAATTATAAACATGTACGACGGGGCTATGAAAACTCACTTGATGAAATGGGTACGATGACAAGAGTGAGTACACTGAAATGTAGCGTGATCCTTTAACCTTGACCTATTATGAATGATATGATACGTAATGAGTTATGATGTAATGTTATGCATGCATTTCGTATGTTATTTATACCACTTGTGAATTTTGAAAATAATACTCTTCGTCGAAAAATACTCTTTTGACGTCTTGACCATTCTTAAATTACTTTACAAGTATTTACGTCAAAATGTCATCCTACAATAGTTTCTTAATGATTTATTGTGAAATTATAACTTTTCGTCGTAAATTAATGTCGTTGGAAATTTCATGAAGGCGACTAAAATGGCCTCGAAAAGCTAGTCGTAAAATGGTGTACGTCGAACGTTAGGAAACGAACTCAACGGTTTTGGAAAGCTTGTATCATAATCTCAAAGTTTTGGCATTTAAGTTTTTATCCTAGAGGTCTCGTTCATAGAGAAAAATATAGGTTAAGTATGGTGATTTTGTCCAAAATGTAGTTTAAAAGTGAATTTCGGCAAAGTTTAAGCAACCGTAGTTAATTCATTACAACTCCGCTATACAAACGGTTGGTCATTTTGGAAAATATGCTTGGTGATCTCACTTTTATTAGAAGACATCTCTTTACAAAAAGTTCTACGTCAACGTTAAAAATAGCCTTCAATATGGTCACTTGTTTACCGTAACACTTGTCTAATAAAAATAATATAGTTTTTCTTAAATAATAAAGTTACGGCAATTTCGTGTAAACGTGTATAGTTTAAGTTCTACAAATCCGTTTTCTACGTATTATACGTCCTTAGCTTCGTATCAAAGTATACTAATATATTTTTGATAAGTCGAAATAATTTATAACGCTTAAGACTCGTTTTTGACTCGTACAAACTAGAATTAACATGCTGAAATTTCAGGATATATATATACTTCGTCGTCAAACTTGAAAAATTCATAACTTCTTCGTTATAGCTCCGTTTTAATCCGTTCAAGCGGCCACGGTTTCGGTTTAAAGTATATTTTCTAAATATCTAGGCCAAAAATTTATGTTTACTGTCGGATTTTCCAGATTTTAGAAATAAGATCAGACCCTTTTTAAGACTTGTCGAAATGAGTTTTTCTCGCGTCAAACCTATTATAACCCATTCAAAACAACTCCGAAGCTATTCTAATCCTACCATACACCTTCTTAGGGTGTCATGTGTTCCTAAACATCATCAAGAGTGATATATAACAAGGATTAATTATAGGATGACTTATATATGTATAACTTCTAAAAACAATGTAAAAGTGGTATAAACATCCATAAGTCTTGCATGCTTTGCTCAAATATGATGAAATAAATATGAAATGATAATGAAAGATAAAAAATGAAGATGATATGCTTACTAGTTTACTTGATGAGGTGACTAGAACAAGGGATTTAACTTAAACACCCTAGGTTTTTATTTCAAAACCTAAACAAAGAGTGTATTCTAGATTGTTAAAACTTGACTTGATAAATTTTTGATGAAATCTTTCTACCCTTGTGGTTTGGCCGGTTCTTGGAGAGGAAAAGAGAAGAGAGAAAAGTCTTGATTTGATCTTGAATTATTTGAGTGAATGAATGTGTGTAGGAAAGGTTAGAGTGTATATCTATATGTGTAAGAAGATTTTACCCACTCTATGACTCACCCCCCCCCCCCTTGGCCGGTTTTTGGGGAGTTAATTTCAACAATACATTTTTTTTTTTTTTTATTGTATATATAAATGTGTAAGTAAAATGTATAAGTAAAGTATGTAAATTAAGATAAGTGGTAACTTGTATATACATTAGTGCATTTAAGGTAGTTTTAGCTAAAAATAAGTTTTAATGGATCAAAGTAAAATATATTGTAGTTATAAAAATTGTAAAAATATGTTTCTTGTAAAATTTGAGTGATTTAGTAATTATCGTGTGGTTTTTAAGAAAACCGTCGTAATAATATAAATTTAACAATTTATATACAAAATAAATTTAAAACACTGGTTAAACTCAAAATATTATTTTTGTAAACTAAAAGTAAGTATAAAAATATGTCGGGATAGTTTTTGGAAGTATCGGATTAAACGTTCAAAATAATAACTTACGCGATAGCGTTTATTTAATATGAAATTATTTGTTTTAATGAAAAATGCCAAACCATGTATGAGCTAATATGATGATAATGATGCTAATGATATGTAGACTAAACTTAGTCTATATGAAATGTCCGTGATGATATGATCATGAATTCGCAGCTAAACCTTTAAGGTTACGCGAATTAGAAACTCGTAAACCTAGTTGACGATAAACGATGAAATATTGAAGCGTGAATTGTTTTGAGAAATGACCTGAAAGTACGAGTTGTCACATTCGCCCATCCAAAAAGGAATTCAGTCCCTGAATTCAGTCCTTGTTGGGTCCTACGGTGTTGTCGGTGAAAAGATGAGGATATTTGAGGCGCATCTGGTCTTCCCGTTCCCAAGTAAACTCAGGACCTCTTCGAGAATTCCAGCGAACCTTCACGATAGGAATACAACTTTGTTTCAACTGCTTGACCTCGCGGTCCATGATTTCTGCAGGTTCTTCCACAAAATTGAGTTTATCGTCGAGTTGAATTTCTTCCAATGGAATAACGAGTGATTCATCCGAAAGACATTTCTTCAGGTTCGAAACGTGAAACGTGTTGTGTACATGACTAAGTTCTGACGGAAGATCAAGTCGATAAGCTACAGGACCGACTCTGCTCAAAATCTTGAATGGTCCAATGTATCTCGGGTTCAACTTCCCGCGTTTTCCAAATCGTACCACGCCTTTCCAAGGCGATACTTTCAACATAACTTTGTCGCCCACTTGAAATTCTAATGGTTTGCGTCTAACATCTGCGTAACTTTTCTGTCGGCTTCTGGCAGTTCTGAGTCTATCTCGAATTTGAACTATCTTTTCTGTTGTTTCCCGTACCATTTCTGGACCAGTGAGTTGTGCGTCTCCAACCTCGGCCCAACAAACAGGTGATCGGCATTTTCGACCATAGAGTGCCTCGAATGGTGCCATTTTTATACTGGTGTGATAACTATTGTTGTACGAGAATTCTATCAATGGCAAATGGTTAGCCCAACCATTTCCAAAATCAATCACACATGCCCTCAACATATCTTCTAACGTTTGAATTGTCCTTTCACTTTGACCATCGGTTTGTGGGTGATATGCTGTGCTCATCTCTAATCTGGTTCCAAATGAATCTTGCAATGATTTCCAGAAGTTTGAAGTGAACCGACTATCTCTGTCGGAAATGATAAAAATTGGTGCACCGTGCCTCGAGACTATTTCCTTGACATAAAGTCTAGTGAGTTGTTCCATGGAATAAGTCTCTCTAATTGGTATGAAATGGGCTGATTTGGTAAGGCGATCAACAATTACCCATATAGCGTCGTAACCTCCCGATGTCTTAGGAAGTTTCATAACAAAGTCCATTGTAATGCGTTCCCATTTCCATTGAGGAATTTCTGGTTGTTGGAGTAATCCTGAAGGTTTCTGATATTCGAATTTTACCTTAGAGCATGTAAGACACTTGCTAACGTACGTGGCAATTTCCGCTTTCATATTCGGCCACCAATAAAGTTTCTTGAGATCCTGATACATCTTATCAGATCCTGGGTGAATAGAATACTTTGACTTATGCGACTCATGCATAATCAATTCTCGTATCCCGCCATACAATGGTACCCACATTCTATCCTTGAAACATAATACTCCATCTGCTCTTTTTACAAAACCATTTGTGTTTTCGGGCATACCATAAAGCTTTTCACTTGGTCGATTTTCCTCCTTAAGTGCTTCGATCTGTGCTTCGTGGATTTTTGATTGTAAAGGTGAATTAATCGTCATTCCTAATGATCGAACTCTTAAAGGTTTGGGCCTCTCTTTCCGGCTAAGAGCATCAGCCACAACATTGGCTTTTCCCGGGTGATACTTGATTTCACAATCATAGTCGCTGAGTAACTCCAACCAGCGACGTTGCCTCATATTAAGTTCCTTCTGATCAAGAACATATTGTAAACTCTTGTGGTCCGTAAACACTGTGCACTTTGTACCGTAGAGGTAGTGTCTCCAAATCTTGAGTGCAAAAACTACGGCCCCTAACTCGAGATCATGAGTGGTGTAATTCTTCTCATGAACCTTAAGTTGTCGAGAAGCATACGCTATCACCTTCTCGTTTTGCATTAAAATAGCCCCAAGCCCTTTATGCGAAGCATCGCAGTATACAACGAAGTTCTCAATTCCTTCGGGTAGTGCCAAAATTGGCGCACTACAAAGCTTTTGCTTCAACAACTGAAAAGCATCTTCTTGTTTCTTTCCCCATTCGTACTTCTTGTTTTTCTGTGTCAACTTGGTCAAAGCTTTAGCTATCTTTGAAAAACCTTCGATGAATCTTCGGTAATACCCGGCGAGTCCTAGAAATTGTCGAATTTCTATAGGATTTGTTGGAGTAGCCCAATCTTTTACGGCTTCAATCTTTGCGGGATCAACTTGTAATCCTTGACTATCAATGACGTGACCAAGAAATTGCACTTTGTGATTCCAAAAATCACACTTCGAAAATTTGGCATACAACTTCTCATTCTTGAGTAGTCCTAAAATCGTCCTTAAATGCTCTTCGTGCTCTTCTTTGCTCTTTGAGTAAATCAATATGTCGTCAATGAACACTATAACAAACTTGTCCAAATACGGTTTACATACTCTATTCATGAGATCTATGAATACCGCAGGTGCATTAGTCAATCCGAACGGCATCACTTGAAACTCGTAATGGCCGTAACGTGTTCTAAACGCTGTTTTCGGGATATCCTCCTCCCGAACTCTAAGTTGATGGTAACCCGACCTGAGATCAATTTTGGAGTAGATACTTGAGCCTTGCAACTGATCGAACAAGTCGTCGATCCTGGGGAGTGGGTAACGATTCTTCACCGTTAACTTGTTCAGCTCTCTATAATCTATACACATCCTGAAGGATCCATCTTTCTTCTTCACAAACAAGACCGGTGCTCCCCAAGGCGAGGAACTTGGCCTAATGAATCCTTTGTCTAGAAGTTCTTGCAATTGATTAGACAACTCTTGCATTTCGGATGGTGCTAGACGGTAAGGTGCTCTCGCAATTGGTGCAGCTCCGGGCACTAAGTCAATATGAAATTCTACTTGACGTGCCGGTGGAAGTCCTGGTAAGTCTTCAGGAAACACTTCAGAAAATTCTCGGACTATTGGCACATCTTCAAGTCGCTTCTCCCCCGACTTCTTCTCGGTTATATGTGCTAAGAAAGAAAAACAACCTTTCTTTATGTACTTCTCCGTTTTGATGCATGATATGATACTGAGTCTAGTTCCACTTCGTTCCCCACGAATAATCAAAGTTTCGCCGTTGTAAGGAAGATGAACAACTTTTTCTTCACAAATGATTCTTGCACGATGTTTGGATAACCAATCCATGCCGATGATGACGTCGAAACTACCAAGTTCTACGGGCATAAGGTCTATATTGAAGGGATGATTTAGAAAATTGAATGTGCAACCACGGACAATGGTGTTGGTGCTAACTAAGTTACCATTAGCTAATTCAACGTTGTATGACATGTCTAATGTGGTTGGTTTGATATTGAGTAAAGGTGCAAATGTAGTGGACACAAAACTTTTATCAGCTCCCGAATCAAATAAAACTGATGCGTAACGATTATTGATAAGGAACGTACCCGTGATAACATTCGGGTCCTCCCTAGCTTCTCCGCCTCCCATGACGTAGGCTCTTCCTTGCGCCATTCCACCTTGATTCTGATTTCCTTGGTTCCTTCCCTTTTTACATTCAGACTTGTAGTGTCCCCGTTCTCCGCAACCAAAACATGTTACTTGTTGTTTCTGATTTTCCCCCATAGTTGGCGACTTGCAATCCCTAGTTCGATGACCAACTTTCTTACAATTCTCACATGGATCAGGACAACGACTAGGTTTGTGATGACTCAAACACCTATCACACTTAGGCAAAACCCCCGAATACCCTTTTCCTTCTTTCGGGCCTGCAGCATAAGCCTTTGCAACCTCTTGTCTCTTGGGTGGTTGTTGAGTAGCATTTCTACCTCTGGTGTTGTCCCACTTTCGCTTGTTGTTGTTGCTATTGTTATTGTTGTAGTTGGTTCGGTTATTGTTGTAATTGGAGCGGTTGTTGGTGTAGTTGTTGTTGTTGTTTTGGTTGGTGTTGGTGTTATTACCTCTCTTTACTACCTGTGCCATAAGCTTCTGAGTCACTCTAATAGATTCCTCAATTGTTTGTGGATCAAAAGAAGTCACATCTCCTTGAATAACCTCGGGAAGTCCCCCGATGAAAGCCTCTAGTAACTTCTCGTTATCCGAAACCATAGACGGGCATAACGCAGCCAATTCTTGGAATCTCCGAATGTAAGTGTCAATATCATACCCAATAGTTACCAACTCATAGAATTCGGTCTCCAACTTCTTCACTTCCGTACGAGGACAAAACTTCTTTGTTACTAAACCTTTGAATTGCTCCCATGTGAGTTTGAAAGCATTTTCCATTCCCATCGGCTGAGCATAAGAGTTCCACCACGACAATGCTCCATCAAGTAGTGTACTCGTAACAAACTTGACCTTGCTATCATCCGGGCAATTACATAACAAAAACACGGACTCCAATTTCTCGAACCATCGAACCATGGCAGTGGCCCCTTCGGTACCCCTAAACTTAGTGGGATCTCCACTTTTGAAATCCTTATACGAACAACTTCTAATTCCGGACCCTCCTGCATTTCCTGCAGCAGCAGCAAGCCTAGCGGCTTCGGCAGCAGCCGCGGCCTCAGCAGCCACCGTTTCCCTTTCAGTCCTTAGAGCATCGGCTATGCTATCCCTCACCAACTTTTGAATAGCCGCTTGAGTCATTTCAGGTGTGGCTTTCTTTGGCGCCATTACTCTTCAAAATCACAAGATGAAACAATTATGAGAACTCGTAAGTAGAAACAACCATCACATATATATATCCACAACCACAACATGCATAAAGTAAATGGAATCACAACGGAACAATCACGAAATATCACAAATATAATCACAACACACGTGGATAATATACATGAAAATTTCGGCCTACATGGACCGATATCATAGATAATAAAACCATTCCTACATAGTAGAGTCAATACTTGATACATTTGTTTGTACAACAACCAAAAGACAAAAAGTTCTTTAAACTACGTCACACACCTCGTGACTAGGATAATAGTAGTCAAAACTATACATGATAAAAGTCTACACTAGGCACCTCCTGGTGCTCCGCCGGCTCGATCCTGTAGATCTCGAACCTGAGTAGTCAAGCTAGCAACCAAACTCCTCAACTCTCCAATCTGACCCTGTAAGGTAACTATACTCTCACGAGCTAGTGACAACTCCTGTGCCTGACGCTGTAACTCGTCTTGTGCCATCTCGGCTCTGTCGTATAACTCAGGCATCTCCTGCCTCAACTCAGCAATATGCTCCCTGTTCTCTAACTGCCTAGTCTCTAAACCCTGGTACGAGACATCAATCGAAATCCTACCTATCACTAGGCCCTCAACCTCCTCCTCAATGGCCCCCACTCTATCTAATGACAGTTCCTCCAACTGCCGCGACATCCTATCTATCTGAACCTGCTGGCTATCTATACGAGCCCCTAACGCCTCAGTGGAAGGCTGTCTAGCAGCAGCAGCCTTAGAGCTCTCGCCTATCTCGAACCTAACAGGTGGTTCGGGCTCTGTAGAGGGTGGTGTAGGGATGTCAAAACGAGCACGCTTTTTGAGCGGCAAGTCTGATGTAGGCATAGGATCCCTAAGATAGTACGATGAGGAAGATGATGATGATAGTAGTGGTGATGGTAGGTGTATCGGGTCATGAGCAGGGCTAACATGTGGGGTAGGTGCGACTTCACCCTCCTCAAAGGGTTCAGTCTCCGTGTCAGTCACTATAAGTGGTAGGGCTGAAGTAGAGCCAATCGAAGATAAGACCTCAGTGGTATGCGATAAGGAATCGTCCATGTTAGGGTCAACTGAGACATCTTCCATGTTAGTGTCCGATGATATAGTAATGGGATGTGAATCTGAAGACATCTCTGTGACAACCGATGTGAAATGAAAGTAAATAACTCGAATAAAGTGTATATGAATCCGCATGAAAAGTGAATATGCACTTATGATGAAATGATGAGATGCTATGATAATGTAGCTATAGTCTAGGGTCAATGATGCAACCTAGTTCTCTATAACTGAAGCTCTGATGCCAATCTGTCACACCCCCAAATTACCTGTTTTGCAGCGGAATGGAATTCCTGGGGATCCACTGTCATAGCATCACAATCACAGTTATATTGAACGACCTAAAGTGTCGTTTAAAAACACATCGTTGGATATTTAATTAAAGCATTCAGAGTTACAAAATAGGTCCCAAAAGTTGATAAAGTTTGTGGAAATATAAGTATATCACAAGTCCAAACGATGTTTTGAAAGGAAATGCCATAATATACAATGAGATAAGTCGACGCCGCGACTCAAAAAGGGTTCCTTAACCATGCCATGATGAGTATGTCTTAGTTACCTGAAAATACATTGCTAAAACGGTCAACAATAATGTTGGTGAGAAATCATAGGTTTATGAAAATGTTTTATACGACTACGCAAGTATAGACCATGTATGACAATCATGCCACATAAAAATGTTACAATTGCTATAAGTCCATGACACCGAAACTAGACTGTTCATGATGTTCGCCCCAACAGAGTGTTTGCCAAACAACTCAATAATGTTATTAAATGAAATGCATCCGTATGACTAGTTGGGATTCACCAACCCGGATGGAGGAGTCACCCTCGATAGATCTATCCACTCACCCTCGCTTCTATGAAATTAACGGTTCATGTAATATAATGGGGACATTCAATTGGCATGTGGTAACTTAAGCAATGTAAATGAATTTAATATACTTGGTATCGTAATAAAAATGATGTGCAATGTATTCTCCCCCGTAGGTTTGAAAATAATTATAAACATGTACGATGGGGCTATGAAAACTCACTTGATGAAATGGGTACGATGACAAGAGTGAGTACACTGAAATGTAGCGTGATCCTTTAACCTTGACCTATTATGAATGATATGATACGTAATGAGTTATGATGTAATGTTATGCATGCATTTCGTATGTTATTTATACCACTTGTGAATTTTGAAAATAATACTCTTCGTCGAAAAATACTCTTTTGACGTCTTGACCATTCTTAAATTACTTTACAAGTATTTACGTCAAAATGTCATCCTACAATAGTTTCTTAATGATTTATTGTGAAATTATAACTTTTCGTCGTAAATTAATGTCGTTGGAAATTTCATGAAGGCGACTAAAATGGCCTCGAAAAGCTAGTCGTAAAATGGTGTACGTCGAACGTTAGGAAACGAACTCAACGGTTTTGGAAAGCTTGTATCATAATCTCAAAGTTTTGGCATTTAAGTTTTTATCCTAGAGGTCTCGTTCATAGAGAAAAATATAGGTTAAGTATGGTGATTTTGTCCAAAATGTAGTTTAAAAGTGAATTTCGGCAAAGTTTAAGCAACCGTAGTTAATTCATTACAACTCCGCTATACAAACGGTTGGTCATTTTGGAAAATATGCTTGGTGATCTCACTTTTATTAGAAGACATCTCTTTACAAAAAGTTCTACGTCAACGTTAAAAATAGCCTTCAATATGGTCACTTGTTTACCGTAACACTTGTCTAATAAAAATAATATAGTTTTTCTTAAATAATAAAGTTACGGCAATTTCGTGTAAACGTGTATAGTTTAAGTTCTACAAATCCGTTTTCTACGTATTATACGTCCTTAGCTTCGTATCAAAGTATACTAATATATTTTTGATAAGTCGAAATAATTTATAACGCTTAAGACTCGTTTTTGACTCGTACAAACTAGAATTAACATGCTGAAATTTCAGGATATATATATACTTCGTCGTCAAACTTGAAAAATTCATAACTTCTTCGTTATAGCTCCGTTTTAATCCGTTCAAGCGGCCACGGTTTCGGTTTAAAGTATATTTTCTAAATATCTAGGCCAAAAATTTATGTTTACTGTCGGATTTTCCAGATTTTAGAAATAAGATCAGACCCTTTTTAAGACTTGTCGAAATGAGTTTTTCTCGCGTCAAACCTATTCTAACCCATTCAAAACAACTCCGAAGCTATTCTAATCCTACCATACACCTTCTTAGGGTGTCATGGGTTCCTAAACATCATCAAGAGTGATATATAACAAGGATTAATTATAGGATGACTTATATATGTATAACTTCTAAAAACAATGTAAAAGTGGTATAAACATCCATAAGTCTTGCATGCTTTGCTCAAATATGATGAAATAAATATGAAATGATAATGAAAGATAAAAAATGAAGATGATATGCTTACTAGTTTACTTGATGAGGTGACTAGAACAAGGGATTTAACTTAAACACCCTAGGTTTTTATTTCAAAACCTAAACAAAGAGTGTATTCTAGATTGTTAAAACTTGACTTGATAAATTTTTGATGAAATCTTTCTACCCTTGTGGTTTGGCCGGTTCTTGGAGAGGAAAAGAGAAGAGAGAAAAGTCTTGATTTGATCTTGAATTATTTGAGTGAATGAATGTGTGTAGGAAAGGTTAGAGTGTATATCTATATGTGTAAGAAGATTTTACCCACTCTATGACTCACCCCCCCCCCCCTTGGCCGGTTTTTGGGGAGTTAATTTCAACAATACATTTTTTTTTTTTTTTATTTTATTGTATATATAAATGTGTAAGTAAAATGTATAAGTAAAGTATGTAAATTAAGATAAGTGGTAACTTGTATATACATTAGTGCATTTAAGGTAGTTTTAGCTAAAAATAAGTTTTAATGGATCAAAGTAAAATATATTGTAGTTATAAAAATTGTAAAAATATGTTTCTTGTAAAATTTGAGTGATTTAGTAATTATCGTGTGGTTTTTAAGAAAACCGTCGTAATAATATAAATTTAACAATTTATATACAAAATAAATTTAAAACACTGGTTAAACTCAAAATATTATTTTTATAAACTAAAAGTAAGTATAAAAATATGTCGGGATAGTTTTTGGAAGTATCGGATTAAACGTTCAAAATAATAACTTACGCGATAGCGTTTATTTAATATGAAATTATTCGTTTTAATGAAAAATGCCAAACCATGTATGAGCTAATATGATGATAATGATGCTAATGATATGTAGACTAAACTTAGTCTATATGAAATGTCCGTGATGATATGATCATGAATTCGCAGCTAAACCTTTAAGGTTACGCGAATTAGAAACTCGTAAACCTAGTTGACGATAAACGATGAAATATTGAAGCGTGAATTGTTTTGAGAAATGACCTGAAAGTACGAGTTGTCACATTCGCCCATCCAAAAAGGAATTCAGTCCCTGAATTCAGTCCTTGTTGGGTCCTACGGTGTTGTCGGTGAAAAGATGAGGATATTTGAGGCGCATCTGGTCTTCCCGTTCCCAAGTAAACTCAGGACCTCTTCGAGAATTCCAGCGAACCTTCACGATAGGAATACAACTTTGTTTCAACTGCTTGACCTCGCGGTCCATGATTTCTGCAGGTTCTTCCACAAAATTGAGTTTATCGTCGAGTTGAATTTCTTCCAATGGAATAACGAGTGATTCATCCGAAAGACATTTCTTCAGGTTCGAAACGTGAAACGTGTTGTGTACATGACTAAGTTCTGACGGAAGATCAAGTCGATAAGCTACAGGACCGACTCTGCTCAAAATCTTGAATGGTCCAATGTATCTCGGGTTCAACTTCCCGCGTTTTCCAAATCGTACCACGCCTTTCCAAGGCGATACTTTCAACATAACTTTGTCGCCCACTTGAAATTCTAATGGTTTGCGTCTAACATCTGCGTAACTTTTCTGTCGGCTTCTGGCAGTTCTGAGTCTATCTCGAATTTGAACTATCTTTTCTGTTGTTTCCCGTACCATTTCTGGACCAGTGAGTTGTGCGTCTCCAACCTCGGCCCAACAAACAGGTGATCGGCATTTTCGACCATAGAGTGCCTCGAATGGTGCCATTTTTATACTGGTGTGATAACTATTGTTGTACGAGAATTCTATCAATGGCAAATGGTTAGCCCAACCATTTCCAAAATCAATCACACATGCCCTCAACATATCTTCTAACGTTTGAATTGTCCTTTCACTTTGACCATCGGTTTGTGGGTGATATGCTGTGCTCATCTCTAATCTGGTTCCAAATGAATCTTGCAATGATTTCCAGAAGTTTGAAGTGAACCGACTATCTCTGTCGGAAATGATAAAAATTGGTGCACCGTGCCTCGAGACTATTTCCTTGACATAAAGTCTAGTGAGTTGTTCCATGGAATAAGTCTCTCTAATTGGTATGAAATGGGCTGATTTGGTAAGGCGATCAACAATTACCCATATAGCGTCGTAACCTCCCGATGTCTTAGGAAGTTTCATAACAAAGTCCATTGTAATGCGTTCCCATTTCCATTGAGGAATTTCTGGTTGTTGGAGTAATCCTGAAGGTTTCTGATATTCGAATTTTACCTTAGAGCATGTAAGACACTTGCTAACGTACGTGGCAATTTCCGCTTTCATATTCGGCCACCAATAAAGTTTCTTGAGATCCTGATACATCTTATCAGATCCTGGGTGAATAGAATACTTTGACTTATGCGACTCATGCATAATCAATTCTCGTATCCCGCCATACAATGGTACCCACATTCTATCCTTGAAACATAATACTCCATCTGCTCTTTTTACAAAACCATTTGTGTTTTCGGGCATACCATAAAGCTTTTCACTTGGTCGATTTTCCTCCTTAAGTGCTTCGATCTGTGCTTCGTGGATTTTTGATTGTAAAGGTGAATTAATCGTCATTCCTAATGATCGAACTCTTAAAGGTTTGGGCCTCTCTTTCCGGCTAAGAGCATCAGCCACAACATTGGCTTTTCCCGGGTGATACTTGATTTCACAATCATAGTCGCTGAGTAACTCCAACCAGCGACGTTGCCTCATATTAAGTTCCTTCTGATCAAGAACATATTGTAAACTCTTGTGGTCCGTAAACACTGTGCACTTTGTACCGTAGAGGTAGTGTCTCCAAATCTTGAGTGCAAAAACTACGGCCCCTAACTCGAGATCATGAGTGGTGTAATTCTTCTCATGAACCTTAAGTTGTCGAGAAGCATACGCTATCACCTTCTCGTTTTGCATTAAAACAGCCCCAAGCCCTTTATGCGAAGCATCGCAGTATACAACGAAGTTCTCAATTCCTTCGGGTAGTGCCAAAATTGGCGCACTACAAAGCTTTTGCTTCAACAACTGAAAAGCATCTTCTTGTTTCTTTCCCCATTCGTACTTCTTGTTTTTCTGTGTCAACTTGGTCAAAGCTTTAGCTATCTTTGAAAAACCTTCGATGAATCTTCGGTAATACCCGGCGAGTCCTAGAAATTGTCGAATTTCTATAGGATTTGTTGGAGTAGCCCAATCTTTTACGGCTTCAATCTTTGCGGGATCAACTTGTAATCCTTGACTATCAATGACGTGACCAAGAAATTGCACTTTGTGATTCCAAAAATCACACTTCGAAAATTTGGCATACAACTTCTCATTCTTGAGTAGTCCTAAAATCGTCCTTAAATGCTCTTCGTGCTCTTCTTTGCTCTTTGAGTAAATCAATATGTCGTCAATGAACACTATAACAAACTTGTCCAAATACGGTTTACATACTCTATTCATGAGATCTATGAATACCGCAGGTGCATTAGTCAATCCGAACGGCATCACTTGAAACTCGTAATGGCCGTAACGTGTTCTAAACGCTGTTTTCGGGATATCCTCCTCCCGAACTCTAAGTTGATGGTAACCCGACCTGAGATCAATTTTGGAGTAGATACTTGAGCCTTGCAACTGATCGAACAAGTCGTCGATCCTGGGGAGTGGGTAACGATTCTTCACCGTTAACTTGTTCAGCTCTCTATAATCTATACACATCCTGAAGGATCCATCTTTCTTCTTCACAAACAAGACCGGTGCTCCCCAAGGCGAGGAACTTGGCCTAATGAATCCTTTGTCTAGAAGTTCTTGCAATTGATTAGACAACTCTTGCATTTCGGATGGTGCTAGACGGTAAGGTGCTCTCGCAATTGGTGCAGCTCCGGGCACTAAGTCAATATGAAATTCTACTTGACGTGCCGGTGGAAGTCCTGGTAAGTCTTCAGGAAACACTTCAGAAAATTCTCGGACTATTGGCACATCTTCAAGTCGCTTCTCCTCCGACTTCTTCTCGGTTATATGTGCTAAGAAAGCAAAACAACCTTTCTTTATGTACTTCTCCGTTTTGATGCATGATATGATACTGAGTCTAGTTCCACTTCGTTCCCCACGAATAATCAAAGTTTCGCCGTTGTAAGGAAGATGAACAACTTTTTCTTCACAAATGATTCTTGCACGATGTTTGGATAACCAATCCATGCCGATGATGACGTCGAAACTACCAAGTTCTACGGGCATAAGGTCTATATTGAAGGGATGATTTAGAAAATTGAATGTGCAACCACGGACAATGGTGTTGGTGCTAACTAAGTTACCATTAGCTAATTCAACGTTGTATGATATGTCTAATGTGGTTGGTTTGATATTGAGTAAAGGTGCAAATGTAGTGGACACAAAACTTTTATCAGCTCCCGAATCAAATAAAACTGATGCGTAACGATTATTGATAAGGAACGTACCCGTGATAACATTCGGGTCCTCCCTAGCTTCTCCGCCTCCCATGACGTAGGCTCTTCCTTGCGCCATTCCACCTTGATTCTGATTTCCTTGGTTCCTTCCCTTTTTACATTCAGACTTGTAGTGTCCCCGTTCTCCGCAACCAAAACATGTTACTTGTAGTTTCTGATTTTCCCCCATAGTTGGCGACTTGCAATCCCTAGTTCGATGACCAACTTTCTTACAATTCTCACATGGATCAGGACAACGACTAGGTTTGTGAGGACTCAAACACCTATCACACTTAGGCAAAACCCCCGAATACCCTTTTCCTTCTTTCGGGCCTGCAGCATAAGCCTTTGCAACCTCTTGTCTCTTGGGTGGTTGTTGAGTAGCATTTCTACCTCTGGTGTTGTCCCACTTTCGCTTGTTGTTGTTGCTATTGTTATTGTTGTAGTTGGTTCGGTTATTGTTGTAATTGGAGCGGTTGTTGGTGTAGTTGTTGTTGTTGTTTTGGTTGGTGTTGGTGTTATTACCTCTCTTTACTACCTGTGCCATAAGCTTCTGAGTCACTCTAATAGATTCCTCAATTGTTTGTGGATCAAAAGAAGTCACATCTCCTTGAATAACCTCGGGAAGTCCCCCGATGAAAGCCTCTAGTAACTTCTCGTTATCCGAAACCATAGACGGGCATAACGCGGCCAATTCTTGGAATCTCCGAATGTAAGTGTCAATATCATACCCAATAGTTAGCAACTCATAGAATTCGGTCTCCAACTTCTTCACTTCCGTACGAGGACAAAACTTCTTTGTTACTAAACCTTTGAATTGCTCCCATGTGAGTTTGAAAGCATTTTCCATTCCCATCGGCTGAGCATAAGAGTTCCACCACGACAATGCTCCATCAAGTAGTGTACTCGTAACAAACTTGACCTTGCTATCATCCGGGCAATTACATAACAAAAACACGGACTCCAATTTCTCGAACCATCGAACCATGGCAGTGGCCCCTTCGGTACCCCTAAACTTAGTGGGATCTCCACTTTTGAAATCCTTATACGAACAACTTCTAATTCCGGACCCTCCTGCATTTCCTGCAGCAGCAGCAAGCCTAGCGGCTTCGGCAGCAGCCGCGGCCTCAGCAGCCACCGTTTCCCTTTCAGTCCTTAGAGCATCGGCTATGCTATCCCTCACCAACTTTTGAATAGCCGCTTGAGTCATTTCAGGTGTGGCTTTCTTTGGCGCCATTACTCTTCAAAATCACAAGATGAAACAATTATGAGAACTCGTAAGTAGAAACAACCATCACATATATATATCCACAACCACAACATGCATAAAGTAAATGGAATCACAACGGAACAATCACGAAATATCACAAATATAATCACAACACACGTGGATAATATACATGAAAATTTCGGCCTACATGGACCGATATCATAGATAATAAAACCATTCCTACATAGTAGAGTCAATACTTGATACATTTGTTTGTACAACAACCAAAAGACAAAAAGTTCTTTAAACTACGTCACACACCTCGTGACTAGGATAATAGTAGTCAAAACTATACATGATAAAAGTCTACACTAGGCACCTCCTGGTGCTCCGCCGGCTCGATCCTGTAGATCTCGAACCTGAGTAGTCAAGCTAGCAACCAAACTCCTCAACTCTCCAATCTGACCCTGTAAGGTAACTATACTCTCACGAGCTAGTGACAACTCCTGTGCCTGACGCTGTAACTCGTCTTGTGCCATCTCGGCTCTGTCGTATAACTCAGGCATCTCCTGCCTCAACTCAGCAATATGCTCCCTGTTCTCTAACTGCCTAGTCTCTAAACCCTGGTACGAGACATCAATCGAAATCCTACCTATCACTAGGCCCTCAACCTCCTCCTCAATGGCCCCCACTCTATCTAATGACAGTTCCTCCAACTGCCGCGACATCCTATCTATCTGAACCTGCTGGCTATCTATACGAGCCCCTAACGCCTCAGTGGAAGGCTGTCTAGCAGCAGCAGCCTTAGAGCTCTCGCCTATCTCGAACCTAACAGGTGGTTCGGGCTCTGTAGAGGGTGGTGTAGGGATGTCAAAACGAGCACGCTTTTTGAGCGGCAAGTCTAATGTAGGCATAGGATCCCTAAGATAGTACGATGAGGATGATGATGATGATAGTAGTGGTGATGGTAGGTGTATCGGGTCATGAGCAGGGCTAACATGTGGGGTAGGTGCGACTTCACCCTCCTCAAAGGGTTCAGTCTCCGTGTCAGTCACTATAAGTGGTAGGGCTGAAGTAGAGCCAATCGAAGATAAGACCTCAGTGGTATGCGATAAGGAATCGTCCATGTTAGGGTCAACTGAGACATCTTCCATGTTAGTGTCCGATGATATAGTAATGGGATGTGAATCTGAAGACATCTCTGTGACAACCGATGTGAAATGAAAGTAAATAACTCGAATAAAGTGTATATGAATCCGCATGAAAAGTGAATATGCACTTATGATGAAATGATGAGATGCTATGATAATGTAGCTATAGTCTAGGGTCAATGATGCAACCTAGTTCTCTATAACTGAAGCTCTGATGCCAATCTGTCACACCCCCAAATTACCTGTTTTGCAGCGGAATGGAATTCCTGGGGATCCACTGTCATAGCATCACAATCACAGTTATATTGAACGACCTAAAGTGTCGTTTAAAAACACATCGTTGGATATTTAATTAAAGCATTCAGAGTTACAAAATAGGTCCCAAAAGTTGATAAAGTTTGTGGAAATATAAGTATATCACAAGTCCAAACGATGTTTTGAAAGGAAATGCCATAATATACAATGAGATAAGTCGACGCCGCGACTCAAAAAGGGTTCCTTAACCATGCCATGATGAGTATGTCTTAGTTACCTGAAAATACATTGCTAAAACGGTCAACAATAATGTTGGTGAGAAATCATAGGTTTATGAAAATGTTTTATACGACTACGCAAGTATAGACCATGTATGACAATCATGCCACATAAAAATGTTACAATTGCTATAAGTCCATGACACCGAAACTAGACTGTTCATGATGTTCGCCCCAACAGAGTGTTTGCCAAACAACTCAATAATGTTATTAAATGAAATGCATCCGTATGACTAGTTGGGATTCACCAACCCGGATGGAGGAGTCACCCTCGATAGATCTATCCACTCACCCTCGCTTCTATGAAATTAACGGTTCATGTAATATAATGGGGACATTCAATTGGTATGTGGTAACTTAAGCAATGTAAATGAATTTAATATACTTGGTATCGTAATAAAAATGATGTGCAATGTATTCTCCCCCGTAGGTTTGAAAATAATTATAAACATGTACGACGGGGCTATGAAAACTCACTTGATGAAATGGGTACGATGACAAGAGTGAGTACACTGAAATGTAGCGTGATCCTTTAACCTTGACCTATTATGAATGATATGATACGTAATGAGTTATGATGTAATGTTATGCATGCATTTCGTATGTTATTTATACCACTTGTGAATTTTGAAAATAATACTCTTCGTCGAAAAATACTCTTTTGACGTCTTGACCATTCTTAAATTACTTTACAAGTATTTACGTCAAAATGTCATCCTACAATAGTTTCTTAATGATTTATTGTGAAATTATAACTTTTCGTCGTAAATTAATGTCGTTGGAAATTTCATGAAGGCGACTAAAATGGCCTCGAAAAGCTAGTCGTAAAATGGTGTACGTCGAACGTTAGGAAACGAACTCAACGGTTTTGGAAAGCTTGTATCATAATCTCAAAGTTTTGGCATTTAAGTTTTTATCCTAGAGGTCTCGTTCATAGAGAAAAATATAGGTTAAGTATGGTGATTTTGTCCAAAATGTAGTTTAAAAGTGAATTTCGGCAAAGTTTAAGCAACCGTAGTTAATTCATTACAACTCCGCTATACAAACGGTTGGTCATTTTGGAAAATATGCTTGGTGATCTCACTTTTATTAGAAGACATCTCTTTACAAAAAGTTCTACGTCAACGTTAAAAATAGCCTTCAATATGGTCACTTGTTTACCGTAACACTTGTCTAATAAAAATAATATAGTTTTTCTTAAATAATAAAGTTACGGCAATTTCGTGTAAACGTGTATAGTTTAAGTTCTACAAATCCGTTTTCTACGTATTATACGTCCTTAGCTTCGTATCAAAGTATACTAATATATTTTTGATAAGTCGAAATAATTTATAACGCTTAAGACTCGTTTTTGACTCGTACAAACTAGAATTAACATGCTGAAATTTCAGGATATATATATACTTCGTCGTCAAACTTGAAAAATTCATAACTTCTTCGTTATAGCTCCGTTTTAATCCGTTCAAGCGGCCACGGTTTCGGTTTAAAGTATATTTTCTAAATATCTAGGCCAAAAATTTATGTTTACTGTCGGATTTTCCAGATTTTAGAAATAAGATCAGACCCTTTTTAAGACTTGTCGAAATGAGTTTTTCTCGCGTCAAACCTATTCTAACCCATTCAAAACAACTCCGAAGCTATTCTAATCCTACCATACACCTTCTTAGGGTGTCATGGGTTCCTAAACATCATCAAGAGTGATATATAACAAGGATTAATTATAGGATGACTTATATATGTATAACTTCTAAAAACAATGTAAAAGTGGTATAAACATCCATAAGTCTTGCATGCTTTGCTCAAATATGATGAAATAAATATGAAATGATAATGAAAGATAAAAAATGAAGATGATATGCTTACTAGTTTACTTGATGAGGTGACTAGAACAAGGGATTTAACTTAAACACCCTAGGTTTTTATTTCAAAACCTAAACAAAGAGTGTATTCTAGATTGTTAAAACTTGACTTGATAAATTTTTGATGAAATCTTTCTACCCTTGTGGTTTGGCCGGTTCTTGGAGAGGAAAAGAGAAGAGAGAAAAGTCTTGATTTGATCTTGAATTATTTGAGTGAATGAATGTGTGTAGGAAAGGTTAGAGTGTATATCTATATGTGTAAGAAGATTTTACCCACTCTATGACTCACCCCCCCCCCCCCTTGGCCGGTTTTTGGGGAGTTAATTTCAACAATACATTTTTTTTTTTTTTAATTGTATATATAAATGTGTAAGTAAAATGTATAAGTAAAGTATGTAAATTAAGATAAGTGGTAACTTGTATATACATTAGTGCATTTAAGGTAGTTTTAGCTAAAAATAAGTTTTAATGGATCAAAGTAAAATATATTGTAGTTATAAAAATTGTAAAAATATGTTTCTTGTAAAATTTGAGTGATTTAGTAATTATCGTGTGGTTTTTAAGAAAACCGTCGTAATAATATAAATTTAACAATTTATATACAAAATAAATTTAAAACACTGGTTAAACTCAAAATATTATTTTTATAAACTAAAAGTAAGTATAAAAATATGTCGGGATAGTTTTTGGAAGTATCGGATTAAACGTTCAAAATAATAACTTACGCGATAGCGTTTATTTAATATGAAATTATCCGTTTTAATGAAAAATGCCAAACCATGTATGAGCTAATATGATGATAATGATGCTAATGATATGTAGACTAAACTTAGTCTATATGAAATGTCCGTGATGATATGATCATGAATTCGCAGCTAAACCTTTAAGGTTACGCGAATTAGAAACTCGTAAACCTAGTTGACGATAAACGATGAAATATTGAAGCGTGAATTGTTTTGAGAAATGACCTGAAAGTACGAGTTGTCACATTTATCGAAACTTAGCTTCTATATATATCCGAAAAAATAAAAGGGAAAGCTCGAAACATAACTTTCTAACCTCCCTTTCATTCGGTTTAATCATAAACAATACAATAACACACTTAGAAACATACATGAACTCCTCCAAAGGATCTTGAAGCAATAAAGGTTCTTTGTTGATAGACTATGCTACAGATGACAAACTAGGTAAAGGTACGGGTGTGAGTTAATGTTTGTCATGTCTGATTCATATAGTGCGTATCCTGATACATATTTTGGAGCAAACTAAGCTGTTTTTCATGTTTCAAGGTGCTTATTTGAGATAAACTTGAATGGCTTTTAGACCCGTAAAAATCTTAAAATACACAAAGAGTAGCTATCCTGTCACTTTTTTCATCCACATAGCATTTTTTACAACATAAGAATATCCAAACACTATTTCATGAAGTGCTTATTTTCAGTTGCTTATCGAAAAGATAAATTAAACAATGTCAAAGCATCTATAATGTTTCTAAGCTTTATAATGTAAAATCATTGAACCCCAAAAAAGCTCAAACCCCTAACTGGATTATCACTAAAAAATCAAAATTGATCTTACACTTATTCAAACCTAGATCAATGATTACCAATCTCAACATGAAAACAACAAAAAGATTCAAGCTTTATAATGCAAAATTAATAAACTCTGATCAAATTATCATTAAAACATATACTTGCTTTTCAGGATTGAATCGAAACTAACATAACACAATATCAATTACAAATCAACAAACATCCTAAAGTAACAACCTTGCAATAAATTATAACGTTTTAACATTCGCCCTTTCAATCTATCATATTCAAATAGAATACCTGAGATATTAGGCTCAATCAGCAGATAATCAAGCACTTTATAATAGCCCTCAATAATATTTGATTGCTTAACATTTATTTTGATTGATTTTTCGTTTGATTGAAAACCCTAAATCGGAGGTTTGAATGTAACTGTGTGTTTTGACCGACTTAAAGTGAAATAGATGTGTGAAACACTTAAAGTCAACACACACACTACTTGACCATTTTATAATAAAAGTAAATAACTAAATAAAAAAACTTGCTTTCTTCAAGTTACTAGACCATTAAATCTAAAACCAGTAAAATGATGATTCATCAGTTTAATCCATTCATAATATATATACTTATATTTAAGATAATAGAGTAGCAGTCAATAAAACCATACATACAACCATAAAATTTACATCAAAACACAAAAAAACCCCCCAAATCTTCCTACTCTTCATCTTCTGAATCATCAACCTCATCCAAGTCTTCCAAAAAATCCTCCTTCCCCGCCAAACTCCGACGACATAGCACCAACAACTGAGCAAGCAAGTCAGTCTTTCTTCAGTCCTTCAACTGGATCTCACGAAGGGCAAACTCACCTGTTGCTGCAACTGCATTGAAAGAAGGAAACAATATTCTAGCCTCATCGATTGTTTCTTCTTTTTTAGCAACAGTCTCTCTGAGAATGGTGCTCTCTTCTCCCAGCTTCTCAATCAACTTCTTCTCCTCTGCAATGTCTTGCATAATCAAAAGCCTAAAAGCATCGCTAAGCTTCCCTGATTCTGTGGCAGCTTTCATTTCGTCAATGTTAGGTGTGGAAGACATTTTCCGATTAGGGTTAAGTTATGATGGTATAGGGTTAAGTTATGATGGTTGTGTTTATGGTTTTGTAAGTATACATAATTACAATGTACTAACTCACAAATTGCACAAATAATTACAAAAAAAAAACACTCAAGAGGCATTGGGAAATTTAATTTGGGTGTTACTGTAGCCCTTTCATATTCTTCATGCAAAAATCTGATATGCAATATTTAGGAAGTTATGTCATATTGCAATTCAAACCCTTCATTTTTTTAGTAGATATAAACCAGACCCTATATATACAATGCTTTGGTATTAACATCCTAATCTTAAAAAAAAATAATGGTAATAACTTATAGATTATCTTTATATTTATGATTTAATATCATTTGAGGACAAAAGATTATTTACATACCAAGGGATCAATCTCCACCCTCCATTTTTATTTGATCTAATGGATGAGATTAATCCCAACAATTTAAAAAACCCACTTTCATCATTTTTTTTTCAAATATTAATATCTTTCAAACCATTAATCGTTAAGCAAAAAATATATATATCATTGCGACGAGCATTTAATTATCTTTCTATATATAGGCACTTTGATATACTTTCGAAAAAAATTTTATTTTCGTATTTTTCACGTTTTTTTTTAAGTTTTTTCGTTTTTTTACGTTACTGAAATTTGCATTGAAAAATCATATATGATAAAACACTAATTTGAATATCACATGTGATATTAGTGTAATATCATATATGATATGTAATATCACATTAGATATTAGTGTAATATCACATATGATATTACATATCATATATGATTTAACACTAATATCACATGTGATATTCAATTTAGTGTTTTATCATATATGATTTCTTCATGTAAATTTCATTAACGTAAAAATAACCAAAAAACGTGAAAAAACGAGTTTTTTTCTTTTTTCGAAAGTATATATCAAAGTGCCCGTCTATAGAAAGATAATTAAATGCTCGTCGCAATGGTGTAAATATTTTCACTTAAGGATTAACGGTTTAAGAGAAATTTAAATTATAAAAAATAGGTGAAATAATTAAATATTTTTAATCTCAGCCATTGATTTATTTTTAGATGAATGGTGGAGACGAGTCATTTGGTATGTGAGAAAAGTTTGGTATGTAAAATAACTCGACTCTATATTTATATACTAACATTTCCACTATGTGTTAAATGAAACTTTAAATAAAATTAATCTAATTTAAATACACCAAGTATATCATTTGCCATGAAATAAATATATATTTCTTTGACATATCATCATTCCAAAAATAGACAAAACATTCAAATTATTAAAACCAACAAAAGTACCTAAACTCAAACAACTACTTAAACTCATTCATCTTAATAGCATTAGCTTCTTCCTCACGGGCACCCACTTTCGCTTCATCTAGCAAATAGTTTAACTCTGCAAGCAATAACCGATGCCTATCTTGGGTTTTTCTTAAAGCTTCAAGTGACTCCAAAGCAACTCCATTAGCACCATAAGCTTCCATGTTTGCCATCATTGTATGGTTCTTCGCTATTACCCTCCTCAAATGTTGGCAACAACCGAATAACATTTTGGATAATGCATCATCTTCACCTGCCTGTTGCACAAACCACAAGCGCATGCAATTATGCAATTTTGAAGAACCTGCGACATTCGATAAATTACCTATCAACTCTAAATTTGCCATTGAAAATAAAATATACAAAAAACCAATTGGTTCTATAACTCATTATGAAACAACCACCAAATAAATAGGCTAAACATTATTTATGTAACCTACTAATATTAAAGTGTTATATATGAAAGGTCTTTTTTTAAATGTAACATATTAACAAAAACCTCTTCACATATAATCTTATAAGGTTAATTGTCTATCTAAAATAATAGTAACTTAAATTAATGCGAGGGTACAAAAAAAAATGTAGTCATCTTTACAGTTTAGGACATTGACCAAAATAAAAATTAGTCAACATTATTATGTACTCATCTACAGTAGAGCTGAAGAAGCAACTTTGGCAAGAGTTTACCTCTGCCCTACGATAACAAATCTTATGATACCATCAATTTCAATATCTTATATGTAACTACTTCCATACAATATTACATAAAAAAAATTATACATTCGACCCTTACCAATACAGTGCAACGCTAGGGCTTATAATGCCTCGTATATATATACACTCACACTTGGTTACAACCTCCACTAATGTGGGACAGTTGGGACCCTTTCTAGTTTTCAAACATTTATAAGAGGATATGTTATACAAAACATCTTATTGGTCATCCATACAACTCGCGAAACATATAATATAACATCGTGATGCACACAGTACAACTCTCCAATACGTGCAATGATTGAAAACCCCCTATAAAAGGATCCATATAAACTGCCCCATTTATAAGTTGCGACATCTATAATTGTATTTTTAAAGTCAGATGACTTTTCGATTTCATTGACTAAATCAGTAATTATGCCCAATTTGCTCTTCTTTAATATTGAAGTAGGGATGAGGATATGGACCTGAATCTCGGTACTGAACCGGAACCGTATCGGTACTGTACCGAAACGACACCGACTACCAATACACGGCATGGTACCGGTACCATGAATTGAGGCCAAAAAAAATTCGGTACCACTAATACTGTACCGGTACCAAAGCTCTCGAAAATTGAGTAGTCATATTTTGAATTAAATAACTTATCCAAACACCCATTTGGTCCGTTTCATGTTAAACAATAGTCATGTAAAACATATGGAAATAAACCAAACGTTCAAAAAACTTATTGTGACAACTATAGATCTTTCATAACCGCTCACAAAAATTAAACCCGAACCTATTTTATAAGTTTTGGAACGTTTTTATGTTACGAATATCTTGGTGATGTATTTATTTAATTGTTAGTTGCGTTTTGTGAGACGTTGTGGTTTGAAATCACTTAAAAATGCATGTTTTTTCTATATTTTTGTTCATTTTGTTGAAATCCTTTTTGGTTTAACTAAAAACAGGAAGACTCGTATAGGTACCAATTTCCCGGTACCGAATACCGGTACCGGATCCCGTACCCGAATCCCATCCGGTACAGTACCGGTACCCACTTTCATGCTAGGGAAAAAATCGGTACCACCAATTCGGTATGGGTTCGGTACCATTCTGGTATTGTGCTTATTCCTATATTGAAGTATTTAGTTTTTTATATACTGTTAAATTAGCGATTAGTTTACATTGTCGTGCAACTAGAAAATGATGCTTAATCTTACCTGTAAGGGGATCATTGATGAATTATACTCATTCTTTATGACGGAAAGCTGTAAACCTAAAAATCATATTGATTATGACTAATAAACATATAGCTCATGGTAACTACTAGTTATAATACCTGTGCACGCACAGGGTTTTGAGAAAAAAATTACTCTGTATTAATACTGAATATTGTGTTTTTAAAGGTAATTACATATAATATATATAGTTATAAGTTTCGTGCACGCACGAAATTTACACATAAATCAAATTTATTCTAACATTTTAGTTAAGTATATACACATATAAGAATTTGCTCATGAAAATTGTGATATAAGTACAACTAATACTTATGCATGAGTTTTTCATTATGCATTTATATCCATTAGAATTTGGTAAAATATTTGTAAAAAATTCTGTTATGTAACTCAAGATTTAATTTTATTTAGCGAGAAGATGTTGATGTTGTTATTTAAATTTCACTACTGATATTATGTTGTACACATGATGCAAGTTTAATAGCACATAATGAGCGTTGATAAAGTTAAAGTATACTTATTTTATAATGAGCGTTGATATTATGTTGATGTTCTATAAACATATTTCTAGATAGCCTTATATAAATAAATAATAATTACATGAATCATTGTTATAAGTACAATCCCGTATATCTATTTTTATATTAAAGTAAACCGTGCTTACAATTTGATAATTATATTCACGTTTTCAGTAATTTAGCCGTATTTAAAATGTAAACTCGTATCTATGTAAGTTATTTTCAAAATGAAATAAATGAGTCCTTACTGAACGTAAAAAAATTGATACTTATAATCTTATGTAAATTTATATGTTGTTATTTTAAAACAACATATACATTGTATTTTTTAAGATATAAAGTTTAAAAGTATAAAGTATAAGGGGGGAATTTGTTTATAATCAAAAGTTATTAAAAAACATTGAGTTTTCTAATATTACAGTTAACTCTATATAATTTTTAAAAAATCAAGCACTAAAGTTTTATTAATTACCTCCTCTTTTTTTAAGTTTTTGTTTTCACAAATTTGACAGCTATATTTTTATGTGTTTTTTTTATCAACCAAATTTCTCCATCAAATTTATTAAAGTTTGACCAAAATCAATTTAATTTTGACTTTTATTAACCAATCACATCACATGATTTTGCTTACGTGGCGAAATCGAGCTCTTCTATTGGCCCAATTTTTTTTCAATGAGAAGGGTTTTTCAAAAAACACTCCGAAATGATGTAATTTTTTTATTATATAAAAGATTGTGCTGATGAGTAATGGTTCGGTAGCAGAAATCCAAATGTCAATTAGGCTTTTTATCGGGTGGAAACTAACAAGTCAGTTTAGACTACTTTGTAAACAACATCAGTTATGGTATTATTGTTTTAAGCAATCCCATGCAGACCACAAATCATCATAGAAGTAGTAAGTTCGGTTCACTTTAACATCTATTATTAATTGTAGTATCCTACAACTTTTGCTTTATATAGCCGATAATAGTATAATTTTTTTATATAGCCGATAATAGTATACTTTTTGTAAAAAAAAGGATTAAAAATAAAGACGAAATGTATTTTAGTCCGCAGATTTAGAAGGTAAAGTAGCACCACTACTTCGCCACCCAAGTAAACGGACTAAAATTCAATTCAGTCCAAACTATTGTTTTGTATATACATGCACATATATACCGATTTTGGTTTACAAACTCCACCTATGTGGGATAGTTGGAAAACTTTTCAAATTCTCATAAGTTCCAACATTTGTATTGCCACTTGAAACTTGGATTTCTTTTTTAAGTTCAATAACATAAATATCTGAGGTCGTGTTTGCTCTTCTCTAATAAGATTGAAGTATTTTGTTTTAGTTTAGCTGTAATACGAGAGATCGGTGGTCGAATTCCACTTAGGCATTTTGGTATGTATTTGTATCTGCAAGTTTCGTTCTTAACTTTTCAAAATTACACATACGGTATGTACTCTTGAAACTTGTCATCCAAACGGTTCTTAAAATGGATGTCGGCAAAACTGTCTTTTTTATGGACCGTTCATGTTATAATTTTCTCAAACCATTTGTCTAATATTCGTAAGGTTTAAGGACGAAATCCATAATTTGATTTATACCACTGGGACCATTTATATAATCTACTCTAAATATATCATTTTCACACGTTTAGCACGTTAGAGATATAAAGTAACCCAAATCAACCCGTTTGTTATAAAACGGATTGGAATTTGCTCATCTAGTATTCTTCCTCTTGAGTTTGCAGACAAAATGTCCTATTGTGTATGGGTTGGCAGCAAAGGTTATGAGTAGTAAAACCCAACAATAGCAAGTATGGTGCTGATGAGTAATGGTTCAGTAGCGGAAAACTAAATGTCAGTTAGGCTTTTTATCGGGTGGAAACTAACAAGTCAGTTTAGAGTAGACTACCGTGTAAACAACATCAGTTATGGTATTACTGTGTTAAGAACAAATTTGGTGAGTTGCTCAGTCTTACTAGACATGACATTGATTCATGCTAGTGTTGGAAATTTTGTCATTCTAAAACAACATGCAAATATTTTAAAAGAAGTGGCCGGTATCAAACAGCTTGATTGTTATGTTCTATGTTTTGACATAGATTAATTTGTGCTAGTACACTTCATTTAAATAGTAAGAAACCATAATAAACTTACTAAGATAAAAACATCTATACACCTGCAGAAGAAAATACAAATAAAAAAGCAATCTTATTTATATTATCAAAAATATTAGTGTTTTTGTTGATGTTAGTCGCATGGACGGACCCACATGTATGCCGGGTGTGGCACGGGCTACACCCGATTTTAGGTCACGAAGTGCAAAACGATTTCAAAACTGTTGTTTTTGTAGTATGTGTAATC
Source organism: Chrysanthemum seticuspe (assembly GCA_019973895.1). Taxonomy (NCBI): domain Eukaryota; kingdom Viridiplantae; phylum Streptophyta; class Magnoliopsida; order Asterales; family Asteraceae; genus Chrysanthemum; species Chrysanthemum seticuspe. Next base: position 337,638,111 of record BPTQ01000009.1, read on the forward strand.
CCCAAATTGTTTTTGCTACCTTCGTTTCTCACGGTGTAACTTTAGTTAGCCCGATATTTGTTTTGTGCAACACCCTCTTAAAAATCATGGGTCTGTCCATGGTTAGTCGTTGGACCAACCGACTCGTGGAGGAAGAGTATTGATGCCAAAGGTTAAAAAATATCCGTTGGTTAATATATAAAAAAGATTTTTAAATTTTTTTTTTAATAATTGTGTATGGCTATTATGGACATATATGGATATGGCTTTTGCGAAACCTTCTTATACTGACGTCGAGAAACTCTATGCTTATCACGAGGGTGAATATGTTCTTTATTTGGTTAACTATGTATATATGCTAGTTGGAATAAGTAATTTTGAGGGTGTTTGATATTCTTCTTATCAGTGACGGACCAGAGATTTTCAAGAGAGTGTTGCATAGAAGAATTGTTGGGCTAATTAAAGTTACAATGTAAGAAATGAAAGTAGAAAAAAAATTATTGGGTGTTGCACAAAACAAAAATGGACAATTTTAAAGATTTTTTGCACTTCGTGACTTAAAATCAACTGTAGCCCGTTCCACGCCCTGCACCCTTGTAGGTCCTGCTTCTTATCGGTTGCATATAGACTGAAATAGGTAGATAAAAATTGGTGTTAGTAAAGAATAAGCAATCCCAAACAGACCATAAATCATCATAGAAGTAGTAAGTTCGATTTACTTTAACATCTATTATTAATTGTAATATCATACAACTTTTGATTTATATAGCCGATAATAACCTAGGTTTGTTAAAAATAGAAAAAATAAAGACGAAATGTATTTTAATAATGGCACGGAGTACTTTCGTAGTTGCGCTACTAAAGCAAACCGTAACATGACTAGAATTCATTTTAGTCCAAACTAACCTTGTGTATATACTTGTACATATATACCTATTTTGGTTTACAAACTCCACCTATGTGGGATAGTTGGAGAACTTTTCAAACTCTCATAAGTTCCAACATTCGCAATGGCACTTGAACCTTCGTTGACCTTTTTAAAGTTCAATAACATAAATATGTGAAGTCCTGTTTGCTCTTCTCTAATAAGATCATGTTGTGTGTTGCCGGTACAAATATGGTTGAAGGTTGGGTCAATAATTGTCAATGGTCTATTATACCCTCGAAGTAATGCCAGAAAATTCATGTTGACTATGTCAATCCCGGTAAGGGACTAGTCTCGAGTAAAAATACAAGTTTTGGACCTCCAGCGATGATAATGACCAACTTTGTCCCATCGCGATATGCATGAACAAGTTTAGGGACGAACGATTTATTTTAGTCTTTTTTTCACAAAGCACCTCCATTTAAATTGCACCTATATACAAATAAAGTGATTTGTCAAATCTAAACCAACTAACACATTGGTAAAGTTTAGAACATTGGTTAAATGTGAGACGAGTCATACTACTGGAACGCCTTGAAATGGCCTAAAATGTACTCAAATGCTTATAACGTTCCAATAAACACCCGATAGCTTGTGCTCGAAAGTCGACAAACCAACACAAAGCAATAAACGAAAATTATGTTATGATTTTCAATAAAGTTTTAACAAATAATACAAAGACCAAAGAAATATTCCTTCCAGGTATGGTTCATGTTATATAACTTACATTTGTCACAACATTAAAAAACAAAATAAAAACCTCACCCCTTTTTCTTCCTGATCTAAGAATAAAAGAAAGAATTTAACTGCAACTTGCAAGTATGAATTATATAAAGATAAACTTACCTTTGTGTTTCTGTTTTACTTAGGCTATGCACAATGGTGAACTAGTTCGTCGGTGCCACATCAGTTTTCTCTCTCCGACGACCTAGTTGCCACAGTGGTGACCTGAGATTTTTTTTTTAATTTAAATATTTTTTCTATTAGTATATATGTTGGAAAATTTAGTGCACTTGTGGGATTAGTTCACACCTTGTAATGGGTTAGGAGGTACGGAGTGTACACCCATAAGGTCCATGAACAGCCTGACTCTTGTAGTGGTTTGTATTAATAGTGCTTGGTGAAAGTACTGTTGTGGTTACCACTGATTATCAGTGTTTCCACTGAAGCAGTACTTACACTGGATTAGTGTTTCCACTGAAGTGGTGTTTCCACTGAAGTGGTGTCTCACTGAAGTTGTGTTTACACTGAAGCAGTGGCGTTTCCACTGAAGCAGTGTAACCACTGATAGCACTATGAAAGTACTGATGATAGTACTACTTGTAACGGCTTTGACCTATTCAAGTGGCAGTTTAAACTGCATTATGACCATGTTTAATTGGTCATGTAACCACTAACGGCTATAATGAGGATAATTATGAGGCTATTAATTGGCCGATTAATACACATAATTCCATTGACTAGTCAAGAGTATTTCCCATAAATAGGAGATCTGTTTTATGCATGAAATAATAAAAAAAAGAGAAATACGTTTGAAATCAAACAAAAAGCATAAACACTTATTAGCGAAAGGGTTATAGAATTGTGCCTAATTCTCTAACTGCATTTGGTCTTATCCCAAGTAGATATTCGTGTAACCCAGGCATTAGGGTCGAATAGTTTACTTTGGAAAGTGATCACACGATTCCAAGTGATATCCGGTAACCACCAAGTGGTATTCATTACTGCTGACCGTTTACTTGTTTCTGCTAAACAGTTGAGCTTAGCTGCTGAATTGATTATCATCACCCTGCTTTGGGATAAATACACACCAACAATCAAAGTAAACTATTTAGTGATAATCAATGGCAACTGCTGCAATGAAACACATGGCTTCAAACTTTGCCAAGCTTGATAAGTTTGAAGGGGTGGACTTTAGGAGGTGGCAGAAGAAGATGCACTTCTTGCTGTCAAGCATGAGTGTGGTGTATGTGCTAACTACACCAATTCCTGATGATGGGGATGATGCTACTGTGGAGCAGATCAGGAGAAAGAGCAAATGGGAGAATGATGACTATATATGCAGAGGCTTAATTCTCAATGGTATGTCTGATTCCCTGTTTGATATTTATCAGAACATTGAATCTTCTAAAGAACTGTGGGATTCCTTGGATGCCAAATATATGGCTGAGGATGCATCAAGTAAGAAGTTCCTTGTTATTAATTTCACAAATTACAAAATGACTGATTCAAGACCAGTTATGGAACAATACAATGAACTTCTTGGTATACTTGGAAGGTTTACACAACATAATATGCACATGGATGAGTCTGCTTCAGTCTCTTGTATCATTGACAAACTCCCTCCTTCTTGGAAAGATTTCAAGCATACCTTGAAACATAAGAAAGAGGAATTAACTCTGGTTGAGTTGGGCAGTCATCTGCGCATTGAGGAATCTCTCAAGGTGCAGGATAATGACAAGCCAAAGAGTAGCAATGCTACTGGTGCATCTGTTGTCAATATGGTGGAGCATAATAACTCCACCAGGTACAATGACAACAAAGGCAAACGCAAATATCATGATAACACAAGGGCAGATCCTAACAAGAAGGCAACACCTACTTGTTGGAAATGTGGCAAAACTGGTCACATTAAAAGGGATTGCAAGGGTGTTAAAGTTGGTGGTAAAGCCAGTGGATCAGGCACTAATGGTTCAGGGAGTGGTGTTTCTTCCAACTCACTGAAAGGTCAGAATATGTTTAATAAGTCCTTTCAGATTTATTATGTTACATATGTATCTGAATCTCATTATGTGCTGGATGATGATATTGCGTGGTGGGTTGAATCTGGTGCAACAGTTCATGTGTGTAAAGATAGAAGCTGGTTCAAGACTTATGGGTCACTGAATGATGGTTCTATTCTTCACATGGGAAATGAGTCAACAGCCTTGGTGCATGGTCATGGTTGTGTAGATCTTAAGTTTAGTTCTGGAAAGATTGTAACTTTATTTAATGTTATTCATGTTCCTGATATAAGGAAGAACTTGGTTTCAAGTAGTGTTTTGAATAATCATGGATATAAACAAGTTATTGAATCTGATAAATTTGTCTTGTCTAAATGTGGTGTTTTTATTGGTTTTGGTTATTTATGTAATCAAATGTTCAGGCTTAATGTTTCCACTGATAGTTTATCTGTTTCCACTGATAATGTTAATTCAGCCTTTGTGACCACCACTGACCAGACTGACTCTACCCTTTGGCATGCTAGACTTGGCCATGTACACTATAAGAGAATGCAAGATATGTCTAAGGATGGGTTAATCCCAGCATTTGACATGGACACTAAAAAGTGTAAAACTTGCATGTTGACCAAAATAACTAAGAAACCCTTTCAGGGTGTTAGTCGTGAGACTGAGCTCTTAGAGCTGATACACAGTGACCTGTGTGATTTGCATGCCACTCCATCTTTGGGAAATAAGAAGTACTTTGTGACATTTATTGGTGATGCTTCTAGGTTTTGTTATGTTTATTTGTTGCATACTAAGGATGAAGCATTAGATAAATTCAAAGTGTTTAAAACTGAAGTTGAATTACAACTTGGGTCTTTGATCAAAATATTAAGGACTGATAGGGGAGGTGAGTACATGGATACTCAGTATTTTCAGTCTGTTGGTATAATCCATGAGACGACTGCCCCTTATACTCCTCAGCAAAATGGTATTTCTGAAAGGAAAAACAGGGTGCTGAGAGAGATGGTTAATTCCATGTTGTCCTATTTAGGACTGAGTCAAGGGTTTTGGGGTGAAGCTATGTTAACAGCTTGCTATTTATTAAATAGGGTTCCCAACAAAAGGAACAAGGTTACCCTTTATGAACTCTGGACTAAAAGGAAACCCACTCTGAACTATCTTAAGGTTTGGGGTTGTAGGGCTGTTGTAAGACTCCCTGATCCAAAGATGTAAACTTTGGGTGAAAGAGGCATTGACTGCATCTTTGTTGGATATGCTCAGCATTCCAAGGCTTTTAGATTCTATGTTATAGAACCTAATGAATATGTTTCAGTTAACTCCATAATTGAATCAAGGGATGCAAATTTTGATGAGAATAGATTCTCATCAGTCCCTAGACCAAGTATGAGGATTCCTAATGGTCTTCATGACACTGGTGTATCAGAGGTCCCTGATGATGAACCATTAGTGGTCCCTGATGAGGTTGTGGTTCAACAACCTGAACCTATGCATAGAAAAAGCAAAAGGGTCAGGACTCCAAAGTCATTTGGACCTGAGTTTCAACTGTATTTAGTTGAAGGAACAAGGGATGGGGTCTCAGACCAATACTCCTATTGCTTCATTGTTGAGGATGATCCCAAGACATTTGAAGAAGCAATGAAGTCCCAGGATATTGCTTTCTGGAAAGAAGCAATCAATGATGAGATGGATTCCATCATGGGCAACAACACTTGGGTGTTGGTTGATCTACCACCTGGTTGCAAACCTTTAGGTTGCAAATGGATTTTCAAAAGGAAAATGAAGGTAGATGGAACTATTGAAAAGTTCATGGCTAGACTAGTCATTCAAGGCTTTAAACAAAAGTCAGGGATAAACTATTTTGATACTTATGCCCCTGTGGCTCGTATCAGTACCATAAGACTTCTTATTGCTATGGCATCTATTCACAATCTGATTATTCATCAGATGGATGTGAAGGCAGCTTTCTTGAATGGTGAATTGGAAGAGGAGGTTTATATGAACCAACCTCAGGGCTTCATCATGCCTGGCAATGAAAACAAGGTGTGTAAACTGATTAAGTCTCTTTATGGACTTAAACAGGCACCTAAGCAATGGCATCAAAAATTTGATGAAGTGGTTTTGTCTATTGGTTATGTTCTTAACCAAGCTGACAAATGTGTATATAGCAAATTTGATGAATCTGGTAAAGGAGTCATCATTTGTCTATATGTTGATGACATGTTGATCTTTGGCACCGACCAAAATCAAGTTTACCTGACTAAGAAATTTTTGTCATCAAGGTTCTCCATGAAGGACATGGGGGAGGCTGATGTTATCCTTGGTATAAGGATTAAACATGAAAGTAAAAGAATTTCTATCTCTCAGTCTCATTATATTGAGAAGGTGCTGAGGAAATTCAATTACTTTGATTGTACTCCTGTGAGTACACCTATGGATACTTGTGAGAAGCTGATGCCTAATAATGGCAAAGATGTATCCCAACTTGAGTATTCTAGGGTAATTGGCTGCCTGATGTATGCCATGACTTGTACAAGACCTGATATTGGGTTTGCAGTGGGAAAATTGAGCAGGTATACTAGTAACCCTAGTGCTCATCACTGGCAAGCAGTTCAAAGGGTACTGAAGTATTTGAAGAGAACTATGGATTATAGTCTCTCATATACTGGTTACCCATCAGTGTTGGAAGGATACACTGATGCAAGTTGGATTAGTAACACTGAAGACAATTCGTCTACCAGTGGCTGGGTATTCCTACTTGGTGGAGGTGCAATTTCTTGGGCATCCAAGAAGCAAACTTGCATCACCAGTTCAACAATAGAATCTGAATTTGTGGCCTTAGCTGCTGCTGGTAAAGAAGCTGAATGGTTGAAAAACTTGCTTCTTGAGATTCCATTGTGGCCTAAACCTATAGCACCTATTTCTATCCGTTGTGATAGTGCAGCTACATTGGCTAAGGCTTATAGCCAGATGTACAATGGTAAGTCTAGACACTTAGGTGTCAGGCATAGCATGATTCGTGAGCTTATCATGAATGGGGTGGTATCTATAGAGTTTGTTAGATCTCAACAGAACTTAGTTGATCACTTGACGAAGGGATTAGCTAGAGACTTGGTTATAAAGTCTGCTAAAGGGATGGGTTTAAGTCCAACTTAGTCACTGAATGCCAGGACACCCAACTCCCTCCTAAGGAAACTTTGGAGCTGAGTTCAATGTGGAAAGCTGAACATTCAGTGGACTGGAGCACATGTTTTATTTACATCCTAAGGTTGTGCTCGGAACCTGCTAAAAGGAGGATGAAGTCTTTACTTCTTAATGGTTAATTTTCTTTGAAAAAGTGCTTGGCAGGAGCATGACTAAAGAGGAACCACCTATGTAAATGTTGAAGTTTTGCCACTTCAGGAAGCTTTGGACTTTAGCTTTTACAACATTTATGTATTTGGATATGGACACATGGCTTGTATAGTGTCAGGAGCTGATAAGTGTTTGAAAGCTTGTGTGTAATTATCTTCAGGTATTCAAATGGGTTGAAGGGTTCAATTCTTAGAACACCCTGATTCTCGAATATTTGAACTTATAATTACTAAGATGGAAATTCAATCATCAGGACATTTTCGTTTATGCACATGTTTTGTTTAATGTTTGTTTTCATACAAAGGAAGTGAACTAAATTTGGGGAGGATTGTTGGAAAATTTAGTGCACTTGTGGGATTAGTTCACACCTTGTAATGGGTTAGGAGGTACGGAGTGTACACCCATAAGGTCCATGAACACCCTGACTCTTGTAGTGGTTTGTATTGATAGTGCTTGGTGAAAGTACTGTTGTGGTTACCACTGATTATCAGTGTTTCCACTGAAGCAGTACTTACACTGGATTAGTGTTTTCACTGAAGTGGTGTCTCACTGAAGTTGTGTTTACACTGAAGCAGTGGCGTTTCCACTGAAGCAGTGTAACCACTGATAGCACTATGAAAGTACTGATGATAGTACTACTTGTAACGGCTTTGACCTATTCAAGTGGCAGTTTAAACTGCATTATGACCATGTTTAGTTGGTCATGTAACCACTAACGGCTATAATGGGGATAATTATGAGGCTATTAATTGGCCGATTAATACTCATAATTCCATTGACTAGTCAAGAGTATTTTCTATAAATAGGAGATCTGTTTTATGCATGAAATAATAAAAAAAAGATAAATACGTTTGAAATCAAACAGAAAGCATAAACACTTATTAGCGAAAGGGTTATAGAATTGTGCCTACTTCTCTAATTGCATTTGGTCTTATCCCAAGTAGATATTCGTGTAACCCAGGCATGAGGGTCGAATAGTTTACTTTAGAAAGTGATCACACGATTCCAAGTGATATCCGGTAACCACCAAGTGGTATTCATTACTGCTGACCGTTTACTTGTTTCTGCTGAACAGTTGAGCTTAGCTGCTGAATTGATTATCATCACCCTGCTTTGGGACGAATACACACCAACAATATATATACGTGTAAGAAACATGGATGTTAAATACTTTCATCTATTCTTGCATGTTAAACACGTACACATGCATGCATACCATGCATGTTAAACACACATATATTCTTGACAACTAAAGTTACACCAACTCCACAGCACCATTAATCCCCAGAACTTGCTAATATTAGAAGCATAAAATCAGCACACTACACAACAAACCATACATACAAACGGGACAATTTTTTGGAAGTATGTGGCTTTGCCACTCGGTTGAGGAGGCAACCGGGTTCCTCACTTCTCTTCCCCCAACCGATGCCAACCGAAGCCTCCACAGCGGCTCAACCTTGCTCGACCGACGAAGACCCCTCCCATTGTGCATAGCCTTATGTTATGGATAACAATTTGTAATTATACACTTTACTAAAACATAAACATTATCGCTTTTCATATAATATAAATTTTGTTAAAAAATAAAAAATAAAAATAACAATAGAAAAAGATTTAAAGGATGAAATGAGCCTTAGTTCTTTGGGACTTCGATAATTGAGGTCTACAACGTCAATTTCCCAACCTCCAAAGTACTAAAATTCATTTTATTCTAAACTAACCATTGTTATATGCCTTTACATATATACCCACATTTGGTTACAACCTCCACTAATGTGGGACGGTTGAGACCCTTTCCAGTTTCAAACATGTATAAGTTCCAACATCTATAGCTGTATTTTTAAAGTTGGATGACTTTTCGATTTCATTGACTAAAATAGTAAAATAGTAATTATGCTCAATTTGCTTAATCTTACTTCTAAGGCAATCATTGATGAATTATGCTCATTCTTCATGACGCAAAGTTATAAACTAAAAACTCATATAGATTAAGACTAATAAACATATAGCTCCTTACGATGTTGACTAAGTCATAGTATGTGTTGTGTTGATGAGCAATGGTTCAGTAGCAGAAAACCAAATGTCAGTTAGGCTTTTTATCGGGTAGAAACTAACAAATCAATTCAGACTACTGTGTAAACAACATCAGTTATGGTATTACTGTGTTAAGAACAAAATTTGCGAGTTGCTCAATCTTACTAGACATGAAATCAATTCATTCTAGTATCGGAATTATGGTCATTTTAAAACAACATGCATGTATTTTAACCTAAGTGTCAGCCTGTCCGGTATCAAAAAGGTTGATTGTTATGTTTTAAGTTTTGGCATAGATTAATTTGTGCTAGTACTTTTCATTTTAATAGTAAGAAACCATAACAAACTTGTTCAAGAATCAAAAAAAGCTCGTTGCCACGAATCAAAATTAAATAGAGATCGTTACACTTCTCATCATAGACGGACCTTAATGGAGACCAAAACTTTGATATTTTACTTATATTTGCTTAAAGGAAATACAATCTTGACCCTCCCAAATTAAATGATATAGCACTCGGCCCTCCCAACAAATTCACCCAAGTACCGTCTATGTTTCTCATGATCGTCTAGTTGCCGCTTCAAACGGATGTATGACGAATATACATTCCGTAAGCTATTCTGAATGAGACGATCACTATACACGCATTGTCCGAGAGGTAATTGATGATTCTTCGTATTATCAACTGACTAACGATTGTACGGGAAGAATGGCTTTTACGTATTGATGAAGTGTACCTCGTCAATTCGTCAATTGGCATACGACACCGTTTCTAATGCTAGAGACGAAAAATTGTTAACACATGCGAAAACTTTCCTTAATTTCTAGAATTTTTCTATAAGGCTATTATGAACATATATGGAGATGATTTGTTGCAAAGACCTAATCATATTTATGTCGATAAACTCTATCACGAGGGAAAATATGTTCTTGATTTGGTTAACTTACCTTTGTGTTTCTGTTTTACTTATGTTATGGAGACTAAGGATCAAATGAGAAATATTCTTTAAATAAGAAGAATGAGAAATAACTGTAACTACATATTAGAGATGCATCAATTTGAATTAGATGCATCCTTAATCTTTTAGATGCGTTATAATATATTTTATAACTAAAAATTAGATGCATATACATATATTAGATGCGTTTTCTCAAGTTACACGAATCCTATGTATTTTTCATCCTCTGCGGGTCAAATTTGTTGCTATTACTACTTTGCATCCTTTTCACTTCAAAATAACTTTCGAAACTAATTATGATGCATCTAAATGAATAAAGATGCATCTAATTCAAGTCGATGCATCTCAAATATGAGGTTATAGTTATTTCTCATTCTTCTCATTTTAAGTTTTCTTCTCACTAAATCCTTACCCATGTTATGGATCACAATTTGTAATTATACACTTTAATAAAACATAAACATTATCGATTGTTATATAACTAGCAGGCGCGTTGCAGCGGCGGGTACCCTGAATTATAAATTTTCGATGAATAATGTATTTTAATTTATTATGTTCTTTTTAACACTAAATTTACGGATATCAAGAATTGCGTATAGCCCGTGCCCGTTCTGGCTCGAACCCGTTGGCCCGTGTCTGCTCGGGCTCGAGCCCGTTTGGTCCGCGCCCGTTCGGGCTCAAGCCCATTTGGCCCGTTGCCCGTTCATGCTTGAATATTCGTATAATGTGCTTTATTATTTGTAGTAGAGAAATTTAATGCAGGAATTGTGTTTAATTTGGTTGTACAATATGTTTAATAATTTGTATTTTTATGTAATGGGTGTTTTAATATGTGTATTAATTAAATTTATTTATCAGTTAAATAATTGACTACATTAAATAGCATTAATGTTGTGTTTTGTTGTACACTATGCTTCTTGTCTTGTACGTCTGAAAATTATGTACATTAAAGTATTGTACATTATGTTTCTTTTCTTGTAAGTAATAGTCATTAATAACATTGACCACTTTAATAGCATTAATGTTGTAAGTCTGAAAATAAGTCTGAAAATTACATCATGCTTATTTTATTGTATACTATACTTATTTTGTTGTAAATCTGAAAATTTGTTGCAGCTATTGTACATTGTGCTTAAATGGTTGTAATTTTTGGTAAATGGGTGTTTTTAATAGCATTAATGTTGTTTGATAAAATTTTGGTCTTAAAATGACACCACGCTTTATTCTGTTGTACAATATGCTTACTTTGTTGTAATTATGAAAATTGGGTGCATTAAAGTGTTGTAAACCATGCTTAATTTCTTGTACATGTTAAAATTAAGAGTGACGTGTCTTCGTGCATTATATGTAGTATAGATATAAAATTTGTTAAAAAATAAAAAATAATAGAGTAATAATAATAATAGAAAAAGATTTAAAGGATAAAATGAGCCTTCGTTCTCTGGAACTTTGAAAACTGAGGTCTACGACATTAGTTTCCCAACTTCCAAAGTACTAAAATTCATTTTATTTTAAACTAACCAATGTTATATGCCTTTACATATATATCCATATTTGGTTACAACCTCCACCAATATGAGACGGTTGAGACCCTTTCCGGTTTTCAAACATGTATAAGTTGTGACATCTATAGCTATAATTTTTTTTGGGTGACTATTCAATTTCATAAAAATAGTAAAATAGTAATTATATCCAATTTGCTCTTCTTTAAGATTGAAGTATTTGGTTTTTCTTTACTGTTATATGAGGGATTAATAGTTTACATTTTCATGCAACTAGAAAATGATGCTTAATCTTACTTGTAAGGCGATCATTGATGAATTATGCTCATCCTTCTTAACGCAAAGTTGTAAACTTAAAACTCATATAGATTATGACTGGTAAACATATAGCTCAGAAAGACGTAATGTATTTTAATCCACCTTACGGAATGATTTTGTAGTTGCACCGCTAAAGCTAACAGTAAGTGGACTATAATTCACTTTAGTTCAAACTAACCTTGTGTATATACCTGTACATATATACCTATTTTGGTTTACAAACTCCACCTATGTGGAGGATAGTTGGAGAACTTTTCAAACTCACATAAGTTCCAACATTTAAAACGACACTTGAAGACCTTTTTAAGTTCAATAAAATAAATATTTGGAGTCTTGTTTGCTCTTCTCTAATAAGATTGATGTTTGGTTTTAGTTTAGTTGTAACACTAGAGATCGGTGGTCGAATTCCACTTAGGCATTTTGGTATGTATATATCTTTGCAAGTTTCGCTCTTAACTTTTCAAAATTACGCATATGGTATGTATTATTAAAACTTTTCATCTAAACAATTCCTAAATGGATGTCGGCAAAACTGTCTTTTTATATACCATCCATGTTATAACTTTCTAAAACCATCTGTCTAATATTCGTAGGGTTTAAGGAAGAAATCCATAATTTCATTTATACCACCGGGACCATTTATATAATCTACTATGAGTATATCATTTTTACACGTTTGGCCCGTTAGAGATATAATGTAACCCAAACCAACCCATTTATGGATAACAAATTATAATTATAAAATTTACAAAAGCATAAACATTATTGATTGTTATATAATATAAATTTTGTAAAAAATTTTACAAATAAAAGATTTAAATGATGAAATGAACTTTAGCTCTTTGGGACCTTGAAAACTGAGGTATACGACCGCATAATCAAAGGCCTAAAGTACTAAAATTCCTTTTATTCTAAACTAACCAATGTTGTATGCGTTTACATATATACCCACATTTGGTTACAACCTCCACGGATGTGGGAGAGTTGGGACCCTTTCCAGTTTTCAAACATTTATAAGTTCCGACATCTATAACTGTATTTTTCAAGTTGGATGACTTTTCTATTTCATTGAATAAAAATAGTAATTATGCTCAATTTATGTTATATAACTTACATTTTTCACAACATTAAAAAAACATAAATAAACCCCACCCCTTTTTCTTCCTGATCTAAGAAAAAAAAGAAAGAATTGCTAAATTTGATCCCCCTATCAATAAAATACAACAATCGTATCACGTTATCGAGTTCATTTTTGGGTATATGTTACATAAATCTAAAAGACTCGTTCACCTGTAGCATAAACATTCCAGAATATGGCTGTGACAAAATATAGGCCTGCTGTAACTATTAAGAATGCTAGGAACGATCCAAGCCATTGCACAAAGTAGCCTGTCCCGATTGTGCTGACAGTCGCAGTCAATGTTCCAAAAGAGTTTGAAATTCCTGTTTTTTAGAATGTAAGAATAGATTAGCTTCTAATTGATATGACTATACATGCACACTTGCAAGATTACCTGCATGACTTTACGAACAAAGGTCATTGAGTGGTCTGCCTTAGATTAAGCTTGGATTACTTACTTCCATGGCTTGGAAAACTTACCTTTGTGTTTCTGTTATACTTATGTTATCGATAACTAATTGTAAATTAAACATAAACATTATTGATTGGCATATAATATAATTTTGTTAAAAAAAATTAATGACGAAATAAGCTTTAACACCGTAGAATTTTTGTTTACGAGGTGTACAAAGTTCGTAAACCAAATTCCATAGTACTAAAATTCATTTTATCCTAAAAAAATCTTTTGTATATGTTTGTAAGGCGATCATTGATGAATCATGCTCATCCTTCTTGACGCAAAGTTGTAAACTTAAAAATCATATATATTATGACCAATAAACATATAGCTCAGAATGATGTTGATTAAGTCTTACTAAGTATGGTGCTGATGAGTAATGGTTCGGTTGCAGAAAACCAAATGTCAGTTGGGCTTTTTATCGGGTGGAAACTAACAAGTCAGTTCAGACTACTGTGTAAACAACATCAGTTATGGTATTACTGTGTTAAGAACAAAGTTTGGTGACTCACTGAGTTGCACAATCTTACTAATGTTGGAAGATAAGCTAAGGGCTTATAGTGTCATTTGTCTATTCTTGTTTTGTTTGTTATGTGTGTGCAGGTTATTAAATAGCAAACTGAAGATTGTTCGAGGGGCTAAAGTGACAAGTCTAGAAGATGAAGGGTGTAGATAGCTGGTTTCTGGAAGTCAGTCTTTGGTCAAGGCTATATAAGCTCCTTTCCTCTCCATAATTGAGTTAGTCTTTTAGGGTTTCTGTGTATGCGTTTCTCACACAGTTGATTCATTAGCAGTTTAGTCAATCTTTGTGGACGTATGGTCCGGACTGGGCCAAGAATGGGTCAAGCCCGGCATCAGCGGCCCACTCTACGCCTAAACCCTAATCCATGCCTATATATACACACGCAGGTTATCTCTAAACCTAACACTTTTTGCTATGCCACAGAGCATACTAACTTGACCATCGGAGGTGGACCCCGGGGCTACGGCCTCGGGTCCACTCCTAATGGGTTCTCTTTGTTGACAGGTCTACTAGGGCTCGAGAAGACGACTAACGGCCAAGGAGAGTCGTTGAATCCAGTCCGCGCCAGATTATGCTTCAACAAGTTGGCGTCATCCGTGGGACCACGAATAAACAAGTTTCGTGTTCTCATATTACCGAAAAGCAGATATTGCTTATGTCGGTAAACTCTAAAACCATACGAATGAAGTTTGTATCCACAAACCAAAGATTCTTTTTCGGAATTATGGTCCGTAGATGTAATTTAATGCTCCTACATGGTACGTAATTTAAATTCTCATTATTACGTTTGGTTGTAAACGTGAGATAGCCAAAAAACTATGGTACGTAAACATAGTTTCTCATTATTACGTTTGGTTTATGTAATCAAATCACTTAAATAAAGTCTCTTTATTATTGGCTTACTTTATATTAAACACGTTTGGTTTACATGATAAATCGTTTATAAACGAAACAGTCCGCATGATCGGACCTATTTTATCTTTTAATCCGCATGATCGGATCTATTTTATCTTTTGATCCGCACGATTGGATCTAAGAAAAGCCCGCACGATCAGAGCTATTTTCTCTTTTAGCCGCGATAAATTCGTGCAGATACTGTTTTTACGGTTGGTACGCCTGTTCGCGCTCAAACACCGCAGTCGTGATAAATCTACCCGCGTAAGACCGTACGTTCAGAGATCTTCGCAGAGAACGCGTACGCGTGAAAACCACGATGCTAGTCAATCGCCATGATGCGCACTGGACCAAAGGCCGTGGTATAAACATCTGCGATCATCCAGAAACGTTCGAGTCTATGTGGTTACGATAAATCTATTTGCGTCTGTTAGTCGCGGTCACGGTACATCCATCCGAGTTTTTATTTTATACATTAAAAAAAAAATCTCACGATAGGTTTTATTTTATACAAACAATTGTTTATGTAGTTTGTACAACCTCACGATAGGTTTTATATTTTTTATGCTATGTGCACTATATTATTCATGCTATGTGTTGTTTAATTTCATTAAGTTTTATATGCTGCGATTCGCGGCATATACTTTTAATCTTTGCATTAAGTGTTTTTTCGCAGATTAAATAAGTTTAATGCTCCTACACGAGTAGCACCATCAAACTTGGGGGTCTACCAGGGTATATGCTACCACTGTTTTCGTACGCGTCACGCAGATTATTTGGAAGCGGTACAAAGACGAATTTAAATATTCGCACCAACTTGCCGTAGGGGAGACGTCCTCTGTCGGTTGTGAAGACGCGCACAGCGTAGAAGCACGTCTTCTGTCGCACATCTTTAGCGCGCACCTATGCGCAGAAGCACGTCTTCTGTCGCACCTCTTTGTCGCGCACAGCGCGCACTTCTGCTACAGAAGCACGTCTTCTGTCGCACTTCTTTGCCGCGCACAGCGCGCACTTCTGCTACAGAAGCACGTCTTCTGTCGCACATCTTTAGCGCGCACCTATGCGCAGAAGCACGTCTTCTGTCGCACCTCTTTGTCGCGCACAGCGCACACTTATGCGCAGAAGCACGTCTTCTGTTGCACATCTTTGTCGCGCACAGCGCGCACCTCTGTTACAGAAGCACGTCTTCTGTCACACCATGTTGTGTCGCTACTGGTACAAAAGGTACGCCCTTACCCAGGATGCAGCATGCGGGTTCCACTTTCACCTACGCGGCCATCAGAACTTAAGTCTAGCATAACATAGCCATGCGCTATCTCATACTAGACTTGGGGGGCTTGTGGACGTTGGTCCGGACTGGGCCAAGAATGGGTCAGGCCCGGCATCAGCGGCCCACTCTACGCCTAAACCCTAATCCATGCCTATATATACACACGTAGGTTATCTCTTAACCTAACACTTTTTGCTATGCCACAGCGCATACTAACTTGACCGTCGGAGGTGGACCCCGGGGCTACGGCCTCGGGTCCACTCCTAACGGGTTCTCTTTGTTGACAGGTCTACTAGGGCTCGAGAAGACGACTGACGGCCAAGGAGAGTCGTTGGTCCCACGGATGGCGCCATGGCCATCAACAGCACATGGGATGCTTAAATTCCCAGTGGAAGGAGGCATTGTTACCCTCTACAGCGCCACTGTCCCACATAGAGAATGTAACACGGTTACATGCGAAACGGCGCAAATCCCAGAACAACGCGCAACCAGAATTCCAAATCTGAAGGATGCAATTCACCCTGAATACCCAGACCAGGAAATATCCATCGGAGGGTCATTGTCGGACAACGGTAAAGCGGCTGTGTGCGCGCTCCTACAAAAGAACTTGGACATCTTCGCATGGGAGCCAAAACACATGACCGGAGTACCACGTTCCATAACAGAGCATAGACTGAAAATCCGACAAGGGTACTCACCAATACGCCAGAGGAAGCGCGGGCAAGCTCCAGAGCGCGCGCAAGCAATCCTGGCGGAAGTACACAAACTTGTGGACGCAGGGATCATGCGGGAAGTCTATTACCATGACTGGCTTTCCAATCCAGTCATGGTAAAGAAGAGCGACGGCAGCTGGCGTATGTGTGTAGACTACACAGACCTTAACAAAGCATGTCCACAAGACTGCTATCCATTACCAGAGATAGACTTGAAAGTAGAGTCTTTGTGCGGATACCCATTAAAGTGTTTCCTCGATGCATACAAAGGCTACCATCAAATACAGATGGCTAAAGAAGACGAGGACAAAACAGCCTTCCACACAAGCCAAGGCGTTTATTGTTACACAAAAATGCCATTTGGTTTGAAGAACGCGGGCGCCACCTACCAGCGGTTAGTAGATAATGCTTTCGAAAAGCAGGTGGGCCGCAATCTAGAGGTCTATGTTGATGACCTAGTCATAAAGAGCCATACTGAAGGTGAGTTAGTACGCCACATTGAGGAAACGTTCAAAACCCAACGAGAGATCAACATGAAGCTGAATCCAAAAAAGTGTACCTTCGGAGCTACTGAAGGCATGTTCCTTGGATACCTTATCGAACCTGACGGTATAAAACCATGCCCAGAAAAAACAAAGGCGGTCATCGATCTTCCCTCACCATGCACGTTGACGGAGGTCCAATCTCTCAATGGAAAGTTGGCCGGCCTAAACAGGTTCCTATCCAAGTCAGCAAAAAAATCGCTACCCCTTTTCAAGACACTCAAGAAGTGCATAAAGAAGAGTGACTTCAGCTGGACTACGGAGGCAGAAGTAGCCTTCACTCAGCTCAAACAGCACCTGGCTACGCTTCCAACACTTGTTGCACCCCGACAAGGGGAAGAGTTGATCATGTACTTGTCTGCAACTGATGAAGCAGTCAGCGCAGTGCTACTAACAGATAGGGATTCAGTACAAACCCCCATCTACTTTGTGAGCAAAGCACTCAAGAAGACGGAGATGAATTATAGTGCAATGGAAAAGTTAGTTCTAGCATTGGTATTTGCTGCCAAACGACTGCGCAGGTACTTCCAAGCGCACCAGATAGCAGTAATCACAGACCAACCAATCAAACAGATCATCTCCAAACCTGATGCATCAGGCCGACTCCAAAAGTGGAGCGTATTGCTAGGGGAACACAACATTTCCTACAGACCGCGTACCGCGATTAAAGGACAAATTCTGGCAGACTTCATCATCGAGAAACCAGAGGCCGACGAGGTTCCCGCACCAAGTAAGAAGGTACTATTAGATCCATGGATCTTGTTTACAGACGGATCCTCGTGCGTGGACGGGTCAGGAGCTGGCCTCATTCTCACAAATCCAGAAGGAATGGAATTCACTTACGCACTGCGTTTTGAATTTACAGCAACAAACAATGAGGCAGAATATGAAGCTCTAATCGCCGGACTACGCATTGCAGCTCGAATGGGTGTACGTAACCTGGAAGCAAATGTAGATTCCCGGCTAGTGGCCAACCACGTGTTGGGTGAATATGTGGCTAAAGAATAAAATATGATTCAATACCTCGACAAAACCAAGACATTGATCAAAGGCTTCGATAGATTCACCATCAAGCAAGTCCCTAGAGGAGAAAACCGCAAAGCGGACGCACTAAGCAAGATCGCCTCGACAAGCTTCGCACATCTGTCGAAACAAGTGCTGGTAGAAACACTGAAAAGCAAATCCATATCGGAGATGGAAGTTTCCACAGTCATAGAGGAGGAAGGTCCTACATGGATGACACCGATCACGGACTTCCTAGACAAAGGAGTGTTACCCCAAGAGCAGAAGGAAGCTCGCAGGATACGGCGCACGGCGCAAAGATTCGAACTTCGAGACAACATACTGTACCGACGCTCTTTCCTCCAACCATGGCTCCGCTGTGTAGGTCCACTACAAGCAAATTACGTGCTGCGAGAAATCCATGAAGGTTCATGCAGCATGCACTCAGGACCACGGTCCGTTGTAGCGCGCGCCATGCGATCAGGATACTACTGGCCAACCATGCACCGCGATGCGCGAGACTTAATAAGGAAGTGCAACGACTGCCAAGTACATCGACCCGTCCCGCGCAAACCACAACACGAACTAACACCAATCACATCCCCATGGCCATTCTATAAGTGGGGTATTGACATTGCAGGACCTTTTCCAGTCGCTGCGGGAGGATTGAAATTCCTCATAGTCGCCATAGACTATTTCACTAAGTGGATCGAGGCAAAAGCAGTAGTAACAATCACTGGTAACCAGGTAAAACGCTTCGTCTGGGAAACCATTGTATGTCGCTTCGGTTTACCTGGCGAAATCATCTCGGATAACGGAAAACAATTCTGCGATAATCCTTTCAAAGATTGGTGCGAGAAATTGAACATCACACAACATTTCGCATCAGTTAAACACCCACAAACTAATGGCTTAGTAGAGCGCGCAAATCGCAGCCTGGGTGAAGGAATTAAAGCGCGCCTGGACAGACACAAAGGAAGATGGGTGGAAGAGCTCTCGCATGTTTTGTGGGCGCACCGCACCTCAATCAAAACTAGCATGGGAGACACCCCCTTTTCACTAGTCTATGGGACAGAAGCCGTCATACCGGCAGAAATTGGAATGCCAACTATTCGCACTGCTGAAGTTAACATGGCAACTAACGATGACGAACGCCGTCTTGATTTGGACCTACTGGAAGAAAGGTGTGAACGCGCATCTATCAGGGAGGAAAAATCAAAATCAAAGATGAAAGGATACTACGACGCCAAAGTACGCAGTGTCTCCTTCAGACCAGGTGATTTCGTCTATCGCGCTAATGATGCGAGCCACGCAGAAGACATAGGCAAGCTCGGACCAAAATGGGAAGGACCCTACGAGGTTACTGAAGCATCAGGAACGGGCTCGTACAAGTTACGAGGCTTGGATGGTCGTGAACTGCCACGCACATGGAACATCTGCAACCTCAAGAGGTGCTACCTATAGAAAGGGCTACGGCCCAGCGGACAGACGCTCTCGCACTTCCAGTGCTCAATAAACATTCATGTATTTATTTTTATTTTTTACATATACTGTTTTCTTTGTTATTTCCTAAAAAACTTGCAAGTATCAATAAAACGCCGCGGTTTCTAGCTAACTCCGCGACATATTTCAAGTTGTTATTTCCATATACTGTATAGTCTTAACAATTTTTTATTTTTGCCCACGATGGCGTGCATGCACTACGAATAAACCCACGATGGTAAAAGGATAAGCTAACCTACTAAATAACTTGTTGAGTAAGAGGGTTGCAAACCCATCAACATTGGATCACGTATCCTTGTTAAACACCTTGTTCTCGAGACGTTGGAATAAGATATGTGCGCATCCTACGATGGTTGCGCAACAGTGCACACGTGCACGTTTAACAACTTCGGAACCAAGACACTTGCTTCCTTAATGTGATATTTACAGTACGCTGCATATCATAACATACACGATTATGATAAAGTACATAGAATTATTTCTTAAAGTATACTATGACTTTCATACATGATTATGGATTTCCTATATTCGCACTGGCGTACACGTTTGTTTCTTCGGCAACGAATACATCTTTTATGCAAAGACAAACAGATACGTATACATTACAAGTTTCAATAATACCCACAGCAAACAAGAGACTTTTATTCATAACTACGAGTTATTACAAGAGATAGTTATTTTGCAACATATCAACTACCAGCTGCTACAACGCTTAAGTGAAGAGGTGCCAACGTGACTCGTTGCATCTTTAGCTTCGCTAATACCCTTCAACACGTCTGCATCCTGACGTGACACAGTGGCCACACTGACTGGCACCCCATCAGACCTTGGCAAGTGCGCCGCACAAACCCCACACAAAATAGCTTTACCTGCAATACCTTCTTTTTTAGCAAGTCGGGTCGCATGCGCCTCCAAGACTTCCTTTAAAGGTACCTCTTTCTCCAAAGCAAAGGGATTCTGACTATCCCTAGGACGCGCAAAGACAGGTACTTGAAGCTGAGACTCATGGGGCTTCAAATAATAGTCCGGCTGTGTTTCGGCACCCTCGGTACGATGACGCGCCAAGGTCAACCCCGCCATAATAACATTTATAGGATAATCTTGATCGCGCTCAAGCTCAGAAATCATTGGGAGCTCTAAGTCCTTCATTCTCTGCATGGCAGCGACCAAATGATCATATGACTCAGCATCATAATTTGGTACCTTATCAATAGGCGCCTTCAACAGTTTCGTCTCATGAAGCTTTTCAATTGCTTCTGACTTACCACGCTCTAGAGCGCACTGAACAACCTCCCCGAAGGTATTAACCACCTCTGGCGATTCTAGGGTACTGAGTGCCGCTAGACGAAGACCATGGCCTATGAGCCACCTGCGCTCAGCTATAGTGGACATGAGCTGAGGATACAACTCCTCGTCATACTTAAGGCTGAGCTTGCGCAGTTTTGCTTCCTGCACCTCCAATGACCAGCTCACAGTAGCGCCAAGCTCTCCCAACTGTGTAAAGAAATTCTCCTTACCCTGCTCTAGATGTCTAAGGGCCCAGTTACAAGACAGCTTATATTTGACCGCTTCAGCACGCTCCTGGTCTATTTGAGAGAGCAGTGACATCTTTTCTCCTGCAAGCCTCTCCGAATACGCATTGGCCTCTTTTATCTCAGCTTGGGCACTGGCCAATTGCGCTTGCAGTAACGCAATATGCCGATCCTTTTCACTATCATTGCTGCTTTCCCCAACAAACTTTGCCTTCAACTGCGCAGCCAAAGAAACAAGATCCTCAACCAGCTGACCCATTGGCGCATCCCCTGGCACCGCGCTACGGATCTCTCGTTCGGAAGATTCAGACTGAACATGACTCTCTTTGGGAGGCGACTCCGCACCCTGTTCGAACCTACTGGCACAGACATAGACTTATCAATATCTCACACGCAAACTTAATGAAAACAAAAAATAATCATACTCTCCAGAACTACTTACTGGGGGCCAGAAACATTTGCTGACGGGTGCGATGATGCTGCCTCACTCTCCGAAGATTCAACATGAACAGTCACGGGACGCTTCTTCCTTGCCGAACTCGCACCATCTCCGCTGCGCGACCTTTTACGCAATAGCCCATGCTCTTGCTCCTCCATTTCCTCATCAATGGGATCCGCCACTACGGGTGGTGGCTGCGCAATAGGGGAGGGCGCATGAGGGCTCGGCACGCCTTGCACCGGCGTTGCCTCTATCGCAACGGAAGAGCTGGTCCCTGTACCTCCTAAGTTCAGCTCCACTGTATGCCCTGCGGTACTGGCTAGTATTGGCTCTTCGCCTTCTTTCAAAGGCCGTGCCCCCGACCTCACATCCAATGGTTTGGCTAATTGCACCACAGCGAATAGATCCATTTCTGCGCAAAGGAAGCAACAAATAACATAAGTTTTATAATGCGCGAATACAAACAGAAGACTCACATTATTTACACAGAGGTACAGCGGAATGAGTACCCACCCTGGCCATTGGCGTCCAAGAAGATTGGGATCTCATCTTCGGGACCAAAATAGTTACGGCTGATGCCCATATGTACCAGAAATCCCTCCGGATAGGCACTAATGGGGATGCGGTTGTCATTTATCAGTTCCGCATCCTCAGCATCATACGACCCAGGTAGGGGGCACTCATCCCTCTCTAATGTACCCCGGGTATAAAACTCATAGTTCCATGGAAAGCATCTATCATCTACCCAGAAGAAATACTCCCTCCAATCTCGAAGCGAGTCTAGCTTATCCGTATAGCATTGGAGCTTCCCGGCACGCTTCGCAAAAGATACCCACCCATGTGCCCATATTGTGTGATAAAATGCGCGGAATAAATGGATGGTTGGGTTAACCGCCAGTAAACGGCAATTTACCTCAAAATTGGTAATTTTGGCCGCACCGATACAGTGTAATTGGGATATATGCAGGCTGTAATAGTTTAACACATCGCATAGAAAGCGGGACAGGGGCACGCGTTGGTTCGAAAAATCGAACAACCGCGTATAAACCCCCACTTTCCCTCTGGGGAAGTCCGCAATGGTTGCCCGCGCATCCGGCACAACCGGATGCACGTCAAGGGGTATAAAATAATCTGAGGTGAACTCTAAGAGATCACTCTCGGACAAGAAGGAGGTAAAGTCCGATAATGGTTTCACCATGGTGTTGGATGTACAGAAACGCACGCGCGGGTACCTTGAAGTGGGTCAATTTCTGGATTGCAGCTGCATGTCTATTTCAACAATGGCGGATTATTTTTTTACGGTGAATAACATTGTGAAAATGAAGAGTGTTTTATACCTTTTTCTCATCCACCCGATATGTGCCACGTGGACCCCACTACCTTCACTTGTGTGGCTGAGATTCCTTTGATGGGACGCGGGGCAGTAACTTTCCCCCGAATAACGAGGCGTTTACTATTCACTTCCATGTCTAGATACAACGTACCGGCGGATATATGTTTATGGCTTCTTTGATACGCTTTGTACGTTTTTTATTATTGACTACGGTTATTAGTCTAGCATCCGCAGTTACGCACTGCGCATACTAGACTGGGGGGACATGATGACGTATAGTCTGGAGTCGAGTCATAAACCCGACTAGAGCCCAATACTCGCAAGCCCGGCACGAACCGGGCCAATATCAATAAGAGTTTGGGCTCACGAAAGCCCAAGCCCAAATCTATTTACGGAATAGATATCCGATATCTTCTAAAATAAGAAGATAATCATTCCCAACCGACCTAGGCGGGATACGCCGAAGGTTGGGGAACACAGAACCAACAAGGATTCCGTGCGTGTATAAAGGGAATCATATCCCTCGTTTAAGGGACGATCTCATAACCCTAAAACTCCTTAAACCCTAAACCGATTACTCACTCTCACGCCGGAGGATAATCGTGGGAGGCAATCCCACAGTAAGCCTAACGGTGTCTTTTTTCTCTTAGTGCGCAGGTCTCAAGCAGCAATTCTCAATTGGTACGAGAACCGGAGCTCCAAACCAGGAACGCCCAACTTTTGTATCAACAATCTTTGTATTCAGTATATTTAAACTTTTTTGTATTGTAAAAACACTATATGAAGTATCAATCATAATGGGTGGTTGGTTGGGTTGATACTCATAAATTTAACAAACTTATTAAGATACTTTTCATTTAAATAGTAAGAAACCGTAACAAACTTATTAAGATAAAACATCTATACACTTGTAAAAGAAAATAAAAATAAAAAAGAAATCTTATTTATATTATTAAAAATATTACTAAGTAGTGTTTTTGTTGATGTTAGTCACTTAGTCGTTGGACCAACCAACTCGTGGAAGAAGAGTATTGATGCCAAAGGTTAAAAAATATCCGTCGGTTAATATATGTAAGAGATTTTTTATTATTATTTATTATTATTATTATTATTATTATTATTATTATTATTATTATTATTATTATTATTATTTTAATAATCTTGTATGGCTATTATGGACATATATGGATATGGCTTTTGCGAAACCTTCTTATACTGACGTCGAGAAACTCTATGCTTATCACGAGGGTGAATATGTTATATTATTTGGTTAACTAATCATGTATATATGCTAGTTGGAATAAGTAATTTTGAGGGTGTTTGATATTCTTTTTATCAGTGACGGACCAGAGATTTTGTTGCACAGAAGAATTGTTGGGCTAATTAAAGTTACATTGTAAGAAATGAAAGTAGCAAAAAAATATATATATATTGGGGGTTGGCAAAACAAAAATGGACAATTATCGTGACTTAAAATCAGGTGTAGCCCGTGCCACACCCGGCACCCTTATAGGTCCTGCTTCTTATCGGTTGCATATAGACTCAAATAGGTAGATAAAAATTGGTGTTAGTAAAGAATAAGCAATCCCAAACATACCATAAATCATCATAGAAGTAGTAAGTTTGATTTACTTTAACATCTATTATTAATTGTAATATCATACAACTTTTGATTTATATAGCCGATAATAACCTAGGTTTGTTAAAGTTAGAAAAAATAAAGACGAAATGTATTTTAATACATGTTAGGGAGTACTTTCGTAGTTGCGCTACTAAATCAAACCGTAACAGGACTAGAATTCATTTTAGTCCAAACTAACCTTGTGTATATACTTGTACATATATACCTATTTTGGTTTACAAACTCCACCTATGTGGGATAGTTGGAGAACTTTTCAAACTCTCATAAGTTCCAACATTCGCAATGGCACTTGAACCTTCGATGACCTTTTTAAAGTTCAATAACATAAATATGTGAAGTCCTGTTTGCTCTTCTCTAATAAGATCATGTTGTGTGTTGCCGGTACAAATATGGTTGAGGGTTGGGTCAATAATTGTGAATGGTCTATTATACTCTCGAAGTAAAGCCAGAAAATTCATGTTGACTATGTCAATCCTGGTCAAGGGACTAGTCACGAGTAAAAAACACAAGTTTTGGACCTCAAGTGATGATAATGCCCAACTTTGTCCTATCGCGATGTGCATGAACAAGTTTAGGGACCAACGATGTATTTTAGTCTTTTTTCACAAAGCACCTCCATTTAAATTGCACCTATATACAAATAAAGTGATTTGTCAAATCTAAACCAACTAACACATTGGTAAAGTTTAGAACATTGGTTAAATGTGAGACGAGTCATACTACTGGAACGCCTTGAAATGGCCTAAAATGTACTCAAATGCTTATAACGTTCCAATAAACACCCGATAGCTTGTGCTCAAAAGTCGACAAACCAACACAAAGCAATAAACGAAAATTATGTTATGATTTTCAATAAAGTTTTAACAAATAATACAAAGACCAAAGAAATATTCCTTCCAGGTATGGTTAATGTTATATAACTTACATTTGTCACAACATTAAAAAACAAAATAAACCTCACCCCTTTTTCTTCCTGATCTAAGAATAAAAGAAAGAATTTAACTGCAACTTGCGAAGTATGAATTATAAAAAAGATAAACTTACCTTTGTGTTTCTGTTTTACTTATGTTATGAATAACAATTTGTAATTATACACTTTAATAAAACATAAACATTATCGATTGTCATATAATATAAATTTTGTTAAAAAATAAAAAATAAAAATAATAATAGAAAAAGATTTAAAGGATGAAATGAGCCTTAGTTCTTTGGGACTTAGATAATTGAGGTCTACAACATCAATTTCCCAACCTCCAAAGTACTAAAATTCATTTTATTCTAAATTAACCAATGTTATATGCCTTTACATATATACCCACATTTGGTTACAACCTCCACCAATGTGGGACGGTTGAGACCCTTTCCAGTTTTCAAACATGTATAAGTTCCAACATCTATAGCTCTATTTTTTAAGTTGGATGAATTTTCGACTTCATTGACTAAAATAGTAAAATAGTAATTATGCCCAATTTGCTCTTCTATAAGATTGAAGTATTTGGTTTTTCTTTACTGTTATATGAGGGATTAATAGTTTACATTTTCATGCAACTAGAAAATGATGCTTAATCTTACTTGTAAGGCGATCATTGATGAATTAGGCTCATCCTTCTTGACGCAAAGTTGTAAACTTAAAACTCATATAGATTATGACTGGTAAACATATAGCTCAGAAAGACGAAATGTATTTCAATCCACCTTACGGAATGCTTTTGTAGTTGCACCGCTAAAGCTAACCGTAAGCGGACTATAATTCATTTTAGTTCAAACTAACCTTGTGTATATACCTGTACATATATACGTATTTTGGTTTACAAACTCCACCTATGTGGAGGATAGTTGGAGAACTTTTCAAACCCACATAAGTTCCAACATTTAAGACGATGTTGCTTGTGACTAATAAACATATAGCTCAGAACGATGTTGATTAAGTCATCCTAAGACGCGTCCTTCGTCATCACCTACACGTCGTATTCCTCGATAGACGCATCTGTGTGGCGTGTTTTTGCGAGATGTTGGTCATTGAATGTACCGACTCGTGGAAGAAGAGTATTGATGTCAATGGTTTAAAAAATTAGCCGTTGGTTAATATATGAAAAAGAAAAAACTTTTAAAATTTAATTAAATTTAAATACTATAGATACCCCAACACCATTTCATATTTATTTTAACTTTCAAACATATTCAGTCATGTTAATATAAATACATAAATGGATTCCGAACAATTTATATTTACATCCTTTAATGAAGAACAATAAATTAATAGTATAAATCTAAAGTTTTTAAAGGAGCCACGATATAATATATGAAGTTTCATGGTGAAAGTTCATGAATCATAAAAAGCTCGTTACCACGAATCACGATAAATAGAGATCGTTACAGTTCTCATGAACGTCTAGTTGCCGCTTACAAACCCAATGTATGATGAATATACATTCCGTAAGCGGTTTCGAATGAGACAATCAATATACACGCATTGTCCGAGATGTAATTGATGGTTCTCCTTATTTTCAACTAACTAATGATTGTACGGGAAGAGTCGCATTTCTGCATTGATGAAGTGTACCACGGCAATTCGTCAATTGGCATACGACACCGTTCCTGATGCTCTAGACGATCATTTGCAAATATGTGCAAAAACTTTCCATGATTCAGTTGAATATTTCTGTAAAGCTATTATGGATATATGCTATTTGGAATAAGTAATTTGAGTTTGATATTTTTCTTATCGCTTGCTTATAGATCAGAACAAGTAGATAAAAATGGGTGTTAGTAAAGAATAAGCAATCCCAAACACACCACAAATCATCATTAGTAATGATTCACTTTGACATCTATTATTAATTGTAATATCATGCAACTTTTGTTTTATCTAGCGATTATGGAGATGAGTTTTTGCGAAGACCTTCTTATACTGATGTTGAGAAACTCTATGCATATCATAAGAGAGAATATGTTTTTGAATCTCGATTTGGTTAACTTATCATGCATATATACTATATGGAATAAGTAATTTGAGTTGGATATTTTTCTTATCGGTTGCTTATAGACTCGAATAAGTGGATAAAAATTGATGTTAGTAAAGAATAAGCAATCCCAAACACATCACAAATCATCATGGAAGTAGTAAGTTCGATTCACTTTAGCATCTAATATTAATTGTAATATCATGCAACTTTTGCTTTATATAGCCGATTATAGTTTTTTTTTTTTTTTTTTAATGGATAAAATTTAAGTCTGTTAAGAAATAGAAAAAATAAAGATAAAATGTATCTAAATCCGTTTCATTTGGATTCTAAGTAGTTGCGCTACTTAGCAACACAAGTAAACGCACTATAATTCATTTTAGTCAAAACTAATCTTGCGTGTATACCTGTATATATATACCTATTTTGGTTTACAAACTCCAACTATGTGGGATGGTTGGAAAACTTTTCAAACTCTCATAAGTTCGAACATTCGTAATGGCACTTGAACCTTCGATGACATTTTTAAGTTCAATTACATAAATATGTGAAGTCGTGTTTGCTCTTCTCTAATAAGATTGAAGTACTTGGTTTTAGTTTAGCTTTAATAAGAGAGATTGGTAGTACTGCAAGTTTCGTTCTCAACTTTTCAAAATTACACATATGGTATGTACTCTTGAAACTTGTCAACCAAGCAATTCCTAAAATGAATGTCGACAAAACTGTCTTTTTTATGAACAGTTCATGTTATAATTTTCTTAAACCATTTGTCTAATATTCTTAAGGTTTAAGGATGAAATCCTTAATTTCATTCATACCACCGAGACCATTTCTATAATCTACTCTAAATATATCGTTTTTACGCGTTAGAGATACAATGTAACCCAAACGAACCTGTTTATTATTGTTATGTACGCATCACCATTCACCAATAATGATCTGATAATTATTAGGCCCATTGTATGTTGTATTATATCAGGCGATATGATACAACATACAATGGGCCTATTCAGAAGACAACAATGTAATGCACTCTGTCACAGTTATTGGAACTGAATACATATGTCTGCTGATGTTATAAAGAAGTAAAAAGTCACATGCTTATTTTTTTTACAAATCACCTCCATTTCAATTGCACCTATATACAAATAAAGTGATTTGTCAAATCTAAACCAACTAACACATTGGTAAAGTTTAGAACATTAGTTAAATGTTAGACGAGTCATACTACTGGAACGCCGCAAAATGGCCTAAAAATTACTCAAGCGCTTACAGCATTCCAATAAACACCCGATAGCTTATGCTCGAAAGTCAACCAACCCACAGAAAGTAATAAACTCAAATACTGTGATGAAAAAAATGACAATTGTGTTATGATTGTCCATAATGTTTTAACAAATAATACAAAGACCAAACGAATCTTCCTTCCAAGTATGCTTCATGTTATATAACTTACATTTTTCACAACATTAAAAAACAAAACAAACCTCGCCCCTTTTTCTTCCTGTTCTAAAGAAAAAAAGAAAGAACTGTTAATTGTAAGTATAAATTATAAGAATGAAAAACTTCTAATATATTGAAGTCTTATTTGCTATTTGGTTTTAGTTTAGCTGTAATACGAGAGATCGGTGGTCCAATTCCACTAGGGTGCTTTTATTAATTTTTTTGAAATATGTTTCTAAATGGGTGGTAAATTACCTAAGTGGTCCTTTTGGTACGTATATATATCTGCAAGTTTCGTTCTTAACTTTTCAAAATTACACATATTGTTTGTACTTTTGAAACTTGTCATCTAACCGGTTCCTGAAATGGATGTCGGCAAAACGTTTTTATCTAGTTTTCGTTTACTTCTCTGAAAACTCAGTGTATGACGAATATACATTCCGTAAGCGCTTCCGAATGAGACGATCACTATACACGCATTTTCCGGAATGTAATTGATGATTCTCCGTATTTTCAAATAACTGATGGTTGTATGGGAAAAGTGACATTTCCACATTGATGAAGTGTACCTCGATAATTCGTCAATTGGCATAGGAGGCCGTTCATGATACTCTAGACAAATATGTGCAAACACGTGCGAGAAATTTCCGTGATTCTTTTGAATATTTCTGTAAGGCTATTATGGACATGTATGGAGATGAGTTTTTGCGAAGACCTACTTATACTAATGTTGAGAAACTCTATGCATATCATGTGTTCTTGATTTGGTTAACTTATCATATATATATGCTATTTGGAAGAAGTCATTTTGAGGGTGTTTGAGATTCTTCTTATCAGTTGCTTATAGACTAAAATAAGTAGATTAAAATTGGTGTTAGTAAACAATAAGCAATCCCAAACAGACCACAAATCATCATAGAAGTAGTAAGTTCGATTCACTTTGACATCTATAATTAATTGTAATATCATACAACTTTGATTCACTTTAACATCTATTATTAATTGTAATATCATACGACTTTTGCTTTATATAGCCGATAATAATATAAGTTGACTTTTGCTTTATATAGCCGATAATATATAAGTTTGTTAAAAAAATGGATAAAAATAAAGACGAAACGTATTCTAATCCTTGACTTGTGACGATAAGTAGATCTACTACGTAGCTAACACAAGTAAACGGACTAGAATTCATTTTAGTCCAAACTAATCTTGTTTATATACATGTACATATATACCAATTTTCGTTTACAAACTCCACCAATGTGGGATAGTTGGAAAACTTTTCAAACTCTCATAAGTTCCAACATTCGCAATGGCACTTGAACCTTCGATGACCTTTTTAAGTTCAATAAAATAAATATCTGGAGTCATGTTTGCTCTTCTCTAATAAGATTGAAGTATTTGGTTTTAGTTTAGTTGTAATACGAGAGATCGGTGGTCGAATTCCACTTAGGCATTTTGGTATGTAAATATATCTGCATGTTTTGTTCTTACTTTTAAAAATTACACATATGGTATGTACTCTTGAAACTTGTCATCCAAACGGTTCCTAAAATGGATGTCGGCAAAACTGTCTTTTTTTATGGACCGTTCATGTTATAACTTTCTGAAACCATCTGTCTAATCTCATTTATACCACTGGGACCATGTATATAATATACTCTAAGTATATCATTTTTACACGTTTGGCACGCTAGAGATATAATGTAACCCAAATCAACCCGTTTGCTATAAAACGGATTTAAATTTGCTCATCTAGTATTCTTCCTTTTGATTTTGCAGACAGGATGTTCTGTTGTGTATGGGTTGGCAGCAAAGGCAGAATATGGAGCTAGAAGAGTGATCGAGATGTTAAAAGATTAGCTAGAGCTTACAACGGATCTTTCTGGATGTCCAACTCTGAATGATATTACCAGGAACCATGTTAGAACACATATTGACAGTCGGCTCAATCGCCTTTGTAGAATGTAGTTTCCAATTATTTTATCAAGAAGCATTTGAAGTATACTTTACGAGATAAAATATAGTTCAATGGCATTGAAACGGATCCATATAAAATGATATGTCAAATCTAAACCAACTAATACATTGGTAAAGTTAGAACATTGGTTAAATGTGAGACGATTCATATAAGTGGAATGCCACTAAATGGCCTAAAAAGTACTCAAACGCTTACAACGTTCCAATAAACACCCGATAGCTTGTGCTTGAAGTCGACCAACCCACATAAACCAATAAACTTAAATAATGTGATTAAAAAAATGACATTTAGAGTAGCCGGTACCTTGGCTTCCATCCCCACCAAGTCCGACGTGGCATCGGTTTTGGTGCCGCCATCCTCCCGCCAAGTCCAACGCAAGTTACATTAATAATGTGATAAAAATTACATTTAGAGCCACCGGTTCCAAATTTGACTTTGGAATCGAACTATATGGCATTTATGGTAGATAAATCTTACTTGCATATCTAACAGGAAGCCGGCTTGACTGAAATCACTAAAGCTGAGTGCCACTGTAATGAGAACCGATGCAACCCAAGCAAAAGCAAAGCCAACCCCGACCCAGTGAAACCAATTGACTGCACATTCAAAATGATTTAATCATATTCAGATTTCGAACGCTTACCATATCAGTAAACACGAAATAGAAAAAAAAATAAGCGCCTTAGTATTAAGCTTAATGAGTCGTCTGCGTCAGTATTAAGCTTGAATTACTTTTTTTTTATGTCTTTGGAAAAACTTACCTTTGTGATTATGTTATACTTATGTTATCGATAACAAATTGTAATTATAAATTTTACATAAAGATTATCGATTGTTATATAATATAAATTTTGTTAAAAAAAATTAATGAAGAAATGAGCTTTAATATTGCAGAATTGTAGTTCACAAGGTGTACGACGTCGTGAACCTAGTTCCAAAGTACTAAAATTCATTTTATCCTAAGCATACCCAATTTGCTCTTCTTTAAGATTGAAGTATTTAATTTTTTATTTTCTGTTAAATGAGGGATTAATGGTTTACATTGTCTTGCAACTAGAAAATGATGCTTTATCTTACTTGTAAGGCGGTCATTGATGAATCATGCTCATTCTTCATGACACGAAGTTGTAAACTAAAAACTCATATAGATTATGAGTTTATGACTAATAAACATATAGCTCAGAACGATGTTGATTAAGTCATAGTAAGTATGATGCTGATAAGTAATGGTTCGGTAGCAGAAAATTTAATGTCACTCAGGTTTTTTATCGGGTAGAAACTAACAAGTCAGTTTAGACTACCTTGTAAACAACATCAGTTATGGTATTACTCCCTCCGTCTCAAAATTATTGTCACCAGACAAGAAGCACATAGTTTAATAAAAGTGGGACCCCTATAAATTTCAACCACTCAAATAGAATATTCCTCCACTAAATTCTCTTTTTATTACCTAAAATAGAAGGTGGACAATTATTTTGAGACACCCAAAAAAGGAAATATGGACAATTATTTCGAGACGGAGGGAGTACTATTTTAAGCAATCCCAAATAGACCACAAATCATCATAAAAGTAGTAAGTTCGGTTCAATTTAACATGTATTATTAATTGTTGTATCCTACAACTTTTGCTTTATATAGCCGATAATAGTATAATTTTTGTAAAAAATGAATAAAAATAAAGACGAAATGTATTTTAGTCCGCAAATTCAAGCAATAAAGTAGCACTACTACTTTGCCACCCAAGTAAACGGACTAGAATTCATTTTAGTCCAAACTAACAAGTCAGTTTAGACTACCTTGTAAACAACATCAGTTATGGTATTACTATTTTAAGCAATCCCAAATAGACCACAAATCATCATAAAAGTAG
Organism: Chrysanthemum seticuspe; assembly: GCA_019973895.1. NCBI lineage: Eukaryota > Viridiplantae > Streptophyta > Magnoliopsida > Asterales > Asteraceae > Chrysanthemum > Chrysanthemum seticuspe. The sequence goes on from BPTQ01000009.1 coordinate 337,671,139, forward strand.
TAAGTTCGGTTCAATTTAACATGTATTATTAATTGTTGTATCCTATAACTTTTGCTTTATATAGCCGATAATAGTATAATTTTTGTAAAAAATGAATAAAAATAAAGACGAAATGTATTTTAGTCCGCAAATTCAAGCAATAAAGTAGCACTACTACTTTGCCACCCAAGTAAACGGACTAGAATTCATTTTAGTCCAAACTAATCTTTTGTATATACCTGCACATATATACCGATTTTGGTTTACAAACTCCACCTATGTGGGATAGTTGGAAAACTTTTCAAATTCTCATAAGTTCCAACATTTGTATTGGCACTTGAAACTTGGATTACTTTTTTAAGTTCAATAACATGTTTTAGTTTAGCTGTAATATGAGAGATTGAAGTATTTGGTAAAATATGTGAAGTCTTGTTTGCTCTTCTCTAATAAGATTGAAGTATTTGGTTTTAGTTTAGCTGTAATATGAGAGATCAGTGGTCGAATTCTACTTAGGCCTTTTTAACATGTTTTGAAATATGTTTTTAAATGGGTAGTAAAATACCTACAAGTTTCGTTCTTAACTTTTCAAAATTACACATATGGTATGTACTCTTGAAACTTGTCATCCAAACGGTTCTTAAAATGGATGTCGGAGAAACTATCTTTTTTATGGAACGTTCACGTTATAGCTTTCTAAAACCATATGTTTACATTCGTAAGGTTTAAGGACGAAATCCATAGTTTCATTTATGCGACTGGGACCATTTATATAATCTACTCTTAAGTATATCGTTTTTACGCGTTAGAGATATAATGTAACCCAAACCAACCCGTTTATTATTAAATGGATCGAAATTTGCTCATCTTATATTCTTCCTCTTGATTTTGCAGCAGGGCGTCCGGTTGTGTATGGGTTGGCAGCAAAGGGAGAATATGGAGCTAGAAAAGTGATCGATATGTTAAAAGATTAGCTAAAGCTTACAACGGCTCTGTCTGGATAACTCTCAATGATATACCACGAACCATGTTACAACATAGACTGACAATCGGCTCAATCGCCTTTGTAGAATGTAGTTTCCAATTATTGTATAAAGAAGCATTTGCAGTATAATTTACAAGATAAGATAGAGTTCAATGACATTGAAACAGATCCATATAGAATGATTTGTCAAATCTAAACCAACTAATACATTGGGAAAGTTTAGAACATTGGTTAAATGTGAGACGAGTCATACTACTGCAACGCCGCGAAAAAGGCCTAAAAAGTACACAAACGCTTACAACGTTCCAATAATCACCCGATAGCTAGCTTGTGCTCGAAAGTCGACCAACCCAAAGAAAGCAATAAACTTAAATAATGTGATGAAAAAAATGACATTTATGTTATATAACTTACATTTTTCACAACATTAAAAAAAACATAAATAAACCCCACCCCTTTTTCTTCCTGATCTAAGAAAAAAAAAGAAAGAATTGTTAAATTTGGTCTCCCTATCAATAAAATACAACTATCCTATCACGTTATCGAGTTCATTTTTGGGTATATGTTACGTAAATATAAAAGACTCGTTCACCCGTAGCGTAGACGTTCCAAAATATGGATGTAACAAAATATAGGCCTGCTAAATATATGTGACAACAACAATAGCATGTCTTGTAAATTTTGCTGATTGCCAATAATTCGTTTTCTCTTATTATGTTTAATCTTTGTTATATGTGGCGTCTTGGAAGCGCTAGTTATGGTTCGTTAGTAAAAAGTTTTCCGTTAAACAGAAATAGTTCATTGCTTTTATCGTCATGATTCAGTTTTATATGTTCTTACTGCTAAGGTGTAGAGTTAGAAATGATTATGATTTAGGTTATAGAAGTTTAGTGGATGATAACGATGATGAGCTTAATTGCGAGTAAACGCTAATCATAGACATCCCTACGTAGTGTTAAAAGCTATACTAGACATTAATAGCATTCAACCTAAAGAATTCACTACTTCTACTCTACCATTCCATTCTCTCTGGATTCTTTTCAGCTTTACATACCATTTCATCTCCACACTTGTAACAAAATTTACATTATATAACAATTATTGATTATTATATAATATAAATTTGTTAAAAACAATTTGCTGACAAAATGTGCTTTAGTTCTTAGAATTTCAGTTCACGAGGTGTACAACGTCGTGAACCTAGATCCAAAAAACTAAAATTCATTTTATCCTAAACTAACCTATAACCTACTGTATATGCTTTTACATATATACCTACATTTAGTTACAACTTCCACCAATGTGGGACAGTTGGGACCCTTTCCAGTTTTCAAACATTTATAAGTTCCGACATCTATTACTGTATTTTTAAAGTTGGATGACTTTTCGATTTCATTGACCAAAATAGTAATCATGCCCAATTTACATTGTCGTGCAACCACAATTTACTTGTAAGGCGATCATTGATGAATCATGCTCATTCTTCATTACGCAAACTTGTAAACTTAAAACTCATATAGATTATGACTAATAAACATATAGCTCAGGACGATGTTGATTAAGTCATAGTAAGTATGGTGCTGATGAGTAATTCTTAAACACCCTCATAGTAAGTATCGTGCTGATGAGTAATGGTTCGGTAGCAGAAAACCAAATGTCATTAAGGCTTTTTATCTAGTGGAAAGAGGCGAGGACATAATATATGAATTATCATGGTGAAAGTTCAAGAATCCACAAAAGCTCGTTACCACGAATCACGATAAATAGATATTGTTACGGTTCTCATGATGTCTAGTTGCCACTTACTTCTCTGAAAAATACAACTATCGTATCACGTTATCGAGTTCATTTTTGGGTATATGTTACATAAATCTAAAAGACTCGTTCACCAGTAGCGTAGACGTTCCAAAAAATGGTTGTTACAAAATATAGGCCTGCTGTAACGGTTAAAAATGCTTGGAACGATCCAAGCCATTGCACGAAGTAACCTGTCTCGATTGTGCTGATTATCGCAGCCAATGTACCGGCAGAGTTTGAAATTCCTGTTTTTTTGGAATGTGAAAAGAGATTAGTTTCTAAATGATGTGAATATGCATGCCCGCTTGCAGGGTAAAAAGATGTTGGAAATATGTACCGTGTAGAAATCCGGCATACTGAGGTTGAGGTCGAGGTTGTTGTTTAACTTTAGCTTTTGATATCATGTTGTACAAAATGTTTGAATTTAGTAGCATATAATGGGCGTTGATGAAGTTATAATATACCCCGTAAATTACATGAGTCATTGTTATAAGTAGGATCGCGTATATTTATTTTCATATCACAGTATCCCGTGCATACCATTTGATATTTATATTCCCGTTACCAATATAGTAACCGTATTTTAATATTCAAACCCATGTACACATAGATTAAACTTTTAAAATAAAATAAAAAACATGATTCCTTATTTAACGTATATAATAAGAAAATAATTTTAATGGATGAAAGTTTAAAAGAAAAATATTTATCCTTAAAATATTTAGCGTGTACTAAAAATTTATTCGTATATTTACAACATTCGGTAATTTTAATGGATGAAAGTCTAAAACTAATATTAGTAATCATGTAATTTAAACAAAGTTTATATTATAAAGTCTAGGGGTATAAAGTGTAAGGGGTTATTTGTTTATTTTGTAAAGTTTTTAAAAAACATGAAAACTTATAAATTTACAATTCTATATAACTTATTTAAAATTTAACCACATAAGTTATATTAATTATCTCATCTTTTTGTTAAGTTTTTGTTTTCTCAAATTCGACACTTATATTTTTATGTGTTTTTTTCCCATCTAAATTTCTTCACAAAATTATTAAAGTTTGATCAAAATCAATTTAATTTGAACTTTTTATTGACCAATCACATCGCTCGATTTTACCGACATGGCAAAATCGAGCAATCATATTGGTCCAATTTTTATTTCTATAAGAATGACTTTGCAAAATCACTACGAAATGATGTAATTCCTTTATTATATAAAAGATGGGGTCCAAGACAACTACTGAGGTATATTTCTGTTTTGTTAGATTAACACACTTGAATGTTAAAGAAAATGCAGCATATTATAAGTTTTAAAAAAAAAGATAAAATAAAGACGAAATGTATTTTGACAAAGTACTTTCTAGCCAAGTAAATGGACTAGAATTCATTTTAGTCTATATTAATCATGTGTATATACCTGTAGATATATACCTATTATTTGTTTCACACTCCACCTATGTGGGATAGTTGGAAAACTTTTAAAACTCTCATAAGTTCCAACATTTGTAACAGCTTTTGAAACTTCGATAACCTTTTTAAGTTTAATAACATAAATATGTGAAGTCCTATTTGCTCTTCTCTAATAAGATTGAAATATTTGGTTCTAGTTTAGCTGTAATATGAGAGATCGGTGGTCGAATTCCACTTAGGCCTTTTTAATATGTTTTGAAATATGTTTTTAGATGGGTAGTAACTTACCTGCAAGTTTCGTTCTTAACTTTTCAAAATTACACATATGGTATGTACTCTTGAAACTTGTCATCCAAAACGGTTTTTAAAATGGATGTCGGCAAAACTGTCCTTTTTATGGACCGTTCATGTTATAATTTTCTAAAGCCATTTGTCTAATATTCGTAAGGTTTAATGACTAAATCCATAGTTTCATTTATACTACCGGGACCATTTACATAATCTACTCTAAATATCATTTTTACACGTTTGGCACGTTCGAGATATAATGTAACCCAAATCAACCCCGTTTATTATTAAACGGACTGGAATTTGCTCATCTAGTGTTCTTCCTCTTGATTTTGCAGACACGACGTCCGGATTTGTATGGGTTGGCAGCAAAGGGGGAATATGGAAGAGTGATCGAGATGTTAAAACATTAGCTAAAGCTTACAACGGCTCTTTCTAGATGTCCAACTCTCAATGATATTACCAGGAACCATGTTAGAACACAGACTGACAATCGGCTCAATCGCCTTTGTAGAATGTAGTTCAATGACATTGAAACGGATCCATATAAAATGATTTTTCAAATCTAAACCAACTAATACATTGGTAAAGTTTAGAACCCGATAGCTTGTGCTTGAAAGTCGACCAACTTACAGAAAGCAATAAACTTAAATAATGTGATGAAAAAAATGACATTTATGTTATATAACTTACATTTTTCACAACATTAAATAACAAAATAAACCCAACCCCTTTTTCTTCCTGATCTAAGAAAAAAAGAAAGAATCGCTAAATTTGATCTCCCTATCAATAAAATACAACTATAGTATCACGTTATCGAGTTCATTTTTGGGTATATGTTACGTAAATCTAAAAGACTCGTTCACCCGTAGCGTAGACGTTCCAAAATATGGCTGTGACAAAATATAGGCCTGCTGTAACGGTTAAGAATGCTTGGAACGATCCCAACCATTGCACAAAGTAACCTGTCCCGATTGCGCTGATTATTGCATCCAGTGTACCAGCAGAGTTTATTTTGGAATGTGAAAGAGATTAATTTCTAAAAGATGTGAATATACATGCACGGTTGCAAGGTAAAAAGATGTTGGAAATACGTACCGTGTAGAAATGCTGCATATTGTGGTGCGATATCCTGGTAAAACACAGAAAAAGGGATAAAGAAATGAGTTTTTATTTACGAAACATGGTTTAATACTTTAATTCGAAAGAGTGGTACTTGAAATTCATTCTAGCAAAAAATTATTTTTGAATAAGACACACCACACCAAATTTGGCAAGATATGAGTAGTACTACAACGGTTTTCTACATTTATAAGTTGTATTGATGGACAGACTGCGTAACGGGTCAAAGTGGGCAAGGGTTGAAACAGATCATTATTCTAGTACAGCGGGTCAAGTTGGGTTGACCAGTAAATAGTCTTTTCACAAAATTATGATATACTATATAAATACTCAATAAGTTTGTGTGTTTCAAACAATTTGACACCTCCCGCATTTCTACCATTTCTGATAAAACACAAACCAAATCGACCCATTTGTAGTAAATTGGTCGAAACTGCCACCTCTTGCCACTTCCGCAAGAACACAGAGTTACTTAGCAACGACATAGTGGTTTAAAAAATGAGTCCCCCAAAATATCTCATAAATCAAACATTATTCCCATGATCTATAAAGGTCCGAATTTGACTTTGGATTCAAAATATTTGGTATTAATGGTGGATAAATCTTACTTGCATATTTAACAGGAAGCCGGCTTGACTGAAAGCGCTGAAGCTAGCGGAGTGCAACTGTAATGAGAACCGATGCAACCACTGGTGTCTTGGCATAGTTCAAGCAAAGCAAAGCCAACCCTGGCCCAATGAAACCAATTGACTGCACATTCTGTTGGTTTGTGGGAGTTATAAAAACACGTAAACGACTAGAAGTGTGTGAGCCGATGGGGGCACACACGTTAAACACGAGAGTACGTGATGAACGTTATAATTACTTGAATATATTGACCCGTTTATGCATGCACGTGACCCGATCCTATTACACGACCCATGGGCAATTTTAGCTTTCAATATGGGTCGGATGGTGAGCCTTGGGCCTAGACCACCATAAACGATCGGGTGGTGTTGGGTTTGTAGCTTGGTGCGCAAGGTTTGAGCCCAAGAGTATACTCAGTTGATGAGACTATATAAACAAACATAACATTGCATTAAAAGGGACGGCTAAAAACTATCCCTAACCGAATACTTAATAATCGGTTCCTGTCCCACTCACATGCATAAGAAAGAAAGGATTGGCTTGTTTTTATGTCCTGCGAATATCAATGAAAACCACATGTTGCATGATAATCATGATGTACATGCATTATGAGTATGTATGATATTCCATGCATAGAATTCTATGCACATTCCCTTTTATTAGTTACTGAAATAGTATATATATATTCAATAAAAGGGTTTGTTTCGTTTGACGCAAGAAGGAAAGGATAAAAGCAAAGTTGTTCGTTTTGTTAGTGGTATTCAAGTAATCAAGGGGTTGATTGTTTAAACGTTCTCGACTAGCGTCTAATCGAACGTATTTGGTTTAAGTGTTTGTGTGTGATACTCTTCGAGGTATCTATTTTAGATACTTAAGGTTTCGTTAAGGTTTATTGTTGCGTTACTAGAGATCAATTGCCAAGCAAGGTTAGCTTTTCTATATCCCTTTTAATTAATTAATATTGTATTAATTATGTGTTTATTAATTACGTGCTTAACATAATTGCAATAACTAGATCCAATATCCGCTGCGTACTCGTAGAGGTTAATGGTTAACTTGTTCTAAAATCCCAACAGTGGCATCACGAGTCAACTCGTTTTTGCGATTATGGGTTACACGTTTCTGATATTAATAAACATGTTTTAAAAGGGTTTGCATGAAACCTAGTTTAGTTATTAAGTTTTATTTTAATTTTGGCACTTACATGCATACTTGTCAATTTTAATAAATAATAACTAGTCACACACAAATTAAAATTATATTGATAATTAGAATTAATTTGTTAATTAGAATTTAATTTACATGTGAATTATAATTACCTTGATAATTAAAATTAAATTGTTAATTAAGAATTACATGTTAAATTATAATTACTTGCTAATTAGAATTAAAAGTTAATTTGTATTTATTAATTGTTAATTAGAATTATTGTGATAATTAGAATTACATATTGATTAAATACATATATTGCGTAATTACTTGTTAATTGAGATTGTCATGTTTTTATGTGTTTTTCGGGCCACAAGACCCACTCAATTGCTTTTCTAAGTGATGTATGGGGCGATCTAGGTACTGCATCCTAGTGACGGTCTTATGGTTCTCCGTTTGGGGAAGACTCGCAAGAGGACTCGGAACAATATGTGGTTATTTATATTAATGTTTATGCTTGTATGTTTGTGATTCCTATATGTGCATTATTACTTGCTTTGACACCTAATTGTATGCAATATGGAATAATACATATCGTAACCATAACATTAATATCGGTCTTTATTTACACGCCAAAATACCATGCTCATTGTGACCTGCTATTTGATTCGTGGAAAATTGTTTTTGTAAAATAAAGTGACCTAATATATGAAACACGTTTTCAAGAATTTAAAAACTAGACGCTATGGACACTTGGGATGTACGGCTCACCCACTATAACAAACTAGAAAGGGGGTTTAAAGAAGTGAGCACAGTCTCACTGAAAGGATGTCTAAGGTTATGCTTCATCGCTTACCTGGTCCTCTGCCTCCCTGTGCGTTCGATTGGAGCTACCGTGAACCATGATGATCACTACAGTGTCATTACCAAAAGTTTTTAAAATTAGTGTTACAAAGTTGTTTTGCATGCTTCTTTGTACACGACTTTTACCACATTTATGTGTGCATACCTATTTGTTAATATTAAGTCTATGCCACCCAACTATGGACACGTGCACTTGGATTGACTTCTCTGGTCAGACCTAAGGGCCTTTCCAACCCATGGTAATTATTTTTCACTGGTCAGACCTCTGGTTATTTTTACACGTTCATACTTGGTCGACTTATATCGAGTTAACCTGGTCAGACCTCGGACCCGAGGCATAAGATGAGAACTAAACATGCTTTTGACATTATTACTCGATACTAATGCCTTAAACAGTCTCATAAATCTAAGAGTTACATTTTGCAATTAACGCTCGTCGCTTACCTCTTGTCCCAATTTTTATACACTGGTCAGACCTATGGTAATTAATGGGGTTGCAAGTTGGATCTTAGTCTTATTAGTAATTAATTGGGTAGTTAATTCTTTTAAGAATGTAATTATCGAAAATACTAGATTTGAACTTTTTATGTTCTGATTAATTGTGTTATTGCAACATAATTCGTAAACAAATTTGTTTTTCTTTGAAAGACAAACTTAGTCTCTTTTCCTAGTAAGAGTGAGACTTATACCTATCTTTTCTCCTTAGTTGACAAACTAAGATAGGATTACTAATTGGTAAACTCATTAATGATCTTTCATTACCCTTTTGTGGTCTAGAGTTAATTGAAAGATAGAATATTTTGTGTAACTGGAAACAATGTGTTTAGAGCTACCAAAATAAATAACATCCTACACTTGTCACGATGTATGAGTTTAAACCGCAAAGAGTAAAGGAATTACTAGCATAATTGCTAGGTAATCTTCTTGGACTCTTATTGTTCCTAAAGTGCTAATTACCCTTGGGGCTATGTAGACGATAAAGAAGGAATTGCATGCTAAAGATTCAAGTTAATTGAATAAAGAATGGCTAGTCCATTGTCTGCATGAGTAGAACTTCATATACTCTGTTCAATACCTAAGTACATGCTACTCGTATGCATTTGAAGAGAATAGGAAAGTATGTAAAACTGCTATATGTTTTCTACTGGAAATGTAACACTTACAATGTTGACAAATCCAGTGGGAGCAGTTGCATTTTATTACTGAAATATCATTCATGTAATGTGTCAATTTCAGTGGGAGCTACGGGATTTATTTCCTGTTAGTCACCCATATCATTTCAAACTAGCTTTGAAATAATCTATTACTTTCCGAATATGAACAACCATTGCTTAAAGAAATATTGCATTTTGTTTTATAAGATAACTTGTCTTCCTGCTGTCGCTTCCTGAAATGTTATCTATAGAATAATAATCCACAATTCTTTATTAAAGGCTATGGTTCTACAACTACTTATGATCTCTATGACATAATCATATTGTTTGAATAATCAATCACGTGTTGTTTGTTTTCATAATATGATGTTGTACCTTTCACAAGTGGGAGAAATTTCAAAGTGTGTGCAAGGAACAACAATATTATTGGTATCTCTTGACCGCAAGGTAAAGGAAACTAATAATTCTACTAGGACTTAAACACATTAGATGTTTAATGCCCTACTACATGTAAATAAGAATTCTACTAGGACTTAAACACATGAGATGTTTATTGCCCTACTACATTCTAATAATGATTCTACTAGGACTTGAACACGCTAGATGTTTGTTGCCCTACTACATTCAAATGTCATGATATAGTGTAAAGATACTTCAACATTTGACTACATGTTTTAGTCAACATAATTATGGTTATATGATAATGATCATAATTCTGAAGTATAAAATTAACTTGAAATCACTATAGAACTCAATAGTTTGCGTTCATGATTACTTTTGTTAGTATAATTATGCTTACATGTTAAGACATAATTATAAAGTCCTTGAATTAATCAATGAATTATAACATAAAGTATATATAGTAAAATTGTTATGTCTTCTAGTTAACACAAAAACATAAGGCCTTTGAATTATTCAAAGACTTATAATGCATTATTGAAATGTTCTGTTTTCTTGTAAACACATGAACATATAATACTTGAACAGTTCTGTCTTCTTGTGAACACATGAACGTAAGGTTCTTGTATTGTTCAATGAATATACATTATTGCATGCGCTTGGTTCGTAAATACTTTATATGCAATTTGGCTCGACCCAATTGACAAGTATTTGGTCCAAAGAGAATTAAGTTATCTATAGAATTCTGATATAGTTTCACAATTCTAATAACTCATAGGATACCACTTCATTATGGTATCTCTAATGTGTTGGATCAAATCTTATTCATATAGTTTGGTTCACGATAGATTTAATTGCTCTACCTCCAAAACATATCAAGGTTAGAAATTGCGTGTGTCATGGATACACTCAATAGAGTTCAAACCTAGAAGGTATTCAAGACAACCTATAACTGAAAACCCTAATTCATTAGGGATTTGAGGTTTTACCACTCAAACAAATTGAATCATAAACCCTTTTGGTTTTTTGGTTTTTTGATTTTTCTACACTTCCTAGCTTGAAGATTGTAGTTTTGGTGTTCTTCCTAGCTTGACGAAATACAAAACTATTGCTAGAGCTTTTGGTTAAAGAGTGATACTAAATTAGAGTTTTTCTATAAACCCTAATTTGAGTAGTTGGAAGGAATTCCATTATGTCTTGATTTAAGTTCTGAATTTGTTAAAATCTTATGAAGCATTTTATTAACGAATCTAGAGATGAGAACTTAAAATGTATTTTGTGGTTCCCAATAAAGAACAAATTCATTGTTGCTTAAATACTAAGTATTTAGAGAATTGTCTCTACTTACAAAAGTAAGTGGGAGCATATACAAATCTCAAAGTTATTTGAGAACAAAATACTTAACCTTCTAAAATCCACTTATTAATGTCATACTAAGGTTAAACATGAAAATGTTGACCGAAGTATAATGATTACTCTCATTCATAAATCCGAAAGGATGCCTCATCACTTGAGTGATATTTTTAATATCATTGCTGAGGAATATAAGTTAGAAGATTGTTGTAAATCAGCTAACTACTAAAATATATTATCACATCTTGAATCTGATAAATGTTTTATAACTATGAATGATAAGATGCAGTCCTTAAAAGGCAAATCGAGTTTTGAGCTTGATGATTATTTTGCCTAACAGTTAACCTATGAGGTTGGAATGAGTTTCTTTTGAAGAAAGACTCACAAGGACACAATTGTATACATATTAATGTTTGGCATTTAATAAGAAGTTTTTAATCATACTTATGCAATTGACTATGATTACATTTTCTTATATAATACATGCATTAATTATATAAAGATATTTAATTGTCATACATGTGATTTGTATGTGGAATATGACAATTAAGATTTTATAACTGTTTTTTTATGATTACCTTTTGCGAGGACGGTGTGTAATCAAAAAGGTTATAAATTTATATTATTTTTATGTAGTATACAAAATTTGAGCTATCCATTTTTTGGATTGGATCATGTATCTAAGAGCTGAGATCTTGAATTTAATTACAACATGATTCTGATTAAAATAAGACAACTCTTGAGTACATCAGACATTGAGTGGGAGCATTGTGTTTTTCCTTAAAATTTACATGTTGAGGATATCATTCTATTTAAGCTATATATTGATCCTTAAGCTTGGAATGAAACTTCACTTGGAATTTAGGGAATAAAATAAACAACATTGGAATAAATGTTTAACTGGAATAAACAAATGCGGAAAATTAAGTCTGACACAAATGCAATATATCATTCAAGCAAGTCTTCAATGATATATTTCACTTGGAATAATTTACATGGATGGAAACCTTGTGTTTTTAAACTAAGGGTTTATCATGTATATATTATATTGTGTATAAGACTAGTTGTTGTTTTTGTACAAGAACAAAATGAGCTGACAACAACAATATCTAATTGAGAGTGTTTAGATTATTGTTTTTTATAAATGTTTACGAATTATAAAGCATAGTATTGTATAAGTACAAATGATGCTAGAGGATTATTAATACTAGTTGTAGTAGGATTTTATCATTTATGAAAAATCTGCTAACTAGCTATGCTCAACATAGAGCGTTGTTGCATTACACATTAATGAATGAGAATACTTTACACTTTTAGAAACTGTAAAGATGACTGTCAGTATGTCGTTGATTTCTAATACCTCATGCAAGGTAAGACGACGTCTCCATACTATAATTCTTGCAATAGTATGAGCATATGAGATAAGACACTCATCTTATATTTCAAATCACTCACTATATGTGATTTTTGAAACAAGTATTCGGAAAGTTTACTCAGATAACTATTTAGTTTTTCTTGTAAAAGAAAGGTTGATAATGTTGGAAACATTAGGATTCAACTTACTAAATGAGTTTTCATGCATATCTGTTTTAGTATTTGGATAATTGGGATTGATAGACAATTTTTACTTTATGATGAATAAAGATACTAGGTATTTGTTATTCATTCATATAACAATTGTTATCCTATATTTGCATGTTTAATCCTTGAGTAATTTTATTATTCTAGATATGTCCATTGTCGGTTAACAATATGGGAATATTGTTATGATAAGGCAAATGTGAGTGTTGGTTATAATTCTAACGAGAATTCGGATTGTTCCCACCAAACTCATATGTATTCACTAGAGATGCATATTGGATTCCCCAACTTTCAAACATTTACTTTTGGATCCTTGTCATAAGTAAAATATTGAAAATGGTTTGTTATCTTCATCCTTAGACTTGAGATACAAGCAAGTTCTGTTATGTGTGGATATCATTTTTTGTAAGTATACGCAAAACGCTATCTGAACAAGGTAGTTATAAAAGCTATATTTCGAAGTGATGTGAAGCAGCATCCACAACACTTGTAGTCAATAAAGGATTTGTTACTCCACTTGATATGTGCAGAAAGATACCATGGCGCCTCTCCAGATTTAATCAGATAACTGTCTGGCCGGACCCAAAGGGTAATACAAGATGATTCTTGATTACATTTGGTATATCTGAATTAAAATCTATAACGAGATTCTAAATGGTTAAACTATATGGAATGATTTGAGATCCATAATCCATGGTTTAACGGTATCTATAACAAAGGATGATTAGAGCAAGACATTGAATGACCATGCTACTGAGAAACTTTTACGAAACTATTCTCTCAGACACTTTTAGTTAAAAAGCGAGTGAGAGCGTTTGCTAGGCGTTTTCGTCGTTAGTTTTGTGTGCCATTCGACACTCCAACTCCCAAGTGGGAGCTGTTGGTTTGTGGGAGTTATAAAAACACGTAAACGACTAGAAGTGTGTGAGTCGATGGGGGCACACACGTTAAACACGAGAGTACGTGATGAACGTTATAATTACTTGAATATATTGACCCGTTTATGCATGCACGTGACCCGATCCTATTACACGACCCATGGGCAATTTTAGCTTTCAATATGGGTCGGATGGTGAGCCTTGGGCCTAGACCACCATAAACGATCGGGTGGTGTTGGGTTTGTAGCTTGGTGCGCAAGGTTTGAGCCCAAGAGTATACTCAGTTGATGAGACTATATAAACAAACATAACATTGCATTAAAAGGGACGGCTAAAAACTATCCCTAACCGAATACTTAATAATCGGTTCCTGTCCCACTCACATGCATAAGAAAGAAAGGATTGGCTTGTTTTTATGTCCTGCGAATATCAATGAAAACCACATGTTGCATGATAATCATGATGTACATGCATTATGAGTATGTATGATATTCCATGCATAGAATTCTATGCACATTCCCTTTTATTAGTTACTGAAATAGTATATATATATTCAATAAAAGGGTTTGTTTCGTTTGACGCAAGAAGGAAAGGATAAAAGCAAAGTTGTTCGTTTTGTTAGTGGTATTCAAGTAATCAAGGGGTTGATTGTTTAAACGTTCTCGACTAGCGTCTAATCGAACGTATTTGGTTTAAGTGTTTGTGTGTGATACTCTTCGAGGTATCTATTTTAGATACTTAAGGTTTCGTTAAGGTTTATTGTTGCGTTACTAGAGATCAATTGCCAAGCAAGGTTAGCTTTTCTATATCCCTTTTAATTAATTAATATTGTATTAATTATGTGTTTATTAATTACGTGCTTAACATAATTGCAATAACTAGATCCAATATCCGCTGCGTACTCGTAGAGGTTAATGGTTAACTTGTTCTAAAATCCCAACACATTCAACATGATTTGATCATATTCAGATTTCGAACGCTTATCATATCAGTAAACGAGAAATACAATAACGCCTTAGTGTTCATGTATTAAGGTTGAATTACTTAGTTCCATGCCTTTCGAAAACTTATCTTTGTGTTTCTGTTGTACTTTTGTTATTGATAACTAGTTATAATTATAAATTTTACTAAAACATAAACATTATCGATTGTTATATAATATAAATTTTGTCAAAAAAGTTAATGACGAAATGCGCTTTAGTACCGTAGAATTCCAGTTTATGAGGTGTACAACATCATAAACCAAATTTTAAAGTACTAAGATTCATTTTATCCTAAATTAACCTATTGTTTATGCTTTTACATATATACTCACATTTGGTTACAACCTGCACGATTGTGGGACAATTGATACCCTTTTCAAACCTTTATAAGTTCTGACATCTATAAATGTATTTTTAAAGTTGGATGACTTTTTGATTTGATTGACTAAAATAGTAATCATGCCTACTTTGCTCTGCGTTAAGATTGAAGTATTTAGTTTATGATTTACTGTTAAATGAGGGATTAATGGTAGATTTCCTCTTTAGCTAGTTTACATTCTCTATAGAAGCGAAATATTTGATTTGGTGTTAAGTGATCCTCAATTCTAAAGTCTATTTAGATAGTTTACATTGTGGATTTGTCGTGCAACTAGAAAATGATGCTTACTCTTACTTGTAAGGCGATCATTGATGAATCATGATAAATAGAGACCGTCACGGTTCTCATAATCGTCTACTTGCTGCTTACTTCTATGAAAATCCAATGTAGGTTTCGAATGAGACGATCACTATACACGCATTGTCCGAGATGTAATTGATGATTCTTCGTATTTTCAACTAACTAATGATTGTACGGGAAGAGTGGCATTTCCGTATTGATGAAGTGTACCTCGACAATTAATCAATTGGCATACGACACCGCTCCTGATGCTCTAGAAAAATATTTGCAAACACGTGCGAAAAATTTCCATGATTCTCTTGAATATTTCTGTAAAGTCATTATGGAGACCTACTTACACTCATATCGAGAAACTCTATGCATATCACGAGGGAGAATATGTTCTTGATTTGGTTAACTTATCATGTACATATGCTATTTGTAATAAGTAATTTTGAGGGTGTTTGAGATTCTTCTTATCAGTTGCTTATAAACTGAAAATAGTTGATAAAAATTGGTTTTAGTAATGAATAAGCAAATCCCATAAGACCACAAATCATCATAGAATTAGTAAAGTCGATTCACTTTAACATCTATTATTCATTGTAATATCATACGATTTTTGCTTTATATAGCCGATTATAAGTTAGTTAAAAAATGGATAAAGTATAAGTTTGTTTGGAAAAATGCTTTATACAGCCGATTATAATTTTGTTAAAATTTGGATAAAATATAAGTTTGGTAAAAAAATGGATAAATAAGTAAATAGACTAGAATTCGTTTTAGTCCAAATTAAACCTGGGTGTATACCTGTATATATATACATCTTTAAGTTTACAAACTCCACCTATGTAGGATAGCTGATAATAATATTAGTTTGTCAAAAATAGATAAAATAAAGACAAAAACTTTTGCTTTATATAGCCGATAATATTATTAGTTTGTCAAAAATAGATAAAACAAAGATGAAATGTATTTTAATCAGCGTACTTGCGTCCGGAAGTAGTTATGCTACTTCGCCACCCAAGTAAACGGACTAGAATTCATTTTAGTCCAATCTAATTTTGTATATGCCTATTTTGGTTTACAAATACCACCTATATGGGATAGTTGGAGAACTTTTCAAACTCTCATAATTTCCAACATTTATAATGGCACTTGAAACATGGACGACCTTTTTTTAAGTTCAACAACATAAATATGTGAAGTCTTGTTTGCTCTTCTCTAATAAGATTGAGGGTGAAGGCTGAGAATACGTAACAAACTTTCTCAAATATACCGATGTACGTAACATACTTATTTTATTACTTTTGTACGTAATATACTTTCAAATTTGGAACATTGTACGTAATGTGACCGGTAACTAACAAGTTACCAGGTCAAAAGTTTGAAAAATGACATAAATGGTCCCTGTGGCTTGTGTTGACTTTCACAGGTCATCCATTGACTTTATTTTCGTCCGTTTTTCTTACGTTTTGTCCGTTTTTGTTCCGTTTTTGTCCGTTTTTCTTACGTTTTGTCCGTTTTTATCGGTTTTCATCCGTTTTTCTTACATTTTTCTTAATTTTTTGTCCGTTTTTCTTACGTTTTGTCTGTTTTCTTTCGTTTTTGCCAGTTTTCATCCGTTGTTCTTACATTTTGTCCGTTTTCCTTATGTTTTTATCAGTTTTTGTCCGTTGTTCTTACGTTTTGTCCGTTTTCCTTAGGTTTTATCAGTTTTTGTCCAGTTTTCTTACGTTTTGTCCGTTTTTCTTACGTTTTTGTACTCTTTAAACATATTGAAAATTTTTTCCAAAAAAAAAAAAAAAACAATTTGAAAAAAAAATTCCAAAAAAAAAAATTGGAATTTTTTCCCAAATTTGAAAAACAAAATTCCAAAAATTTTTAAATTTTTTAAAAAATCTTGAAAAATATTCTTCAAATTTTTATAAAAAATCTTCAAAAAATATTTTTTTAAAAAACATATTTTTTTTTTAAATCTTAAAAAGTTGGAAATTTTCAAATTTTTTAAAAAATATATTTGAAAAATAATTTTTTTTATTCAATTTTTTTGAAATTTTGTATTCAATTTTTTTTTGAAATTTGAAATTTGAAATTTTTTTATTTTTTTTCGGAAATATTTTTTTTCCTATTTTTTTTTTTTCAAAATTTTTTTGGAATTTTTTTTTTAAATTTGCGAAAAAATTCTAATTTTTTTTTTCTTTTTGGAAAAAATTTTCAATATGTTTAAAGAGTACAAAAACGTAAGAAAAACGGACAAAACGTAAGAAAAATGGACAAAAACTGATAAAAACATAAGGAAAACGGACAAAACGTAAGAACAACGGACAAAAACTGATAAAAACATAAGGAAAACGGACAAAACGTAAGAACAACGGACAAAAACGGATGAAAACTGGCAAAAACGAAAGAAAACAGACAAAACGTAAGAAAAATGGACAAAAAATTAAGAAAAATGTAAGAAAAACGGATGAAAACCGATAAAAACGGACAAAACGTAAGAAAAACGGACAAAAAAGGACAAAACGTAAGAAAAACGGACGAAAATAAAGTCAATGGATGACCTATGAAAGTCAACGCAAGCCACAGGGACCATTTATGTCATTTTTTAAACTTTTGACCTGGTAACCTGTTAGTTACCGGTCACATTACGCACAATGTTCCAAATTTGAAAGTATATTACGTACAAATGTAATAAAATAAGTATGTTACGTACATCGGTATATTTGAGAAAGTTTGTTACGTATTCTCAGCCTTCACCCTAAGATTGAAGTATTTGATTTTTGTTTACTTGTAATCCAAGAGATTTGTGGTCCAATTCCAATTAGGCATTTTTATTATGTTTTCAAATGTGTTTCTAAGTGGATAATATAAAGACATCTATTATATATTATAATATCATATAACTATTGCTTTATATAACCGATAATAATATAAGTTTGTTAAAAAATGGGTAAAATAAAGACGAAATGTATTTTAATCCGCTTATTTTTGCTTTATATAGCAGATAATAATATAAATTTGTTAAAAAAATAGATAAAATAAAGACGGAATGTATTTTAATCCGCATATTTTGGCACCTAAGTAATCCTACTACTTCGCCACCAAAGTAAACGGACTAGAATTCATTTTATTCCAAATGAATCTTGTGTATATACCAATATATATATACCTATTTTGGTTTACAAACTCCACCTATGTGGGATAGTTGCAGAACTTTTCAAACTCTCGTAGGTTCCAACATTTATAAGGACAGTTGAAACTTCAATGACATTTTTGAGTTTAAGGTACACTTAGATTTTTTAGGTCAAATTTGAATATTATTTTTCAGATATGAATTTGTTCTTACTCTATACAGATATTTAATAGGGCAACTTGCAATAAAAAGTACTATTATATTGTCACTTCATTTTTTACAGAAATTATACAACAATGTAATGAACATTTACGTTTTTGTCGTTTGTATGCAATGGTTACTTATTTTTACCATTTTTGTATATATGACACAACTAACCAGTCAACTCTTATATAGTATTTGACAAACATGAAAAGTTCATTACATTTTCGTACAAGTTAGTCAAAAGTCAATCGGTTAGACCTTATAAGTCAAAGCATACCTCTTTGATGTTATAACCAACTGTTGAAAGTCAGGTTGTCAAAATCGCGATCCTGCTCGTAGGATCGTACGATCCTACGATCCTACACACAAAAAACGATCAGGATCTTAACAAGATCGTAATCCAGGTAGGATCGCAGCAGGATCGTAGGATCGCACGTAGGATCGTAGGATCGGATCGGATCGTATAGGATCGCCTATTACTAGATTTTTTTTTTTTTTTTTTTTTTTTTTTAAGTATAAGCTCATGTCTTAAAGCCCAATGACTAAGAATTTTTCAAAAAAATTATTATTATTGTGCTTTTAATTAATTGTCTCTTGCAAGATTAATGAGTGTAAAATCATTATGTTTTTATAGACTATTTAGAAATAGTTTAGATGTGTCTTTTTGGGTTTATTATGAAAAACGATTTCGTAATTTTTAAAATGTCAGAAGCTTGTTTTTGAAGTAAAATATCTACATAGTTTATTTGGTCATCAAAAAAAATTTTGGTTGCCCATTATAAATTATGCCGTTCCATTTTCAGATACAATTCTTTTATCTTTTTACATTAATCTATATATTGTAACAAAAAATTACAGAATCACGTGCTAATAAATTAATATTATCTTTTTGCATAAATGTTATCACGAAAAACCTATAATAAAAAGACATTAAAATAAGAAGTAGGTGCACCGTGCACGTATGTAGTAACTTTGTCCAAATTTGCATTGCAATATATCTAATATTCTGCTACTACGTTACTTGAACATACAACTTTTTCTTTTATCATCTATTTAGATTCGTTTATCATATGAAATATAAAACTACAACCCCTATACAAAAATATATACATTTTCATAGGATCTTACGATCCCGATCCGATCCTACGATTACGATCTTGCAAAGTCGGAAACGATCCTAGGTAGGATCCCGATCCTGACAACCTGAAAGTGATCAAATATCTACATTTGCAGTTAAAATTATCTGTTGTAGCTACACCAAATTCTGGAACGTGGATTAACGAGCTTAAATCTGGCCTATCTCAATTCTCATCCACCACCGGAGGGTTAACCATATATCGTATTTGCTAAAGATTTGTGGGGCAAAGACCTGGCTGCTATAAAGTTTGTTGTTTGAGTTAAGTTTATTTTCATGACTTTTATATGAATTTTTTTTACATGAACTAAATATCGCCAATTAGTGTCTTTGTTTCCCCATCGGTAGATTGCAACTGCTAATTATATGTCATTGACAGAGACAACAACAACAACAATAGCATGTCATGTAAATTTTGCTGATTGCCAATAATTTGTTTTCTCTTACTATGTTTAGTCTTTGTTATATGTGACGTGTTGAAAGCGCCAGTTATGGTTTGTTAGTAAAAAGTTTTCCGTTAAACAGAAATATTTCATTGCTTTTATCCTAAACATTTTTTTTAACAAAATTTATATTATATAACATTTATTGATTGTTATATAATATAAATTTGTTTAAAAAAATTTGGTGATGAAATGAGCTTTACCTCTCAGAATTTCAGTTCACGAGGTGTATAACGTCGTGAACCTAGTTCGGAATAACTAAAATTCATTTTATCCTAAATTATCTTATTGTATATGCTTTTACACATATACCCACATTTGGTTACAACCTCCACCAATGTGGGACAGTTGCGATCCTTTCCGTTTTCAAACATTTATAAGTTCCGACATCTATTAGAGCATGTACAATGGTTAACGCCGAATTCGGTGTTATTCGGTGTTAACCATTGGGAGTTCGGTGTTATTCCGGTGTTAACACACCAACGCCCGTTATTTGGGTTTTTTTTTTTTTTTTTTTTTTTTTTTTTTTTTTTTTTTTTTTCCTAAATGAGGGTTGTTTTTGTAAATTGTTGGTGAGTTAAAGTTTAACTTGGGAATGCTATGATTGTCGGTGTTTTTTTGTTGAGTTAATGTGAAATGTTAAAGCTGATGTGGCGCAGACGTTACACGGTGTTAAAGTCTAACTTGTGTTATTAATGAGAGTGCTCTTACTGTATTTTTAAGATTGAAGTATTTAGTTTTTGATGCACTTGTTAGAGGGCAAATCATTTGAAAATGTACTTAACTTGCCACTTTTTATGGTTGTGTGTAGCTATTTTTATTTTTTCACATTCTATTAATAAACATGCATCGTTAGTCCTTTATGTGTACCCGTTACCTGCTAAACATGCATCGTTAGTCCTTTATACTAACGGCCGTTAATAAATAACTTAAAATTTGGTTTTCTTACGCTAAACTTGCATCGTTAGTCCGATTTTCTATGTTTTCGTCCGTTTTTGCACGTTTTCGTTCGTTTTTGCACGTTTTCGTCCGTTTTTGCACGTTTTTGTCCGTTTTTATACGTTTTAATCCGTTTTCATTCGTTTTTACACGTTTTCGTCCGTTATACCACGTTTTTTTTCGTGTTTGCACGTTTTCGTCCGTTTTTACACGTTTTCGTCCGCTTTTTATACGTTTTCTTCCGTTTTTACAAGTTTTTGTTCATTTTTACACGTTTTCGTTTGTTTCAACACATTTTTATTCATTTTTGCACGTTTTCGTCCGTTTTTACACCTTTTCGTACGTTTTCGTACATTCTTATCCATTTTTAGTTGTACAAAAGACGCATAGAAACATACAAAAACGTATAAAAATATATTAATTATTGGTTTTCTTACGTTTTCATCCGTGTTTCCACGTTTTCGTCCGTTTTTCCACGTTTTTGTTCGTTTTCGCACGTTTTCGTCCATTTTTGTACGTTTCGTCCGTTTTTCCATGTTCTCTTTCGTTTTGTACGATTTAATCTCTTTTACATGTTTTCGTTCATTTTACACGTTTTGTCCGTTTTAACACGTTTTCGTTAGTTTTTGCACGTTTTCGTCTGTTTTCGTACGTTTTTGTACATTCTTATCCGCTATTAGATGTACAAAAATGTATAAAAAAGTATAAAATGTATTAATGATTGGTTTTCTTATGTTTTCAATCGTGTTTACACGTTTCGACTGTGTTTACACGTTTTCGTTTGTTTTTGCACATTTTTGTTCGGTTTTGCGCGTGTAAAAATAGACGAAGACATGTAAAAAAAATAAATAAAACATATGAAAACAAGTAAAAACGAACGAAGTTGTAAGAAAACCAACAATTAATACATTTTTATATGTTTTTTATAGCTAAAAATGGATAAGGATGTATAAAAATAGACGAAAACGTGCAAAAACGGACGAAAACGTGTAAAACGGAAGAAAACGTGCAAAAACGAACGAAAACGTGTTAAAACAGACGAAAACATGTAAAAACAAACGAAAACGTGTAAAAACGAACGTAGACATGTAAAAACAGACGGAAATGTGCAAAAAAGGACGAGAACGTAAAACAACAGATAAAAACATGTAAAAACGGACGAAAACATGTAAAAACGAATGAAAACGTATAAAAATGGATAAAAAGTAAGAAAACCAGTAATAAATACGTTTTATACATTTTTGTATCTTTTTGTACATTCCTATATGCTTTTATATACCTAAAAATGGATAAGAATGTACAAAAACGTATGAAAATATGTAAAAACGAACAAAAACGTGAAAAAACGGACGAAAACGTGCAAAAACGAACGAAAACGTGCAGAAACGGATGAAAACGTGTAAAACGGGCAAAAACATGTAAAAACGGACGAAAACATAAGAAAACCAATAATTAATACATTTTTATACGTTTTTGTACATTTATATACATCTAAAAACGGATAAGAATGTACAAAAACATACGAAAATGTGTAAAAATAGACGAAAAAGTGCAAAAATGAATGAAAACGTGTTAAAACGGACGAAAACATGTAAAAAACGAAAACGTGGTGAAAACGTATAAAAACGGGCTAATACGTGAAAAAACGAACGAAAACGTGGAAAAACGCGCAAAACCGAATGAAAACGTGTAAAAACGGACGAAAACGTAAGAATACCAAATTTTAAGTTATTTATTAACGGCCGTTAGTAAAAAGGACTAACGGTGCAAGTTTAGCGTAAGATAACTAAACTTTAAGTTATTTATTAACGACCGTTAGTATAAAGGATTAACGATGCAGTATTTGCAGGTAACGAGTACACACAAAGAACTAATGATGCAAGTTTAGTGATAGAATGTGGAAAAAAAATAGCTGCATACAACCATAAAAAGTGGCAAGTTAACTACATTTTCAAGTGATTTGCCCAATGTTAGACGAGTCCTACTACTGGAATGCCACCAAATGGCCTAAAATGTACTCAAACGCTTACAACATTCGAATAAACATCCGATAGCTTGTGCTCGAAAGTCTACCAACCCACAGAAAGCAAAACTCAAATAATTTGATGAAAAAAAGGACAATTATGTTATGATTGTCCATAATGGTTTAACAAATAATACAAAGACCAAACGTATAAATTATAAAAAGAAAGAAAAAAAAGAAAAAGAAAAAAAGGATTGGTAATTGTAAGTATAAATTATAAAAGAGAAAAACTTACCTTTGTGTTTCTGTTTTACTTATGTTATTGATAACTAATTTTAATTATAAATTTTATTAACACATAAACGTTATTGATTGTTCTTTTTTTAAAGTGAAACTTCATAGATACTCAATTGTAGAAAGTCTTAAACACTAATCATAGACATCCCTATGTCGTGTTAAAAGACCCCTGATTAAACATAAAAGCGATACTAGACACTAATACTTTAATAGCATTTAAATTTGAAATTTGCTACATCCACATAAAGTTTACACAACAAATTTTCACTCGTTGACATGTCAGCAGATGATTGGTTTTATGTTAAATCCACATCTCAAAAGAAACCAATCACCCGCTGACACGTCAGCGAGTGAAATTTTTTTATGTAAACTCATAAAACCAATCATCTGCTGACATGTCAACGAGTGAGAATTTGTTGTGTAAACTTTATGTGACCCTAGCATGCCTCTTTAAATTTACATACAACTCTAGAATTCACTACTTCTACTCTACCATTCTTTTCATCTTTACGTTCCATTTCATCTCCACACTTTTAACTGCCATTGAATCTTTCACTTGCAAACTCATCATCTTCAGTTTTACAGTTTCTTTTATTGTTTGACACAACTCTGTTTCACTTCTTTTATCCTAGCATTATTTTCAGGGCCGGTAAATGAATTTGGAAGCCCTGGGCGAAAATTAAAAAGAGGGCCCATCAAAACTAAAAAAATATATATACTTAAAGGTGTGCATAAAAGGTGTTCATTTATAATAATTTCTTATAAAAAGGCATCTTAATGACATTTTATTTATTGTAACAAGATGGGTTGCATTTAACTAATGAAATTTACAAAGAATATGCATTCAGACATATACGTAGGGGTGGCACTTTCTGACCCGACACGAAACCCGACCTGAAACCGAAACGAAAGTTAACAGGTTCGGGTTGTGCTAAATAGATTTCGGGTGGGTCGACCTATCTAACATGTTTATTAAACAGCTCAGGTTGGGGTTGAGAATAAAATAAGCGGGTCGACCTACCAACTCATTTATGATTTTTTTTTCATAAACTCAAAATTAATTGGACAACTTGCAATAAAAAGTAATATATTGTCACTTCATTTTTAGGGAAATTATACGACAATGTAATGAGCATTTACGTTTTTGTCGTTTCTATGTAATGGTTTACTTATTTTTACCATTTGACCTTGTATATATGACACAACTAACCAGTCAACTCTTACATAGTATTTGACAAACATGAAAAGCTTATTACATTTTCGTACAAGTTAGTCAAAAGTCAGTCGGTTTATTACCTTTTTGATGTTTTTAATAACTGATGGAAAGTGATCGAATCTCTACATTTGCAGTTAAAACTATCTGTTGTACCTACACCAAATTCTGGAACGTGGATTAACGAGCTTAAATCAGGCCCATCTCAATTCTCATCCACCACCGGAGGGTTAACGGTTAACCATATGTCGTATTTGCTAAAGATTTGTGGGGCAAAGACTTGGCTGCTATAAAGTTTGTTGTTTGAGTTAAGTTTATTTTCATGACTTATATATGAATTTTTTTTACATGAACTAAATATCGTCGATTAGTGTCTTTATTTCCCCATCGGTAGATTGCAACTGCCAATTATATGTCACTGACAGAGACAACAACAACAATAGCATGTCATGTAAATTTTGCTGATTGCCAATAATTTGTTTTCTCTTATTATGTTTAGTCTTTGTTATATGTGTGTACGAAAGTATAGGCAACAATAGATAAACAACAGAACCCTTATTCAGATCTAAGCTGCAATAGTCAGCTTAGATTAATAGTATCCAAATGTTACAAGATTAGATTAATGTCAATGAGACAATAATCATATGAATGTAAAGACAAGATAAGATCAGTGAAATGATCTAAGAGAAGAGAAGAGAGTGATACAAAAGACTGCACACTCAAGTGTATCTAACCCTAGAATAAAGGACTGATTAAATAGGGGATTAAGTTACACTAAGACCCCTCTAACGGCTATAATAATGAACTTCAGCAGAAACAATAAAATGAACTTCAGCAGGAACAAGAGAGGCTTCAGCAGAAATGATAATCTTGGAACTGTAAACCACTTATGCTTTGTCCATGTTAAACCCCTGTAATATGCCTGCAAAGAACATAGCTTGAAAGCCATTAGCAATTGATAGAGTGACATGTTTGCCACAGATTATTACCCCAAAATTTAACATTCCCCCTTAATCTGATGGGCAAACATATCAAACAATATCAATTTTTCACACAAAAATTTATGCTGATAGACAGAGAGGTTCTTTGTAAAAATGTCAGCAGTTTGGTTTGAAGATCCAATCTTTTTAGCATTTATAACACCTCTAGCAATTTTTTCCCTGATGAAGTGAACATCAATTTCAAAATGTTTTGATCTTTCATGGAAAACAGGATTGACAGCAAGTTGTAAAGCAGATTTGTTATCACAAAAAAGACTAACAGGAAGGTTGATATCAACTTTTAGATCTTTTAGGATTTTCTGAATCCAAATGATTTCACAAGCAGCAGTAGACATAGATCTATACTCTGCTTCTGTGGAAGATTTTGAAAGAGTGTTTTGTTTTTTACTTTTCCATGAGATTAAACAATTATTAAAGAAAACACAATAACCTGTAACCGATTTCCTGGTTTTCTTACATTTGGCCCAATCAGCATCACTATATCCTTTAAGATGATTTTCAGAGTTGCTGAAATTGTACCTTAGACCTTTTCCTGGAGCTCCTTTTAGATACCTCAGAACATTGAGGGCACATTCCAGATGAGATTTCAAGGGAGAATGCATATATTGTGCCAGACAATGAACTGAGTATGAAATGTCAGGTCTTGTATGGGTGAGGTAGATAAGTTTCCCAAGAAGCTTCTGATAACCAGTGATGTTGACAAGTAAAGGGTCATCATCAGTGGGAATGTATGGAAGCACAGAGTTGGGTTCCATAGGGGTGGACACAGGTTTGCACCCAAGAAGACCAAATTCTTTGAGGAGTTCAAGACAGTATTTTCTTTGGGAGAGACAGATGTCATTCCCAGTTTTTAAAACCTCAATGCCAAGAAAATATTTTAGATTTCCCAAGTCTTTGATATGGAATTTTGATTTTAGAAACTCTTTGAATAGGTTTATCTCATCAACACAGTTTCCAGTAAGAACTATATCATCCACATAAACAAGAAGAGCAATGAACTTGTCATTCTCTGTCTTGGTGAACAAAGAATGATCATTAACAGATTGGACAAAGTTGTTTTCCTTTAAAACACTGACAAGTTTTTCGTTCCATTTTCTGGGAGCTTGTTTTAGACCATATAGAGACTTGACAAGTTTACAAACTTTATTTTTATTGTTCTCATTACAGAACCCTTTGGGAATGGTCATATAGATATCCTCATCAAGGTCTCCATATAAGAAAGCATTGTTAACATCAAGTTGAAAAAGAGGCCATTTGTTTTTTACAGCTAAGGCAATAAGACATCTAACAGTAGACATTTTTACAACAGGGGAAAAAGTTTCATCATAGTCTATTCCTTCCCTTTGGTTGTAACCTTTAACAACTAATCTAGCCTTGTATCTATCAACTTCACCATTAGCTTTATATTTGATTTTAAAAATCCATTTGTAGCCAATAGGAGTTCTATTAGGAGGTAGATCAGTTATATCCCAAGCATGGTTTTCATTTAAGGTTTCAATTTCAGAATTCATAGCATCTACCCAATTACTATCAAGGATAGCTTCTTCATAACAAGTAGGTTCAATGCTTTTATTAAGACTAGAAGCAAAGCAGTAATTGTCTTTGTTAAGATTTGAGTAATTAACAACTTTTTCAACACCATATTTGACTTTTCCTTCAACAATAAAGTCATTTAGATTACTGGGCAACTTAGAAACTCTAGTTGACCTCCTAGCAGTAGTGGCTGGCAAGCCTCTTTCTTGTTCAGCAGGATCAGAAGATGTATCAGCAGAATCAGAAGATGCATCAGCAGGATGTGATTCATGTGATATGTTGCCCTCAGGGTGTGTATTATCATCTATAGATGTTGCAACTGGTTCATCAATCCTGGTGGGATGACTTACCACTGTGCTATCATCATAGGATGTCACTCTCCCTTCATCATTGGGACTTGTTTGTGAGTCAAAGAAATTTTTGTGGTTTAAATCTTTAGGCACATAAGTTTCAACAAAAGGTTTTGACACAGAATTTTTCATTTTGAATGGGAACACAGTTTCATAAAATTTGACATCTCTGGAATAAAAAATATTTTTTGTTTCTAGGCTCAAGAGTTTATAGCCTTTTTTCTCATTTGAGTAACCAATAAGAACACTTTTTTCAGATCTACTACCAAATTTGTCAGAAATGTTGAGAATGGTAGCATAGCATAAGCAGCCAAAGACTCTAAGGAGAGAGAGTGAAGGGTCATGCCCGTACACAAAGAAGAAGGGGGACTTGCCAGACAGAACTGAAGAGGGCAACCTGTTTATGACATATGCAGCAGTTAGAACACATTCAGGCCAAAGATATAGAGGTAATTCCCCCTGAAACATAAGGGATCTAGCAACATTAAGGAGATGCCTATGTTTCCTTTCTGCAATGCCATTTTGTTGAGGTGTATAAACACAAGAAGTTTGATGTAGAATTCCTTTTTCATGACAGAATTGTTGAAGTTTATTATTGACAAATTCTGTCCCATTATCACTTCTAAAAACTTTGACATTGTGTTCAAATTGATTTGATAGCATATGAGTGAAGTTAACAATGGAAACATAAACATCATCCTTCCCCTTAAGCATATAAACCCACACTGCCCTAGAATAGTCATCAACTATAGTTAAAAAATATTTATAACCATCTCTGCTAGTAATTTTATATGGTCCCCAAACATCAAGGTGAACTAGTTGACCAATTTTAGTGGATTTATGTTCACTTAGAGGAAATGGTTCTCTGGTTTGTTTGGCTTTATTACAAGTATCACAGAGATGATCAGTTTTAGATGAACTATCAAATTTAAGAGTGGGTCTAAGTATGTGTAGGACTTGGTCAGAGGGATGACCAAGTCTTTTATGCCAGAGATTTCTAGAGACATGACAAACAGATATGCAATTATTAGAGGTAATCTTACATGTAGAGTCTATATCAAAAATATATAACCCATTGTATTGTTTACCAATCCCCACAATCCTTTTTTGATGTAAATCCTGTATATAGCAATTAGATTCATTAAATCCAACAAACATCTTGTTGTCTCTAGCAATCTTATGAACAGATAATAAACTGACATTGTATTCAGGAACAACAAGAACATCAAAAAGGGTTAGGTCATTATTGACCTTTAAATCACCAATTTTAGCAATTAGGGCCTGAGTACCATTGGGATGTCCAACAGTTAGGCCAAGATTCGAAATGTTAACAACATTGATTAAAAAAATTTCAGACACAGTCATGTGCTGATTTGCACCAGAATCAACAATCCAACCAAGACTGATGTTTCCAGTTAAGGTTTTAGTGTTGTTGTTAAAAAACCTGCTGAAGTTCACATTAAACTTGACACTGCCATTAAAGAAGGTTCCTGAAAAATTTTTACCTGCCAAGTTGGCATTAGCAGATGACACATTGTTGTCATTGAGAAGACTCATAAGTCTTGAGAGCTGTTCATTAGATAAAGAGACAGGAGAATTGCTAGCACTATTATCAGTGACATGATTAGTTTCAGCAGAAACATTGTTACTGCTGAAAGGTTTACCATTAAAATTTCTCTTAACATATCCAGCAGGATATCCAACAATCTCATAACACCTATCAACAGTATGACCAGGCTTTTTGCAATTAGTACATTTGAGGTTCATATTTGGTCCTCTGCTATTAGAGCTGTTACCAGTGTTAAAACCAGAAACTTTGTTGTTAAAAACTCTTTTGTTATCAAAAAATTTTCCTCCATCAGAGGTTTTTACATTAAAAGCTGTAGCATTGGGTTTAGCAGAGCTATTCCCAGATGAAACATTCCTGTGAGATTCTTCTCCAGACACAACAGAGAAAGCAGTTTTGACATTAGGCAAAGGGTCTCTGGTTAAAATATTGCTTCTGATGGGAACATAGGAGTCATCAAGACCCATAAGAAATTGCATTAACTTGATTAGTTGATTGTGTTTTTCAAAATGTTTTGCAGCCTCACAAGTGCAGGGAGGCAAGCTAATCATACAATCAAATTGTTTCCATAAAGAATTAAGATTGTTATAGTAATCAGCTAGAGAGGACCCATTTTGACTAAGAGAGTTTATATTCTTATGCAGATTAAAAATAGCTGAACCATCAACTTTGTCATAGGTATCTTTAAGATCATTCCACATTTCATAAGCAGTTTTAGCATATATAGCACCAGCAAACAGTTCAGGACTAAGAGAATTAAGAATCCAAGTAACCACAACAGAGTTACAGGTATCCCATTGATTAGCAAGACTAGGGTTCGAATCATCTCTTATGCAAGTACCATCAATAAACCCTAACTTATTATGGTTCCTTAAAGCAAAAGTCATGGCCATATTCCATATTTTGTAATTTTCAGTTCCAGTGAGTTTAATAGTAATAATGGGATTGCCATTTGTATTGTTAGGATGCAAATACAAAGCATCACCAAAGACAAGACTTTTCTCAGTGGAAGAGCGACCAATATTATCATCACCAACAGCCATAATACAAACAATAAGATAGACAGATATAAGAAGAAAGGCAAGAAATAAGAAAGGCTTTATAATAAGAAACAACAAGCACTAAGCCTGTGGATTAGGATAAACCAGAGCAGGTATTCGTACCACTCAAAGGTGGCAGATCAAGATGTTAGTCTACCCGTTTGCACCCACAAGACTTAAGTACTGTATGTTTAAAGAGGAGGTAAGACTTAGACTTACAGAGAAATATGCAGCGGAAGAACAAATCACACTCACCCTAGATTTACTTAGTCTAGGGCAGATATGAAACAGAAGATAACCAGTGATTACGCCAACAGCAATAATCCCAAACCACACCTTTGTTGCTAAAGAGAATCAATGAGCCTAAGTCTCTGATACCATGTACGAAAGTATAGGCAACAATAGATAAACAACAGAACCCTTATTCAGATCTAAGCTGCAATAGTCAGCTTAGATTAATAGTATCCAAATGTTACAAGATTAGATTAATGTCAATGAGACAATAATCATATGAATGTAAAGACAAGATAAGATCAGTGAAATGATCTAAGAGAAGAGAAGAGAGTGATACAAAAGACTGCACACTCAAGTGTATCTAACCCTAGAATAAAGGACTGATTAAATAGGGGATTAAGTTACACTAAGACCCCTCTAACGGCTATAATAATGAACTTCAGCATAAACAATAAAATGAACTTCAGCAGGAACAAGAGAGGCTTCAGCAGAAATGATAATCTTGGAACTGTAAACCACTTATGCTTTGTCCATGTTAAACCCCTGTAATATGCCTGCAAAGAACATAGCTTGAAAGCCATTAGCAATTGATAGAGTGACATGTTTGCCACAGATTATTACCCCAAAATTTAACAATGTGGCGCGTTGAAAGCGCTAGTTATGGTTCGTTAGTAAAAAGTGTTCTGTTAAAAAGAATAAGTTCATTGCTTTTATCGTCATGGTTCAGTTTTATATGTTCTTACTGCTATGCTGTAGACTTAGAAATGATTATGATTTAGGTTATAAATATTTAGTAGATGATAATGATGATGAGTTCAATTGTGAACGACGGTATGCCAAAAAGTCAGACTAGACAAGTTGGGCAACAAGTTAAAATGAGTCGGGTGGGCAAGAGTTCAGCAGGAGTTAATCGTTATAGAACGGGTAAACAAGGAACGCCACTAAATGGCCTAAAATGTACCCAAACGGTTACAACATTCCAATAGACACCTGATGCTCGAGTCATACTACTGGAACGCCACTAAATGGCCTAAAATGTACCCAAACGGTTACAACGTTCCAATAAACACCTGATAGCTTGAGCTCGAAAGTCGACCAACCCACAGAAAGCAATAAACTTGAATAATTGATGAAAACAAAACTGACATTAATGTTAAGATGGTCAATAATGTTATACAAGATAATACAAAGACCAAACAAATAAAACCCCCAACCCCTTTTTCTTCATGATCTAAGAAAAAAAGAAAGAAATGCTAATTGTAAGTATAAATTATAAAAATAATTTACCTTTGTGTTTATGGATAACAAATTATAATATAAACTTTACTAAAACATAACATTATCGATTATTATATAATATAAATTTTGTTAAAAAATAAAAAGATTTAAAGGATAAAATGAGCCTTTGCACTTTCGGATGCAGAGACCTGAGGTCTATGACATCAGGGTACTAAGTTCCGAAGTACTAAAATTCATTTTATTCCAAACTAACCAATGTTATATGCCTTTACATATATACCTACATTTGGTTACAGCCTCCACCAATGTGGGACTGTTGAGACCCTTTCCACTTTTCAAACATGTATAAGTTCCGACATCTATAACTGTATTTTTTTAAAGTTGGATGACTTTTCGATTTCTTTGACTAAAATAGTAAAATAGTAATTATGCCCAATTTGCTCTTTTTTAAGATTGAAGTATTTGGTTTTTCTTTAATGTTAAAAGAGGGATTAATGGTTTACATTGTCATGCAACTAGAAAATGATGTTTAATCTTACTTGTAAGGCGATCATTAATGACTTATGCTCATTCTCATGACACAAAGTTATAAACTAAAAACTCACATAGATTATGACTAACAAACATATAGCTGAGAACGATGTTGATTAAATTATAGTAAGTATTAATTGTGTTGATGAGTAATTGTTCGGTAGCAGAAAACCAAATGTCAGTTAGGCTTTTTATCGGGTGGAAACTAACTAGTCAGTTTAGACTATTGTGTAAACAACATCAGTTATGGTATTACTGTGTAAAGAACAAAATTTGCTCAATCTTACTAGACATGACATTGATTCATTCTAGTGCCGGAAATGTGGTCATTCTAAAACAACATGCATATATTTTAACAGAAGTACGTGGTCGGTATCAAACAGGTTGATTGTTATGTTCTAAGTTTTGACATAGATTAATTTGTGCTAGTACTTTTCATTTTTATAGTAAGAAACCATAACAAACTTATTAAGAAAAACATCTATACACTTGCATAAGAAAATACAAATAAAAAAGCAATCTTATTTATATTATCAAAAATGTTAGTGTTTCTGTTGATGTTAGTCGTATGAACGGACCCACATGTATGCCGGGTGTGTGGCACGGGCTACAGCTTATTTTAGGTCACGAAGTGCAAAAAGATTTCAAAATTGTTGTTTTGTGGTATGTGTAACCCCCAAATTGTTTTTGCTACTTTCGTTTCTAACGGTGTAACTTTAGTTAGCCCAACATTTCTTCTGTGCAACACCCTCGTAAAAATTCTGGGTCCGTCCCTGGTTAGTCGTTGGACCAACCGACTCGTGGAGGAAGAGTATTGATGCCAAAGGTTAAAAAATGCCCGTTGGTTAATATATAGAAAAGATTTTTTTTTTGTACTGCTATTATGGACATATATGGAGATGGCTTTTGCGAAAACCTTCTCATACTGACGTCGAGAAACTCTATGCTTATCACGAGGGTGAATATGTCCTTTATTTGGTTAATTTATCATGTATATATGCTATTTGGAATAAGCAATTTTGAGGGTGTTTGATATTCTTCTTATGAGTGACGGACAAGAGATTTTCAAGAGGGTGTTGCACAAAATAATTGTTGGGCTAACTAAAGTTACATTGTAAGAAATGAAAGTAGCAAAAAAAATTATTGGAGGTTGCACAAACCAAAAATGGACAATTTTAAAGATTTTTTGCACTTCATGACCGAAAATCAGGTGTAGCCCGTGCCACACCCGACACCCTTGTAGGTCCTGCTTCTTATCGGTTGCATATAGACCGAAATAGGTATATAAAAATTGATGTTAATAAAGAATAAGCAATCCCAAACAGACCATAAATCATCATAGAGGTAGTAAGTTCGATTCACTTAAACATCTATTATTAATTGTAATATCATACAACTTTTGCTTTATATAGCCGATAATAATATAGGTTTGTTAAAAAAATAGAAAAAATAAAGACGAAATGCATTTTAATCCATGTTAGGGAGTGCTTTTGTGGTTGCACTACAAAAGCTAACCGTAAACGGACTCGAATACATTTTATTTCAAATTAATTTTGTGCATATACCTCTACATATATACATATTATGGTTTACAAACTCCACCTATGTGGGATAGTTAGAAAACTTTTAAAGCTCTAAGAAGTTCCAACAATTGTAACGACACTTGAAACTTTGATGACCTTTTTAAGTTCAATAACATAAATATGTGAAGTCTTGTTTGCTCTTTTCTAATAAGATTGAAGTATTTGGTTCTAATTTAGCTATAATACAAGAGATCCGTGGTCGAATCCACTTAGGCTTTATATTATGTTTTGAAATATGTTTCTAAATGGGTAGTAAATTACCTAAGTGGTCCTTTTGGTATGTATATATGGCAAAAGTTTAATATAGATCTCAAAGTTACCATAGATCCAATGAACCAATTATATTCATTCATTTTTTTAATAAAAACAAAAAAAATAAACTTTCACCTTATTTTAAAAATTAAATATCTCGCAAACCGTTAATCGTTACGCGAAAAAAAATCATACAATCGCGACGAGAATTAAATTATCTTTCTATAGATATGCACTTCTATATATTTTTAACGGTTTTTTTTTTTTTTTTTTTTTTTTTTTTTTTTTTTTTTTAAATTTCGGCCTAGAAAAATCATATGTGATTTGTGAAAATCACATGTGATTCGATTTTTACAAATCACATATGATTTTTGCAAATCGTATGTGATTTGTAAAAATCATATATGATTTGAAAAAATCATATATGATTTATTTTTACATATCATATGTGATTTTTGAAAATCATATATGATTTTACAAATCATATGTGATTTTTCTGGTCGGAATTTTTGAAAAAAAAAGTTTGTCGAAAATATAAAGAAGTGCATATTTATAGAAAGATAATTTAATTCTCGTCGCGATGTTATATTTTTTGTAGTTTGAATATTTACCGTTTGCAAGATATGTTATTTTTTAAAAAAGGTGGAAAATTAGTTTTTTTTTATTAGTTTTGTTCAATAATGTATTGCTAAAACTGATTTATTTGATCTCAACTCATGTATATATATCTGCAAGTTTCAATCTTAACTTTTCAAAATTACACATATGGTATGTCCTCTTGAAACTTGTCTTCCAAGCGGTTCCTAAAATGGATGTCGGCAAAAGTGTATTTTTTATGGACCGTTCATGTTATAATTTTCTAAAACCATTTATCTAATATTCGTAAGGTTTAAGGACGAAATCCATAATTTCATTTTTATACCATCGGGACCATTTATATAATAGAGTTAAGATCAAATAAGAAGAAAAATTAAAATAAGAATCATAAGAAGAAACTACAACCATTCATTTCAGATGCACCTACAAAAATATATGCATCTCCTTTTAAATTTCTCCCTCGTATTTGAAATATGTGGCTAGAAATTCTCTTATTCTTCTTATTTTAGTTTTTCTTTTTACCGGATCTCTTTCCTTATATAATATACTCTGAATATATCGTTTTTTACACTTTCGGCGCGTTAGAGATATAATGTAACCCAAACCGACCCATTTGTTATATAACGGATTGAAATTTGCTCATCTAGTATTTTTTCTCTTGATTTTGCGATCAGGACGGCCGGTTGTGTATAGGTTAGCAGCAAAGGGAGTATATGGAGCTAGAAGAGTGATCGAGATGTTAAAAGATTAGCTCGAGCTTACAACGGCTCTTTGTGGATGTCCAACTCACAATGATATTACTAGGAATCATGTTAGAACACAGACTGACAATCGGCTCAATCGCCTTTGTAGAATGTAGTTTCCGTTTATTTTATCAAGAAGCATTTGAAGTATACTTAACCAGATAAGATATAGTTCAATTACATTGAAACGGATCCATATAAAATGATTTGTCAAATTTAAACCGACTAATACATTGGTAAAGTTTAGAACACCGGTTACATGTTAGACGAGCCATATTAGTGGAAGGCCCCGAAATGGCCTAAAAAGTATTTAGGCCTTTACAACGTTCCAAGAAACACCCGATAGCTTGTGTGTGAGGTCGACCAACCTACATAAAGCAATAAACTTTAATAATGTGATGAAAAAAACTGACATTTCGAGTAGCCGGTACCGTGGCGGTCCGACGTTAGTCGGTTTTGGCGCCGCCATCCTCCCGCCAAGTCCAACGGGAGTTACTTAAATAATGTGATGAAAAAAAAATACATTTAGAGCCGCTGGTACCAAATTTGACTTTGGATTCGAACTATATGGCATTTATGGCAGATAAATCATTACTTGCATATTTAACAGGAAGCCGACTTGACTGAAAGCGCTGAAGCTGAGTGCCACCGTAATGAGAACCGATGCAACCACTGGTTTCTTGGCATAGTTCAAGCAAAGCAAAGCCAACCCTGGCCCAATGAACCAATTGACTGCACATTCAACGTGATGTGATCATGTATGGAGATTACCTGCATGACTTTACGAACAAAGGTCAATGAGTGGCCTGCCTTAGTAAGTTAGTATTAAGGTTGAATTACTTAGTTCCATGCCTTTCGAAAACTTATCTTTGTGTTTCTGTTGTACTTTTGTTACTGATAACTAGTTGTAATGATAAATTTTACTAAAACATAAACATTATCGATTGTTATATAATATAAATTTTGGGAAAAAAGTTAATGACGAAATGCGCTTTAGTACCTAAGAATTGCAGCTTATGAGGTGTACAAAATAAACCAAATTCTAAAGTACTAAAATTCAATTTATTCTATTGTATATGCTTTTGCATATATACCCACATTTCGTTACAACCTCCACCAATGTGGGGCAGTTGAGACCCTTTCTAGTTTTCAAATATTTATAAGTTCCGAAATCTATAATAACTGTATTTTTAAAGTTGGATGACTTTTTGATTTCATTATCAGTAATTATGCCCAATTTGCTCTTCTTTAAGATTGAAGTATTTAGTTTTTTATTTACTCTTAAATGAGGGATTAATGGTTTACATTGTCGTGCAACTAGAAAATGATGCTTAATCTTACTTGTAAGGCGATGATTAATGAATCATGCTCATTCTTCTTGAAGCGAAGCTGTAAACTTGAAACTCATATAGATTATGACTAATAGACATATAGCTCAAAATGATGTTGATTAAATCATATAGAAAGTATTGTGTTGATGAGTAATGGTTTGGTAGCACAAAACCAAATGTCATTAAGGCTTTTTATCTGGCGGAAAAGAGGTGAGGACAATATATATAAATTATCAGAGTATGAG
The DNA here is from genome assembly GCA_019973895.1 of Chrysanthemum seticuspe. Classification (NCBI taxonomy): domain Eukaryota; kingdom Viridiplantae; phylum Streptophyta; class Magnoliopsida; order Asterales; family Asteraceae; genus Chrysanthemum; species Chrysanthemum seticuspe. The sequence goes on from BPTQ01000009.1 coordinate 337,707,940, forward strand.
TTTATGCGAAGACCTACTTATACCAATGTCGAGAAACTCTACGTATATCATGAGGAAAAATATGTTTTTGATTTGGTTAACTTATCATGTATATATGCTATTTGAAATAAGTGATTTTGAGGGTGTTTGAGATTCTTCTTATGAGAATTAGTGGATAATTAGGCACAAGCCTGATTTGTGGGTTTTGGGAATTAGGGTTTTACCATTATAAATAATGATCATCAATAAAGTTATACCTACGGGGTTTTAATAGAGTCTAACATGGTATCGGAGCGGGTCTGATCCGATCCTCAGACCCAAGTGGCTATGTTGAGCGCCTCTCATAAACCACCCCTCAAACCCTAAGCCTCCTAATTATCCACTATGAAGACAACGGTCTCTCTATGTTCGTCCTTGGATCTGCACGCAAAGAAAGAAGAAAAACAGATATATATATAGGAATCGGATGATTGATCTATAATTGGTCATCTTGATAAGTGATTCTTAATATATGATTGTTTATTCGTATATGTTTATTTGGAGCTTTTGATTATTTAAAAAAAAAAAGTTATTCAATTGTTTGTTTTTGTTTTATATCGAATCCAGGGTATTAATTCTCGAGACGATTTTGTTGGTGTCGACTCCAGGGTTCTTATTCTCGAGACGACTTTTGTTTATTTCCGAGACGACTTTCGTTGGTGTCGAATCTAGGGTTCTTATTCCCAAGACGACTGTTTGGAATACTTTGAGTTATCCCGTTTTATTTTTGTTATTGTTTTATTTTGTTTTTTTAGTTTCTACTCCAGTTCGAGCTTTCACGATTTCGCCGCTCGAACTGCGGGGGAGTATTAGTGGATAATTAGGCCCAAGCCCGATTTGTGAGTTTTGAGAATTAGGGTTTTACCATTATAAATAATGGTCATCAATAAAGTTATACATACGGGGTTTTAATAGAGTCTAACAATGACTTGCTTATGGACTAAAATATGTACAAAAAAATTGGTGTTAGTAAACAATAAGCAATCCCAAACAGACCACAAATCATCATAGAAGTAGTATGTTCGGTTCACTTTAACATGTATTATAAATTGTAATATCATAGAACTTTTGCTTTATACAGCAGATAATAATATGAGTTTGTTAAAAATGAATAAAAATAAGAACGAAATGTATTTTAGTTCGCTTATTTGCATCATAAAAGTAGTAAGTTCGGTTCACTTTAACATCTATTATTAATTGTAATATTATACAACTTTTGCTTTATATAGATAACTAGCTGCAGGCCCGTCCCCTGGACGGCTAGCTTCAAGAAATCTTCCAAAAAGTGTAACGTAGAATAGTTTTAAGTTATCATTCAACCTTAACAAAAAGACGCAATGTTCGGAGTTGTATGTAAAGAAAAGGCACATTTGGTATATTTACATACAAAAAAGGTTTTGAAATAAAATGTTGTTTATTAATGATATGATGGATACAAAAAATAGTTTTAATTAATGAATAAATGCAAACCAATAACACTATAGATGGTGAAAAAAATGCCGCAACCTAAGAATTAGTGTACAATAAGAAAAACTTTGAAACGTAATAGTTAATAGAGGTTAAAAGAAATATATATAAAAAACACGTAATAAAATTGAGAATGTTTATAATCTATGTAGAACTTCTCTGTACACCACATTTGTTGTAGTATTTGTGTAGTTACCATCCTTGTCATAACACAATACTTTAAGACCTTTTTTGCTTTTAACTCTTGAAACGGCCACATAAAGTTGTCCGTGTGAGAATACCGGCCGTTCCAAATAAAGACCAACCTTTGCCAACGTTTGTCCTTGACTCTTGTTTATTGTCATGGCAAACGAAACAGAAATTGGGAACTGTTTTCTTTTTAGCTGAAACGGCATTTTTTTATCAGACGGAGATATTATCATCCGAGGTATAGCACAAACTTCTCCCACTTTACCTCCTGATATTACTTTAGCCTCGATGTTAGTAGTTCCCATTCTCAAAATTTGCAACCTTGTTCCATTACACAACCCACCTCTTTGATCAATATTGCGCATGCACATTACCGGAGCACCAACCTTCAAAGTTAACTTATGGTTTGGAATTCCGGAACACTTGATTGAATTTAGAAATTCAGTTGAGTACAACGACTCGTTATAGTTAAAATCAACGTCGATATCAGAAACAGTATCCGAACTATAATAAACCTTCTCTGTTCCATGCAGTTTGGACATCATTGAAGAGTTTATTTTTTCGACCTCTTCATGAGTGGGTGCGAGGATTGCTCTATCTTGGAAATACGTCGGATCCCACAAGTGTTCCTGCCAATTTTCATAAGTTTCATTTATAATAGCTTCTACATGATCATGTGTATTTGGTATGAGCATTTCTTCGGGAAATTGAATTTCAGCCTGACCATCATTCTTCCCACCAATTTTCCCATCACCTATACTCAAAATCCAATCTGCAAACTCCTTAATTGTTTCTGCATCTGAGGGATTGCAACCAACACGAAGCCTCATGTTTTCAGTAAGTTTAAGTACTTGACAATGATCCCATAAATAAGACTTGTTTAGAGACGCGTGTACAACATCTTGTCTACTGCCACATGGAATCACAGGTAAAATTTGACGAAAATCTCCACCAAAAACAACGACTTTGCCACCAAATACCTTATCAGAAATGTCTGTGTGCAATCCTGTGTCTATATCACGTAAACTCCTATCAAAGGCTTCAAAACAATGTCTATGCATCATCGGTGCTTCGTCCCATATTATTAACTTTGTTTTGCGAATCAGATCGGCGAGCGGACTGTCTGCAGTAATTGTACACATGGAATCTTCGTCAATGTTTATTGGAACAGCAAACCGAGAATGGGTAGTCCTTCCCCCATCAAGCAAAAGAGCAGCAATACCGCTAGAAGCAACGTTTAAAACAATTTCACCTTTAGACCTTAAGGAAGCGGTGAGGGTCTTGTACAAAAAAGTCTTGCCTGTCCCGCCATAGCCATATACAAAAAACATCCCACCTTTGTTGTTGTCACATGCATCAGTTATCTTTTCATATATTTCCTTTTGCTTAACCGTTAAACTCGCATACAACTGCTGATGCTTGGTGACCAATTCTGGAATGTTATAATCGAGCTCATCATATATCAACCTATTGTAGGATTCCAATGTAAACTCTGAATTGGGATAAGGCATGTTAACAATGTTTTTGAGGCTCTTTGAATTGCTGAGTAAAGAGTCCTCAATATATGTCAGGCATATATTGTATCTTTGATCATCTGAAAGTTGAAGTCCTGATATAAGAAAGAAAGTAGAATTATTTTAAAATAACATTTTTGATGTTAAATTCTATTATTAAGAAGAAAATAGATGACATGAGTGACTTTATTTTCGAACATGGTGTTGGTATAGATAATAAAAACATTAGTACAGTTGGTTATGCTTGAAATAAAATTCTTGAAAACTAATCCCTGGTCCAAGAAAGACAGTATATGATAGGTAGCGTAAAAGGGGCTAACAAATAAGAAGTCGTATGACTAATGTTTCAGTGATTAATCAATTATTATCTTGTAGGAAAAAAGAAATATATGACTAAATCAGAACGGCCTTTATAATTGTTAAATTTCTCACAGAAAGAAACCAAAATTGATAGTTAAAGTTAACATGTTGAAAAAAAACAGTTTTCATACCTGGATGATTTCGTTTCCGCCTTTCTTTATCTAAGACGTCTTCTGCCAAAATTCTCCGTGACTTTTCCCAAACAACTTCAGGCCGAGACATACTTTCTGAGAGTATTAATTTGACAAAATAAGCCCGCAAGTAATCTCCCATCCCCCACTGACTTGCTTCAATTATACCATCAATGTATTCCTTATCATCATCTAACAAACCACGTGCAAAGCAAGCTTCTTTGTAAGTACCGTACACCACATTATCATACTTCTTAAAACTTTCCCAACCGGTTGCACCTCGAACATGGTTTAACAACATGCGAAGATAAAAAAGCTCTCCCCAATTAGGCGGTACGTGATGAATTCTGCCTATGCTCTTACCTTGCTTGCGTCGAGTCCATACCAAATCAGACTTGTTCCAAACAAAATGTTTTGGAAACTCAACATACAAAAGCGTTTGTGCTAACTCATCAGTTTTATTTGTTTCCATCCACTGTAAGAATTTGGTTGTGTTGGCTGAATCCTTTTCAAGCTGAAAGTCTATACTTTCGGTTGGATCAAATAACACCGAATGTTCATTTGGAAGATGAAAAGGCAAACGCTCTACAGAAGGACTTCTATGATGAATATCAAATTTGAATATTCTCCACGCAGCTTCACATGCTGATAAATACCGACAATCATAGAAGTCGTTAATCTCATCCTTTTCTTCATCTTCCATTACTGCTGTTACTCTATCCGGGCCCTTGTTAATATATTTGAAAAGGTATTTGATAGATGCAAATTGATTGCACCATTCGACGTTGATGTGAGCTTGGTACCGTTTCAATAAAGTCAGATTGTAAGGAACAACAAAGGTATTGTCAAGTTCGGCATGTTGCTTCTGAATAGTTCTGCCATTATCACTCCTCTTGTAGATGGCATACCCACTTTCATCAATGAAAGTAGCTTCATTAAATTGCTTCGGAAACTTTTTAGAGCACTTATTCTCAACCATGCAAGGGCAGCTCCTATGTTCAGGACCACACAGACCATGCATCATAAATTCCTTGACCAATTGGTGGAGTTCCAGGTCTTCATCTTTATCGGGAATCTCAGCCGATATGCATCTGTCAATATCGGCAGGAAATCTCAATTTATATCATGTTTCCAACCAAACACATAGGTGACAATGAGGCAATCCACGTTTCTGGAATTCTATCGTGTACACCTCTACAAAATAAAAGGAAAAAGGAAGTACATATTAATATATAAACATACTGCTTATAATATAGACAACAAAGTATACACAGTGGTTGGTGTTATATAAGGATTTTGGTAACATACCTGCCTTGACTTTGCCAAAAATACGCTTTTCTTTAATGTCCTTTATCAACATATCAAGCTTCATTTTAAAGACTATAGTGATGACGTCGGGACGATCTTCTGATTTAAGACCTTTTTTTTTCAGGTACCTTGTAATTTCGGGCCACTTAGGATTACATGTAAACGTTATAAATAAGTCTGGGTAACCATACCACTTGCACATTGCCATGGCATCTAAGTAATTTTGCATCACGTATCTTGGGCTTCCTGTGAAGGACGAAGGCAAAATCACTTTCTTACCGCGTTTTTTATTTTGTTGGTTGGATGATTCTGCTGCCGCAACTAATATTGAATAAGTTTCACATCTAAGATCTTGTTGCTTATTACAAACATATAGCATCCTCTCAGCTTCAACCATGGTATAGCCATCGACCAAAAACTGCTGAAATAAACGCCTACCATTTAGAATGGTTGAGAATTTATTGGGGCGGTCTTGTATACGGTAAGCAAACCATTCACGCATTGTGACACGTTTTTTTTATCCTTATCTGGTGTCTGATCTGTAACTCCTTGATGATATATATCTGTCCTATATCCATCTTCAGCGTAGGAAAATAAGAGAGGGTACTGCAAGGGGAGGTATGACACATGCAATTCACTAATCCTTTTGATTTTGCCACTGTTCTTATGGACGAGAATGTCCCTTTCATTATGCTATTCATTAAAATCTCCAACAATAAGTGCAGCAACCTCATTAGCGGTTGGAAGATCGTATTGTCTGCCATCCTTTGCACGTTTTCCTAAAAGCCTTATCTGAACATTTTCTTGACCTGCAGCCAATTGTAGACCAGCCATTCGGAACTTCTGAACCAAAGGGTTTTCACGATCAAGCATTTGTTTGATCTGTTTGGTTAACGTACGATCCATGGTACTATTTGATGAAGCCGACCCATTACCTCTTGAACTGCACCATTTGATATGTGATTGTAATAAGTACGTTTTAGTTAAAAAGTCAAAACTATATTATACAATACTGAGTAGTAAAGTATACCTGACAACATTGATTCGATTATCAATCTCGTTTGGTGGATCATAAATGTAGAGCTGAGAAAACTTGGGTGTCTCGCCATCTTTGGGTAACAAATCCCCCAACATGTGATAGTTTTGACCTTGAATTCTAAAACAAAATGGGCCACGACCTGTGTTAACACTATGATCCACACTACCACCCATCGATGTAAATGCAAACATAGAATTGTAACGTCTAATGTTCTCTAAGAATCGCTTGCTTTTTGGATGCTCTCCATTCATAAGTCCCTTTAATAACAGCGGTGGATCCTTTAATACAACAGGTAGCACAACTTTTCCTTTGCCACAACAAAGGGAGAATGAATCTGTAGTAGTTACATTGTTCAATCCTACCTTAGCTTCTGCCAACCACAACATTGCACCACAACTGTGGCATGTATAAGTTGGATCTCCATGGTCAAAATATTCTAAATACACAAATGAAAATGTATGTTAGAGATACATTACATTAAATTAGATTACTTGGTTTTAAATTAGTTAAAAAAATACCCTTAGAGATGCCTGAGATTCTATCAATATATCCATGTTCATCTTCAGATTCTTCGTCTGGGAGTACAACGTTATTAACATTCGCTATTGATTCTTCTTGGATATGTGCTCTGTTTTCTAAATTTGAAGAACAATTAGAATTTCTTGAAGAACTTTCATGAGTATGATTTACATAACCTGTATAAAAGATAAACCTGTTATTAATATCTATATAAAAAACACAATATATATGCCTGAAGATGTGTATAATTATGTGAATGAAAATAAAGAATCACCAATGTCAAATGGTATTGGAGAATTGTTTCTGAACTTTCTTCTTGGATTATCCTTTGAAACATCACCTGTTGGTTTAGAAATTTTAAAAACAAAACTAATGAAAATGTTGAAACAAATAAACACAAAAATCAACAAAAACATTAATTACAAAAATTACTTGCATAAGTGTTGTCATTAGAAGGTATAGCATGTGTTAGTTCAGGGGTTTGAAGGTTGTGATTTGAACATCCAACACCTAAGTCTTTCCGAGGCCTGCCTCTTTTTGCAACTGGTTTTTGCACACATGGTTGTGAAGAATCCAACACACCTTTCTGTGATGTAAGGTTGGTGGTGAGAGGAGTTTTACGTGGACGACCAGCTTTTCTCTTAGGTAATTGCGAATTTGAAGCCTGAGTTATAGTATTAACATTTGAATCTGTCAAAAGTGTATTGGTAAGTTTGGACGTGGAAAAGGTTTGGTTTCCATTTTGACTGGTTTCGCTGAGGTTGGTTGCATAATGCATGGTATTTTGTGTTGAAATTGGTTGATAATTAAGTTGACAGTAGCTTAAATGAGTAGGCGGTGTCACACCTGTTGGTTTACAAATTACAATAAAAAAAATAATGAAATTGTTAAAACAAATAAATACAACATGTAATGAAAAAAAAATTGTAAAGCTTACTTGAGTAACTGTTTTCATTAGTAGAAGCATGTGTGCCCATTGGGATACGAATGTTCTGATTTGAAGAACCAACACTTAAGTCTTTCCAAGGCATGGATTGTTTTGCAGCCGGTTTATGTATAAATGGTTGTGAAGAATCCAATAGAACATTCTGTGATGTTAGGTTGTTGGTCAGAGGATTTTTACGTGGACGACCAGGTTTCCTCTTAGGTAATCGGGCATTTGGAACCTTATTTGTATTGTTAACATTTGAACTTTCTGTTAACAGTCTATTGGTAAGATTGGAAACAGAAAAGGTTTGGTTTGCATTCTCATTGGTTTGGCTAACGTTGGTTGCAGAAACTGCACAAAGATAACAAAAAAGGTGCAATTAAGTTTGTTAATGCGTGAACTGAATGCTGATAAAAATGTAGTTTTAGTTTCAAATTTCATACAGAATACATAAGAATAAGTAAAATGTACAACATATAGACACAACTTACTGCCGTGATGGATTGTGTCTGGTGTAGGTATAGGTTGATAATTAAGTTGGCTATAGTTAAGCTGGTCGGGACACTGATTTGCTGTAGGTACTGTAATTCAAACGAAAACAACATAACATTGGTTGGATGAGCTGAAATATATATCTTTGTGATAAGCAGTATATGTTTGTCATAAAACTTTACCTGTGAAAGGAGTCGAGTTTGTGACACACGAACCAACATTTGGTTGATCTTGGTTTTCATTTGCCGATTTTGTATTGTTTTGAATGGATTCATTGACTGTAACATAAGTTGATACATGTGAATATAGTTTTGGTAAAGTTTATAAAACAATATGAAATTACATAAATGAAGCAACTTTTGTGAATTTTGCAGCATACCAGTTTGCTGAACATTGACTGTAGTCCTGCATGGTTTGGCACGCGTTTTTCGTACACTTGGCTGTGAGGATTGAAAAGAGGAATTCTGCAAAGTAAGGTTGGTTGGCACAGGTGTTTTACATGGACGACCAGGACACCGCTTAGGTTCTACTGGATTGGAGGTTTCAGTTGTAAAAGTTAGATTTCCTTCTTGAGCTAACAACGGGGTAGTACGATTGGAAGTGAAAGCATATTGGTTTAATCTCAACAACGTACCTAATATTAAAAGGTATTAGTTAATATAATAAACTATTTAAGACATAGCACATTAAGGAGTTACGTATGAGGATAAACTTACTTGATGTAATATTGGAAAGAGGGGATCTTTGCACAAGGGGAGTAACATTGCTGATCGCATACTTAGACTGTTTGCTATGTTGGATGTTATTGTTTATAGGCTTTGTATTGTCAATGTTTTTGCTATGAAATTGATACTTTCTTTTATTTGATGTATCATTGTTTGGAGAACCTGCAAACATATGAAAAAATAATACAATGGTGTGTGATAATGTATAAAATGTACGCATATAATTGTACATGTAATTTGTAAAGATTAAAATTTGGAAAAGGCAAAGATAGTTAAAGGGTAGAAAACGTACTGCCGTATTTAGTGGAACCCGGTATGTATATAGGTTGATAGTTAAGAAAGTTATAGTTTAAGTGGCTCGCATGGTCATTAATGCTATAAACTGTCGATATAATAAACTTGTCAACAAAATACATACATAAAAATTATATGTAAATTTGCTATTACATGGAGAAAGCATACAATGTACATACCTGTGCTTTGTGTAGCATCCATATTTTGAGAATCTCGTATCGTGTAATGAGTATTCCTCGTGTTAGAGTATTGCCCATTAAGTTGTGTATATGGCAAATCATTGAAAGACATGACATTATTGTTTATGTTTTGTTCAATCATAACGGAAATTCCTTTAGTTGCTTCGTCTTGAAAATCTGTGCAGGGTAAGGTTAGAATGTAATACACGTATTCGTATACCAGACATGAAAATACATATATTGGTCATTAGAATTTTTCATGTATAGATTAAGACTTATAAACAAAATATGGAAAAAAAAATTAACAACAAAAAAATAAATTAACATTACCTATTGAAATTTGTTGTGGATGATTTTGATTCAAAGAGCTTCGCGCAGTGAACTGAGATGAATGGATATTCGATGAAGAATAAACTTCTTTCAGTCGAACCTTTGGTGTAACGTTATCCATTTTTTGTTTACAAACGAATCATCAAATGGTTGGTAGAATTACAAATATTGAAGACTTATACAATCAAGAACTTGTGTTTAGGTAGTTTTAAACACCTTTCGATTTACACTAATCTCCATGATCCTCTCATTAAATTAGGATATACGTTATATTTTTATAGCAGCATGTATTTTGGGAAAAAATACGTTTTGCACTTATACGTTTACATTACCCTCACTTATATTCTAATAAGGCTTATACGTATCCTAAATTTGCATCTAAATATAAGACTAAGCCCATAGCAATGTTAAGACCCAAATGATGATTTGACTGCCAAGCCCACGGTCAGCTACCAAATGAGAAAAGTCAAGATTTTCTCTGGCAAGATATCATATATTCAGTTTCCCAACTAAAATGATCATTACATGCTATGTTTTAGCTCTAGCCTCATAACTCTGTCAAATCATCCACATTGATCACTTGAAGTAAAAATCTTCTTCCAGGTTAGTAAGATGGTGATTTCTTATAAAAAATATAAGGGAAAACATGATCAAAGATATATATTAGTAGATTTGTAGGTATATACTCGTTAGGTATACCCCTTTTTTCAAATGGTTGCATGATGATAAATTTTAGATGATCTAAGTTCCTGTAAGATAATAGTAACAGATACGTTAAGGATGATAATTGTTCCTTTAAAAAAATGATTGATCTTTGTGTTTTTGGATGATTTATATTACTGTTACACATCAACCATACCTTAATCGTTTGAATCTTAGTTCAATACTAATGCATGTGGTTGTTGTTGTTGTTGGAAATTATTATTTATTTAAAGTATGTTAGAACTATAGTTAACAGTGATGTTGTAAATTAGTTCAATAGCAAGTTAGATGGTAACTTCAAATGGTATGCAAGTGATGATAATAGTATAATTTTATAGTAGGCTTTTGTGAGTTAATGGTTTAATCATTTAAGACTACTCAAATAAGAACATTCGTATAGATGGTGGTTTATAAAGAAAATCATTTTGTGTAAGTGATGATAATGATTACTAAATCCTGTTTGCGATATGATTAGGTTGTATACTTTTAAGTGAATACATTGGAACACGGTTAATACAATCTGATAAGAAAAGGAAAAGCAATAGTATTTCCATGGTTAACCGTTTATTATAACATGTAAAACTGATATGGAATATAAAGTACGTATATTATTCGCAGGAAAATGCCGATGGAGTTTGTAGTTTTGGTAAATCGCCGAACATATCCAAAGAAACAGGTAAATAAAACAACACTATATCATAAAATTTATAAGTATTATGGTAAAGTTAGAAGCCTTAAAGTCTTGAATACTTATTTAGGAACTGCCTGAGGTGTTTGAAATGGAATGTTACAATGGAAACAAACATCTCTATCTAACAAACTCAGCACGAATTCGTAAGAAAGTTTGGTTTGTCACACCTACTGTGGGACCGATAACCCTAAAGGGTAAGGATTGGGAAGCGTTTTCTAAGGACAACATCGGTCGGTATGTTGAATGGCTGCATTTCATACAGGAAGGGGATGACAGTTTCTACGTGACAGGGTACGATGCAAGGGATGGTACAGAATTCAGGGGTTACAATGTTGACCACCATCGTTATTATCGATTCAAGAGCCGTGTTTGGGCTGCTGAAAACAGGCCTCAGGTATTATTCAATATGTAACATAAACTTGTATTAGCTTTATTTGTAAGTTATCATTTATTATAATCGGTGTATTTACGACAAACGTGAACTTCATCTACAGAGAATTGCGGCTGAATTCTTGAGTGTGATAGGCCAAGAAGCAACTATTAGGATAAATTGTGGACCAGACTACTTTATGGTTCCTGTGGTCCGTGTGACAGTTCCTAATGCGGACGATGAATACAAACTGGATCAAAATCTATGGAATATTATTAAGTGGACAATGGGTTTGCAAGTTGGACAGATCGTGGTGTTTACAAAAGAGCATAACACTGTATACAGGTTGATGGCTTTTAACTTTAATGGAAGTCCACATACACCGATTCATTTCTATGGTGCAACACCACTGCATCACATACAACCTGCTATAGAGTTTCGCGACGAAGGTGATCTTCATATTTATATGCAAAATTAGTTGATTCAGTATATATATCTTTATAGAATTCGTTACTTCCAATTAATAAAAGTTTACTGATATATTAGTGTTGTTTGATATATAGTATTAGGAGTTATTATAACATGGTAAACGTATTTGCAGGTGATGACAGGATGAAGCACATATGTCGTTGGGCAGGTCATATAGATCACTTTGGTGAAGTGAGAGACACATTCTATAAGAGTTACTCTATGATTGCAGTGATGAAAAGACTCGCAAGTATTTTTGTTAGGTGTAAAATCTGTATTCGTGACACGTTATTAATGTTTACGAAGAAGTACTTAATCATATATGTTATCGATGGTTTATCGCAGACCATATCTGCAGAATTCTTGGAACACCATCCAATGCATACGTACAGGACTGTTATGATGATACACCAATTCGTGGAAAGAACTTTTACTGTGAAGATGGAGTTTCATAAAGAGGATCCTGGAAGGACAAACCATGTGAACGTGTTTGGCGAATGGAGGGAGTTTGCAAATGATTGTCATTTTGGGTACAACAAAATGATCAGGTTCAAGTTCATGCACTTGATTATTTATATGGCTGGTGATGAAGTGGAGGAGTACCCTGTGTTTCACGTATGCTAAAAACACTACTGTTATTATGTCCGTGTTTTGGATGTTTAGTATGGCCTGAACTAATGTTATTTTGGATAGTTAGTATGTTATGAACTAATCTCTGTTTAGTCTATGTTTTGTTACGTTAACTTGGTATGGTAAGGTTATTTGCTTTGGGTTGGATTATGAAATGGTGTATTTATTATTAGATAAATCAGTAGGTTGTAAAACAATTATCAGTGCAGTTTAGTCTATCCTTTTCCTTCAAAATGTGTCTTGTTCATCCTTATAGGAATTGCATATCCATTGCTATTTTTTTTGTGTTGGTGGTACTATATGTTGGTGAGGAAGTTGAATAACATATCCATTTGTATTGGGTAAGTAAAGGTTGAAAAGTTTGTTAGTAGTAATTTTAGTATGAGATTCGAGATAATAATGTTGTCAAATAACAGTAGGATGAAATGACTAATGTGTGAGATTCGTAACTGTTATATCAGATATATCTTCTCAGTGTTGTCCCATATGTGATAGGCTGGAAGTATTGTTTATCACTTTGCTTGTGTAGTTCTTATTTGATAAGGAGTAAGGCTTCACATCCGTAAAAGTGCTTGAAAATTCTATATGTAATGAAAATGAGATAACAATCACACTTTTTATAATAAACGTTCAAGACAATTTGTTTAATGACGTATGAATAAACTTATTGATAATAATGTTAACTTAAGAGCCTACTATTTGAGAGGACAAATCTTCAACACAAACATTTGATGCAATGGATTCCTCGTTGTCATCATGATACTCCAAAATACGATTGTGATATTTGCAGTCTTTCTTAATGCAAATCCATTCATCTTTGTCCTCATCAACACAATATTGAAGATCAATAACCTTACCCAATCCATAATTGTCTTCCTTCTTAGCATGGTGTAAGCATTCTTTATTGTCCTTGATCCATTTGCATCTGTCATAGTGAACATCTACAGCATCAGCACCATTGATTTTCACACCTGAACCAATTTTGATGACTTTGTGACATGCCATCTTCTCGGATACATCCTGCAAGTAGTTGGATATAAATAAGTCTGAAATATGCAGTTATAAAATTCATTATGTTTTACTAATGTATATAATACCATTTCATCATCTGAAAGTATGATAACAGGTGGATCTTCAATCCAAAATTCATCAGGTGACCTTGAGATACCTTGTTGCTGTATTGTCATCAAAAAACATATTATGAGTTCATGTTACATATATCCAAAAATGCAGTTATGTAGTATTTGAAATGATCATTTTTCAACTACAAACTTTAAAAAATATATTTTACCTTGGGTGACTTGTCATGATCCATATGATACTTTCTAATGGAGGTTTAGAAAAAAGTATTTGATTGGTATTTTTGTGTTGATGATCCTGTTTATATAAGGTTTCAAATTTTTGTTATAACTGGAAATGATACTCTTGTATAAATATTTGTAAATGGAGATTAAAACATACAATTTGAAATTTATTGTATAATTGCGTTTTTTAAAACATACAATTTCAAATGTCTGGAAACCAAACTACGTGGGTCATTTTTTTATGGTCCTTGCAACTCCAAAGCTGTATCTTTGCCTTTCCTGCTTTGGATGACGACTGACCGTATTTTTTGGATGCAGATCCCTCCTCATCATCGTCAACTGGTTTTGCTATCCTACCACACCGTTTGCAACCAATATACGTCCAATGAAACTCTTGATGTATTTTGTGAACCTTTCCATAAACTAAGCATTCATATTCCTAAGGAAAATATTATAGGATAAATATTAATTTAAAATGCATACGATTAAGTGATTAATATATGTGATGCAATGTCATAACCATGATGTGACGTGTTTTTTTAATCCTTATGAATTAACTGAAGCTAAATGACACTTTTTTGGATGATATCTGAATGTTTAACAAAACACAGGAAATATTGAAGGGAAGTAACTATAATTTTTATGCTATAACATAAACCGTATATAATGTTGCTTTGTGCCTAAAGACTACAGATTGCATCAAGGATATTCCAAGCATATTCCAAACACACAGTGATGTATGCTATTTTTAATGGATGTTTTTAAAGATAAAGTAGCATTGTCTGCTCTACAATAAAATGATTTAACTTAGTAAGTCAATATGGTGAAACATAATGTGATGTACCATAAAATCATATATAAGTTGTCTGCGATAAAGATATGGTATGCATATAATTACAGTATTGGAAACTTGGAATTCAAGACAGACATTAAAAAACGTCTAAATTGTGAAACCAATTCAATCAGAATTTTGACCACCATATGCTAAAACATTGATTTTTATGCAACCTAATCATATATAAGCAATCTCTAAGTAGTTGTTCTGCTACAAAACAAACAATTTGTACCGTAAAATCCTACTCCTTGTATGTAAACTTAAATCACTGTTATCCATTAATATCTTACCCAAGCAGATTCACGAATAGAGCCAACCATTTTTTTAATTGCACCACCAAACAACTCATCCTGTGTAAGTTCTTTCTTGACTGGAGTATAGACACTTATAGCATGCTTGCTGGAATCATAACCATCGACTTCCTGATATCTGTTATCAAGAATTGTGAAATATAAGCATTGAGATTTTAAGGCTATAACTTTCAAATACAAATAATATTATACCTCTTCCTGAAGGCATGAATCTCTGGAAAATCAGCATCAATATGCAGCTTAGTAGCAAAAACAGCATTGCTGACAGAAGGTTTTTCTGAAACATGAATAATAGGATTGAATTAGTAAGGCAGTGATAACAAATATACATCCAAGAACAATATGTACTTACTATTGAAATATTTGACTCTTGCAAGTTGAAGGATCATAACCACAGGTTTAGATGATTCAGATTTATCAGCATACGGCTTGAATTTATCCGCCCATTCATCAAAGAAACAGCACTCTAATTGTCCACCACTGGTTATCAATAATTTAATGAGAATATGGTTGGAAAACATACAGATATACTTAATAACAGGTAATATGTTTTTAAGATATAGCTGAAAAGGGAGTTAATCAGAAAGCATACTCCACATCTTGTAGCAGGACAGTTCTTCTGATTTTCTCTTTTCCATACGACTCGAAAGGGAGTGGCTCAGAAATCGATACTACAGTACCAATGACATCTGTAATTGAAAGGATAAAGAATGAGTACGATATATAAGTCTATGTATATATTAAAGGGATTATTATTGTGATATTACTTACCAACCATATCCCTTTCACCAAATGCTTTGAGGTGAAAGTTCTGAAATGGTTCAAAGCAAAAACCACGCACATTATTGTTAAATGAGTTGACTCTAGTAACTGCCGTATTTTTCAAAAAGCTAATTTTGAATCTGTGGTTAAGCAACGGGAATTTGCCACCGTTCTCGCCAACCCCAAAATTCGAAATCTTATAGCAAGATCCTTCATCAAGAATAGCTATGAACTTTTTCATTTCAGATGTTCTAATACTCGCTTGGATCCTGTTACCCTGCAATAATGGATATAATATTGTGTGACCGATATAATCTATTGAATTAACTAAAGTTAAGAGTTTAAAGCATAATCTAAATATGATACATCACTCATTATAAATTAAGCGTAAAAAAGCATATTCTAAATAGCATACATCTTTCATTACAAACACAAATTCAAACATAAGCAACATCATTATAAGGTTATTTTTCAACATATATTAAAAACAGTAAAGAAACCTGTGGATCTTGCAGAACAGTTTCTAAACCCCAAGTTTCATTGGGTTTTCCCTTTGGATGACTTTTCCAGATACTAATGCATCTGGCAAGAATGTTAACATCATCCATCATAGGGTCGATATCCGCAAGCAATGTGATTTGTTGGTCCATTGTTTCAACTGCACAAAAACATAATATTATATTAGAATACTTATTACAACAGCAATGACTTGAATTTTAACAAACAAACATATGCAATGATTCAAACAGCAATGACTACATATGCAATGACTTGATAACTTCAATAAATTAATGAATGATAACTTCAAACAGCAATGACTACATATGCAATGACTACAAACATAAAATAATTAATGATAACTTCAAACAGCAATGACTACATATGCAATGACTTGCAAAGTTCACATACATGTTATTATAGGATTCTAAGATGGTGATTTGATTAGCTACACATGTACTGAGTATTTATAAACTGAATATTAGGTTAAATGACACACATTTAGGTTTACAACAAAGGCAAGGATTTCAATTATTAAATTTTTCCCTATAATCATGGATGATATGGTTCATTTTATTAATTAGGCTATATTTTTTAAAAATATAAAATCAAACTTTCCAACATTAAGGCTCATAATTTATACAATTCAAATAGTTGTCAAGCATACAATATTTCAACCAGACAAATTTATATGAACACAAATAGCAAACTGATTAAAAAAACAATAAAAAAAATGCATTATAATTAAGGTTGGAAAAAAAACTGATGGTTGTTTAATCGCAATTATAACAATAAAAACTGAAAAATATATAAAAATTGCATTATAATTAAAATAAAAAACATACGGATTTTAGAAGTGTTTCAAAACAACTCACCCCCAAATTGAACGAATACGGATTCCAGGCATTATTTTTGGCGATTTGCACAACATTAGGGTTCGAACACATCTAACTATTGGGGGATTTGATTTTAGGGGGATTGTACATAATTAGGTTCGGATATGATTGTGATTTGATATGAACAAATTTTGGTAACAGATTTGTGAAGGTCAAAGCCATTTAATGTGATTGATTTCGGTTTTAATGAGGATTAGGAGTGATTTGGGGGAAACGGTTCTAGGAATAGAGTGTGGGCGGGAATACTTTTGATCGGACGGTGGTAATAGTTTTGGGAGAAATAAATGCCACGTGGCATTTTTATAGAATTTTGGGGGAGGAGTGATTTGAACAAACCCTCCTTTATATGGAGGAGTGATAATATAAGTTTGTTAAAAAATGAATAAAAATAAAGACGAAATGTATTTTAGTCCGCGGTACCAGGGGGTGAAGTAGCTCCACTACTTCGCCACCCAAGTAAACGGACCAGAATTCATTTTAGTCCAAACAAATCTGGTGTAAATCCGTGTAGATATATATCTATTTTGGTTTACAAACTCCACCTATGTGGGATAGTTGGAAAACTTTTAAAACTCTTATAAATTCCAAAATTTGTAATGGCACTTGAAATTTCAATGACCTTTTTAAGTTCAATAACATAAATTTTGGAAGTCCCGTTTGCTCATTTAATAAGGTTGAAGTATTTGGTTTTAGTTTAGTTGTAATACAAGTGATCGGTGGTCGAATTCAAGCAATCCCAAACATACCACAAATTATAATAGAAGTAGTAAGTTCGATTCACTTTAATATCCATTATTAATTGTAATATCATACAAGTTTGTTAAAAAAGAAAAAGCATAAAATAAAAATGTATTTTAGTCAATGTTGCAAAAATCAGTCAACTCGGCCGAGTAATCGCCGATTAATCTTTAATCGGCCAAGTATCTTGTCGATTTTTAAAAATCGGTCAAAAAATCAGCCTAGAAAAAAAATTGACACTAAGCAGTCAAAAAATCGGCTGAATCGGCCGATTAATCGGCCGAATCGGCCAAAAATCGTCCGAATCGGTAAAAATTCGGCCGAATCGAGCAAATCGGTCATTTAAAAAAATATAATAATTTAGGTATTCTACTTAATTTGGGGATCGTATATTTCACTTATAACGCATAATGGGCATCATACTAAGAATTGGAGCCTTTTATTGAGGTTTGGGAACATAGCAGGCTTGGAATCGGTTAAGATTTTTAGTTTGGTCTCCGAAAATACCAAAAAATTGCAAGAAATGCCAATCCAATTAATCACCAGTTAATCCCGACTTGACCGATTACTCGCTGCAAGGTGGTCGGCCGCCCGACTACCGATTCACGATTTTTGCAACATTGATTTTAGTCTAGCTACTTCAGTTCTAAGTAGTGACCCTACTTCTAAGCTAAGTAAATGGAGTATAAGTACGATCGAATATGAGGTGTATACATGTACATATATACCTGTTTAGGTTTACAAAGTCCACCTATGGGGGATAGTTAGAGAATTTTTTAAACTAGGGATGAGCACGGTACCAGTCCCGTAATGATCCCGTACCGAATTAGTGGTACTGATTTTTTCTCGAGCATAAATTAGCGGTACCGGTACTGTACCGAACGGTAATCATATTAGGACACAAGGTCATTCGGTTCCGACAACGGAGGATTGGAATAAAGCCAAAAATTTATGTCCTTTTTTGAAAACTTTTTATGAGATTACTTTGAGAATTTCCGGGACAAAGTATGTGACATCACATACACTTGTCAATGAATTAGCCACTATCCGTGCTCTATTAAGAAAACAACTTGATTGTGATATTCATGGTGAGTCACCTACGGATTCACATCTTTATGATATTTCAAAGGCTATGAAACATAAATTTGACAAATACTATAGTGAGGTGGAGAATATGAACATGTTGGTGTACTTTGCATTCATACTTGATCCAAGGAACAAGTATGACTTTTTGCATGTTATTTTGGATGATCACTATGGAAGGGAAGGAATATCGGTTGTGACAAAAAAGGTTGCTTACATTGAAAATGAAATGAAGCTTTTTTATGAAGAATATTTGCGAATTCATGCTCCATCTTCTACTTCTTCATCTTCTTCAACATTAGGCAAAAGGCAAAGGACAACCAACATTAGCGATGAACCCGATCATGGAGATATGTTGAGAAGTAGGATGAAAAATGGTTCATCGTCTAATTCATCAAGTAGTGAATTGGATAAGTATGTTGGTGAAACTTTTGAACCATTTAATAAGAATGTGAATTTTGATATTTTGCAATGGTGGAAAGTTAATAGCCCAAGATTTCCTATTCTTTCTTTAATGGCTAGAAATTTGTTAGCCATTCCAATCTCAACGGTGGCTTCCGAGTCGGTATTTAGCACTAGTGGTCGAGTGTTGGATTCATATAGAAGTTCTTTGGGTGACAAGACGATTGAATGCCTAATTTGCACTCAAGATTGGCTTCGTGTTGGATTGAATCCCGAAAAAAGTGAAGACATGGATATAATATCACAAATGGAAAAAGGTATGTTCATTTTATATTTAATATTGTATAAAATGTAGACAATTAATCTTTTCACCGCTTATATTTTTTTATATCAATTTATGTAGAGTTGATGGAGCTAGAAGGTGCTACTTCGAAACGACATTGAAGAATGAACTTTTAAGAATGAAGAATGTAGTTTGAAGACTAAATTAGTTACTGGAATGTCTATATTTTGGAATGGAATTGGCAAGCTATTGTACTAAAATGATCAATGATCCATGTTTTGTTAAAAAGAATTGCTAGCTAGTAGCTACTGTATTGGATACATTGTACTATTGTAGGCACTTGTTAGTTTATGTTTTCTAAAACTATTGCTAACTTTCTGTTCTTTCGTTTATGTTTATAGCAACTTGTTTTTTTTATCTAGCATATTGGTCTATATTTTTTGAAAGAGTATGAGAACTTATTATGTTCTTTAACAATTAGTAACCAACAGCTCCATAGTTTATACCAACTTGGTATTGTCATTTTATTTGTATCACTTAAATTTGTTGTTCGAACTTTGAATTTTTGAGGATTAATATATGCCAACAACTCCATAGTTTATAAATTTTGGTTTTGGGCCACATGCACATCCCACATCAGTAAGCATTTTTATACCAACATTTTGAGCTTGATTAAATGTCTAACTCGATAACCCGATAAGCCCAACCCGATAGACCCTAACCCGATTCTTTATCGGGTCGGGTTGCGGGTTAATTTTTATTTTTCGAAAACCCGATAGACCCGACCCGATAGAGGCTTATCGGGTCGGGTCCTTATCGGGTCGGGTCGACCCATATGACACCCCTACCGGTACCGGTACCGGGAAATCGGGTTTTCCCCGCTTTTTTTCGGGAATTTCCCAATTTGGTACCGGTACCAGTCCCGTACCGAATTAGTAGTCCAAATATTCACCTTATTTCGTAGTCCCGGTACCGTATCGTCTTTCAAAAATAGGTACCGTTTTGGTACGGTTCCGGAATTCGGTTCGAAATGCTCATCCCTATTTTAAACTCTCATAAATTTTAACATTTATTATGTTTTGAAATATGTTTCTAAATGGATAGTAAATTGCCTAAGTGGTCATTTTAATTTGGTATGTATAAATATGTTTCGTTCCAGTGCCGTCTTGTGAAATTCGGTGGCCCCGTGCCATAAATAAAAAGAGGCCCCAAAATAAAAACTAAAAGAACAATAATATGTAAATACTTAACCGAAAATGCAAAGACGGTTATCTCTACTACTTATAATACACGGATGCATCTCTCTCCTAAAAAAATTTCAGACTTTCAGATTTGCAACAAATTAAGCATGATGTACAACACTTGAAAGCACATCATTTTCAGACTTACAACCAAATAAGCATAGTATACAACATATTAATGCACATATTAAAAAGACAAAACACCACTTTAATAATATTAATGTGGTCAATAAATACAATTAATGCAGTTATTAAAACACCATTTACATAAGAAATACAAATTATCACAGATATTGTACAACCAACTTAAACACAATTCCAGCATTAAATGTCACTAATACAAATAATAAAGCACATTATACAAATATTCAAGCCCGAACGGGCAACGGGCCAAACGGGCTCATGTTATACGAATCGCTTTAAAAAAAACCCAAAAAGACAAAATAAATTTCTTAGTTAGGGATTAAAAATATGTCACATGAAATTCTTGATATCTGTAAATTTATGAGCATAATAAACTAAAATACATGATTCACCGGAAAATTTTATTTCAGGGTACCCCGCTGCAACCAGCGGGGTACCCTGCTAATAATTATTTAAACACATAGAAAGAAACTGTGATAAAAAGCTTTTATTGAACGAACCTAATTTTTTTTCTTTAATAGTTTGCTTATCAAATCTTTGCAGATATAATGGGAATCTCAAATATTGATAGTACTTTTACCTAAAAACCTCATCCGTGCCTTGTTGGCTTGTTTTGTTGTCAAAGAAAGGCCTTTTTATTGCGTTAAACTACGTATATATATATATCTACAGTAAAACCTCTATAAATTAATGATGTTAGGACTGGCAAATTTTATTAATTTAGCGAGATATTATTATATCGATAAATTAATAATTTATTAATTTAAAGAGGTTTTATGTATAACCTTTAAATTTTCAAGTTCAACATACTAGTTACAATGTATATTAGTTAGAAAAGAAACATAAATTAGAAAAAACAAGTTTCAATTAACATTTTATGGATTCACATTCACAAATTAGTTGAATTTGTTAAGTTCATTGTTTTTTAATAGGTTAAAATTTAGTTTCGTTGGGACAAATTTCAATTATATATGGCCTTAATTGAATTCGTACAAGTTCCAATTATGTATGGACTTTATATATATGAATTTTTTTTAATATTATTAATTTATAGTTTCGTTGGGACCAATATATATAAACCGGGGTTTCAAAAAAATTATTATCTTATTATTTTATCGATTGGGGTTCAAATTTGCACTGGTCCCAAGTTGGGACCGGACAAATTATTAATTTTATCGAGTTTATTAATTTATCGGGTATTAATTTATAGAGGTTTTACTGTATACTACTTTATAATGCATTTAGGCCTTCTAAAATAAGAAGGCTTAAAAATTCAGACTTTTTTACTTGCTTATTATGGAAAGATATATTATAATGCATATAAAATTAATATAAGGAGCTCTAATCATGAGATGACATGTGTCACTTCTTAACAAACTCCAAGTCTAACTCCTAACCACCAAAAATTAAGATAAGGAGCTCCAATTATAAAATGACATGTGTCACTTCTCAACTAAAAATTCATCTTTATTTTCAAATTAAAATATATTTTTATCTACTTATTTATATTATAATCTAATTTCACCATATTTTCAAAAAATTTATGCTCTTTAATTCAACATCCATTTTAATATATTTTTATAAGTTTTTAGTTTTATATTTTTAGTAGGTTTATTTTATTTTAATTCAAATTTTTACAACTTTAACTTTTATTTCATTTATTCCAATCAATATAATCTTGATTCGTCAAAATCATATACTTTTGGGGGAGTGTTTGACGCGTAAGAGATTGCGAGGGTATTTTTATATGCGGGAATAATGATGTCGCGTGAAAGTTACGGGTAACCCAAACAAACACTTACAACTAACACATATACATTCGAAGTGTTGTGAAACGAATTCACTAAACGGGTAAGCAAACACATATAACTATACTTATCGCCGCCGCTGTCACCACCATCTCATCACATCACCACCTCAAAGCATTTGTTCGCTACAAAATAGTCATCGGTTACCCGCCGCCGCATTGCGCGGGTACCCTTCTAGTATATATATATATATATATATATATATATATATATATATATATATATATATATATATATATATATATATAGAGAGAGAGAGAGAGAGTTAGGATCAAATAAGAAGATTACTTAAAATAAGAAGGAATAAGAAAAACTATAACCGCAAATTCGAGATGCATCGACCTAAATTAGATGCATCCCTATAATCTTAGATGCATTATAACACACCATAGTATGTTTTCTAGCTTTTAATCAGATGCATTTACGTATATTTGATGCATTTCATGATTTTTCTTGTTTTTTGTTCCTCTACACTTGCCAAAATCATGAAAATCAATTTGCACCATTTATACATCAAATTAACTTTCAAAACTCATGATGTTGCATCTATATGAATAGAAATGCATCTAATGCAAGTCGTTGCATCTAATGCGCTTACAACGTTCCAATAAACACCCAATAGCTTGTGCTCGAAAGTCGGCCAACCCACAGAAAGCAATAAACTCTGATGTTATAATGGTCCAAAATGTTTTACAAAATAATACAAAGACCAAACAAATATTCCTTCAGTATCCTTTATGTTATAACTTACATTTTTCACAACATTAAAAAAACAAAATAAACCCCACCCCATTTTCTTCCTGATCTAAGAAAAAGAGAAAGAATTGCTAAATTTGATCTCCATATCAATAAAATACAACTATCGTATCACGTTATCGAGTTCATTTTTGGGTATATGTTACATAAATCTAAAAGACTCGTTCACCAGTAGCGTAGACGTTCCAAAAAATGGTTGTTACAAAATATAGGCCTGCTGTAACGGTTAAAAATGCTTGGAACGATCCAAGCCATTGCACGAAGTAACCTGTCCCGATTGTGCTGATTATCGCAGCCAATGTACCGGCAGAGTTTGAAAATTCCTGTTTTTTTGGAATGTGAAAAGAGATTAGTTTCTAAATGATGTGAATATGCATGCCCGCTTGCAGGGTAAAAAGATGTTGGAAATACGTACCGTGTAGAAATCCCGCATACTGAAGTTGAGGTCGAGGTTAATGTTTAACTTTAACTTTTGATATCATATTGTACAAAATGTGTGAATTTAGTAGCATATAATGGGCGTCGATGAAGTTATAATATACCCCGTAAAGTTTTTCAACAATTTCCGTATATAAACTTTAATTAAGAATTACATGAGTCATTGTTATAAGTACGATCGAGTATATTTATTTTCATATCACAGTATCCCGTGCATACCATTTAATATTTATATTCCCGTTACCAATATACTAACCGTATTTTAATATTCAAACCCATGTACACATAGATTGAACAAAAAAAAAAAAAAAAAAACATGATTCCTTATTTAACGTATATTATAAGAAAATAATCTTAATGGATGAAAGTTTAAAAGAAAAATATTTATCCTTAAAATATTTAGCGTGTACTAAAAATTTATTTGTATCTTTACAACATTTGGTAATTTTAATGGATGAAAGTCTAAAACTAATATTAGTAATCATGTAATTTAAACAAATTTTATATTATAAAGTCTAGAGGTATAAAGTGTAAGGGGTTATTTGTTTAAAGTTATTAAAAACCATGAAAACTTATAAATTTACAATTCTATATAATTTATTTAAAATTTAACCACATAAGTTATATTAATTACCTCATCTTTTTGTTAAGTTTTTGTTTTTTTCAAATTGGACACCTATATTTTTATGTGTTTTTTTCCCATCTAAATTTCTTCACAAAATTATTAAAGTTTGATCAAAATCAATTTAATTTGGACTTTTTATTGACCAATCACATCGCTCGATTCTACCTACGTGGCAAAATCGAGCAATCATATTGGTCCAATTTTTATTTCTATAAGAATGACTTTGCAAAATCACTACGAAATGATGTAATTCCTTTATTATATAAAAGATGGGGTCCAAGACAACTACTGAGGTATATTTCTGTTTTGTTACACTTGAATGTTAAAGAAAATGCAGCATATTATAAGTTTTTTAAAAATAAGGATAAAATATTTCTGTTTTGTTAGATTAACACACTTGAATGTTAAAGAAAATGCAGCATATTATAAGTTTTTTAAAAAAAAGGATAAAATAAAGACGAAATGTATTTTAAGCCGTCCACTCGACAAAGAAAGTAGTGGACTACTTTCGAGCCAAGTAAATGGACTAGAATTCATTTTAGTCTATATTAATCATGTGTATATACCTGTAGATATATACCTATTATTTGTTTCACACTCCACCTATGTGGGATAGTTGGAAAACTTTTAAAACTCTCATAAGTTCCAACATTTGTAACAGCTTTTGAAACTTCGATAACCTTTTTAAGTTTAATAACATAAATATGTGAAGTCCTATTTGCTCTTCTCTAATAAGATTGAAATATTTGGTTCTAGTTTAGCTGTAATATGAGAGATCGGTGGTCGAATTCCACTTAGGCCTTTTTAATATGTTTTGAAATATGTTTTTAGATGGGTAGTAACTTACCTGCAAGTTTCGTTCTTAACTTTTCAAAATTACACATATGGTATGTACTCTTGAAACTTGTCATCCAAAACGGTTTTTAAAATGGATGTCGGCAAAACTGTCCTTTTTATGGACCGTTCATGTTATAATTTTCTAAAGCCATTTGTCTAATATTCGTAAGGTTTAATGACTAAATCCATAATTTCATTTATACTACCGGGACCATTTATATAATCTACACTAAACATATCGTTTTTACACGTTTGGCACGTTCGAGATATAATGTAACCCAAATCAACCCCGTTTATTATTAAACGGACTGGAATTTGCTCATCTAGTGTTCTTCCTCTTGATTTTGCAAACACGACGTCCGGATTTGTATGGGTTGGCAGCAAAGGGGGAATATGGAAGAGTGATCGAGATGTTAAAACATTAGCTAAAGCTTACAACGGCTCTTTCTAGATGTCCAACTCTCAATGATATTACCAGGAACCATGTTAGAACACAGACTGACAATCGGCTCAATCGCCTTTGTAGAATGTAGTTCAATGACATTGAAACGGATCCATATAAAATGATTTTTCAAATCTAAACCAACTAATACATTGGTAAAGTTTAGAACATTAGTTAAATGTTAGACGAGTCATACTACTGGAAAGCCGCAAAATGGCCTAAAAAGTTTGCTACTGGAAAGCCGCAAAATGGCCTAAAAAGTACACAAACGCTAACAACGTTCCAATAAACACCCAGTAGCTTGTGTTCGATAGTCGGCCAACCCACAGAAAGCAATAAACTCTTATGTTATAATGGTCCAAAATGTTTTACAAAATAATACAAAGACCAATCAAATATTCCTTCAGCATCCTTTATGTTATAACTTACATTTTTCACAACATTAAATAACAAAATAAACCCCACCCCTTTTTCTTCCTGATCTAAGAAAAAAAGAAAGAATTGCTAAATTTGATCTCCCTATCAATAAAATACAACTATCGTATCACGTCATCCGGTTCATTTTTGGGTATATGTTACATAAATCTAAAAGACTCGTTCACCCGTAGCATAGACATTCCAAAATATGGCTGTGACAAAATATAGGCCTGCTGTAACGGTTAAGAATGCTTGGAACGATCCCAACCATTGCACAAAGTAACCTGTCCCGATTGTGCTGATTATTGCAGCCAATGTACCGGCAGAGTTTGAAATTCCTGTTTTTTGGAATATAAAAAGAGATTAATTTCTAAATGATGTGAATATACATGCACGCTTGAGAGATAAAAAGATGTTGGAAATACGTACCATGTAGAAATCCTGCATATTGTGGTGCGATATCCTGGTAAAAGACAGAAAAAGGGAGAAAAAAATGAGTTTTTATTCACGGAACATGGTTTAATTCGAAAGAGTGGTACCTGAAATTCACTCTAGCAAAAAATTATTTTCGAATAAGACACACGACACCATATTTGGCAAGATATGATTAGTACTACAACAGTTTTCTATATTTATAAGCTGTATTGATGGACAGACTGCGTACCGGGTCAAAGTGGGCAAGGGTTGAAACAGATCATTATTCTAGTACAGCGGGTCAAGTTGGGTTGACCAGTAAAAAGTCTTTTCACTAATTATGATATACCCCGTACTATATAAATACTCGATAAGTTTGTAAGTTTCAAACAATTTGACACCTCCAGCATTTCTACCATTTCTAATAGAACACAAACCAAATCGACCCATTTCTAGTAAATTGGTCGAAACTGCCACCTCTTGCCACTTCCGCAATAACACAGAGTTACTTTGCAACGACACAATGGTTTAACAAATGAGTCCCCCAAAATATCTCATGACACAATGGTTTAATAAATGAGTCCCCTAAAAAGGTCCGAATTTAACTTTGGATTCGAAATATTTGGTATTACTGTCAGATGAATCTTACTTGCATATTTAACAGGAATCCGGCTTGACTGAAAGCGCTAAAGCTGAGAGCCACCGTAATGAGTACCGATGCAACCACAGGTGTCTTGGCATAATTTAAGGCGAGCAAAGCCAACCCTGGCCCAATGAAACCAATTGACTGCACATTCAACATGATTTGATCATATTCAGATTTCGAACGCTTATCATAGATCATATCAGTAAACGAGAAATACAGAAAAAAGAAACGCCTTAGTGTTCATGTATAAAGCTTACCTGCATTACTTTACGGACAAAGGTCAATGAATGTCCTGCTTGGATTAGATAATCAGAAGCAGCACCGGCAACATACCCTGAGAACGCCATTGTTCCCCATGGGACTGCACTAAACCAAGCTGCTTGCTTTAAGTTAACATTAAATACCTATTTATCACAAAAAACGTTTCATAGATTAATTAGTAACCACGTTCAAATGACATGTATGAAGTGTAGCTCAAACATAAGAACCGAAAAGCCTAATAAATGAAAACAACACTCACAGTTTTAAAATAAACAGGCATCCACGAGAGAAGAACAAAGTATCCCTGCAACCATAAAAATACATTATAATTTTATTTTTTTAAATAATAGATTTTTTATACATATAACCCTATAAAAACAGGGAGGGAAATAGAACTCACCCAGTTGTTAGTAACATTAGCAAAAATGATGGCCCATGTTGGCATTTTCGACAGCAATAGGCGTAGAGGAGGAAGTTCACCCTTCTTTAATGGGGGCGGAGCCTTTGTTTTTCCCGCTTGAATCAATCTTAACTCGGAACTGCTTATAGAAGGACTATCTTGAGGATAATTTGTAACCCCGAGTGTCCACGTTGTTAGCCATAGAAGACCAAGAGAGGAGAAAAGATAGAATGGACCGGAAAGTCCAACTGATGCCATCACTATAGGCGTTAGCACTAATCCCACAACATTTCCAAGGTGAAATCCACCCATAGATAAACCAACGGCGGTAGCTCTCTCATTACATGGAAACCACCTAATAAAATTGAACCAAATAATGAGATTATTGACGGGAATGGAAGTTTAACAAAAAGAGTTAATGAGCACTAAACTTTCATTGCAATTACGTAACAAAATGAAAGTTTACGTGCTAAAAGGGTTAACTGAATGAACATTTACGTAATAAAACTTTACCCTGATAAAAGGATGTTCATTGCAGGAAACGCAACTCCTTCAGCAAGACCAAAGAAAGCACGAACAGCTAGAAGGCTTGCTGTGGAATGATTTGCGGCCCATGGAGTAAGAAGAGTGGCTAAAGACCACAAGAATACACCCCAAGCTATCATTCGTTTTCCTCCATATTTGTCCACCAAAGCTCCTCCGATAACGGATGAAAAAATGTACCCCCATAGAAACGATGACTATTCATGCAAAATTTACATATTCGTCGGTTAGTTTCAGATATTTGTTGCCTTAGACATGAAATAATCTTTAAAGAAACGAAAAAGAAAAGCCTTTAGTCATATGATTTGATTTTCGGGGCTTCATTATTGGTCTATCACTAAATTTAAGTCATACACACGGAAAGTATGACTAAGACCAATAAAATGTGATAAGATTACAGGATACCTATACGTCATATATTAATCCATATTCTAAGAGATGTGATTCATGCGTTAATTTCATTCAATAAGTATGAAAGAAAATCTTATTTGTTAATATGACATGATATAAAAGAATGAAATAATAAACACTTTCTTGCCTTTTGTTGCTTCCTAAAGATCAACAATAGGACAAAAGTAAGGGTAGGTAATCAGGCACAATTGGACCATGAAAATCGCATATACTTGTCAACAAAGCTTACTTCCAAGAAATGGCTGCTAATGATTTTACAACTTGATTCAGCTGACATAATTTTTGGTTTTAAAATGAAAATAAAATATGGGATTAAAATTGGATTTTACTCAATTGACTAAAGATCAAAATTTTATAATTTGCAAGTTTATTATACTATTATGATGCGAGTATGGGACCCAAAGCTTTTCCAACCATCCTTTTTCATGTCAAACAATTAGTCAATCACAAAAGATTGATCATTAGTCTTCACCTAGAATGAGGAAACTTAATAAAGGTGCATAACACAATTGACTATACAATTTCACAAACCTAAAATAACCTTCCAAAATATAATCCATATTTCAAGTTAACTATCAAGTTTAGTTACTTTTTGACTTTTAACAGTAAAAGCTACAAAATGTTTTAACTGTCGTAACGGAAGGCATAAGCTAGAGGCTAGACGCCTAGACCTAAAGCCTAAACCTTAGAGAATGTAAGTCGTGAAACAAATAAAGCACGAAAACACAAGTACATTAATAAGCTAAAATAAATATCATCAAGAATCCAGGACAACTAGGGGTGTTTGGGAATGCTTATTGGAGCTGTAAGACCATTCAAAACAGCTTATTTTACAATAAGAAAAACACATATCACCAAGAATCCAGGACAGCTAGGGGGCGTTTGGGAATGCTTATTGGAACTGTAAGACTATTCAAAACAGCTTATTTTACAATAAGCACCCAAAACACTGTTATGTCAAAATGCAATAAACAGATAAACCACACAAACGGACAAATACATCAATAAGTACCCATTGCTTATAAGTTATATATCAACATCAACTATTCATGGCAATTAGGGGGTGTACGGTTTTAGTTATAAACAGATTTCATAAGCAATTCCAAACAACTCAAATTTGAAAGGTTCAAGTTCAAGTTTAATAAGTTTCATCAATGCTTATATAAACTAAAAGTCTGAAACACATATCAGCTATTGAGGACAATTAGGGGGTGTTTGGGATTGCTTATTAGAAAAGCTTATTTCACAATAAGCACCCCAAGATATACTACTAGTAAAAAGTCATATCCAATAATCAAAATGGTAAAACAGTAAAAAGGAAAAAAAAAAATTACCTGCACAATACCTAAGAAAGAACTACTCCAACCATGTTTAGCAGCAAGAGGAACAATAGCAACAGACATAACAACTCTATCAGCATTACACAAACACATCACACATGCCATTAAAGCCACCACCTTTAACCTCTCAGGCACAACAAAACCACCTTCTTTCCCTCTTCCCCCAAACACCCTTCTCCCAATCCCCTCCGCCGTACACCTCACCACCCCCACCTTACTCCGGCCACCACCTTCCACCCTCAAATTACCCCACTTACACTCACCTTTATCACTTGCCCTCAAAAGGGGTTGGTTAAAATGACCCAAGCTCAAATGGGTATTTTTCAGATTTTCAAATCTTGGCCGGAATGTTGGTGCACCATAGCTTCCGGCGAAACTCCGGCAGCCACCGTCCACCGTGCTCCGGCCACCTTTATTCAATATCCTCAAAAGGGGTTGCTTAAAATGAGCTTTACTCAAATGGGTATTTTTCAGATTTAAAGATCTTGACCGGAATGATGGTGAACTAGTACTTCCGGTGGCAATTCCGGCCATGGTAGGAAGTGTAAATTTGAAAAAGTTGAGGGGCTATTTGGTATTATTGCTATTATTATAATACTACCATGTTGTTGTTTTTGAAGTATGAAGTTTGAAAATGGTGGGATTATATGAAGGGGTGTTTGGTGGTGAGGGTATTATGGTAATTTCATGTGGGTGTGTTACATAAGGCTCCAACGTGGCAAAACGTGGCAATTGGTTGTTACCAAACACTCGGCAACTCAACAACCCCTGAAGTGTTACCGGTTACTGGCTATAGCCGGTGATGAGTTGTGGGTAGGTGAGAAACCTGGCTGGGTTTATATTTCATATTCATACTTCACCTAATTCTTTATGACATGGTCTTAGAGTATAGAGTGTCGTAACGAGCACCTTTCGCCAATCTTATGTGGCTTGCTCGCCACTTCTCGCCACCCTTAGCCACCACATCACCTTCCTTCGCCACCTCCTCCCTCGCCACCCCAACGACACAAGTAAAGACAAAAAAAAATTGCAGCAAGGGGTGTGTTTGTTTGATAAACGAAATAAAATAGTGTGGGTGTGGCCCAAGTGAAGAGGTTTGGGTTAGTTGTAAATGAGGGTATTTTTAAGTGGATGTGTTGAAGTGATGTGACGCATGTTGGGCCCAAATGAAGAGAAGTGACTTAGCCACTATACCCTATGCTCTTATAATCGTCATTTGAGCATCACATCTTTTTATGCATATATCACAATTTGTGTATTACAATTTCTAACATACAATATTGGTAATGCATAAATTATAATACACGCATCAAAAGATGGTCTGAATATCACTCCATTTTAACAAATTATCAAATCCATCATCAAACAAATATTATGATCACCACCAAACCAAAAATATAAAAATATTCGCTTCATACAAACATAACACATAATATACTTTAAAAAAAATTGCGAAAAACTTCCGCGCGATTAAGAACTTGTGTAATGAAAACCCTGCGAGTAGACATGTTGGTCAGGCGGTCCTTCCACCATCAAACTCTTGGTCTTAGATATTCAAAATAAATAAATGAGAAGAAATAATATTGGAAGGCGTCCTCCTCCCCCACGCGTAAACGTTAATGCGTTATCATCATGTCGTGTGATGGTAGATTTTTCAGTTGAATCGATGGTGTAGACCATCGATTTTTTATTTATTTTTTCTTTTTTCATGTATGCAAAAGTATATTGTTTGATATATTTGTGTTTTAAGTGAGATATGTTTGAATGATGAATTTGATAGTCTTTACTACATCTATTTGAAGATGAGATGAATGACACTAAGAATGTTAAAATGTTGATGACCATTAAACTTGCTCTAATAAAACATGACTATAAACTACATAAGTTCATAAGACTAAAAGCAAGTTTAAACAAAATTAACCTTTTTATTCGATAGGTTTGTTGAAGAAAAGTTATCTTATACATGATATTGATCGAGTAAGGATCAAATGAGAAGTAAAATTAAAATGATGAGGGTGAGAAGAAGTCACAGCCGCACAATTCAAATGCACATAAAAAAATAGATGCACCTCCCTTTAAATTTCTCCTCCTTATTTAAAATTTGTGTCTCAAATTTCTTCTCATTGTTCTTTTTTCAAATTTTCTTCTCATTAGATCTATTCCCAATTTTGACCGCCCAAAGTTTGTTATTATAAGGATGAGTCATATGATTTCTTTTTTCTTTTTATTTTGAATGGTATTTTTTCACACCTATACCACCTATCTCACAATATAACTCACAAATACCTCCAACAAGGCTTGAATCCACAACTTTCAGGCTGATTACTCACATACTACTAAACTAAAGGCTTTGGGTGATGGTTCATATGAAATTATAAATGAATTGCGTCCTTTGTCGGTGTAAATAAATTGTGACAAATGTGTGATCAAGATGTTGTGATATATTTCCCTACATGTTAGTAGTTTATTCTGAACGTGCTATATATACTAGGGCTTTGACAAAATTTGAATGGTCCAAATTTTCTTTTCTGATAGTAACGAGTGTTGGAAAATCCGCGCGATGCAGCGGGATTGTTTTTGTAGACGTGATTTAGAACTGATGAATGACTGGATAATTTGTTTGGATACAATTAAAACCTTAGGGACTATTTTCGCGGCTACAAAAGACTTACTTTGTAACGACACTTAAACCTTAGGGGCTATTTTTGCCAAATTTCTATAGATAGTTATTAATTCTACAGGACTTACTTTGCAACGACACTTAGACCTTAGGGACTATTTTTGCCAAATTGCTAAAGATAGCAATTAATGCTCAAGGACTTACTTCGCAACGACACTTGAATCTCAGGGACTGTTTTTGTCAAGTTGTGAAACTTGACATTTAATGCGTGCTAGTGTGAACAACATTTAATGCGTGTTAGTGTGAACACATTTTGCTTGTGCAAAACTTGTGTACGCTAAATAGTACTCCTATATAGATACAATGAGATTCGTACAACATTCTTGTTTCTTGTTGGATATCATTAACATAGATTTGTAACTTGTGTGGTTAGAATGTTAGACGTGCAATATATATGTAATTAGTGATTAAAACCCCTTATTATGAAGGGTTATGCTAAACGTGGTCTTAAAGGTATACTTAAAAAATAGGAAAATGATTGGAAGACCTAATTTGTATGCCTAAATTCATGACTAAACATATGTGTCATGATCTTGATGGTTTGTGAAAATGTGGGCCTCTTGGCTGTAGCCATCAGGATGATGCCACATAAGCTTAGGCATGAATTTAGTCATATCTTTTAGGCCTCCCAATCACTACTCTAAAAAATAAATACATGCATAACTGTTGGTACATAAAGTCAGTGGAGAATTGTTAAATGCAGGGACTGTATAAATGCATATCTGAATACTTTAGACATAGCCTAAGAGTTACATTTAGCAATTTTTGTTATGTAATTATGATTTTATACAACTTTTTAAAAGGATCATCATATGATTTCCTTGACAATTGATTTTTAGGTGTCCACTATAATGCTCTACAAGAATGTTGGTACACAGAGCATATCGGGTAACTTTAAGCAGTTTTAAATTAATTCGGATAATTTTAAATATAATTAAAAGATTTACAAAGTTGGAGACATCCATTTACATACTTAATAAAAGAGGTTGTATAAGCTAAGAGCATCCATAGTAATGGACATTTTAAATAGGTTTATAACATGTCAAATCATTAATTTATAAAATATAAAACTATTATCACTTTTATAATTATATTAGATGTTCAAACATAACACATGCTTTAAATTATGAAAAGGTTTAAGATCTTGGACCTCTTCATGCCACATAGATATAAACCACAAGCTCATTATGGTTGAAACAAAAGATAAACCTTTTCATAGCTTTTAGACCTTTTTATAAACCTCTTAGTGGATGGCCTAAAGCATCAATTTAAAAATATGTGTATTGAAATCCACTAATTTAGATTATGCAAGCAAGTTGAAAGAGTGGGTTGCAACTTTTATCATATATATGTTTTTTTTTTATATAAAATAGATCACAATTAATTATGTCTTTTAGCTAACTATTATAAAAGTGATGTAACCTATAGGATTTAAAAAAATAAAACAAGCTATACCTACCCAGATTTTCTATGTTTTGCATTACATGTGAAAAGCAATAACATGAGAATAAATGGTGCTTATTCAAATATATTTTGTTATCACATATGTTTTTTTTTTATACAATAAAATTTTTAAGCTAGTTATTATAAAAGTGACACTATTAACCTGTTACCTATTTGATTTGGAAGATAAAACAAGCTATACCTACCCATATTTCCTATGTTTTGCATCACATGTGAAAGCACAATGGTGTTTGTTCAAATATATTTTGTTAACAACTTCTATATTAGGAGTTCCAAGATGGTTCCTAAAAGCCACCAGTTTGACTTCTTGATCATACTAGTTAGGTTGTTA
Organism: Chrysanthemum seticuspe; assembly: GCA_019973895.1. Lineage (NCBI taxonomy): Eukaryota > Viridiplantae > Streptophyta > Magnoliopsida > Asterales > Asteraceae > Chrysanthemum > Chrysanthemum seticuspe. The sequence continues at coordinate 337,742,604 of BPTQ01000009.1, forward strand.
GACTTTTTAGTAATTAAAGACTTATTATTTTTCTTTTATCATCTATAAAATAATAATTGAATGGATTAAAATTATTTGAGGATATAAATAATGATATATCTTATTAGTTTATCTATACTATTTATAAAACATTTATATTAATTTTTTTAATTCTTATCTTAAAAACTTTTAAAAATCATTTCAATTACTAAAATACCTTCGATTAAAAATGATAACAATATCTACTATTAAATTAATATTTTAAATATTGTTTAATCCTTAAATTTTATCCTTTTTCATTTATAGCCAATAATTTTTTTTCCTCTCGTAATGACTACATATTAAATTCATAAATTGCATCAAAGATCACTCTAAAACACAAGTTTACAAATATAATTATTTGTTATCATACATCGTTGCTTTGTGCGAATATCTTCTAGTATAAATAAATATATTTTGATTGTGGTCATTTACTAAGTAAGTTTTGTTTAATCCATGATAGTCAAAGGCTCAAAGCAAATGTTCAAACTTCAAATAGACCAACTAGATTTTATATAAATGGTTGGAAATTGTTTCAACTTGATAATAGAAATAGTAATTTTTTAAATTAGATGAACAGAATGCACATAAAATTCAGTAGTTATTTGTTTCATGTGAAATGATCAAGTTGCACAAATCTGAAAGGTTACTATATTAAACTCTTAAAGATATTTTTAAAGTTGTCAAACCAAGATATTTTGTGCAATAGTTTTGCTATAGGAGTACGAAAGATTTAATTTTAATAGCGGTAGCTAACAAGTAAAGGAGTGTCGGCATGTCTTTCTATTCCATACATGTTTCTTCTCGAGCTTTCTAAAATTATTTTCTCCGTCTCATTTTTATTGTCCACCTCAATAAAGAAAAAAGTTACAAATTATGATAGACGTAATTGGTGAAGTATTGAGCCGATAAAATATCTTTTTTGCCTTTGTATTCAAAGATTGGTTGACTTTTCGAAAAAGACTTTCAAACTAGAATTCGAAAAATATTTATTTGCAAGTCTTATCAAATGAAAGATGATAATCTTTTTGAGATAAATGTAAATAGTAATAAGGATAATAAAAAGGTATATAAAATTATGATAATTTTTTTTTTTTTTTTTTTTTTTTTTTTTTTTAGTTTTGGTTTTGGTGTTTATGTGTGTGTCTTTTGTGTTTACGTGTGTGTTTGTAATGTTATATGTGTTTGGGTTGTGAATTTTTATTATTTATATATTTATTTTTAATACCTTTTCAGTTTAAACCTTGTTTTTAAATGTTTACATTATAAGTCTTTGAGATTGTTATTCTTACACCGTTAGTCATTTAGTTACTTTTCTTACATTTTTAGTCTTAAAATGTATGTAAAATTTGGTTTAAATATATATAATAAAATGTGTTGTTTTATTTGTGAGGAAAAAAAAAAAAAAAAAAAAAAAATGCCTGTTCAGAGGTGCACAATAACACCAGATTTTCGTGTGATAAGAGGAATGAGTGTTTTTAGTGTTGTGATGTATTCTGATGTTATGAAAAAATATGCTGATGTGACAACATTTTTTCACGACACAAATAAGACTGCGCCAAAAATACCCTACGTTCTTAAAATAATAATAGATATTTTTATTACGTTAGCTAAACTTATTTCGTTATTGTTCATTCTTGTCTCAACACCAACCTGACAACAAATTAGGTGTTCACTTTCTTCGCCAAAAGTTAGCCCACGTATGTGTTGAAAGCTGAATCGCGATGCACATGTGCATAGTAACTACTAGATGAATACTCTTCAACTTCATAAATCATACAAGCAATATTTTAAATTTTGGGTTAACCGGCCGGTTCAACTAGTTGAACCAGAAACCGGTTCAAAGATCAGGCTGGATGTGTTCGATTTTTTTTGCTTGTTTGAGAACTGTATTGAACCGTTAGTTTTTCGTTAACCCGATTTGATAAACTCGGCAAGGTTATAACTTTTTGTGAAAAAACCTAACAATAGTTTTATTTTCCCATCAACCTTTCTAAGTTTAATTGATAAATTGAAGTGGTGTGTACTATTGAAAAGGTTCGTGTTGAGTACGAGTGGAAACCACCTCGATGTGACACTTGTAAGCTATTTGGTCATACTCTGGATAACTGTCCTAAATTTGTTCCTCTTCGAGTTCAGCCTACTCAAATGGGTAGTGATAGTTTTCAGACGATTAATCGCAAAAACAAGGGTAAGAATGGTAGCCAAAGTGGTCCGGGTAATGGTTTTATTAAACCTCCTGTGGGTCCTGAGTTTAGGTATCAACCTAAAGTGCATCCTCCTGAGCTCAAGCAGGTGGATACTACAAAAAAGAAGGCTTCTGATGTAGCTTGTACGAGTGGGACGAAGGTTGCTACATTAAATACATTTGAAGTCCTTAATATGATAGATATTGATGAATGTGGCATTCATACTGATGTCGTGGCTAAGGATGGGGCAGAGTTGGATTCTAGCAATACAATGGAAGCTAAGGAGGTTTGTCCTACTCCTATTGTTGAGAAAATTGGGGAGATTGAAAAGCTAATTATTGATGGGAAAGCTACTCTTGTGGATGATGATGGTCATCATATTAAAAAGGTCGATTATCCGGGTAATACAAAGGAAGCTATGATGGATGGGGCTCCAAAGACTGGTAATTTATCGCAAGAACAGCTTGTGAATGTTGTGAAAGAGAAGGTGCAGGCCGCGGTTACTTTTTCTTCGTCTACTTCTTCTACTAAAAGGGCTAACCCATTCTCTAAGGTGGGAGAGATTGTTGTTTCCGACAGTGATGAAGAGGAGGTTGTGAATACCTTTGATGAGTCAATTAACCTATTTGGTGATGGTCATGACTAGGGGTGTGAATCGGGTCGGGTCGGTCGGGTTCGGGTCAATTCGGGTCGGGTCAATTCGGGTCAAGGCTAAAAAATCCATACCCGAACCCGACCTTATTAAAACTCGGGTTATTCGGGTTCGGGTCAATTCGGGTCGGGTCAATTCGGGTCGGGTCAACTCGGGTTCGGGTTTGGGTCAATTAAAAATTATACAATTTTGGTGTTTGTAACTTGAAAATTAAAATTATAAAACAACTAAAAGAGAAACAAAGTTGCAAATTCCGTTCAACTTTTGAGTTTAAATAGCTACTTATTTAGTCAAGAACATTTACGTTACATGGAGTTTGTATTGCGCCATTGATGTGTAATTGTAAAGATAATGCTTTTTTGTTGCAGTTGCTAAAAAAATGTTGCAGTATTGATGATGAAATTTTGATAATAGCTATATCTTAATAATACTCTTTCTTTTAAACATGAAAATAAATAAAAGGACACAACAACAACAAGACATAACCATAACACTACATAAAGGAAAAAATACAACTATAAACAACTCATAATTTCTGTGACCAAATATGATGGAGTAAAGTACCAGGTCCCATTCACAATTTAAATCAAGAAACAAAGGAAATGTAGGACCTGCATATTCAAAATCAAAACCATCACAGTAGCCATGGACAATGGAATATTAAACGGACACTTAAAATATAACAGATACTAAAACGAATACTTCTTAATGGTAAATGATCCGTTATACTTTTCGATCACAAAAATATCAAACGGATACTAAACGGAAAGTGAGTAATAAAATCTTTGAGATCCAAAATGAGTCCCAACTTGCAGCAACATAGTATTTCAGCAATAAGTATATAAAGTTGCAGACTTTGCAACATGTAGACATGTAGTATTTCACTGAAAGTTGCAGTAACATATTAGGCAAATATAAAAGTATAGAACAAGTAAAACATTAGGAAAGTTATAAATTTATAGTACCTAATAGGCAAATATAAATTACAGTACCTAGTAGGCTACTACTAGTGAAACACTAGGCCAGTAAAACATTAAGCAAATATAGAAGCATAATCTATATTTACAGTACCCAATACATGCTACTGCTAGACTGCTACTACAAACTTATAATCTACAAAAGCAGCTTTCAACCCACAAAATAACCTTTCAATCCCCAAAAAAAGCTTTCATTCTTTACACATAATAACTTTCTAAAGATCTTCATTAATAAAACCTTCATCTTCACTTGAATCTACATAAAAGAGACATAATTAGCGATGCATCTAAGTTGGAAAATACTAAAAATAAAAAAAGAACATACCAAATATTATTGTTTCGCAATCTTCTTCTTTTTCCGGAATTTTATCCTTATCCTTGCGAAGCCAATCTTGGGTACAAATAAGGCTTTCAATGCTCTTGTCACTTAAAGAACTCCTAAATGTATCCAACACCCTCCCACTAGTGCTAAAAACAGACTCAGAAGCCACGGTTGAGACGGGAATAGCTAACAAGTCTCTAGCCATCAAAGATAAAATTGGGAACCTTGGGCTATTAACCTTCCACCATGCCAGTATATCAAATCCCACATTAGAATCAAATGCTTCAACACTTTCACACAAATACTTATCCAATTCACTTATTGTTGAAGTAGACGTTGAACTCGATCTCATCTTGTCTCTCAGCCTATCTCTTGTGGGAGGATTTGTTGTCGTATCATCTCGATTTGACTGCTTCCCTGAAGATGAATTAGATGTTGGAGCATGGATTCTTACATAGTCTTCATATAAAGCTTTAAATTGAGCATGTATATATTTCTTCTTCAATTCTACCATTGCTAGTCCTTCCGCTCCATAATGGTCATCCACTATAATATGCAAAAATTCATCTTTTTTTCTTGGGTCAAGTAGAATAGCAAAATAAAATAAGGCATTCATATTTTCTATCTCCCCATAATACTTGTCAAACTTCTTTTTCATCACCTTAGCAATTTTATAAAGTGTTTCATCCTCTGGTGGTACTTTCAAAACGTCACAGAAAAGTTGTTTTCTCAAAAGATCACGAATAGTAGATAATTCAACAATGAGCATATGTGACGTCACATATTTTGTCCCCGAGATCCTCAAAGTAATATCGTAAAATATTTTAAGAAAGCCACACAACTTTCTAGCTTTATCCCAATCTTCAGGTGTCGGCACCAAAAGACCTTTCTTACGAAGAGCATTCCCAAAAGCCGCATCTTCTAAATCATATCTTTCAAAACCATCTTCATATGCTTGAGCCACTTCTAACATATTGTAGGTGGAGTTCCACCTCGTTGAAACATCAAGTATCAAATTCTTTGTGATCTCACATTTAGCACTTTCGGCACATCTTTTAAATTTCTCAATTCTACTACCCGATTTTTTTATCCACTTTACCGCATATCTAATATTCTCAATCGACATATCAACTGATTTAATACCATCTTGCACTACTAGATTCAAAATGTGAGCTGCGCATCTGATGTGAATCCATTTCCCATTCAATAAACAATTGTCTTTCTTTGCAAATGTTTTTCTCAAAAAATCAATCGCATTATCATTTGCACTTGCATTATCAACCGAAATAGCCATTATAGCATCAATACCCCACTCATTGACACAATATTCTACTCCCTTTCCAATATCAACCCCACTGTGACCATCAAGACGACAAAAATTCAAGACTTTTTTGTTCAACTTCCATTCATTATCTATAAAATGACCGGTAAGAGCCATGTAACTTTTCTTTTGTAAAGATGTCCAACTATCGGTAGTTAAACTTACCCTACCAATGTTTTTTTGAATAACATTGATGTGCTTCATCGTGGTTTTAATTTGTAAACATGAATTACCGGTTAACTAGGAACACATTCGGGCAAGTATACCCTAGTCAAGTTGTAGTATAGTATATGGTAAATCAAGGTCGTCCCAAGAGACTTGGTTGCACTACGAGTGTCGTTTGTTTGTTTAAGCAAGTAACAAGTTGATGGTTATGATTGTCACATATCAAACCAACAAGAAAAGCAATATAAGAACAAGCACGTATCAAGGTCGTGGTTATGATTGTCACGAATCAAACCACTAAGAACAAGCACACAAAGAACATACATGTTTAGACAAATGATCACAAGGATATTAGGATGTTTAGTTTGGAAAACATATTATCAAAGATAGAACCTATAATAATAGTTTAGTGTTTTATAAATCAAATGTGCATAAGCCTCAATCAAGTGGTCATGTCATGAGCCTTATACCAACAACAACAAAGAATCCCTTTCGGCCATAAACTTTGATGTTATTAATTTGTAAAGTTCCATTTACTTGAAAGATAATGAGAACACATATTCAAAAGATTCCTTTCGGCCATAATCCAAATTAAACCTTTACTTGTTATGTTTATTAATTCTCTTGCACAATCGTCACAAAGTACAAGACCAAAATCATTTGTCGATTAATGAATTGGAACTAACCATTGTTAAGAATATTTCGACATTAGACTCAACAATGATCAACCAAAACAATAAACAAGAACAAGTTCCAATTCAACCAAATATGATGTTATCAACATATTCCAAACAAACACTACAATTATCCAAACATCCTTTTATCACAAGTTCTCATATGAAATAAACAAGTATCACATAATCAACACAACCAAAGAACCAAACATGAATCATAACATTCAACATCATAAAAGTAACAAGAGTTTACCCAAAGTAAGATTACATTAGGCAAGGGTGAAGGATTATAGCACTCCTTCAAGCCTCCAATCAACTACAAATTCTAACCAAGCATACTTCTGGAAATGGCAGAGGTTTGTGGTCTTTTGGGAGAGATAAATTGGTGGAAATTCGTCCTTAAGGGTGGAGGCTAGAATTACACACACAAAACTAACCAAAAATGGTCTTATATATAGGTAGAAGCCACCCTTAGCCACCAAGTAAGTTTCTTGGGCACAAAGTGTCATAAAGTAGCAGGTTTAGGAGTTATTAGGAGCATATGATCGGACTTGGGGCTTAATGGCACTTAAGGATGCATTAAAAATTACTTGGAGAGATCAGCTACCCGTAACCGATTCGGTTTTGCCCCCAACCGATCCGGTTGCGACTTTCTGACAGAAAAGGTCAAAATCCAAATTTGTAGATCTTTCTCTTAGCTTTCCGTGGCCGCGAACGGGGGGTCAAACGGAGTCCGTATGCAAAAGTTATGGCCAAAATGGTGAAGGTGTGTCTGGAACAACGAGGCTTCCAATATCTTTTCGTTTAAGCTTCTTTTCTTCATTTCTTTCTCGTTTTCCTTCTTGAACTTTATTCTTAAGTCTTTGGACCACTAACTTGATGACTTTATCTTCTCGAATATACTCCGCAAGTCTTTCTTTGGTCGGGAATTCTTCGTATATGGAGAAATCTTCGTATTTTACTTCTTTTTCCGTCTTTTTCTCCACTTTCCTGTACTTGGCTACAAATGAACTAGCAAACGCACTTTTGTACGATTAAGCATTAAAAGCATATGCTTATAGCCAAATAATACACATAAAAGCATGGATAACGCTACTAAAAACATGCACAATTTGAGCGTTATCAAATTCCCCCACACTTAAACTTTGCTTGCCCTCAAGCAAATCTAAGAAAAGAAAAATCAAACTACATATCTAAATGACAAAACGAAAAGAAAAATAAAAAATTAAAATCTTTTTGGGTTTTTTATATTTTTTACTTTTTTTTTTTTTTTTTTTTTTTTTTTTTTTTTTTTTTTTTATAACAAACATAAAAAATAAGCGAAAAATGAGCGCAAACTCCCCCACACTTAAGGTTTTGCTTGCCCTCAAGCAAATCTAGAAATTAAGAAAAATAAATCCCACATGGTGCATGAAATATGATTAGAAAAATGTGATGCAAATCTACCAAGTACAAGTACAAGATATGATTCATCATTTTAAGCTTTAAGAGGTGAAAAATCGAGATGTTTGACAATACCTTATAAATTCTCTCGCTTGATAACATGGCTAAGCACCTCACGAAAAGGAACGGATGTATAATTCACTCAACACTCAATTTATTTAGTGATGGAAAGTATTAAGGAATAGTACACTCATATTGCTCAGTCATGACCTAAATATTACCATAGGCTTGTACAAGAAACAAAACTCCACCGACGTGGCGTAAGCACCAAGTATAAACATCTAAAGAGGGCTTTTATTCGGGTTATAACGATAGGCTTAGGGTGAATAAAGGGTATGGATAAGGCATGGGATAATTGATGAAATTGGTTTAAAAGAAAAATGAAGTCAAGTCTAATACCCATGTTGCTAGTTACCGAACAATCCGCGAACCCGAAAATGATTATAGTTACAATCTTCTCCTCTTCACATATCGATCACCAAATATATAATATATATCACGTCTTAGCACATTGGCTAATCGATATCTAAAACAAACTTCGGCTTCCTTCATCTTCATAATAATATAGCACATTGTCATCACATATATATTTTTTTTTCCTTTTTTTTTTTTCGATGACTTATTCTCATTTTTTTTTTCATATTTTTTTTTTCACCACATACATCACATCTCCCCCACACTTCGTATAAGCATACACCACAAAAATACAAATAAGAAGCGTGCACTCTTCGTCTTTGTCGGAATGGCACACACGAATAGCAAAGTGCGGCTAACTCATAATCATCAAAAACAATCCAACATTCCAAGCAACTAGCAACCAACCATTTAGACATTGACAAGGGGTAGGCTAAGGTTTAAAGTGTAAAATATTTTTGTATTTTTCTGAATGTAACAAAAAGAAAGGGATGGCTCGGAGGGTGTAACTAAGGGTATCTAGCACTAAAGATGAGCGCTAACAAAATGGGTCCAAATAAGGGTGGTTAACTAACCGATGTGGTTAGCTAATATATCATTAGATGTAAACGGAAGGCCATTTGGTTTTATTCCTATGGGTGCCTCTTTATCACACGAATACACTTATATCACACGAATGTGATCTTACTGCGGTCTGGTAATGATTTGCAAGTACAAGTTCTAGAATAAATAAAATCACCGGCTCACTCATAGCAAAAGATTCAAGCATAAAAGATGTATGCTATATATGGAATAGGCTCAAGTCCTCACAATTTAGTGGAAAGGCTATAAAATGTGCTAGCAAATGTCATCGATCCCAGAATGGATTGCAATATTAATCGGGACACATCTCAAGTTTTTCAAAAATTGCCGATTTCACTAGTGGGTTGATCCAGTTATTCTAATATATTATCCTATAAGCGTGAAAACAACTAGATCACAAGGGCAAACAAGTTCACAAAATTAAAAATTAGCCCAAACATTTGGAATCTAAAAACTAGTTTCGCTCTTCACAATAATATTTTCCCCCCACACTTAAGTTAAGCACACAAAAGAAAAATAACTTAAATCTAGTTACGACTCTTTTTTTTTTCTTTTTCTAATTTTTTTTTTTTTTTTTTTTTTTTTTTTTTTTTTTTTTTTTTTTGAAACAATCATGACTTATTCTTGTCCCACGAGTTCTCGGTAGCTCCATTGAAACGCACAAAGAAGCGGAGAAGCAGGTCAGCGCGAAGCATATTAAAAACCCAACTTCTTTAGGGAATCAGGGAGACCCGCCTTATACCTCTCACACAGTTTGTTTACAATGGGTGAGCCTTACTTTCGAGGTACTTAAAAAAGTCAATTTATTAAAATAATCTACCAAACAAGCCAACAAAGGAAAAATAACAAAGAAATAAAATAAAGCAATTGCGAAAACTTCAAAGCATGTAAAGATAGGGAAAAATTAAATAATAAGTCCAAGTGAAACGAAACCTCCCGGGCTAAACATCACAATCGAACTCCATATGATAAGGTGCTAAGCAAACGCTAGCATAAGCGTATGAGATCAATCGATTCCTCAACCAAACAAACATGTCCAATCCCAAGTATAACGTCACCAACAATCCAATCTCCATGAGCTTATTAAATCTGCAAAAACAAAATAAACTACAAAAAACGCGTAAAATTCTAAAACGCACTTTCGTAGGCATCACGGTTGCATTTAGCGCATGCAACAAGCCTTTAAACCCCTCGGTGGCCCGAGTGGACGAGTTATAGTCTCGTGAGGGTTTCCAGTGAACATACCCACAAAGTTCAAATCACTTATTATTTTAAAAACATGTACTTATTTATTCACAATGTACCAAATTAACAAAACGAAAATGGAAAAACCAAATAAAAGAAATGATACTCTTGCAAAAACGAAAAGACACTTAAACATATTTAATCTAAACACAAACACACAAAAACAAAAAATAAAAACCGATTTTTTTTTTTTTTTTTTTTTTTTTTTTAGCAGATTAGTCCAACCGATCCGGTTACGGGGAGTGACCGATCGGTTGGAATGAACCAAACTGTGACCAATCCTTCCAACCGAACCGGTTACGGGTTGCGACCGATCGGTTGGAGGAAATTTTTCTAATTTTTTTTTTTTTTTTTTTTTTTTTTTTTTTTACACAAGTTTTATTTCAAACCATTTATTGATAAATTAAAATAAGAACACGAAAGGTTACGAACACAATAATAAACACAACTAAATAAGACACATAAACACACATTAACAAGAATAACATCAAAAACATAAAACGACACGTAAAACAAATTGAAGCACCATCACAGAAAAACGACAATCACATAGACACAAGCACACACAATTAGTTACGTAAGACAAATCAAACAAGAGAATCTAAAACAAGATAATCTTATTCAAAATTAACACGAAACCAATATAGACAATAAGAACACAAACGAAAAGAAACACAAACATGCAAGAGATCACATAAAAAAAACAAACACACGAAACAAGAAACACATAGATTTTTTTTTTTTTTTTTTTTTTTTTTTTTTTTTTTTTTTTTTTAACACAGAACTCACAACCGGATCCGGTTACGGGTAGTGACCGATCGGTTGGGACAAACCAAATGAGACCCAGCTTCCAACCGAACCGGTTACGGGGGGGTGACCGAACGGTTGGAGGAGATTTTTTGGTTTGATCCCCGGCAACGGCGCCAAAAACTTGATGTGCTTCATCGTGGTTTTAATTTGTAAACATGAATTACCGGTTAACTAGGAACACATTCGGGCAAGTATACCCTAGTCAAGTTGTAGTACAGTATATGGTAAATCAAGGTCGTCCCAAGAGACTTGGTTGCACTACGATTGTCGTTTGTTTGTTTAAGCAAGTAACAAGTTGATGGTTATGATTGTCACATATCAAACCAACAAGAAAAGCAATATAAGAACAAGCACGTATCAAGGTCGTGGTTATGATTGTCACGGATCAAACCACTAAGAACAAGCACACAAAGAACATACATGTTTAGACAAATGATCACAAGGATATTAGGATGTTTAGTTTGGAAAACATATTATCAAAGATAGAACCTATAATAATAGTTTAGTGTTTTATAAATCAAATGTGCATAAGCCTCAATCAAGTGGTCATGTCATGAGCCTTATACCAACAACAACAAAGAATCCCTTTCGGCCATAAACTTTGATGTTATTAATTTGTAAAGTTCCATTTACTTGAAAGATAATGAGAACACATATTCAAAAGATTCCTTTCGGCCATAATCCAAATTAAACCTTTACTTGTTATGTTTATTAATTCTCTTGCACAATCGTCACAAAGTACAAGACCAAAATCATTTGTCGATTAATGAATTGGAACTAACCATTGTTAAGAATATTTCGACATTAGACTCAACAATGATCAACCAAAACAATAAACAAGAACAAGTTCCAATTCAACCAAATATGATGTTATCAACATATTCCAAACAAACACTACAATTATCCAAACATCCTTTTATCACAAGTTCTCATATGAAATAAACAAGTATCACATAATCAACACAACCAAAGAACCAAACATGAATCATAACATTCAACATCATAAAAGTAACAAGAGTTTACCCAAAGTAAGATTACATTAGGCAAGGGTGAAGGATTATAGCACTCCTTCAAGCCTCCAATCAACTACAAATTCTAACCAAGCATACTTCTGGAAATGGCAGAGGTTTGTGGTCTTTTGGGAGAGATAAATTGGTGGAAATTCGTCCTTAAGGGTGGAGGCTAGAATTACACACACAAAACTAACCAAAAATGGTCTTATATATAGGTAGAAGCCACCCTTAGCCACCAAGTAAGTTTCTTGGGCACAAAGTGTCATAAAGTAGCAGGTTTAGGAGTTATTAGGAGCATATGATCGGACTTGGGGCTTAATGGCACTTAAGGATGCATTAAAAATTACTTGGAGAGATCAGCTACCCGTAACCGATTCGGTTTTGCCCCCAACCGATCCGGTTGCGACTTTCTGACAGAAAAGGTCAAAATCCAAATTTGTAGATCTTTCTCTTAGCTTTCCGTGGCCGCGAACGGGGGGTCAAACGGAGTCCGTATGCAAAAGTTATGGCCAAAATGGTGAAGGTGTGTCGGGAACAACGAGGCTTCCAATATCTTTTCGTTTAAGCTTCTTTTCTTCATTTCTTTCTCGTTTTCCTTCTTGAACTTTATTCTTAAGTCTTTGGACCACTAACTTGATGACTTTATCTTCTCGAATATACTCCGCAAGTCTTTCTTTGGTCGGGAATTCTTCGTATATGGAGAAATCTTCGTATTTTACTTCTTTTTCCGTCTTTTTCTCCACTTTCCTGTACTTGGCTACAAATGAACTAGCAAACGCACTTTTGTACGATTAAGCATTAAAAGCATATGCTTATAGCCAAATAATACACATAAAAGCATGGATAACGCTACTAAAAACATGCACAATTTGAGCGTTATCAAACATTAAGAAGTTTAGTTTTCTCCTCGTCATACAATTTGTAACAATCTTGAGTAGCAGTACCTCTACAAGGAACATCAAATAACGGCTGAGTAATCTTATTATAGTGTTTAAAGCCTTCACGCTCAACAAAACTAAAAGGGAGCTCATCAACTATAACCATGTGTGCCAAAGCTTTCTTACTTTCTTTTTGGTCAAATTTCCATGCCATCATTTTATTCCCATCACTATGATCAGGCATAATATGAGTTTGACCTTTACTTTGTTTGGCTTTATAATGTTCACATTTGAGTAGATGTCTTTTGAGATTTTTATTACCATGCTTGACTGAGTGACAACGAAACTTATTACCACAATGCTTACACATAGCTTTGACATCTTCAGGTGACTCACCTTCTTCTAGGTCTACATCTTCAAAGTCATTCCAAACCTTTGACCACCTTGTACCCTTGCGCTTCTTGACAGAAGGTTCCTTTTGCGTTTTTTTTCTTTTCTTTGTGTTCTTACTTTCAACTTCCACCGTTGTTTCCACCGAGTTTGAGGTCGAGTCCGACATCTAAAACCAATTACAAATACCTATTATGAGTTTATGACAGTTAAAAATGATAACAACAAATAACAACTACTTAATCTACTAAAAATCTTAAAGAAACAGCCCCTAACCAAAGAAAACTTTAACATAAATTCCAACCCCTATAATTATGTAACTATGAATCAATTAATTTTATAAATTTTAACCATAAAAAAAACTTCAAACCCTAGAAACCTTAACAACAAAATCAACCAAGAAAGAGTAGTACCTTTACTATAAAAAATCCAAATCTTGAAGAGAAAATGAGAAATTCAACTTATTATGAAGTTGTGTGCTTTGATCATTTGGAACTGAAATGCATTGTTCTTTTGGAATTGAAAAGTTAGTTTGTTTCTAACTTTGAATGTGTATAGTAACGTAGTTATGTAAATATATAATATGTGGTCAACTGGTTAGTTTGTAATTGGATAGGATATGTGGGCTACTAACTTCATAACTATAATATGGGCCTTGGTTTCGTATAAAATCAGAAAGAAACAAGAAAATCAAATTCGGGTCATTCGGGTTGACCCGAACCCGAATAAGAAACATATATTAGACCCGAACCCGACCTTATTTAAAACTCGGGTTAGTCGGCTTGACCCGAATTGACCCGAATAAACATTTGGACCCGATTGACCCGACCCGAATAGTCTAATTCGGGTTCGGGTTCGGGTTCGGGTCGGGTCGGGTCGGCCTTTTTGACACCCCTAGTCATGACCGTGAAGATGATTATGATGACTATGAGTATGATAACTATGCAGATCAAGTCTACAATCTTCCAGGAAACTTGGATACTTATTATGACACCTATGGTACTAAGCTCCAAGGCCTTGGTAGGAAGTAATTTTGTTTTCATACATGTCTAATGTTATCTATTAAGAAGTGGTTTATTTTCTTGATTAGAGAATATGAAGTATCTTGTTATGTAAGCTTTCCGCCTATGTAACTGTAAGCTCCCGGAAAATTTCAATGTACTTAACATTTTAATCAAGAATTAAACACGATCTATTTCGTCATGAAATTTTCTAAACATCACTTTTGCATATCATTTGGCATATGCATGATCAACGCAGCTCGAGCGTTCATAAATATACCGTTGTGATCTAAATAAATTTCCCTAAGATCTTGATAACCTTAAAATACGTAATGAATACGTAAAAATTTGTAAAAATTACGAATTTAATTATAGCAAAAGTATATAAAATTCGTATTGGGCCTCAAAACTCATTGGACTTTATTCCACCTCGTGACTCAACCCGATTCGTTAACGGGCCTTATGAACGGATCACGCTCTATGTCATTGGGCCTCGTCTTCACCCGAGCCCACGAGATAAGCCCAACATAACTAGAAACCATTTCGGGCCTACATAGTACACGAATAAGCATAGGAGCCCAACTTACCCATATTTCCTTTGCAATGGGCCTCATTCACAACCCCTAGCCCATGATCATATGTTAAGAAACTTGAAGTTAGTATTTTTTTTTTGGGTGTTTCTTTCTGTGATAACCGAGCGAACCAAAACAAGAAACCAAACTAGAAATATACTTTCACCTACTTTGACCTTGCTTCTTGCGTGTATACATGAACAAAAGAGGAGACAAACTCCTAAGCTTAGCCACCCTAAGCCAATAAAATACTCCCCTAATCCATTTTGACCAAGCTTGACTCTATAAACCAATGGATGTTGTGTTCCCTTGACTTGACTAAGCAAACAAAAGTGCCCCTTTCCTAGCTGCCATCACCCCACGTTTAGAAACATACACACAAACATGAACAAACTCAATATAACATGTGACTATAAGCCTAGAATTAAGAAGGCTAGAAGACTTAAAAATTTAAAAAGCCATGCTTGAATCTCTTTAAAACCCACGACAAGCATACACACTCTTCACTTAAACTCATACAACTCACAAACACATCACACTATTACTCTTGTTTTCTGTCGAGCAAGGAGAAAAAGGAAGAAAAGAGTTTAGGGTTATTAACAACTAGGAGGTGACATGGGATTATTGTTGTGAATACTTGGGTAAATAGGAATACGGGCAACAAGTTATAAGGAGAACAAGGAGTACTCGAGTTCATTCAACACTTTCACTCATTTCACGTATCATCTCCACTCCAAGTGAGTGTGGTAAGTTTCGCTAGAACCATCTCGCATTTCATTTTCGATATCATTTTCTGTCATCACGAGTATAATGTCACACGTATAACTTAAACCCACTTCGAGCCCAAGGAGGCCAAGAGCTTTTCTTTCGAGCTTATTTGTAATAAGCCGAACATATAAGCTCACCACCTTGTGGAAGACATAGACATAATAAGAACTAAAAGGCTTAACAAGTTGAGAAGAAGAGATGGAAACAAGAAAATGAAACCATGCAAGCCACGATCACAGTAGCATGTATACTAGGATTTGTAACACAGAAACCTAACTTTAAATAGCATGAAACATAGACATATAACACAAAAAGAGCCTAGCTCAGTTGGTAGGCGCGTGTGTATTTGGACGAAAGGTCCCTAGTTCGAATCCCACCTGTGACATTTTTATTCTCTTTTGTTTTTATAACTTTCACAGTTTGGCAAATACACCCCTCCACTTTAATTAAACTTAATACTTGAGTAAATATTAAAAGTGTAACAAAAATAAGTTTTAAAAACGTTTTGCGAAAACAGATTTTTATAGGGACCAAAAGTGTCAAATCTGAAAACTTTAAGCATATAATATTTATGGGTACAAAGTGTTATTTTCTAAAAGTATAGGGACTAAACTTGTACTTTTTGTAACTCGAGGGTAAAAAGTGTAAATTTGAGAAAAGTTTAGCAAAACTTATGATTTTATTATAGCCTCGTAAAAATAAGTAATTTGACCACATGAGCGTAATATTTTCAATAACGATGAATTTAATTTATATATATGTAAATGTAAATATATATATGTATATGTAAATATATATATATTTTTGAAAATAATTAAGTATACGTAAAAAGATACATATTTCGATAAAATGCCCGGGGAATCTAAATACGTTAAAATACTCAACAAATCTATTAAGATCACAACGGGGGAACATTTCACTTATGCGTAAGTGAGGATAATTAGTTAAGACAATGTAGCATGTAAATTAACTTAAAACGTTAATCACGATCGCACACTATTGGATTGGACAATCCAATGATCTATTGAATAAGAATATTCAATGCTCTATTATTTTGGTCGCGAACCAAAATGCTCATGTACTGAGATTCGCCATCTCATCATTTTAGGTTTCGAGTTGGAACCTCCGCTACATTGTGCTTGATCTTTTTGTGCGTGTGCATTATCATCAAGGTGAGTTCATAGCCTCGCTTTTACTTTATTTTGCAAACCCCGCGAGGGAGATACATGCTCTAAACTAGAACACAAGGTTTTTCATAAATGCTTGATCTTCTTGATTATTGGTACTGCCTAAGTTGTTAGCCACAAGTCCCCTGATCATGAACCATTAGTCACCGCGAGTGAACGTAGATATCGTGAATAGTACTATGGGGATTAACGAACCCCGTTTCGGTTATAGAGAAATAACCGGGGCGCACCATATCGAATATCTTTAGGTAATTGGCTATTACCTCCTTTGGGGCATATTTACGTACACTGGTAATTCGGTGTATGCAGTTGAGTCTTGGTTTCATGAGCTTAGCGCATAATAATCTGTGATATTTTTCTTATGATATTGTTAGTTTACAATGATCATGATCTTATACTTGTGTTCAACTTATTTTAAACCTATGGACTTCACTCAACATTTTTGTTGACCTTTTTAAGCATGTTATCTCAGGTAATCAGTGAAGATTATGACCAAGGTGCGGAACGGGGCATGGCAAGGCTTATCTGGTGGTGTAAAACATAAAAGTTGTCATTTCTTTCAAACTCACGATCTTTCTTTTGGGAAAAACACTTGATCTATTTACAATATTTTGTAACAAACAATGAGTTTTCGATGAATGATAACTATTTTAATAAAACGTCTCTTTTGAGTCGTTTTCTATAATTATTGACTATGATCTCCATTCAAGTAACACCCGAATTAGTCTTCCGCTGTCATTAAGATTTTCGGGGGTGTTACAGTAACGGGCTGAGATATGAGATTCACTCATATCCTTTGTACTTAAACGTTTTTTTGAGTAATATATTTACCGGGTCTTTGACCTTTTATCAAAAAAAAAAAAAAAAAAAAAAAAAAAAAAAAAAACTAGAGTTTATGAACAATATTAGAAAAACCAACTAATATAATTTTAATATAAACAGCTATAACTTATAATCATAAGTTTATTGTTGTTGAAAATATTTGCTATATTATTATAGATATAGAAATTAAAAACAAAACTCATTGGTAGATTCTCAAAATTTTCCAGTTTAATTGAATATAGGAATAAAGTCAGATTAATCATAAGATCATGCAACACTAAATATTTAATATAGAGACAAAAAAGTATATATACCTAATATAGAGAAAAAAAGTATATATACCTAGAACCGGTTCGACCACCTAGTGAATCGGGTTGATAAAAAAAACTAGTTTTTAAAACATTGCATACGAGTCAAACAAGTTCGCTAAGAAGGTGTTGATCGTGATGAATTTGTAAATGTTTGGTGCCATACTACTTAGATGTTTTGTGGTTCATTGATAGCTTTTGATCTGGTTGTTAATAGTGAGTATGTAGTAGCCTTATTCTATCATATATCCAGGGATGGAACCAGGGGGTTTTTGAGCGTGTCCGGAACTTTTTTAAACTTTTCCGATGTAGTGTTAAGTTTTGAAAAAAACATCAATTTTTTTTTAAATGCATATGGTCTTTTGAAATATGTTTATACAATACGCTATCAAAGAAATTATACATCCAGTCATATTTGATCCTTGTTCTATGATATATCTCATAACAATAATATCCTTATATCTACCATATCATCTCTTAACATTACAGTTTGCGTTTTTTTTTCCTCGAACGGCGATTTTCTTACTCACTAAAAAGAAGCTAGAAGAACATAAAAAAAGGGTTACAACACCGCTACAATGAGCTCTTACAATGGCCAAAAGGATTTCTAAGACCAATGCTAACGGGTTCGTCGGTTTGTCAACAAACAAACAAGGGTTGCTTAACTGACACCGATGGCACCATCTCGTCGGTGATGCGTCAATTGAAGGTTCTTCGGTTTGGCGACGAGTTGGTGTGGGGCCTATTTGTATTTTGTGTAAGTATTTCATATGTGTGTGAGCGTTTTGTGTGGTATATATGTTTAGTGACACAAAAATAGACACGCCACCACTAGCAGGGATGTGTCAGTTTAAAAAGTGCTCATGTGGCGCTGAGATGACTCAACTGAAACACAAACTGATGCGTCACGGTTTGAAGTGGTTAATAAACAAAATCAATAAGTAAACAATATTTTTTAGAATATAAATCGAGAAACTAAAGGATGTATAAACTCTTGTATGTTTGAAAAAATTAGCAATGGCAGTGAGGAGTAGCTGTAAGTACTAGTAGTTTTTTTGTATGATAACGTTTGGTAACGTAGTTGCAGGTTTAATCATAATGCGTAAAACATCTCCTAAATGCTCAACGCTCTTAAATATTAGTTCATGAAGCGTTGGAAAAAAAGTATTCCAAAAAAATATATATAAAACAGCTTGTTGCTTGCCAAACAAGTATTAAAACAGCTTGTTGCTTTACCAGATAAGATATAGTTCAATGACATTGAAACGGATCCATATAAAATGATATGTCAAATCTAAACCATCTAATACATTGGTTAAATGTGAGTCGAGACATATTAGTGGAACGCCCCGAAATGGCCTAAAAAGCACTCAAGCGCTTACAACGTTCCAACAAACACCCGATAGCTTGTGCTCGAAAGTCGACCAACCCACATAAAGCAATAAACTCTTATGTTATAATGGTCCAAAACGTTTTACAAAATAATGCAAAGACCAAACAAATATTCCTTTATGTTATAACTTACATTTTTCACAACATTAGAAAAACAAAATAAACCCCACCCCTTTTTTTTCCTGATCTAAGAAAAAAAGAAAGAATTGCTAAATTTGATCTCCCTATCAATAAAATACAACTATCGTATCACGTTATCGAGTTCATTTTTGGGTATATGTTACGTAAATCTAAAAGACTCGTTCACCCGTAGCGTAGACGTTCCAAAATATGGCTGTGACAAAATATAGGCCTGCTGTAACGGTTAAGAATGCTTGGAACGATCCAAGCCATTGCACAAAGTAACCTGTCCCGATTGTGCTGATTATCGCAGCCAACGTACCTGCAGTTTTTTGGAATGTAAAAAGAGATTAATTTCTAAATTATGTAAATATACATGCACGCTTGCAGGGTAAAAAGATGTTGGAAATACGTACCGTGTAGAAATCCTGCATATTGTGGTGCAATATCCTGGTAAAAGACAGAAAAATTAAAAAAAATCATTTCAACTACTAAAATATTCTTATTAAAAATGAAAACAACATTCGCTATTAAATTAATATTTTAGATATTGTTTAATCATTAAACTTTTATATTTTTTTTTATTTATAGCGTATAATTTTTTTTTCTCTCGCAATAACTACATATTAAATTCGTAAATTACATCAAAGGTCACTCTAAAACACAACTTTACAAATATAATTATTTGCCGCCATACACCGTTGCTTTAAGCGAATATTTGTCTAGTATAAATAAATATATTTTTATTTCGGTCATTTAGTAAGTTTTGTTTAATCCATGATAGTCAAAGGCTCAAAGCAAATGTTCAAACTTCAAATAGACCAACTAGATTTTATATAAATGGTTGGAAATTGTTTCAACTTGATAATAGAAATAGTAATTTTTTAAATTAGATGAACAGAATGCACATAAAATTCAGTAGTTATTTGTTTCATGTGAAATGATCAAGTTGCACAAATCTGAAAGCTTACTATATTAAAACTCTAAAGATATGTTTAAAGTTGTCAAACCAAGATATTTTGTGCAATAGTTTTGCTATAGGAGTACGAAAGATTTAATTTTAATAGCGGTGGCTAACAAGTAAAGGAGTGTCGGCATGTCTTTCTATTCCATACATGTTTCTTCTCGAGCTTTTCAAAATTATTTTCTCCGTCTCATTTTTATTGTCCAGCTCAATAAAAAAAAGTTACTACAAAATATGATAGACGTAATTAGTGAAGTATTGAGCAGATAAAATATCTTTTTTGCCTTTGTATTCAAAGATAGGTTGACTTTTCGAAAAAGACTTTCAAACTAGAATTCGATTTTTTTTTAATTGCAAGTCTTAGCAAATGAAAGATGATGATCTTTATGAGATAAATGTAAATAGTAATAAGGATAATAAAAAGCGGAGGAAGAGAATTCCTTTAAACCATAAGATATCATCTGTTTTTTCTCATGTTTTTCTCATAACGTCAAGGGACGACGCCAAGATCATACCGAAGGTTGTGTTTTCGGATTTGGCGCCATCACCACCACCCCAAATAATTTTTATTTTATTTTATTTATTTATTTATTTATTATTATTTTTATGTGTGTGTCTTTTGTGTTTACGTATGTGTTTGTTATGTTATATGTGTTTGGGTTGTGATTTTTATTTTTTATTTTTTAATACCTTTTTAGTTTAAACCTTGTTTTTATATGTTTACATTATAAGTCTTTGAGATTGTTATTCTTACACCGTTAGTCATTTAGTTACTTTTTTTACATTTTTAGTCTTAAAATATATATAAAATTTGGTTGAAATGTATAAAATAAAATGTGTTGTTTATTTGAGAAAAAAAGAAAAGAAAAAAAAAAAAAGCCTGTTCAGGGGTGCACAATAATACAAGATTTTCGTGTGATAAGAGTACAAGGTATGGGGTGCCATTGGTGAGCCGTTAGTGTGCCAACCTTACCGGCCAACATGCCAAACTTGTGCCAAATGCAATCTTTTGTGTTTTGAGCCACTCCACTAGCTCAAGCCAAATGCACCTTTTGTGTGTGTGTGTTTTTTTATTGTGAGTGAGAAGTATATTTGGTGAGGTATTTTGCGGAACCTACATGTGATGTTAGTGCTGTGTTATGAGGGAGGGTTGTTTGAGTTATTGGTGTGTTATTGTGAGGTGTATGATGTGGCGCTGATGTGACATACCAATAACGTGTTATTGGATCCTTGCATACCTTGTGCTCTAAGACGAATGAGTGTTTTTAGTGTTGTGATATATTCTGATGTTATGAAAAAATATGCTGATGTGACAACATTTTTTCACGACACAAATAAGACTGCGCCAAAAATACACTACATTCTTAAAATAATAATAGATATTATTATTACGTTAGCTAAACTTATTTTGTTATTGTTCATTCTTGTCTCAACACCAACCTGATTTATTTGTTGCAAAGAAAACAACAAATTAGGTGTTCACTTTCTTCGCCAAAAGTTATCCCATGTATGGTGTTGAAAGCTGAAACGCAATGCACATGTGCATAGTAACTACTAGATGAATACTCTTCAACTTCATAAATCATACAAGCAATATTTTAAAATTTGGGTTAACCGGCCGGTTCAACTAGTTGAACCAGAAACCGGTTCAAAGACCAGGCGGGATGTGTTCGGATTTTTTTTGCTTGTTTGAGAACTGTATTGAACCGTTAGTTTTTCGTTAACCCGATTTGATAAACTCGGCAAGGTTATAACTTTTTGTGAAAAAACCTAACAATAGCTTTTTTTTCCATCAACATTTCTAAGTTTAATTGATAAATTGAAGTGGTGTGTACTAATGTTAGTTAAAATTTTGTAAAAGAGTAAACTAGAGTTTATGAACAATATTAGAAAAACCAACTAATATAGTTTTAATATAAACTGCTATAACTTATAATCATAAGTTTATTGTTGTTGAAAATATTTGCTATATTGTTATAGATATAGAAATTAATAACAAAACTTATTGGTAGATTCTAAAATTTTTCCAGTTTAATTGAATATAGGAATAAAGTCAGATTAATCATAAGATCATGCAACACTAAATATTTAATATAGAGAAAAAAAAGTATATATACCTAATATAGAGAAAAAAAAAAGTATATATACCTAGAACCGGTTCGACCCGGTGGTTCAACCAGTTGAATAGGTGACCTAGTGAATCGGGTCGATAAAAAAAAAAAAAAAAAAAAAAAAAAAAAAAAAAAAAAAAAAACTATTTTTTAAAACATTGCATACGAGTCAAACAAGTTCGCGAAGAAGGTGTTGATCGCGATGAATCTATAAATGTTTGGTACCATACTACTTGGATGTTTTGTGGTTCATTGATAGCTTTTGATCTGGTTGTTAATAGTGAGTTTGTAGTTGCCTGATTGTAACATATATCCAGGGACGGAATCAGGGGTTCTTTCGGGGTGCTCAGGCCTTCTATGAATTTTTTCGATTTAATGTTAATTTTTGAAAAAACATCACTTTTTTCTAAATACATCTTAAATGCATCCGGTTTATCGAAATGTGTTTCTATATTATGTTGTCAAAAAATTTGTGCATCCGGTCATATTTGATCCTCGTTCTGTGATATATATCATAGCAATAGTATTCGACAATCTTTTGTTACATGTGGTCTTGTTCAGTTTCGTATCAACGAGGAACATCCTAACGTAGTTTAATTTATTTGTCAGTATGGTTAGTCAACATTTACAGTCCAGTGTTACAATATGATGAATAAATCCAAATATCTATAGATCTACCATATCATCTCTTAACATTACAGTTCGCTATTTTAACACGAATAATACGGTTTCTAAACGTTTTCCAAAGTGTTCTTTGGTTGTTTTAATACAGATGTTTGAATATGATCAGTTTAGCTTTGTTTTATGTTTGATTGTTAACTTTGCGACACTGCGACAATCTCACATCTCACATCTTTTTCAGTGTATGTCTAACACTAGTGAAACGCGTAAAACGGTTTGCTACATATGTTTACCAAAGAGGAGTTTAAGCAAATTGTAACATGGGCAATTTCATAGGTCGACCACTTGTTGAGGGCCTAAATAGTAGTATCAAAGCTCTACTTATGACTACTACATTTATAGTAAAACAGCAGAAAACTTGTATCCTTACAAAAATCGAATAATGCCCTGCATAAGTTACAGGAATCAAAATAATTCAGGAACATTTTTTGAAAATCAGTTGTTGATCGAATAAGCACTTTTGTTGGTGTCACGGTCACTTGTTGCGCGATACATATAAACATATTCTTTATGTGTGTCTTCATGGCCAACGATGTTGACATCATAGAGAACCAAGCCGTTTTTAAGGTTCAAAACAAACAATCGGTCCCCTCCACAGGTAGTTTTCATTAATATGTATTTGTCTTCGTTCAAACGACCCAAAATCTTTGTAACACCAAAATAACCTGGTTCTTGATCAAACCGAAAAAGCCTTGTCCATTCTTTCTGCTTCAATACCCAAACATCTATACCATTGTTGATAATGTAGTTACATATATATCCAACTTCGCCGTTTAAATCAACTAATTGAGTGTTGTCTATCCAACCACCTCCGATTTTCTTAGGAGGATTAATCGACCCGAATTCCTCATTCTTAACATCAAAGTATACTACTTTTCTTACCTCATTGGTGGCTTTTGATTGTGACCTATTGTCATAATTGTTAGCGAACCAATGTAAGCATCCATTAGCGTATACACATTTATCGACTATGGGACAAGATGGGACTTGGGGTATCTCTCGCCATGTATTAGTTCCCAATACATGCACCATGGTGCATGGATTCTTGTCAAGTTTTTCACATTGATCAACTTGTCCTTTTCGTAAAACACACACCATCTTTAAAGTATTGGTCGAAGCATCAAAATATTTGTGTTTTATTGGGTTATGTGTGGGCTATGTGGTGTTCTATAACTTGAGTGATGGAGGGAGGGTGTTTTTGGTTTAAGTTATATGTTTCCAGTTATAAAGAAAAAGTGTTAAGGTGACAACAGGTTTTGCTGTAACACGAGACAAATAACCCTAAGGCACCTATTGCTCTTATTGTATCATATATCTCATAACAATAAAATTCGACGATCTTTTGTTACATGTGGTATTAGTTTCGTATCTACGAGGACATCCCAACGTAGTTTAATTTGTCAATATGATTAGGCAACACTTATAGTCCAGTGTTTCAATATGATGAATAAGTAATCCAAAATTTATGCGCTCGCAGGATGTCGTTCGATGCAGGTGTGTTTGTAAGTCGTGGTGTCGTTTCACCGCAAGCCCTAGTTTTGTAAAAGCTCATTGGGCACGGAACATGGACATCTATTAAAGAGCGACGACAAATAGGCGCATGTGGGTTACATTTTTCATATCATATAATTTCTTTAACAAAGCTTATATTTCAAGTATAATTATCTTATATAATCTTGTGTGTCAAACATGCAATAAATTGAAGTACTCGTTGATGATTGATCTTATTGTGCATGATCTTCTTTAACTTCTTTTTGTGCTATGTCTTTGTATTTATATTTACTCGTTTCCCTTTTTATTTTATCAGTTAATCGAACAACGTCTTCTCCAGCTCCTAGGCCAAGCTGCCAGAGTTTGATGCCGATGACACGTTATCGCTGCTGTTCAAATCTATCTAATAATATTAGTTCTTAGTATATGATGGTGTCTAGACGTCTTCCAAATTGTTCTTTGGTTGTTTTAATATATATAGATGTTTGAATATTATCACAATTACTTTAGTATACATAACAGATGTTAACATTCCTTCAACTTAACTTTACAACACTGCGACAATCTCACATCTCAAATCTTTTTCGGTATGTGTCTAACACTAATGAAACGTGTAAAACGGTTAGCTACATATGTTTACCAAAGAGGAATTTGAGGCCTCAAATAGTACTATATATCCAAGCTCTACTTATGACTATAACAATATAGTAAAACAACAGAAAACTTGTATCCGTAAACAAATCGAATAATGCCCAGCATAAGTAACAGGAATCAAAATAAAATAAGCTATTGATCGAACAAGCAACTTTCGTATCAACAAGGAACATCACAACGTAAAAGCTAGAAGAACATATATATCATCTCTTTAACATTACAGTTCGCTTACTTTTTTTTCTTGAACGACGATTTTCATACTCGCTAACAAAAAGCTAGAAGAACATAAAAATTACAACACCGCTACAATGAGCTCTTACAATGGCCAAAAGGATTTCTAGGACCAATGCCAACAGGCTCGTCGGTTTGTCAATAGACGAGAGTCGCTTAGCTGACACCGATGGCACAATCTCGTCGGTAATGCGTAGGTTGGTGGTTCTTCGGTTTGGCGACGAGGTGGTATGGAGCCTATGTGTGTTTTATTATGTAAGTATTTCATGTGTGTGACAGTGTTTTATGTGGTATATTTGTTTGGTGTCACAAAAAAGAAATACGCTGCCACTAGCAGGCGTGTGTCAGTTTGGGAAATGTTGATGTTACGCTGAGATAACTCAACTAGAACACAAACCGAGACTCCTAGTTGATACTCTATAAAGCGTTGAAAACAAAAACATTTCAAAAAAGATAAAACTACTTATTACTTGTCAAACGAACATTAAAAATCACAACGCTCATTGTTTATCGCTCATAAAAGCTTTGCACCAACGTACCCAAAGTTTTGGCGTAACTTAAAGATTTGTAGATTAAATAAAAATAACAATTTAAGAATGACGTGGCCTGTACGTCAAGCTTAACCTCGTATAGTAAACGCATTGAGAATAATCAAAATAAATCAGGAACATTTTTTTAAAATCAGTTGTTGATCGAATAAGCACTTTTGTTGGTGTCCAGGTCACTTGTTGCGCGATAGATATAAAGATATTCTTTATGTGTGTCTTCATGGCTAACGATGTCGACATCATAGAGAACCAACCCGTTTTTAAGGTTCAAAACAAACAATCGGTCCCCTCCACAGGTTGTTTTCATTAATATGTATTTGTCTTCGTTCAAACGACCCAAAATCTTTGTAACACCGAAATAACCTGGTCGTCTATCCAACCACCTCCTATTTTCTTAGGAGGATTAATCGACCCGAATTCCTCATTCTTAACATCAAAGTATACTACTCTTCTTACTTCATTAGTGGTCTTTGATTTTGACCTATAGTCATAATCATTAGCGAACCAATGTAAGCATCCATTAGCGTATACACATTTATCGACTATGGAACAAGATGGGACTTGGGGTATCTCTCGCCATGTATTAGTTCCCAATACATGCACCATGGTGCATAGATTCTTGTCAAGCTTTTCACATTGATCAACTTGTCCTTTTCGCAAAACCCACTCCATCTTGAAAGTATTGATCGATGCATCAAAATATTTGTGTTACGTGTATTTGAGAATATATCTCATAACAATAAAATCCCAACGTAGTTTTATTTGTCAATAACTCAATATGATTAGTCAGCATTTATAGTCCAGTGTTTCAATATGATGAATAAATAATCCAAATATCCATATATCTACATATCATTACAGTTCGCTTAATTTTTTTTTGAACGACAATTTTCTTATTTCCTAACAAGAAGCTAGAAGAACATAAAACAGGGTTACAACACCATTACAACGAGCTCTTACAGTGCCCGAAATGATTTCTAATAAACAAAACTAATAAGTAAATAGTATTTTTAAAAAAGAAATTGAAAAACTAAAGGATAAGTTATAAAGTTAAAGTGTAACTTAAAGATTTGTAAACTAAATAAAAAACACCAATTTTTATAAGAGGAGAGTTATTTTACATACCAAACTTTTCTCACATATCAAGTGACTCATCTCCACCATCCATATAAAAAAAAAATCAATGGCTGAGATTAAAAACATTTTATTATTTCACCTATTTTTTATAATTTAAATATCTCTTAAACCGTTAATCGTTAAGTGAAAATATTTACACCATCGCGACGAGCATTTAATTATCTTTCTATAGACGGGCACTTTGATATACTTTTTGATATACTTTCGAAAAAAGAAAAAAAAACTCGTTTTTTTCACGTTTTTTCGTTATTTTTTTTCGTTTTTTTACGTTACTGAAATTTACATGAAAAAATCATATATGATAAAACACTAAATTGAATATCACATGTGATATTAGTGTTAAATCATATATGATAATGTAATATCGCATGTGATATTATATGTAATATCATATGTGATATTTCACTAATATCACATGTGATATTACACTAATATCACATGTGATATTCAAATTAGTGTTTTATCATATATGATTTTTCAATGCAAATTTCAGTAACGTAAAAAAACGAAAAAACTTAAAAAAAAAAGTGAAAAATACAAAAATAAAAATTTTGTCGAAAGTATATCAAAGTGCCTATCTATAGAAATATAATTAAATGCTCGTCGCAATGATATATTTTTTTTCGCTTAACGATTAACGGTTTTGAAAGATATTAATATTTGAAAAAAAATGATGAAAGTGGGTTTTTTAAATTGTTGGGATTAATCTCATTCATTAGATCAAATAAAAATGAATGATGAAGATTGATCCCTTAGAATGTAAATAATCTTTTGTACTCAAATAATCTTAAATCTTTTTATAAAGGATAAATTAAATGTATCTTACTTGTCATTTACTTGTATGTAACATCGTGGCAATCAAACTATTTAGTAACTAATTCTTTTGAATTACGATTATTTTTGTGTATCAATTCCTAGAAGTGCTTCAATCGACACCAAAAAATACATCAGTCGACACACAAAATTATCAAAATTCAAAAAGTGCTACATACAACTCAAAAAACAACACGTATCTCTTTTAATAGTTACTATCCACCGATTGACTTGGCTTGTACGTCAAGCTTAATCCAATAGATTAAATATAGTAAACACGTATCAGTTGCACTTTATTTTGCTTACCAAGGGATCCCCACCATCCATTTAGTTTGATCTAATGATGAGGATTAACCTAAGACATATTAGATAAACCTAAGTCCTTGTCTTCTTGTCTTTTCTTTTTTATTCATTTTTTTTTTGTTTTTTTTTTCTTATTCAAGTTTTTTTTTTTAATTAACGTTTTTTTTTAATTAACGTTTTTTTATTTTTTATTTTTATTTATTTATTTACTTTTATTTCACGTTTTTTTTATTCGTGTTTTTTTTCTTCGATTTAATACGTTTTCATCTGTTTTCATACGTTCTTATCCGTTTTCTTACGTTTCGCCCTTTTTCATCATTTTTCTTTCATTTTCGTCCATTTTTCATATGTTTTCATCCGTTTTCAGACGTGTTTTTACTCTTTCATACGTTTTCGCCTGTTTTCATATGAATTCGTCCGTATACTTACGTTTTCGTCCATTTTCTTAAGTTTTCGTTCGTTTTCATACGTTTCTAACCAGTGTTGTAAAAATCGGTCCAGGCGGCCGATTAATCGGCGCATAATCGCTGATCGGCCATTAACCGCCCCGATTTTCCATAATCGGCCTATTTAATCGTTTTGGTCAAAAATCGGTCAATAATCGGTCAACGGACCGATTAATCGGTCAATAATCGGTCAACGGACCGATTAATCGGTCAATAATCCGATGTTTGTAACTTTATGTTAGAAACTTAGAACTATGTTTAGATTTAAAAAATTTTCAATATAAAAATTGCAATCCGATTAATCTCCGATTAATCCTCGCCTAACCGATTAATCGCCGGGCCCTACCCAACCGCCTCACGAGCGCCTAGCGATTTTTACAACCTTGTTTCTAACTATCACAAGTGATTTCTGTGATATTCATAATATCACTTGTGATTATCTGAATATCGAAGAAAAAAAAAAAAAAAAAAAAAAAAAAAAAAAAAAAACAGTGAGTATGTAGATCCATCATAAAAGATAACAAAGAAACAACCAACAACAAAAGCTAACATACAACAGGTGTGGAACACAGGTTGAAGGTCGGTTGGGTGCTTCTGAAAGTCTAGAGAAAGTCGGTTTGTGAGAATAAGAGTGTGCGTGTGTGTAGTAGCTAAAAGAAGCGCAAATATTTGGTGGAGATTCAACTTCTTATTCAAAGGAAAAAAAAACCCTAAACGAAACCATGTCTGCAGATTCATCAATGGCCGAGGTTCTTTGCAGTTTATTTATTTATTTATTTATTTATTTTCTAATAATTAATAATAATTGTACAATTCTACAGGTTACTATGATTTGTATGGACAGTTCGGCTTTAATTTGCGATGGCCGCGGGGGTTTGATCACAGCTCAACTTGAAGCTATTGAACTCTATTGTAGCGAAAAAATTAAAGTAGGTGTATTCTTTTACTGTATTTATTTATTATATGCATATTGCTAACTTGTATATATGGATATATATATATATTAATTATGCGAATGTTATAGGCTCATCCAGGTAATTTGGTGGGCTTTACGACAATTGGAGGGTTTTGTTTGTTCTGTGAACCTTCTCGTGATCTTAACTTTATCAAGTCTAAACTCCAACGTACGTACCTATTTCCCTTCCTTTATACCTACATACTGTGTATGTATCATCAACTTATTATTATTTTTTTTTTTTTACTCAGTTGTAGAATTCCTCGGCTCTCTGCAACTAGGTAATTGTTTTCATTGGGCGACCTATGCTTTTCGATCTGCCCGTCTTCCAAACAAAAGGCTTGTTTTTTTTGCCGGCGGGTATGTTTGTTTAATTATATTTATTTATTTATATATTTCGATCCGGATTATTTTTATTTATTTTTAATTGTCCACGTGTTCAGTCTACTCCACACGACCATCAGTGACTTGGAAGACTTTGCAGATCTCTTAAGAGAAGTCCACATATCTGTTGTTGATGTTGTCAACTTCGGTATACAAGACCGCACCGGACGGAAGAACAGACTTCTCCTCGCATTTGTTGCTGCTATGAATGGTCGCTATCTTTATGCTCCATCTGGATCACCCGATTCCCTCACTAAAAATTTAAAAAGGTTAGTTAATTAGTTCCTTTATTAATATAGTATTTTATTATACCTTACTCATATACTCCTTGGCTTATTTGTCTCTGTAATTTACAGATCTCCAATCATGCCTCGAAGCTCTTTAGAGGAGACAAAGACTGTCGAAAATGATGAAAATGTTGACCCACTTGGGATGAAGAAGGTGGCTAACTCCAAAGACCAGCCCCGCAAGAACAACAGGAGGCAAAACCGCACCAGAACAAAGGCTGCTGTCGCAGATGTTAGAGCCACTTGGAATGAACAAGGATGGTTGACTCCAAAGAGCATTCCCATATGCTGAGCCACATGGAATGAGAGTGTCGGAACCCGTCCCATTAGTCTAAGAACCAAGCACCCTGCCATCTTTTTTACTTTTTTTTTCTTTTTCCTGGGTTGTTGATGTTTATGCCCGTTAAACTTTTGTGATCTTTGTGCACTCAACATATGTATTCATCAAATTCAAATCTATATCGCTTTAGTTGTTACATTTGTCGTAACCTTATCCTGCATTTTACATCACACTGCGTGGTAGTGTTAACCCATTTGGAAAGATAGAAATACGCGCGTGTTCAAAGGAAAAGTGGCAAGCATCAAGATATTCAACTTAAGAGTTCTTAGTGGATAGTGAGAAGGTCGAAAAAGAAAAATGTGATGGATTGGCCAGCTTTGGCTTACTGATCCGTCAAAAATGTCGGCTTTAATGTTTGTGTTTTCAAGGAGAAGTGTTGTGTGTCTGTTTTATCAGATTGGAGATTGGGCTGGTGTATTGTTTTCTTAATGTCTGCAGTGCATCAATAGGCTGTGGGGTACCTTGTGTTTTTGGGTCTGCAAGTTCTGTGATTTGTCTACAACGACGGGTTCTGAGGCTTCATCTCAGTGAGTTATTTTCTAGTTTATACTAGAGTTGCTAACCTGTCATATATGTTATAGGCTGGTAATACTTAAATAATACTATTGTTTATATAATATTCATTTTTCAGTTACATGTGGTTCAGACTAACTCCAATGGTCACTCGTGACAAAGAAATGAAGGTGAAGATGTAGGTGAAATGGTTCATTGCAAATTTGTCAACTTGGAGACCTAAAAAAAACAGGTATAAACCATAGGTCAACTTGGAAAGCAATTTAGTTGTTAATTGTGGAATTCACAAACTATGTGAATTTATGAGATATAATGCGCTGTATATTTCTGATATAGATACATTGCAATACATATATGCTCTTGTTTCTGTACATCATCCTGTTTGCACATGGGTTTTAAGACTAACACTAATGATAATGTGGGGGTCTGATGTACATTTCTTTCTTAACGGCTTAGAAGCTAATCAACTAGAGCTTGTAGGTTCATTTAAGTTTATATAAGCTCAAATTGATAATAACCTCATACGTAATAAAAAGTGAGCTTACTAGATTATCAATAAGCACAAACAAAAACCTATTCCATAGCTTATTATAGCTCTCAGGCGTATTTACAGTTGCTTAACTAGGAGGTGTTACTTGTTACTCTATTTAAGTAAATTTACCCTTACTACATTTTGATAAGGTTACTCAAACGCCCTATAACTACTCGACTCGCTGACTATAGGAGTGGTGATTGTTTATGGGCTTATTGAAACATTGATAAGCTAATGAGATTCTTTTTAATGGATTATCGCTTATTAACACGAACTTATAACTTATTTAAGTGAATAAGTAATTCAAACTGAGCTTATAGGCATTTCAAAATTTCAATAATCTCATAAAACCAAATTCCTAGTTTTTTGCGCGATATTAAGTGCTTATGCTAGATTAGCTTTCTCAAGCATCCCCTAAATACTCTATTTGTTGATATAGGCCATAGGATTCAAGTGAAAGAAAGAATCATGATGGCAAAGGCTAAAAACTAGAAATCGTTATTTGGCTCATGATAGTAACGAAGAACCCAGGCTACCGATAGTTTTAGAAGTATTGTGCATTTTTTTTTCCAATTAGTAAGGTGTTCTGAATTCGTTAATTGATATTGAAAAGGATGTGATTCGTGTACCACCATAAAACGTGTGTTGTTTGTTTATTTTGTTCTTAAATGAGCGAAACAGAAGACATTAAAGAGTTGAATCAGTTTAAAGGGAAATTGGTCATTAGTCATTGCACATGTTTTGGTGGTGTAGGATGATTTTTGCACCTAAGTAAGCGTGAAGGTGATCTCTGGTGTCCGATTTCTGTTTCAAAATGGATGTTTTTTTTGCCTTATTTGGATGCACGGGTTTAGTTTTAGGCTGAAAACCGTCTCAATAACAGCTGTATATTCACTTCTAGTAGTTCAATAGTCATTTTATCATTGAAAGATTCCGCATTTTGTAATCTTAGTTAAAAGAACATAGTAATATAAAAAGTATTTAAAGAACGTTAAGTTTTATAAAAGGGTACTAACTTATGTGATCTAGTGTTTGTATAAAAGTATTTAAAGCACTTATACTTTACTGCCAGAGGTGGGGCTCAGGTTGTGGATGAGATACAAAGAAACCCTCCCCCGAACATGGAGCCGTCTGTATGGGAGAAGCATATCAAGTTCTACCTCGAGGAGGGGAATGTCAGATGAGCGGCGAATACAAGGCGGATGGCGGTCTACAACCGCCATGGATCCCGCTCATTGGCCGCATCTTGACATGAATACGTAAGACACATTTCGAGTATCTTACATATTCTTCATTATATATATGGTGTTTGATTTGTCGTTTTTAATTTGTTTCATCTTATATGCATGTGTATATACAGTTCGAGAACAGCGAGACCCACGAGTTCACATCCCTCATACAGAGCTTCTATGACTTGCATTGCAAGAAAAGGTTATGATTGCAGGATTCGGCCCGGCTTCAATACGTAAGTAGCGTTTTTTTTACACGCACTTTAATGATTTATTGAAACATAACCTAGTAACTCGACTAATATATTAATTTTCTCATTTTTTTTCAACTACATAGGAAGAGATGATCTGGCTGAGGGATCTGGGAGCGAATTCGCCTACAGGCGTAGCCTACACCGAGGAGGAGATACTTTCCCTGGCTATAAAGGGCAAGCAGCGGGGTCACATAGCCGGTAGGGGTAGGGTGTTAACCGGCAGGGGCAAGACAAAGTTACCCTACACCCCGCCTCCACCTCCAGGTACGTACACCGAGCCCATATTGACTCGATGACGACCTATAAAGACAAGCATATTGCTAAATCTAGATATGAGGGTAAGCAAATTCAGCGCCAACTCACTGATTTCATGTCTGTATTCCAGAGTAGCCCGCAATGGCCCGAGTTAATGAGTCAGATTTCTTCTTAAGGCGAGGTACGCTCGGGCAGTAAGAGTGGCATGGGCGGGAGTGGCGTGACCGAGAGTAGCGCAAACGGGAGTGGTGATGAAGAGGATGGTAGCGAGGATGTGGATGATGACAGGGGCGGTAGAGGTATATGGGTTATTTTGTGTTACTTATCGTTGAAACTATATTTTGGCGACCTGTATCTTATTACTGTATAGTTTAACATTTTGGCGACTTGAACATTGCGGATGTTGCAACATTTGTGGATATGGCAACTAGGTTTAGAGATTATAACACCCGTTTTGTAGACTTTGTAATGTTTTAATGTATTTTGAGGGTGTTTTGCGATTGTATAATAGTGTTTAAGTTGTTTTAGCCGTTATAATTTGTTTTCGGATATTGGCATGTTGGTATTGATTGTTTATAGGTTTTGGTTGCATACAGGTTTTGGTAGATTTTTTCAAGAAAATTTTCCGGAAAAAATCTGAAAAATTGTTGTTGTGCAGCAGCAGCATAATAAAGTCCCTACGACATGTCGTCGTGACTAAAAATGAAATATAAACTTTATTTATTATGTTACCAATGACTTGTTGTCGGCAACAAAAACCATAATTGACCAGATTTGACCTTCGTAAAAAATGTACCGACGACATGACGTCGCCATTTGAAAGCATTAAAATTATTAGTAAATTGTACCCGACGACATGTCGTCGGTATATATAAACCACTTAATTAGTTAACTAATTAAGTGATTAGTTAACAATTTGGTATCGATGACATGTCGTCGGTAGGGGTGGCAATTCGGGTCGGGTTCGGGTTGGCGGGTCAGAAAATCCCAACCCAAACTTGACCCATTTAAGTAATTTGGTCAGCTATGTCAACCCTAACCTGTTTAGACACAACCCAAACCTAACCCATTTAACCCGTATATATACTTGGGTTGGCGGGTTAACTAGGTTACATGGGCTGAATATATTAAACGGGTTGAATGGGTTAAGCGGGTTTCGGGTTGACATATTTAATCTTTTTTATATACAAAATTTGGTACATTACTGTCATTACACGAGTTAAACAGGTTGTCGGGTCGACCCGTTTAACACATTTAACCCACATAATAAAATATAAATAATTTTGAGTTTATGAAAAAAATCTTAAACAGGTTGGCGGGTCAACCCACTTATTTTATTCCCAACCCGAACCTGACCTGTTTAATAAACGGGTTAAATAGGTCGACTCAAACCTGACCCGGAATCTATTTAGCACAACCCAAACCTGTTAATTTTCGTGTCGGTTTCAGATCGGATTTCGTGTCGAGTCAGAAATTGTCACCCCTAGTCGTCGGTACTAAATTGGTCTAAGTACAAAATGTTTGACTGAAAAAGTGAGTGGGTCCCACATTGTCGTCGAGATGTGTCATCGGGACAGTAAATAATGACGAGGCAGTGTCGACAAGTTGGTGTCAACGACGTGTCGTCGGGGCGAATTTGTGCCTAAGACATGTCGTAGGGAGGGTTTTAAAAAGTCGTAGGGTAATGCAGTCATTGTACTAATGGTTCCCGGGAACCCCTTGAATTTTTTCGATGTAGTGTTAATTTTTGAGAAAAGCATCGAGATTTCCTAAATGTATCTTAAATAAATATGTTTCTAGTATTATTTAGTAAGTATACATACACACAATTTTGTGCACCCGATCATATTTGGTTATGTTTCCGTTCCTACTTCTAATCTTGTAAAGCTCATGCGCCTCGGCTTCATTTTCATAGAACAAATCCAGTTCCTAAGGGGTGTTGTACACACGGTTTTATACAGAATGAACATATGTTATCAGCATCCTTTAAATACAAGATTACTAATTAGTTTGTGTTGGAAGCTAATGCATATTTGAAAAAGACATTCTAAAAAAATAATAAAAAACATTGAATGCTTAAGATATTGAGAACGGTCAACCGACGAGCATCGCTTAACTAACACCGATGGCACCATCTCGTCAGTGGTGCCTCGGTTGAAGGTTCTTTGGTTTAACGATGAGCAAGGGACAAGGTGGTGCGAGGCCTATTTGTGTTTTGTGTGAGTATTTCATATGTGTGTGAGTGTGTTGTGTGATAAATTTTTTAAGTGACACAAAAAAAGATACGCCGCCACTAAGGTGTGTCAGTTTGGAAAGTGCTAATGTGACGCTGAGATGACACAACTGAAATACAAACTAACGCGTCATGGTTCGGAGTGGATATTAAACAAAATTAAGACATAAATGATATTTTAAGAATATTAATAGAGAAACTAAAAGATAATGCATAAATTCCTATGTGTTTGGAAAAAGTAGTTGTAAGTAATAGTTTTTTTTATAAAACTTTAAAAACGTAGTTGTAGGTGTAATTATAATGCATAAAACATCTTTTAAATGTTTAACGCTTCTAAATTTTCAACGCCCTTAAATGCTACTTTAAAAAACGTTAGAAAAAGTGTGTTCCGACATAAATATAAAGCAGCTTTTGATTTTCAATCGAGCATTAAAAATCACAATGCTCAACATAAAACATAAGCTCACCGCTTTTCGCTCCATGCTTTGCGCCAAACATACCAAAGTTATAACTAGGGGTGGAAATGAGCCGAGCCGCTCGTAAAAAGCTCGGGATCGGATCGGTAAAAAGCTCGAACGAGCCGAGCCTAAACGAGCTCGAGCCCGAGCTCGAGCCTAAGTTGAAGCTCGTTTATTAATCGAACTCGAGCCCGAGCTTTACATACAAAGCTCATTTGGGCTAGCGAGCCTAAACGACATTATGATATTTTATACATTAAACACATATACGAGCCGAGCTCGAACTTATTACCGAGCTCAATAAATATATATTACGAGCCGAGCTCGAGCTCGAGCCAAGCTTTAACTTTTATTTGCCAAATCATATAAACGAGCCGAGCCCGAGCCTAAATAACATTCCACGAGCCGAGCTCGAGCTTAAAGTTTAAGGCTCGAAACGAGTCGAGCTCGAGCTCGAACTTTTTAAAACTTAAACGAGCCGAGCTCGAGCTCTGGTAGGCTCGGGCTCGGCTCAGCTCGTTTCCACCCCTAGTTATAACGTCATGCTTAACCCATTACATATTAAATTTAGTAAACACGTATCTTTGTAATTTAAGCTATATAATTGAGAATATTATGTTTATCTAATTACGATAATTAAGAAGTTGTTTAGGACGGTGGACATACGTTCAGCCTTTATATAAACCCTTCAATAACCTTTTTTTTGGTAAATTCAAGTTCGAAGAACAATGGCATCAGAGAGATTCGTAAGTTTTGATCTTAGCGGATGCGAAAGTGAGATTATGTCATATATCATTGAGCAGGTATTCTTAAGAATGCGCGTGAAGGATATCTTTCGATGCAGGAGTGTGTGTAAGTCGTGGTGTCGTTTACTCTCAAACCCTAGTTTTATAAAAGCTCATCTAAAAAGATCATTATATCGATGATATAGACTATATACAGAGGTAAGTTATCATTGATGATTGATCTTATTGTGCATGCATGTGCATGGTTTTTGATCTTCTTTTCGTGCTATGTCTTTGATTGTATATATATTTACTCGTTTCCCTTTTTGATTTATCAGTTAATCGAAGAACACCTTCCAGCTTCTAGACCAGTACGTGCCAGAGTTTGATGCCGATTACACGTTATTGCTGCTGCTTAATTCTATCGAATAATACGGTTTCTAAACGTTTTCCAAAGTGTTCTTTGGTTGTTTTAATACAGATGTTTGAATATGATCACTTTCGTTTTGTTTTATGTTTCATTGTTAACTTTACGACACTGCGACAATCTCACATCTTACATCTTTTTCAGTGTATGTCTAACACTAGTGGAACGCGTAAAACGGTTAGCTACATATGTTTACCAAAGAGGAGTTTAAGCAAATTGTAACATGGGCAATTTCAAATAGTAGTATCAAAGCTCTACTTATGACTATAACATGTATAGTAAAACAGCAGAAAACTTGTATCCTTACAAAAATCGTTTAATGCCCGGCATAAGTAACAGGAATCAAAATAAATCAGGAACATTTTTTTTAAAATCAGTTGTTGATCGAATAAGCATTTTTGTTGGTGTCATGGCCACTTGTTGCGCGATACATATAAACATATTCTTTATGTGTATCTTCATGGCCAACGATGTTGACATCATAGAGAACCAAGCCGTTTTTAAGGTTCAAAACAAACAATCGGTCCCCTCCACAGGTTGTTTTCATTAATATGTATTTGTCTTCGTTCAAACGACCCAAAATCTTTGTAACGCCGAAATAACCTGGTTCTTGATCAAACCGAAAAAGCCTTGTCCATTCTTTCTGCTTCAATACCCAAACATCTATACCATTGTTGATAATGTAGTAACATATATATCCAACTTCGCCGTTTAAATCAACTAACTGTGTGTTGTCTATCCAACCACCTCCTATTTTCTTAGGAGGATTAATCGACCCGAATTCCTCATTCTTAACATCAAAGTATACTACTTTTCTTACCTCATTGGTTGCTTTTGATTGTGACCTATTGTCATAATCGTTAGCGAACCAATGTAAGCATCCATTAGCGTATACACATTTATCGACTATGGGACAAGATGGGACTTGGGGTATCTCTCGCCATGTATTAGTTCCCAATACATGCACCATAGTGCATAGACTATTCTCGGATTTTTCACATTGATGAACTTGTTTTTTTCGCAAAACACACACCATCTTGAAAGTATTGGTAGAAGCATCAAAACCAAGGTCACATG
Organism: Chrysanthemum seticuspe; assembly: GCA_019973895.1. Taxonomy (NCBI): domain Eukaryota; kingdom Viridiplantae; phylum Streptophyta; class Magnoliopsida; order Asterales; family Asteraceae; genus Chrysanthemum; species Chrysanthemum seticuspe. The sequence goes on from BPTQ01000009.1 coordinate 337,780,915, forward strand.
ACTCTAGTCTCGGCGAATGTAACTCCAAATTCATGGATGGCAACTCGTAACATTCTTTCCTCAAAGGATTGATAACAACTAAAGAGATAGTCTCCGAAACATGGCCTTGTGATAAATAAACCAAACCATTGCAAGAACCTCGAACAATAGCTCCTAAAGACTTTTCGGACGATTTGTTGCACTTAAACTCCAAAAGTGGATCCTTTTTCACCTCCAAGACATTAGCACTACCTTGTTTGGGCTCAAGCATGTTGAAACTTACTATACGTTGTGGTTTCGGATAACAAGGGGGTTGAAGGAACTTGATGGACGTGGATTCATCGCGAGTTATAGCAAAGTAGCTAGGATCATACATGTGCTCGAACCATTGTTTCGGTACGATTGTTGTTCTTGACAATGAAGCTAATTCGACCATGTTGCACGATTTGAAAGATTATGGATGTTTTTATGAACGTGGATTGTTACAATTGATGGTCATATATATAGTTAAAAAGTAGATTAATCTAAGAGTTGATATCTAACTAGGATACAAGTTCGAATTCACCTTTATAATAGGGAATCTAGTTTAAATAGGAAAACCAAAACGGAACTTAAAAAAAAAAAAAAAAAAAAAAAAAAAAAACGAACCAAATTTGTAAATGAAGCGAATTGGCCAAAACCGAACTGAACCAAATTAAATATTCGATTTTCGGTTTGGTTATGATTTTGACAAAATGAAAACCGAATTCACAATTTTTTTTTTCAAAAAATCTTTACAATTAAATAATACTTGTAAATAATTAAAATTATGTAATTCGGGTTATTCAGTTCGGTTTTCGGTTCGATTTAATCTATTTTGAATTCGATTCGGTTCGATTTTTGGTTTACCTAAAAATTTTATTTAACTAAACTAACTGAACCGAATAAACTGAAAACCCCGATAACCGAACCGATGAACGCCCCTCGAACTTCAGCCCCTCCGAGTTGGCCCTAGTAACTATTACCAAACTATCTTTTGTTTAGATAAATGTATAGACATCTATTAAGAACTCATAAGATCCCATTCTAAATCTTAAAATAATATGAGTTTATGATTATGCTAAGCAAATGCTAGTCACTTTTCATAAGATTTTTGTAGACACACATAAAATTTTACTAATAGATGAAGTCCTGATTAGATAGTCTAGTATCTTGAACCCATATGAGATATATTTGCCAACTATGTTAAAAGTTTTATAACTTTTCTTTCTTCATAGTTTGTTATACTATTAGTTATTTAATATGATTCGTTTTAGAAATTATAGCATTTAAACATCTAAGTAACATCTTTCGATTTTAATCTTGCAAAGACAAATACGATTAAGTATAAACAAAGTTGTAACATAGCCATATTCATGTGCAACAAGATTGGTCATCAACTTAAGCCTAGAACCCATTTTGAAGTGTGGCCCAATACGGAGCAAGAAAATCTTAAGCCCAAGTTTGATTAGGGCCAAAGCTGAGCAAATTGTTAGCTAAAATTGGTGTAAAGAAGCCCAAATTTAACAAACACGAGAAAAATCTTATAAAACTATCACTAGTCATCAAAAAAGAGCATCAACCCAAATGTTAAACTTAACCGTAAATTGGAATTAATTTCAAAAAGGGCTAGATCAAGCCAAGCTTTATCTTTGACTCGAGTTATGTTCGGCAGCAAGCGTTTTAAAGGAACTAGCAACTAGAGTTTAACGTTTTGCACACGATGCTTGTTTGGCAACAAGCATCTAGCATTTTTTATTTTTTTCTAAACGCTCCAAATCAAAATGCTACTTAAAGGAGCATTTACTAGCAACTAGCCTTTAACTTTAGTAATTATAACTATACATCTATTTACCACATCTGCTGCTTTATGCTAGTAATTTTTACTGCTACTGCTTTTCGTTACTCTTGTCTGCTACTTTTTCCTGTTAATGCTATCCAACTCTAAGAAATGTTTAATCAATCATTCCAATAAACTCTTCTATTTTTTTGTTTTTATTTTTATTTTTGCATATTTCTATCAAGAAATGATATTTCTTTTTTTTATCATTTGTGCTAACTTATCTTCCTACTTTCATTATTATGACAAATAAAAAACAATTAATTAAATTAAAAGAGAAACTAAATACATTACATATGTTATACGATTATTTAAATAAGATGAGTAGAATATTAAATAAGAAAATTTTCATTGAGTATTGAAAATAGAAATTGTCACCTACCTACGAAAGAAAATATTGGTAAAGTTTAAACATAAATATTTGAAAATAAAGCTTTTGTGAATCCCAAAAAAAGGTACGTCCTTGAAGTTGATATGTCCAATGTATTTGTCTTGCTTAACATGCCAACCTCTTTTTTCTTCTTTGTTTAGATGCCTTATCCTACTTATATGGATTTTTCTAACATGTGCCTCGAGGCGGGACCCACGAAAAAGAACGTCCCCCGACCCACATATTTTATTTGAAAAGTGTATTTTTTGTGAGTTCAGACATCCTTTTTCGTTGGTCTCACCGTCTTTTTTGTGTGCTTAACATATGCCCCGGGACACATGTTAGAAAAACCCTACTTATATAACCCTATAATAAAATCAACATTTGATTATACTACATAGTACTAGTAATATAGATGAAGCAATTATTCTTCAAAAGAAAATAAAAAATGAAGCTATCTCCTTTAGTTGGAACAAGATTAAATAAACAAAATCTAATAAAACAAGTTTGTTTATAAGCTATCCCACATTTCAATTTTGGAAACCATATGTTATAATCACAAACTAGGTGTTACCCTGACTATTATCATTGTCTGTTATTCACTACGTAAAAAATTATTGTCTCAGACAAAAAACACAAAGTTTAAAAAAAATAAGACCATAACATTTTTCGATCAATCAAATACTATACCCACCCACCAAACTCTCATTTGATTGGTTGAAACTTGTGTTCGGCTCGGGGAGCACGAGCTCCTTGACCATGAGCCGATCAACCATTCTGTGGTGGTGATCGCTACCCACCAAAAGCCTTTATCAGAAGCCATTTGCTCCCATTACAGGTGCACCAAACAGAATCTATGCAATGCCAAAATCTAAAGAACCAAAACCAACATAGCTTGAACATATTTGTTCTCACTTGAATCCAAACCAAATCTTAGACTATGGGGGCACAAGTCATGTTGGTCCAATATAAGGGCTGTTTTGTACATAAGTCATTGTGTGGTGGGTCCAAATAATTCTAACATGCTCTTGCTTTTTTTCTTTATAAAGTCTTACATTTTTGTGTCTCACATATATGTAGGGTAAAGGTTCTCAATTACTATGTCTTCCCTTATGTTTGTGGGACACTCATTCTCCATCTCTCACCCTTCATGTATTATTTTTTACCTTCACATGATGTATGTGGTAAACTGAATGTAAAAAGCTTAGAGTGCTCGTAATACATTGCATGAGGGTGCCTCATGAATTTTTTGGTGGCATCGTGTCATTAGCAGAAATGGGGGTGTCAAGAAATCCGATCCGGCTCAGACCCGCACCCGAATAAGCTTATTTAGGTCGGGGTACTCTGGTCAATAATTGTATTTGTGTTATTCAGGTTAACCCGAGTAACCTGGAATACTAAATAGGGTCGGGTATCGGGTTGAAAATGTTTGGCTAACTCGGATTCCGGTCGAATCGATTGACCCGAATAAGGGTTTTTTCTATTTTTTTTAAATATCCAAAATTATCTATTTAAATGAGTTCAAATAGGGATTTTTATTACGTTTTAATCATATTCGAGTTGACCCGAACTGAGTTACCCGACCTGAATTAACCCGAAACCAACTAATCTGAATTTAAATATGGTCAGGTTCGGGTATGGCATTTTTAGCCTTGATAAGAACCCGACCAACCCGACCCGATTTACACCCATAACCACAAAAAGTCCCTTAAACACAAAGCATAATGCAGATGTATGAGTAGTACATGAATTAATTAAACTCAAGTCTCATATCATGTATATATATAATAGAAATGTATGAAACTTTGCAGCCTTGTACAATAGCACCACTTGAATTCTATAAATACGGCTACATGTGCCGTTATTAAGAGCTATTTTATATTTAATTTTAATTAAGAGGGAAATGATCTCTGCTGCAAACAACAACAAACTTACCTGCTTTTGGTATGCAAAATTGGTCTCTGGTTGTACATAATAACCTTTGATAATATCCTTTATATGCACAGCTGGTCTTTAATTTATACCTAACAGCAAATAAATTTGCTGCTATTTGCCACGGGGATCATTTCCCCTAGTTAAATATGCTCTTTGGAGCAACGAATTATAACTTTTGGATATGTGCACATGCTTGTGGGGAATTATGACAAGTAATTAATATAAAAACACCATAATTCGATATAATTGCATACATAAAACTCATTTAGCTAGATCTTCAAATGTACATGGCTCATGTCTTCCATTATATCCTTCTCATCATTAAATTCATGATTAAGAAAATATTTTTCTAGCAATCTTTTATTAAATTATTCATACTTAGTGTTATGTTACATTACCTAACTTTTTCTTACTCATTTCAAATACTTAGACATGCAATAATTTTTAAACTTTTAATAATAGTGTATCAACATTTTGTGTTTAATTTAACCTCGTTTAACTGATTTTATGTACCATCAGTTATGCATATTTTTATTCTTAAACATAACTTTAAGAATTAGTTTAGCAAAAACGATTAATTTATACAAAACAATTCTGTTTATGCAAAACTATAACATATTAAAGTGTTACATATATTGGAAATGGTACCAAAAAGAAGTATTTATATAATAACACAAAAATCGAGCGAATATTTTTTCACACTCGACAAAGATCTTTAAAATGTCTTTATCTAAGGTTTAAAATATTGAAAATTGTACTAATTGAAACAAGTAAAATTCAAATAATGTATAGTTTGTTACAAATTTATTAAATAAAAACATTAAAGGAAAAGCTGAAGTTGTCAGTTAAGTGAATGAAAACATTAGATGCAAAAATCTTCTATGCTCTTTCAGAATATGTCTCCTGCATATTTCCACAAGAATCTTCACTTCTTTCATATTACACCATAACCCATATACAAGATTGTTTATGGTAAAAAATATTTTTTATGAGTACTTTGATTTCATCACCTAAATAGGCATTTATGTAGACATCAAAATATAATGATTCAAACATCGCTAGATATAATTTTGAGAGTGATTATAGAGAAGGCTAGAAAACTACGATAGAGATATTACGATTAGGCTGCATTTGAGTGAAATACTCACTTCTCCGGATGTTCTAAACATGAAATATCTTATATGCTTACCCGTATATTTTGATTTAATTTAGTTTGTTTGAAAATTTAAAATTGGGTTCGCGAGGTTCAAATCAACTATCTTGAATGAACTATTGTTAACCCAATTGGATTCGCTAGATACAATTTTGAGAGTGATCATGGAAAGGGCTAGAAAACGATGATAGATATGCTACGATTAGGCTGCACGCATTTGAGTGAAATACTCACCTCCCTGGATGTTCTAAACATGAAAAATCTTATGTGTTTACGTGTATACTTTAATTTCATTTAGTTTGTTTGAAAATTCGAAATTGGGTTTGCTAGGTTCAAATCAATTATCCTTAATGAACTATTGTTTATAACCTTATGAGTGGTCGCATCAAAGTTCTTAAATACACTAAATAAGGTTTTAAGTTCAATTTTTATGATAGCAACTTCATAAAGCCGGCTTAATAATTCTGGAACAAGGAGGGCCGGAAATTTTCAGGCTCAACGGGTCTTTCCTGATAATTTGTGAATTTTGGTGTGTCTAACTGTCTATAATCACTAGATAACGTAAAGTGTTTGAGAAATGTTATTTGAATAGATGGCTTATCGGGCATGATAACTGGTTTTGTTTGCTTATTTGGTTATCTTCTTTCGCTAGAGAGCTCACATACATTGTAACGCGCTTTGTTTGTCTTCGTCTTGCTAGGTTAAGTTGAGCACACTAATTCACTTGATCATGATTAAAAGATGATTACAATTCAAAGGAAATAAAAAGTACTATCTGCATTTTAATACTAACATACTTGAAGCTTTGTTTTAATAAGAGTATATAGAATAAAATTATGTCCCAATTGATGCATAAAGGAATGGGCATGAGACATGTGAATAGAATTGGAGTAAATAATGCACCGTGGTGTGTTACTTATGCTCGTGACTCTGCCTCTATTTACTCACACCTTTTCACTTTGATTCATTAAATATTTCCATAAGCATTCATAAATAAAATGGCTATATAAAATAATAAATTTAGGGCAAATGGCACAAAAAAGTATCAAAGTTAGGGTCCATTTCCAATTAAGGTATTCTACTTTTTTTCTTGCATAAAAAGGTACCCAACTAAATTTTTTGGCGGATTTGGGTTTTTTACTAACGTCCGTTAACTCCCTTCGTTAGTATATTACATATTTGGTCCCTGATTTTGTAGAGTCTTTTTATGCATCATCCCTCCTCCTCCACCGTCCACCACCACCCTCCTCCTCCACCAACACCGTCCGCCACCATCACCCGCCAACACCACCACCGTCCACCACCACCACCACCCGCCACCACCAGAAAACTCACAAACCCCGTAATAACCCAAACCCATTTCCAATTCCGTACAATCACCCAATCCAAACCCAAACCCAAACCCAAACCCAAGTCCAAAACCTCATTTCGTGAACTCAAATCCCATCTCAAATCCAATGGGAACTGAAGGAATGTGGGTCAGGATTGCTATGTTGTATTCCCAAGGTGGTATGGTTGATAATGCACTTAAGGTGTTTGATGAAATGCTTGAACGAAAACATCATTTAGGTTTGGAGGTGCGGAGTGCACACCTACTTGATTTTAACAGACTTGGCTAACAAACTACACCTTTAAGTTCCAGAAGCTAAAAACCAGAATTAAATCCAAATTCAAATGACTCAAACAACTGTGTAAGAACTGACAGAATGTGGTTCTATTGCTTCAACCCAGCAACTTTGCACCACTAGCAGCCCTACCAAAAGATTTTTTTGATTTTTTTCCTATTGACAAAAGTTAAATAAGCTAGTGAAATTGCTATTTTTATTTTTTTTTAAATTTTTATAACAACTTAAAATGACTTAAAAAGCTATGCTAAAACTGACAAAAACTACTTTTTGGGACATTTTGACTGCTGAAGTAACGAAGCAGAGTTCCTGCTGAAGTAGCGAAGCAGTGTTGCTGCTGAAGTGAAGCCGTGCTTCTGCTGAAGTAATGTCCAAGGTAAGCATGGGCATGTTTATGGGCAAAACATATATTTTAGTTAGATGTTTGTAGGTTTTCCCAACCTCAGCATCACAACTTCAGAATCAAAACTTCAGCAGATTCACAACCTCAACAGATTCCGAAAATTGCTTTTCTGAGGAATTTTTGACATAGCAACTTAGTGGAAATAAAAAATTTCCAAGCTGACCTGGCAGCTCGACCCCAGCCAGGGGCTCTGCCCCTTGGACCCTGCCAGGGGCTGCCGCCCCTTGGACCCTGCTACCAGGGGCGCTGCCCCCGGACCCCCGTCCCTTATGATGAAATTGGTCAAAACAAGTTAATCCATTTACACTCAAATATCCAACAAATGATGTATTATTATGATGAAATTGGTCAAAACAAGTTAATCCATTTCAGAACTGACTATAGAATCAGCCAAAATCCCATGGTTTTCGTTCAAGCATTTCATCAAACACCTTAAGTGCATTATCAACCATACCACCTTGGGAATACAACATAGCAATCCTGACCCACATTCCTCCAGTTCCCATTGGATTTGAGATGGGATTTGAGTTCACGAAATGAGGTTTTGGACTTGGGTTTGGGTTTGGATTGGGTGATTGTACGGAATTGGAAATGGGTTTGGGTTATTACGGGGTTTGTGAGTTTTCTGGTGGTGGCGGGTGGTAGTGGTGGTGGACGGTGGTGGTGTTGGCGGGTGATGGTGGCGGACGGTGTTGGTGGAGGAGGAGGGTGGTGGTGGACGGTGGAGGAGGAGGGATGATGCATAAAAAGACTCTACAAAATCAGGGACCAAATATGTAATATACTAACGAAGGAGTTAACGGACATTAGTAAAAAACCCAAATCCGCCAAAAAATTTAGTTGGGTACCTTTTTATGCAAGAAAAAAAAGTAGAATACCTTAATTGGAAATGGACCCTAACTTTGATACCTTTTTGTGTCATTTGCCCATAAATTTAAACCGGTTAAACCATACTAAATATAAAGAAAAACACATTTGTTTAAAATTTAAAATTTTAAAATTGAGTAATGTTGTTAGACTAAAGTATCTCTATTTATAAAAGTCAATGCAATAGAAATTATGAATTACAATTTAAACAACTATTTTTTTTTTTTAATTATTATTTTTTATTTTTTATCTAGAATGACACTACACTTGAAATTCGACCAACGAGTTAAACCATTTAAACGGGTAGGCCGCAGGACCCAAACCACTAGGAAAGACCCACAAACGGAAACACTTAAAATTTACGGCTTCGCACTAGAAGAAAAACCTGAATTTTTTGTCCCTTATAAAACTTGAACCCTAGTAAAACCTCCCCTAAACTTTAGAAGGAGCCCAGACGGCCAACTGGGCTAAGACGGTTGGTTAAAATAACTAATTTTATTCAATTTCACGTACTTCACACCCATACATATTATTAAAAAATGAAAAAAAATGCACATATAAACTAATGATATCATACACTGTCACCCTATGCGCGAGTAATCGTCTAGTAAAAACTAAATAATATATCACAAACTTTAATGAAAAGTTTGAATTTGTGATGTATATTTGTGAGTTGTGACTAATGGGTGGTGATAGTTTCGCTATAGGTAATGTCACATAACTTGATCGATACACTCATCACGAGCAAGGATAAGCTTCATGTAATGTTAGAGCACACGACATGGATATGTGTTTTTGATGTTATGCCACACGCCATGGTTCTCATTCAGTGTTGGAGTTTTTCTTGGTGTTGTTTGCTCAATGTTATGCCCCTATGACGCGTGGAGGGTTTTATGTTTCTAATTCTTTTAACACAAATGATACAAAAGAGAATTAAAAATGTAAATCTAAAATTTGAGTTTCAGCTTTCAGTGTCATTATGTTGTCAGTAGGAAAATTAAGAAAGTTTGATGCTACAATAGAAAAATTAAAAGTTTGATGCCTAAAAAAAAAAAAAAAAAGGTTTGATGACTTTTTAGACCATTTTCCTTTTATAATATGACCGCACATGTTGCTCTCAATCTTGAATAAATCATTGTGTATCTAGTCATGAAACATTCAGTACTTTGTATCTGAATGTACAAGGTTGCAATATATGGGAAAGTTTGAAATATCCTAAAACCAATTGCATGAAAAACACTACTAGCTAGTTGGAGTGAATTGTATGTCCATGATGTAATATACTCGATACAATAGTGATTCATGTTTCCGAATAGAAAACAAACGGCAGTGCTAAATGTAAACTTGTAAGATACAACAGTCATGAACTTATGGTGACTTAGGTAAATCAAGTTTATTTAGTTTACCCATAATAAGAGAATCACAACCAAATTCAACATCGTCATTTTAGCAGTACACCAGCTTTTTATCTTTATAATCAACTTTATCAACAACTTAGTGTAACCAACATAACCATAGAAAAATATCCCGCTTAAACACAAATATACACATAAAATCCAAAATCACACACCCACACAAACACATCTTCAAGACTCGGTAGTCTAAATGACCGAGTTCTCTCATTTTCGTCCTAAAACGTGTCGAAGGTGGGTGAGGCTAATAATACCAAGGAGCACGCGTCCTTGGTCTGCCAATGACCAAAAGGACGTGTTTGTCTTGCTTCTATAACGGGTGGTTTTAATTACGCTTTTTGATAGTTGTCACACGTCTAAAAGTATTTCAAGAAAAAAATTACACTTTATACCAAATCATGTACTACCTGCCTCTCCAAATACAAGTCCACTTTTGATTTTTCAAAGTCTTTCTCTTCATATTTTGACCGTAATTATATTTTTTCGCGTCATATAATAATTGATGCAAAAAATATAAATGGATTCGTGTTTCAAATGTATTTTCATTTATATAATTTTCATCAAGTATCATATAGCACGAAAAAAATAATTACGGTCAAACTCAGAAAAAAATACTTTGAAAAGTCAAATATGGACTTATATTTTGAAACAGAAGGAGTATACAATGGTAATCGGGATACAATCTCGTAATGCGAAGTAAACCATGTAAAACATTTTACAAGTTGCGTTTTATTTATTGTCGTTGATCAAGTGTATCGTACATCCATCATAAACGTTTAGTTGATTGAGTGGTCTTTTTTTTTTTTTTTTTTCTTTTTTTTGGTAAAGTCGTAAAAAGAATTACCCTTGTAAAATATATTAATCACAACAATCAGTTAGGTACAATGGAATGTAGTTAAATACCACATTAACCTTAAACAAATGCTTGAACAACCACTAACACATTTATGACATGCCACAAATGAGAAATAATCTAGCAAACTACACTAAGTAGAACACCAATAAGAAAACACCACTTTAAAGAACAAGTATCACCACACCAACCCACATCCGTAACTGAGGGGTATAGCACGCCACTGAGACTACCTCATTAAAAAACCTCCCTAAGAAAAACCTAGTGGGAAAAACCTTGGCGAAGAAAAAAGAGTACAACGTTCAATTGGCACTCCACTCGAAAAACATAACCAAATGTAGACTCGCTTCCAATCACCATCAAATCAGCATAGAACCCCACCATATCAAAATGAGCAAAATTCATCGTTGTTTGGACCTGATAAGAGAATTAGGTAACTTCCAGCGATGCAAGAAACCCTCCCATCTACTCGTCTTCTTAAATTTGCACGAAAGTAGCTAGAGACGAACAGTAGACTTGATAACATCGATGACCTGATCCATAGACCTTTTCCTATTGTTGAAAAGCCTGTTGTTCCGTTCCTGGCAATTAAAGTAACACGAGGCCGCGAACACAAGCTTCATAATAACACATCTAGCCGATCTTACCTCGATACTGGCATAAGAAAATCCACAAGCAATCCCAGGGACTTAGGAATGTTGTCCACGCCCATATAAAATTTCAAATGCTTTTAAACCTGATAAGAAAAAACAAACTCAAAGAAAAGATGGTTATGAGAATCCGGTTGACTCTCGCATAAAGGACGTTGAAGCAAGTTTAAGTTAGTATTGCTACTAACATCCCGCTGCCTCAAGGTATAATGGGTCTTCAACTTCTTATCAATCACCATCATGCGATAATAGTGGGGTTCAGTTCTTTAAGAATAGTACATTTAACAAAGAATTCCTGGACCGCCTTAATCACATCAAGCGCCATGACATCCCAAGCTTCTTTAAAGAAAGTCGCCGCGTAACCATCTGGACCCAGTGATTTATCATCCCTCATAGAAAAAGTCGCCGCGTAACCATCTGGATCATATGGTTAGCCACATTATCAGAGAGTTGACTAGTAAATAAATTATTTGAATTAAAAGTATGAGTATCTCTCTGTTGCCCAATAAATGAAGTGTAGTGGTCGATAAAAGCAATCGGGACCTGGTCTACTAAAAGTGCATGTTTTATAAATTCTATCTCACCACTGACTAAAGATCATAAACAAGTGTGCGTTGTCTTAGACTGTTTTTTTTCAAAAAGTTCAGTCGATATTAGAAATAGTAGTGATTGGCATGACTAATTCATGTGCCTAATTTGATGCCTAACAATGATCTTGGAACACATGGCAAAATCAATGGTAAATAAGAGGAGTGAGAATAAGTGGAATACACGTGTCACTAAATGAATAGATTAGACATGAAATTAGTCACATGAATTAGGCATCTCAATCATTTTCCTATTAGAAAATAATGCATTAGTTGGAGTTTTCTTCCGATCTAATTTTTCTTTATGACAAGTGTGTTTTCAAAAACCACCCTAAATGCCCTAGGGTTAAAGTCGGTTCTCATAAGATAAGTCAGATTGCTTAATTAATGTATAAAACTTAAGATCAAGCTTGTCAAGTGTTGAAATCTTGTTAAAAGTGTACATCTGTGAGTCATCAAGGACGAGTTAAAAATACTTTTCAAGATTAACTTGATAAGACTGCACATATTTAAGTCAAAATGACTAAATGACTCGTTTTCTCGGAGTAACATAAACAAAGAAAAACCACATCCGTAAAATATTATACTTTGAAGTACTTTTATACGGAGTAAATGATATATATACGTACATATTATTAATTGAAATGATTTTTTTTTTCTTTTTGTAACAAAGTGTAAATGAAAAAAAAAAAAAGGAATAGAAAGAAAGCGAAAGGAGGAAAAGAAAGACAAAAACAGAGAGAGAAAAGTGGATGGGCGTGATTGTTATTTACTTTTCCCTTTTAAACGAATCTTTCAAAATCCATCTTTCATTAGCGGTGGAAATTATATCAATATACATTTATTATTTTTGTTTTAATGGTTGTTATCTAATAAAAAGTGTTTTGATGGGTAAAATATGCACAATTAGTAGGATAAATTATTCTACTATAATAATGGTTAAAATGCTATTATGCATTTTGTTATCTGGAGATTGGTTCTTCAAGCAAAGTTTATTATGAGTTTTTGGTGTTTTAAACCGAAAACGTTTATGAGTTTTAGCTGTTGGGTTAAAAGTTAAAACTCTCGTATGCTATCAATAATTTATATAACTTTATTTATCAATAAAGTATCATATTGATACCCCAAAGACTGTTGTTGAACCAAGGCGAAATACAAGGGTGTCGATTGCACCGCTGAGGCACAAAGACTTTGTGTTCCACTGGGATTATCTTATGTTTATGTTTTATTAGGATATGTCATTGAGTTATATTAGGATAAGAGTCATTGTGAGTTATAGTCAATCTAGGATACGTCTTTAGTTTGTGTGGGATTATCCTTCAAGTCGTGTAGGCTATTTAAGCCATTCGTTTAATGAAATCAATCAAGTTCTAGCCAAATCAAATATTTGTTCTTTTTCTCTATCTTCTTAAGGAGCCCGCGCCCGCTTGAAGTGGTGCCCTATCTCGATACTATCCACAAGGGTCGTATCAATTGGTGCTTTCATTGTTCTCATGAGCATGGATGAAAACACTGTTCGATTGTTGCTTAAAGAGCAGGCCGCCGCAGCTCAACAGCTTGCACAAAAACAAGCTGCGGGTTTTCTGGAGCAATTTAATGCTTTGCGTGCTGAGTTACAGGCCGCGCATGGGTTACTTCAGAATCATCAGGAAGGTGGCGATCATGGGATATTGTTGCCACGATCAATGCGTTTGGACGTTCCCCAGTTTACAGGGGATGATCCCGATAGCTGGATTTTCGCAATCACATAATACTTTGCATTACTTAACACACCTGCAGATCAACGTTTGCAGATTGTGGGTTTTAGCCTCGAAGGCGCAGCTGCGGAGTGGTTTCGTTGGATGTCAAAGAATAGGTTGATCACTGATTGGGATCGTGGCAACAATATCCCATGATCGCGTCCTCTCCTTCAAAGTCACCTTGTCCTCACGACTTTGAACAATCACAATTTAATTGATACGACCCTTGTGGATAGTATCGAGATAGGGCACCACTTCAAGCGGGCGCGGGCTCCTTAAGAAGATAGAGAAAAAGAACAAATATTTGATTTGGCTAGAACTTGATTGATTTCATTAAACGAATGGCTTAAATAGCCTACACGAGTTGAAGGATAATCCCACACAAACTAAAGACGTATCCTAGATTGACTATAACTCACAATGACTCTTATCCTAATATAACTCAATGACATATCATAATAAAACATAAACATAAGATAATCCCAGTGTAACACAAAGTCTTTGTGCCTCACCAGTGCAATCGACACCCTTGTATTTCGCCTTGGTTCAACAACAGTCCTTGGGGTATCATTCCCCTTTTCTTCAAAAATCACCTTGCCCTCAAGGTGTTGCTTCGAACGATCGTGACTCCCGGATCCCACGTTTTTTGTTGACTCCCTTTTGATGACACCAAGTACATGTAGTAGTCATGAAATTCTGTCACGTTAGGCATAATAGTAGTAGTATTATGCATGGTAGCCAAGTTACTCATGCATGAGACAACAACATACTCATTAGTCGTTATATTAGAATTGGTACCATGTTTTTTTAGCAAAATCACCACCAAAATGTTTTTGAGCAAAATCACTCACATGCGAAGTGGTACCCTGCTCAACCCCACACGATCCAAGTTTGTGTGACAAATCACTTGTCACACCATTCACAACATCAGGTTGAACATCAAAAGAACTAATCTTGTCATTAAAATTGTGATTATCATGCTCCCGCTCACCAACGGTAGGTCCAAGAGAAACAGATAGTCGAACGTTGGGTCCCACACTTTCATTCTCATGCAGAATCACAGGTTCATCGACAACAGTAGAAAGCTCCATGTTATCAAGATTACTAGTTTCCAAACCAACATCATTTTCATTTGGAACACTAACACTTACAACTGATGTAGAACTTTGATACTGCCGACCGCCATTGGTACCCGGAGCGCTGGAAACAACAGTAGCCGTACTTTGATCTTCCAACCTTGCCTCTGTGACACGAGCCAATGAAAACGCATCCCCAAGAGACATTGGTTTTGCCACCAACAGCTCTCGTTGGAGAGAGAATTCAAGACCTGATATATAGAACGAGATGAGCAATGTGTCCGAAATATCCCTAACCCGATTCATGAGTTTTTCAAACTCGCGTTGGTACTCCTCAACGGTACCGAGTTGTAGCAGCTTCGACAAAGCACCATGTGGATCTTCGTATTTGGAAGGTCCAAAACAGTTCTTAACACTTTCCACAAACCGATCCCAATCAGTGATCAACCTATTCTTTGACATCCACGATTGTTCAAAGCAACACCTTGAGGACAAGGTGACTTTGAAGGAGAGGGGAATGTTACGACCGCTTGGTTCGTGTCTAGTCCAGTATGGCATAAGAGTTATCTTTATTTATCTTAATTATTAGGTTAAATGTTATCATTGTAAGGTTATAAATACCGAGCCATTATAATGAATGAAAGCATAGTTATGTCAAACAAATAATTCTGTTCTCTTTTCTAAATATTCTTAAGGAGCTCGCG
The DNA here is from genome assembly GCA_019973895.1 of Chrysanthemum seticuspe. Classification (NCBI taxonomy): domain Eukaryota; kingdom Viridiplantae; phylum Streptophyta; class Magnoliopsida; order Asterales; family Asteraceae; genus Chrysanthemum; species Chrysanthemum seticuspe. The sequence goes on from BPTQ01000009.1 coordinate 337,796,126, forward strand.
CCCGCTTGAAGTGGTGCCCTATCTCGATACAACCTCAACGGGTCATATCACATATTTAGCTTTAAAATTTTCAGCTAATTATACTATGAAAATAAACTTATTTTAAGGCAAACAAATTCTTTAAGACATATTAAGTATGTAAACGTATCTAAAAAGCAACCAACTTCAATTGAGCTTAAAATCTAATTAGTGTCCCAATTAAACTACACCAACAAATGTATTCTCTTCATAATTAGATTTATGTTATATCAATATAGATTTATTTTTTGTTTTAATAGTTGTTATCGATTTTCTCCGTCCTAATTTTATAATCCACGTTTTTTTTAGGATTTTTCAATTCAATTGTTTACTACTATAAATAGATAGGAAAGTTTGATCAAGTTTACCATATTATCTTTGATTGAAATTAATATTGCAAACTTTAAAGAAAATTTAATTAATTAGTTAAAGGTAAAATTGTTATTCTGCAAAACGTAAGAAAGAAGAATCAACAATAATTATGCTTTCTCAAACTGTGTGATTTTTGTCAAAGGACAATTATTTTGAGACGAAATGAGTAATAAAAGTGTTTTGATGGTAAAATATGCACAATTAGTAGGATACATTATTCTACAATAATGCTTAAAATGCTATTATGCATGTTGCGGTTGTTTGGATATTGGTTCTTCAAGCAAGGGAGAGGATACTCTCAAGTAGCTTGAATCAAGTTAGAGTATTTTCAGCCATTGGATTAAAATCAAAGGTTAAGATGACGTTGTTTCACTTTTAATCTTGACATTTGATTTTAATTTAATGGTTAAAGATCTTTAACTTGAGTCAAGTTGTCCTACCAACTTGAGAAGATCCTCTTCCCTTTAAGCAAATTTATTGTGAGGTTTTGGTGTTTTGAGCCCGAAATATTTATGAGTTTTAGCTGTTGAGTTAAAACTTTCATATGTTTATATAACTTTATTTACCAATAAAATATCATATCTAATTTTAATTTTTTAGTTAATCGTATATAAAATAAACTTTATTTTAAGACATAAACGTATCTAAAAAGCAACCAACTTCAATTGAGCTTAAAATCTAATTAGTGTCCCAATTAAACTACACCAAACAAATGTATTCTCTTCATTCAATTAAATTTATGTTGGTCAAAATAACTTTAAATAAGCATAACATTCGAGTAATAGTAATTAAAAGTCAAAAAATTAGAATTTAACACAAGAGAGAGAGTTATGAAGAAGGAAAGTATCCAACGGAAAAAAAAAAGTAGTGTCTTTGTTTTCCTAAATATTTATTATTATTTAACTTTTTTGTTTTGTTTTGTTTTGTTTTTTTTTTTCAACGGTGACTTTCATTTTTTGGATTAGAGTCGCACCCATCTCACGGTAGGCCCTCATCCACCACATATCCAGACTATGTTGTCTTAATCGGGTCCACGCTAGCGTAGTGAGGATTTTTAACGGCGTCCGCCTGAAAACCGTACCGCTTTCACACGATTATATTCGCTGGACTAACGACCGGATGAAAACCGGGGCCGGCTCGGATTCGAACCTGCGCAACTAATGGCTCACAGGCTCTCCTATTCATTTCTTAATATCAACAGAGCTTGTGGTCCACAAGTGAGGACTTCCCGGTAAGTCACCCACCCGGTACTACTCTCACTTGTGACTCGCTTAATTATTTTTATTTTATTTTAAATAAAAAAATATTGAAATAAAATTCAATGGTCACTTCACTTCAGAACTCTCGAAAACGTAAACTTTCATTCTCTCACATTAAACACTCTCTCACTCTCTGTCTTTGCTAACTTAAGCACCACCACCATCATGCGCATTTCATCACCTCCACCGTAGTCGTTTGCTAAAATACACCCACCACCAACGGCGTAATCTTTCACCAATCCAATACCAGCTTGCTAACATACGCCCATCACACCACCGTTGCTAACATGCGCCTCACCATCACAACGGTAAAATAATCTGCTAGTCACTGTTTGCTAACCTACACCACCACCAAATCCAGTTGTTTGTTGCTAACGTGCGCCTCCTTTGCTAAACTGCGCATCATTTCAACAAGATCAAGCTTCTTATATTACACAGCAAATAATTTTTGTTACAAAACCAAAGTCACTCCTTGCTAAAATGCGCCGTTCTTGCTAAAATGCGCACCACCATACACAAAACCTAAACCATCATGAACCCAGATCAACAACCACCACCACCGCCACCACCACAACCGTCGCAGCCACCGCGATCCTCATTCAGCTGCGACCGCCACCCAGAAGAAGCCTTCACCGGATTCTGCCCTTCATGCTTATGCGAGCGTCTCACCACACTAGACCAGTCTGCGGCAGGAGGAGCTTCATCCTCCTCCCGCCGCAACTCCACCTCTTCCGCCACTGCTGCTATAAAAGCTCTCTTCAAACCAGTGATGATGACGTCATCAAAGCATGGACAAGTAAACACCAACGGAAACTCTTACTTGCCAGAGCTGAGGAGGACAAAGTCGTTTTCCGCGTCGAAGCACGACGCGTTTTGCGTTGCGGCTTACGAGCCGCAACGCAAGTCGTGTGACGTCCGCGGAGGACGTCACACGCTCTGGTCGTTGTTCTCGAACGAGAACAACAACCACCTTAACAACATGAACAACAACAACATTAATAAAAGTGTTGTATTTTTGGAAACTAATGTTGAGGAAAGTGATGTTGATGACGTCATCGAGGAAGTCCAGGCCCGCGTCTCTGGAGACAGGGTTTCTTCCAGAGACGCGGACTTGGAGGACAGCATTGTTGTAGAAGTTGATGAGAGAGAAATTGTAACAAAGGATGACGTCATCGAGGAAATCGAAGAAAAAGATGACGTCATCTTGGATGTTAAGCCTATGAAGGACTATTTAGATTTAGAGGGGTGTGATGGTGGTGGTAATAATAAGAAGAAGATGACGTCATCGCGGTCGAACTTTTGGTCAGCGGCTTCGGTTTTGAGTAAGAAGTGGCAGAAATGGAGGAGGAAGCAGAAGAAGGGGGAGGGGGAGGGGGAGAAATCGATATCGAAGCTGCCGGTGGAGAAGCCGATATCGCGGCAGTATCGTGAGACGCAGTCGGAGATAGCGGATTATGGGTATGGGAGGCGGTCGTGTGATACGGATCCTAGGTTTTCGTTGGATGCGGGGAGGGTGTCGTTCGATGACCCGAGGTATTCGTTTGATGAGCCTAGGGCTAGTTGGGATGGGTATTTGATTGGTAGGACTTTCCCTAGGTTGCCTCCTATGGTTGAAGATATGCCTCATGCGCCGCTACATGTGCCTGTTCATGTGCCGGTTGTGCCAAGGTGTGATATGCAGATACCGGTTGAGGAAGTTCGGGTACCGGATGTGGATGTGCCGGGCGGTTCAATACAAACTAGAGAGTATTATTTGGATTCTTCGTCGTCTAAGAGGAGGAAGAGTTTGGATAGGTCGAATTCGATTAGGAAAATGGCTGCGGCTGTTGTTGCTGAATTGGATGAAAGTAAGGTGATGCCTGTTGGTGGGTCGAATTCCAAAGTTTCGCCTACTAATGAGCCTCCTAGAGTGTCGAATTCGAATTCGTTAAGAGATGATTGTTCGGAGACTTTTGAGTTAGGGTTTAGGGATAACGGCGTTGGGGTTGGGTTTAGCAATAATGGTGTTGGGAATGGGTTTAGGAGTTCCCTTGGGGGTGAAAAGAAGGAGATGAAGAAACCGCGAAGGTGGAAATGGAAACTATGGGGGTTTATTCATCGTCGTGGTAAAGATGATGACGAAGATAGGTGTAGTAGTGTAAGTGGTGTCGGGAGATCATATTCAGAATCATGGCAAGATGGTACTAATGGCATTAATGGTGGGATGAATCGGAATGTGTTTAGAAGTAATAGTAGTGTAAGTATGAGGAGTTCGTCGTTAAGGAAAACGAATGGTCACATGAATGGTAAAGTTATCGGAAATGAGCAAGCGTTTGAAAGGAACCGTAGTGCAAGATATTCACCAAACCATATTGATAACGGCCTTTTGAGATTCTATTTGGCGCCATTGAGTGGTAGTCGAAGAGGGGGAATTGGGCTTACGACAGGGAAAAGTAGAGGAAGTAGTAATAACTCGCATTCGATTGCAAGGAGTATGCTTCGGCTCTATTGAAACCATGAAAAAAGGTCGATACATATCCGTCTCTTTTGTTGCATTTCATTGTGTAATAATAACTTATGTCCATGTTTTGTTATAATTGGTTGGTTAATTGGTTTCAAATTGGGTTCTATCTTGTTGCAATTTCACTGTGTGCTGCTTATTCATTGCTGCATTTGATCATACTTTGCAATTTCTCTGATCACTCGTCACTACAACAATTATAGTAGGTTTGTTATTTGTTTTATTTACGTTAAGCCTCTGATCTCTGGTCATGTGACAACCGGTATGATAAGGGACTATATGGCCGCATAAATAGAACGGATGACGAAACTTAGTCCTCCCTTATCTCGTGCTGTCATTTTTTGTTATCAGAAAATAAAACCACAGGATCTGTTCTATGATGGTTATTCTACATTAGTGTTTTTGTTTCTTTTGTTGTAGTATCTTTTTCATGTGAATTCAAGCAACTTTTACTTTCAATTCTTGGTGACTTGCATCGTTAACCGAGCAAATGTAAGATTAATAGGTTGGATCAACTTTGCTATAGTTCTAGGAGATTTGGTTACAAACAACATACCAAATCTTGTCGGAGCGGGGTATGAGGAGGTAGAATGTAGATAGTCAAGTCTCTAACTAACTATCCTACATCGGATGGTATGATGATGGGTCAAATGGTGCTTAGCAGTCTGGGTTGATTGGGTCTAATTACACTTTCTTACTCGTAGTTTCATTAACTTTCATCAAACATAATCGTGCGTGCAAGCACACGTATACAAACTACGTGTCGACGTATTTGCTCACATATATATCCACACTTCTGCCGGAGGTCTTTCTGAAAGTAATCTTTATCCTCGTATAGAGGTAGCATACATCTTACTTCTCACATAACCCGCTCCGTCATGATTGAATATTGCTCTTGTTATCAAATAAGATGATTTTGGATGTGAACATGTTACTTCTCACATATGTTAGGTACCTTTAGACCTGTATGACATATTCGACCCATTTTTCTTTTTACCAAATTCTTGTAACTTTATATCTTAATATGCTTTTAATAAAGTACAACCTGAATTTGTTTGAATTAAAATTGGTACTATATGGAGCAAATGGTATAAATATGTAACTAAATTATCATTTTGCTTTTTTTAAAGTCATTTTTGTTCTTATTATATACATCATGCTTCTGAATTCCGTCAATTGTATGTATCTTATGACCATTTTGCCCCTACACGTTAATAATAGCGTTGATAAATGAGAAGTGTAAAATTGTCACAAATTCCACTAGGAAAATCTAAAGAAAAAGATTGATGCAGAACAAAGCAAAAAGTGACAAGTTGATTACATTTTCGTGTCTTTTGCTGTTATATACAAGAGCATTTTTAGTTATGCAAAATCTAACAAATAGTGAGCACTAATTACTTAAAAAAAAAGAATTAATACTTTGAAGGCATGCATGCAAAAGACACATTTTTTGTATTATAGTGTAGTAATTTGTTGCTAACAATGATTTATGAAATATATTCACTCACTTTTTAATAATGAGATGTGTGATTTCAGTGGCAGCAAATCAAAAGAATCAAACACAATAATTCTCTGGGGTTCTTTCCTTTTTGTTCCTTTTTTGTTTTATGTTTTGGTTTTTTGTTTTTGGTTTCATTTGAAAATAATTTAAGGTTTATCATGTTATAAAAACACAATAAACTGTATATAAACAAGTAGTATTTGGTAAAGTTAATCTCAAAAGTTTATTAGCTAAATTTGAGGTTTTTGGAATTATATGCACAATATTATAAGCTTAAGCTTATCTAAGCACTCCCTAAATACAAATTTGCACTTTTACCTTTTCATAATACATTAAATGTGAAAATTTATTAATCATCCATTACATTCTCATAATCATAATAACTTTTCCATTTATCATAACTTATTACAATGTTACGATTATCAGACAATTGATATGATTATAAACGATCAGACTTTTTTTTTATCTGATTACATAACGGAAAAAGTTAAAGCCTAACGACATGTTATTAATCTAATTCACCAAATTATATTTATAACCATTTCATAATAACCTAATGAACTAAAAATCATACAATATGATTTAAAAAAGAGGAAAAATTTAGTATTTCTTTTGTGAAATGTGGATGTAAAAACTCAATGATCAAAAAATACTAGTGATCTTGATCACAATAAAGTCAAAAAGTGAGAGTGAAAACACACACCAACCCAACATGTTTGAAGAAAAAAGAAAAAGAAAAAGAAAAAGGTAAAGTAAAAGAAAGAAAAAAAAGAGGCTCAAAACCCAATGCATTGTCAAGCTTTGCCTTTGTTATTTGTACTCCATTTTTGTCTTATGATCCATTGTTTTATGTGCCAAAATATTTCTTTATTTAAAGTGGAATATATAAATCCAAAATAAATCTGTGTCATCTTTAATGAATGAAGCATCATGTACACGCATTTTATTGATCAATCTATTCTAGGGTGCAGGGTGTGTTTGTTAAAAGTAGCTGTGAGGAGTAATATTGAGCAGTAGTAGTGGGTTGTGAGCAGTAATCACAGCTTACCGTTAACTGCTTTTTAAAAAAACATTGAAAAAATGAGCTTTTCTAAAAATTAGCAAAGCTCACCGCTCTTTTGCCAAACAAAGACTAAAACTCAAAAAGCTCACTGCTCACAATCGCCCCAAAAAGCTCCGTGCCAAACATAGCGTAGGCTAAATTAACCTACTATTTATGTAGATCAGATTGACCTTTTACTGCTGTAACAATGTTGTATTACCCTTTGTATAATATTATGACATGTTGCAAAGGTGTTCTAGTTTGTATAAAGGTGTTATCAACAACAACAATACTCAATTCTGACAAAAATATGTCATGTGAGACGGAAGATGTAAAAAGTTATACCATCAGCCGAGAGTAAAGAAACTGCTTCCAGTTAGTTATTACGCATAAAATGCATTCGGCTATTTAAAGACGGGGTCATACAGTTGTTGGCAACTGTCATTTTATAAAGTTTGGCATTTTACAGACAATCCATAATGCACTTCAGTAACATTAACAGAACATGTGCTTCAACTGTTACGGTCAGTTAAGTGACCCTCGGCCGGGCCTGATCAAGCCAAGACCAGTCATGAACATGACATGTTGTGTTGCTCTCTAGTTGTATTGGTCTTGTAAACATATACCATTAGCACCGGTGTACTATGTGCCTCTTAATAGTTGATAAATCAGAATCGTGTTGGCAACTGTATTTTTATAGCTATTCTGTCGACGAGAATAGACTTGCAGTTTAAGGAAGATTTAGTAAGAACCGCTAAACCGTTACAGTTTACATAAGGGCGAGTCATGTGACATTTTGCATAGTTACTAAACTTTGATATCCTGTATTGAAACATTTGCAATCTGGAAGAATCATGTTATGTTTGATCAACCCAATGGGCTTACTGCATGTATAATTTCACCTACTTTAGATGGGCCAAACCCTGCCAATTATTGGCCAATTTAAGCCCAACAAGGCCCAGCCCACCAAGTAAAAAAATATCATCAAATATAACAACAAAAGAGTGTCTTAAAAATCAGCAAAAATGACTAAATTAGTCTAGTGTCCTTTTCCACATCAGCACAACAAGATAATGTATGATAAGAGGTTCAAAAAGCTTCAAACAGAACACAAAAACATAACAGAAAACACAAAAATATCAAAACCATGATATCATTAAAAGCCATACAGACAACTTTCATTACCACAAAAAATGAATTTTTTCGTAGAGACGATATCTTTAGCAAGAACAGCCATCATTCAAGATTCTTTATCTGCAAGACGAAGGATTCTGATACGAATAGCCCATCGTCACCAAAAGAACCATCACCCGAAGGTGATGCTAAAAAACAGGAGCTTTTAGCGAAAATTGCAATGCTGCAAGCTCAGAAAGTTCGACTTACTGATTTCTTGGATGAACGATCAGATTATCTTACAAAATTTGCTGAAGAAGCTAATGTCGAGTTTGATCAAGTTGGAGAAAATGCGCGGAAAGAACTTGAAGAAGCCAGTGCCAGGGTTTGTTTAGTCTTTTTATAATAGCGGTCTTTTATTTATGTAGGGGAAATCTTAAGATGCTTTAAAATAATCATAGAAAGCTAAAGACAGCAATTTCGACCCATTTACTTGGGTTGAACAGGGTTGCGTTTTATTGGACGCGGGTCCAATAAGTTATTTTCCTTTGCACGCGGGTCCAACAAGTTCTGTTCCTTTGCTAAATCATTTTTATCAAAAAATTTAATCTTAAAACTATGATAAAGATACTTATATAATCAAAAGCAACGAATTAATCACTTAAAAAAATTCAAAATGGCAAAAAAGTGTTTGCAGGTTAACACAACCTGGCTCGGCCCGATTCAAGCCATACTAAGACTGACCTGTTTCAACCCGAACACATTACTGAACCTGTCCATTCGCCACCTCTGCAGAAAGCACTTGCCTTGATGCAAACATTGCCCAGAATGAACCGAGCAACCTTTAGAAATTTTTCCTCATATTCAATGCTTACTGATTGCTGACTCGGGTTTTCTTCATTTATCATTTATTGACAGATAATGGGGAATATAGAAAGCCAAATGCAAGCTTTTGAAGAATCTGCAGAATCAAACAAGCAAGAGATAGAGGAGAATCAAAAGAAGATAGATGAGTTTGAAGTTAGGTTCGAGAATGAAATAAACGAAGGACTATTCTTCAAGAGCATGGGTCAAAGTAAGCCCGTTGATAAAACATTAGCAAAAGAAGAAGCCGCAAAAGTCAGCGAGTTGACCAAACAAGCTGCAGGAGCAGAAACTAGAAGATACATTTACCTTGGATTGATCGGGTTGATTAGCGTATCTTTAATTGATTCCTTGATCTCAGCGACTTTTGATTGGAGAAAAGGTGCGATTCTTGGTGTAATTTTGGTCGGTTTGATTACACAATTGACCTACGAGCAGAAGATGTTAGCGGAAACACAAAAAAATGAAAGCGAGAAAAAACAGGATAAGAAAGAGTGAAGTTTTGTTTTAGTTTATAGTTGTTTTACAACGAGTATAAATGTTAATATTGCATGGTGAATAACCCAAAGTACGATCTAAAAATCTTCGGACTGATATATCATGCTAATTTGCTTTTGCATCATTATAGTTCTGGTGATATATCTAAAATCACCAAAAACGTTACTTCAATAAGATGATGCTCATATCGAAATATAAACGAAACAAGGTTTAAAAAAAGATGAAACGCCGCAACTTATTTGACGGGCTTATATTATATATCTGTTATAGTATGAGAGATAACCCAAAGTATGACCTTGCTACTATGAGCTATACATTGCATAACTTCACTTTGGCATCAGCGTACATTGTTGGTAGCATCTCTCTAACCAACAACCTGCTTTACTTGATGCTTAGTTCTATTCTATTTCACTTATTAGAAATCTTTTACTTTGAATTAAGAAAGCAGATAGAACTAAGAGAATATTTTATGAAACAGTTAAAAGTGCATCCTAAGGGGGTGTTTGGATTAGCTTATTTTCCTGCTTTATGGGCTTATTTGATTTTAGAACAGCCGATAAGCTCACTTTTTAGAGCTCATGAGCTTGAGCTTATTGACAGTCTATAAGCTCATTGACTTTTTCCAAAATCAAATAAGCCCATAAGCTGGTTAAATAAGCTAATCCAAACACCTCCTAAATGCATACATTTTGCAAGAAAAAGAATACTTGAAAGAACCCCTACTCATATCCTATTGACGTGGGTTAGATCCGTTGGTCCATAACACAAAACCAAGACAGTGATAAAAAAAATAAAAAAACGTTAACCTAAACAAAATTATTAGCACAGAAAGTTATGACATGTTATCGCAGTGTAATAACAGTATTGTTATACAGTGTTATAAGTTGCGCAGAATTACCTTTTATATGGGGACTACAAGAACACATATTCAACCGAGAACTTCTTCCTCGAACTTGGTCTTGGCACTCCATCTGGACATGAATCCTAAACGAGCAGACAGATTGTCACTAACAATGTCAAAAGTGATTTAAATATAGAAAAATGTATATTCTTCTGCAAGAAGCTGATATGCGCAGATTTAATCTACAAAGTTCAGTACTTACTTAGTGTCAACAGTAAAGAGAAACGCTAACCCAAGCTGCAGCTTCATAAAATGCATTCCCTAAACAAAAAACGAATACGAAAACATAATTAAAAAAAAAAAAAAAAAAAATTGTTGATCTTGAAGAACCAAATCTATGGTGTGTTCTCTAAGTATTTCAAACAAGTACAGCAAAGAAACTTACTTTAACCATATTTATATCAGCATTGCTGCACCAGAGGCTGTGAATGCAAAACCGCCCTCACAAGTATATTCCAAGTTACCGCAGTTGGTACTATCTTCTTAGAAACCGCATCATTTAAATACTGAACAGCTTCTGGTATCTTTTTACAAGAACATAGTCCTTTAAGTACAATGTTATACGAGATAATATCAGGCCGAAATCCACTTTTCAATATTCGACCCCAAATAATCGACGCGTTTATACAATCTCTAACTTTATAAAACCCCTCCATTAAAGTATTCAAGGTAACGAGATTCGGAACACATTTATGTTCACCCATTTTTTTATACAGCTCCAACGCATATTCAACGTTTCCTGCAGAACAAAGCCCGTGCATTATAATATTATACATGATTACATCAGGTTTGAACCCATTGTCAACGACTTGGTTCCACAACTTGACAGCCTTATCCACCTTCGCGTCCTGACATAAACCGCGCATTAACAAGCTATTAGTGATCATATCAGGTTTCAATCCCTTTTCAAGCATTTCCCTCACAAGACGATACGCTTCATCAAACCTTTGTGCTTTGCATAATCCATCGATTAAAGTGTTGTAAGTGACAATAGTTGCTGAACAACCTATCGACAACATCTTATCAAAGAAGTCGATAGCATCATTAAGTTTACGAGCCTGCATAAACCCCTTTATTAACGTATTGCAAACATTAGTATTTGGATTATATCCATTCAAAACCATACGATCTAACATATAAACGGCGTCATTTAACCTCCCAACATTACAGAATCCGTTAATCATTGAAGAATATGAATAAACATCAAGACTAAATTTTTTATCTTCGGCATCCTTTAGAACCAAAAAAGCCTTATCTACATACCCGTTTTGGCATAAGCCATGGATCAAAATGCCATAACTAGTAGAATCTACAATAGAACTATTTTCACGCAATTTCTGCCATAAAGAAATCGCCTCATCCACCTTCCTATATTCAAACAATCCTTTAAGAAATATATTGAAACTAATAACATTCCTACAATCATCCCTCTCCATACGCTCCCACAACTCAAAACACTCGTTAACCATCCCACCGCGAAAACAACCATTAAGCAACACATTATACACCGCAACATCCGGACACACTTTCTTCCCAACCATTTCGTTAAAAACCATCAAACCACCTTCCACATTTCCCGACTCACAAAACACATTTATAACACTACTATACGTAAACAAATCCATCTCCCGTTCATTCCTCCTCATCCGTTCCCACACCTCCAAACTCTCCTTAAACTTCCCGCACTTACACAAACCACTAATCATCACATTATAACTCCCAACATCCGGATAAAACTCACGCGACACCACTAACTCCTCCCACACCTCACACGCTTTACAAACCTCGCCTTTCCTAAACCACCCATCAATCAACACATTATAACACATCACATCTGGACTCACCCCTCTCTCACACATTTCATCGAAAACCTCACTCGCCCGCCCCATTTCACCGTTTTTCGCCAACCCGTTAATCCAAGTCCCAAAAGTAACAACATCCGGGTAAACCCCTTTTCGCGCCATGGTATCTACTACTTCCACCACCTTCCCAAACTCCCTTTTCTTACACAACATTTTAACCAAAATATTAAAACTTTCTAAATTAGGAAAGACACCCATTTTCCGAAAACTTTGAAAAAACAAAACCCCTTTGTCAAAATCACATTTTTCGACAAACCCATTAAGCAAAGTGTTGAAACTCCTAACCCCAGGTGCCACACCAAAAACCTCCTCCATTTCTTGGAAAATCTTGACACCTTCATTTGGCATGCTATTTTTGGAAAGGAACTTGAGGATTAACAAAGGGGTGGATTCATTGCAGGTGACTTGGTGGGATTTGAGGAGGGATGTGATGTGGGTTATCTGTGGGATGAAGATATGGGGGTGTTTGGATAAGTGGGTTTTGAGGATGTGATTGAGGGTGTTTGGGGTTAGGGTTTTTTTAAGGGTTTGAGGGTTTTTGAGGAAGGTGGTGAAGAGGGGTGTTAGGGTTTTTAGGGTTTTGGGTTTGTGGGGTTTTGGGGCTGCCATTGATGACAGGAAGTGAAGGAGTGGGTGGACTTTTGTGTTCTGTTTAACTAAGTTGACCACCCAAGTCAAACTAGTTCAAAGACTATCTTTTATCCTTAAAAAAAAGCTACTAGTATATGTACTCACTATTTATCTATACTACATAAAATGAAAAAACAGTCAAAGTTGAAAAGTGGAAAAGTGGAATGGTCAAATGAGAGAGAGACATATGTAAATGCATATTTAATACTCTCTTATTACAACTCACTCAAAAACACATACAAAATGCTCTCATCTTTCACACATCTCATCAACTACCATCCTCACCACCACAAAACCCCTCCACCACCGGACCACTACACCACCGCACCACTCTACCATCGCATATCGTTAATTGTTTGTCGCTAGAGACTGCTGCCGCCAGGCGCGGGAACTCGCCTAGTAAAACAAAAATGGTCAAAGTGAAAAGTGAAAAGTCAAGAAAGTGAAATGTGAAAAAAAAATTAAATAAAAAATGTTGAAACAATTAATTATGAGCAATTTCAACTATTAATACAGATATGTTTCAAAAGAAAACTATTAATACACATCAAAAACCGGGTTGACTCGGGACGAATTGACCTGGTTTAATTTGACCCGTTTTTTTGACCCAACTCGTCGAGTTGACCCGGTTTAAATTGACCCGTTTTTTTACCGGAACGGTTCAACCGGTTGAACCACCCGAGTCGAACCTGGTTTCAAAACATAATGTTTAATCGCCAAATCCTCAAACTTTTATTATTTTTCGTTTATAACCCATAAACTTTTTTTTTATCACTAAAATTATTTGCTGCTATAAAATCCCGTTGCTATGCACGAGTACTCGTCTAGTAATAATAAGTGATGTTTAAAATTTCTAAGTAAAGTTTTAATTTTAATCCTTTATTTAATTTTTCACATAAATATGTTTTTCAAGATAACTTTTGAAATAATTGCCTTAAAAATAGTTTTTGTTTCCAAAAATAATTTTGTTTCTAAAATTACTCATATTTAATCCCAATTTGGCAAATAGATCTATCATACTCTTATTCTCAGTTCTGATCCATTTTTAATCCCAATTTGATAAAGTGAAATTGATATGATGTTGTTATCATTTTCGAAAATAATGAAAACTTACCAACGTTTATTGCTAAACGTTACACGAAACATTTAACCGTTATTTCAATTGTAACTATTTGCTGTTATAAAATGTCGTCGTTATGCACAAGTACACACATAAAAGTGCAATGATCGTTCACTCTGTGAATGTAAATGATCTTAGCCAACTTAATGTACAACTATCTTTTTAACATTCTTATTAGTATTTACTTTTTTAAATTAACCAATCACATCATTAAGCGCATAATTAAACATAAATTATTACTTTATTAGGTATATCAAGGACTTTTCATTTGAGTATTTTTTTTCTTATGTCAGTAAACACGTATATGTTTCTTTTTTATAATAAATGTTTGTTTTATCTTTTATGTGTCCGAGCATGCATAAGTTCGTGTTTTTCTTTTCAATACAAGAGAAAGAAAAAAACCATTTCCACTTTAGTTATACGTATTTATAAACACTTGTTTTTATTATAAAACTAACACGAGTGGTCAATGTAGTGTTACTATCTACATTAGCATTACGTCAGTTTTCTTTTTCCTCTTACTTCTCACATTTTCTCTTATCATTCATTTGTTTTGGTCACATTCCCCTCATATTTCATACCCATTCTTTATTTAATTAAATACTTTATATTTATAAACTAAAAACGTAAACGTACGAAGGCTAAAAGCAATAAATAGATAAATAAACAACGTAAACTAAAATTAATCATTACGTGAATAAAAATAGAAATTACGATACGGAAAATAAAATACATTGAACGGAATAAACATGATTCAAGCTTTTATATTGCTATGTAATGGTTGATGAATTCTTGCTTCTCATCAATGCTCCTCATCACTTCTTCTCTGTTGCCCCCAAGTGGTTTGTAACACGCACATCTACTTCGGTGGTCATAAGAAGCACGTGCAAACCGCAACTGTTAATAGCCTGATCGAGGGGCACGAATGCACTATCATCATTTCTGGATCACGGCTACGCATTTGTTCAAGATAACATGTCAACTCGGTCAAAAAATTGTTCGCGAGTTGATCTCTGCTACTAGTTCTCTTCGTAATCGTCTAAGGATCATTCCTCGCATCTCGTTTGGTTCGTTAGCCATTCTTGGGAGAATTTAAAAATAATTTGTGTGCGTGAGAGTAGTATGTATTAAAAATTGAAAGTAATGGAGATGTGTATATGTATTGAAAACTGAAAGTAATGGAGATGTGTATAAAAGATGGTGAAATTTTAAGGTATTTATATTATTTTTTATTTTTTATACTACAAACGTTCACTTAAAAAAAGGGGCCCACATTTTTTGAAGTTAAACTTTGGTGAGCCGGTTACCATAGAAGGGTTGGTCACGACTACTCATTTCTACCTAAGACTTTGCGTTCACTGCTTTTTTGTAGTATTGTAGATCAGCTAAAAGACATCATAAAAAAACAAAGAATAGCTTAAAGTAGACAATTCTTGTGATGAACCTAAGACTTTAATTAAACCTTTCTACTAATTAAATCTGACTTTTTTTTTTTTTTTTTTTTTTTTTTTTTTTTATTATTTTTTTTTTGTGAAAAAGCTTTTGACTTGGTAAGTTGGCGGTTTCTTAGATCATGTTTATCGGTATATAAAAGTTATATGTTTTCAGTACCGTAGTTTCGTCACTAAAAAAGGCCAAGTGACACGACATTGCTCGGATTTTGCATGTCATCGTCCATGTATACACTTATGGTGATGTTGATTTATAACATCTCAAAACCTATCGCGTCATGTACATTATCAGACTCGTTAGACTCTGGACCAGGTTTCGCATAAAGGAAATATACGATTTGCTCCTCCCCTTAATTCCCTCACCTCTTGTTAGCCACGAAAAATGAGACAAATTCACAACATCAAGAGCTTATAATGATGGCGTACAACGTAATCAGTTGATGTTCGAGTGCACAATCACAAATATAAAGTGCATTGCTATAACACTTTGTTTCAAAACTTTCGAAAGATCAATAAATGCATTACTTGTGATGAGGTATGTCCTCCTCCGGATACTTTGGAGGAGACAATCACAATTAACTCCAAATGTTTATAAGATAAAACCACCCTACGTGGGAACAGTCCTTCGGAGTAGCTGAGGTGACGAGGGTCACTTCAGGTCTGAAGGTATAGTGATGAAGCAGTGCCTGCTCAGGAGGTATAGTGATGAAGCAGTGCCTGCTCAGGAAGCATAGTGATGAAGCAGTGCCTGCTCAGGAGGTATAGTGATGAAGTAGTGCCTGCTCAGGAAGCATAGTGATTAAGCAGTGCCTGCTCAGGAAGTATATTGATGAAGCAGTGCCTGCTCAGGAAGCATAGTGATGAAGCAGTTCCTACTCAGGAGGTATAGTGATGAAACAGTGCCTGCTCAGGAAGCATAGTGATGAAGCAGTTCCTACTCAGGAGGTATAGTGATGAAGCAGTGCCTGCTCAGGAAGTATAGTGATGGAGCAGTGTCTGCTCAGGAGGAATAGTGATGAAGCAGTGCCTACTCAGGAAGTATATTGATGAAGCAGTGTCTGCTTAGGAGGCATAATGACGGAGCAGTGCCTGCATCGGAGTTAGTACACTAGCAACTGACATACAAGTACAATGATGTACGAATAAGCACAGAGGCTCTGGTCCACAACTAGTACTTGTGCCATAACGACAACTTGGATCCCGAGGACCATGCCTGGTACTCATCAGCAACTTACATGCTGCACATAAATGACAAACTCGTCCCCACAGTACTAATGTCGTGAAGCTAACCCCAGGTAGTATAAAAGAAGATGTTCACACACATGAACATGGACTTTACTCCTCACTTACTACTCTTACTATCTCTCTCTCTAGTTTCTCTCACTAGAACTTATGCCAAGCATATACTTACTCTCACACCGGAGCTTGGTCTCGGATTAAAAACCCGGGGCGAGCTAACGGTGTTCTTTCTTATTTCAGCCTGGAGATGAAGGAGTAACTGCAAGACCTCCGCATGAGCAGCTACAGGACCTCCTAAGGATCAGGGCTGAAGAGCACTTATGGAAATTTGCTCAAACATTGGCGCCATCCGTGGGACCCTTATACCAATCTACTAAGTTCTAAGCAATGGACGGTTGTATTAAGGATTCTCATCCGGAAGAAGGGAAAAACTTGAACACCGGGATACAAAGGACTAGGAGGACTTCTCCGGGAAGACCCTCCATCCTAGCCAGGCCAGTTCATGAAGGACCTTCTCCGACATTCGTGAAGCAAAAAACATTGAGGTGTTAAGGACTGTGATCAAGGAACTTGGCAATATGGGTAAAGAGAAAACAATTCCTCGCAGACACTTGTGCGGAGGATTAGGAGGTGCTGGACCGGAGGAGTGTCAGGAAAGTCCATATGTGGAGATAAGAGGATACTCCTCCAATGGATCAAGGCCATGCAAAGCGCCATTCATCCGGTACCCACTTGGTAATCTCACATATCAGTTTCAGATACTTGTAAGTGCTTGAACCCTTTGTTTTTACGCATTCTCAAACTACCACGCGAAGTTAAAAAGCATACAAGTCGTTACGTTGGTAGCGTAACTGTTAATATTGCCTTAGTCTCTTGCAAACAATGCATATGATCATTTTCGTAATATATATTTGGGTCTCATACCTAAAACACACGTCGTGCATGAAAGGGCACTGTGTTAGGCTTTCTAGTAGTATTTATAGTTTGCATCGATTGGCAAGATGGTGTCATTTGGTGGTTAGGAGTATCTCTTCCTTACTAGTCACTTGGCTTGAATTAAACTTTAAAATTATACCATGGTATTGCATCGTAAGCTAAAGTCTAAACATAAATGTTCTTTTGAAAATGATTTACATATGGGTGGTCGAATACCCAACTTTAGGGATATGATCCGTAAAGAGCTAGTATGCAATGGTATGGAAGTATGCACTCAATACCTTAACACGATGGGCCTCCGAGCCAGCGTCTCTTCGAAACATCCTCTGGTCATTGATAGGTGAATGTCTTATATTATCTCTGTGGGAGAGCTCATAACTGCCTATAGAGCATTAGCACCTGAATGTTAGATACTTAACTTTAAGCTAACGCCTTACTGCATGTATCGAATCTGGAAGAGTTATATTTCCTTACTCCCCAAAAACTCCGATACTGAGCTCTGTAACTTTCCCCCAGGTGTAGTTTTTAGTCACGAATAATAGCTTAAAAATCTCTTGAGCACGCTCAGTTGTGCGCTCATCAGGAGTAATATGAGCAGACTCATCCTTTGGGCGTAATGAATGAGAACTACGTGCTTCCTCGTTGGAGTAGTCCTACTATAGCCAGAGGCATCAGAACCTCCTAGAAGAGGAGATAGAGGCTATTCGCTTCTTTTCTAGGTTGGGATCTCTAACTATGCCCCAGCTAAAGACTATTGCCTTTATGTCATAAATAATGGGAGGAAGCAGAGTAGCTAAAACAACCTTTGTCTAGGTTATGTGATTGGACTTGTTATCAAGAAACAATCAAATAACATCGGATGGCTCGCTACCTCTGAATGTAAAAGGGTAACTCCTACTAATGTGTTCCCCATGGTGAACCTGTACCATCGGTGGTTAGGCTGAGCAACCTTTGCTAATTGACTCCGCAGCAGAAGGTCGGGAACACCCACCCTTCCTTTCGCGCGTATAGGCTACCAGATGACTAGCTACATCGGTAGCGGAATGTACACACACTATAACTACATTCCTGAGTTGACAAGTTAAGCAACTCAAAGGACTTAGGTCCATGATACATCACAAGCACGCGGTACCCGTGGAGGACTCGCACCTGTAGACCTATAATAATAAAAACATATGGCTAGTACTATACAAAAGGACGATTTCGTGGAGGGACGCCTCCTAAACATATTAAGGATGAGCAATCTTGGCTTATTCTATGAGCTTGTGATGATCTACATAGGGGATTGACATCCAGAATGATGGTGCAATCTTTGATCTGGCTAAAACTTCAACTATACCGTAGCCTCCTCCTAAGTGGTGAAACAACCCCTCCGAAGTGATGGTAAAATAATGAATGTAATAGTTAGTAACTTGCTCATAACCTCCTCTGGAGTAGAGGAACAATGTCTTCTCCGGAGTAACGATGCAATCTTTGGTTGAGCAATCTATCCGGTTAGCTCATGGTCTCCTTTGAAGTAGAGGAACAATGTCTCCCTCGGAGTGATGTTATAAACTTCGGTTGAGTAACCAATCCGGTTAGCTCATGGTCTCCTCCGAAGTAGAGGAACAATGTCTCCCTCGGAGTGATGTTATAAACTTCGGTTGAGTAACCAATCCGGTTAGCTCATGGTCTCCTCCGAAGTAGAGGAACAATTTCTCCTTCGGAGTGATGTTATAAACTTTGGTTGAGTAACCAATCTGGTTAGCTCATGGTCTCCTCTGAAGTAGAGGAACAATGTCTCCTTCGGAGTGATGTTATAAACTTTGGTTGAGTAACCAATCTGGTTAGCTCATGGTCTCCTCCGAAGTAGAGAAACAATGTCTCCTTCGGAGTGATGTTATAAACTTTGGTTTAGTAACCTATATGTTTAGCTCATGGTCTCTTCCGTAGTAGAGGAACAGTGCCTCCTCCGTAGTGATGCCACAAACTTTAGTTGAGTGACATATTTGGTCAGCTCATGGTCTCCTTTGGAGTAAAGGAATGATGTCTCTCCTGGAGTGATGGTATAACCTTTGGTTGAGGAACATCTGCTTAGCTCTAGTAATTACTCTCTGGCAAGTAGCTACACCGAAGGGAGAGGGTAGCATGAGGATATCCAAGTGCTACATATATTAAAAGCATCGTTATAAGGTGCTACACTGGTATGCGTTGCATATAAGCAAATGTTACGTTAAAATATAAACGTAATACAAAGATATCGATCTAAGTGTTACATCTAAACATGGGAATGAGTATGTCGGTACACTTAACCCACAACATATAAGGGTGGATGCATTATACCGAACTAGACACTCTGTCAGGAGCTGCTGCATCTGCAGATGCTGCACCTGCAACTGCTCCATTGACAAACGTGTCACGATATGTGTTGTGTATTCATCTAAGTGTTGGAACACATAAACAACACAATTCTAATATTGTTTTGCATCTGCAGCCACTACATCCGCAACTGCTGCATCGGCAGCCACTGCATCCGCAGCTGCTGCATCCGCAGCCACTGCATCCGCAGCTACTGCATCGACAACCACTGCATCCGCACCTGCATCTGCAGTTGCTCCATCGACAAACGTGTGTTGATCGAAATATGTGTTATGTATTTATCTAAGTGTGGGAACACATCAACAATATCAACGACACAATTCTAATATTAATGTTCTGTAGCTATAATTGTTAAAATTTATGAGTGGCTAACGGATGTTACTCCGGGAAACCCTGCCAATGCAGGTCCTAGTGCTATTCGTGATGTTGTAAACACTGCACATATGAAACACCAAGGAATCCAAAAACACGTAAATACCAAGATAGCACGACAAATATATGCATAAAGATCCACTGCTCCGGTGGGATACCACTGTCACAAAATCATAAAGTTTTACATCTCTGAATGAAAATAACAAAAGGAAAGAAGTAGAAAGTAAACTAGCTACTTATTACATAGCACTACTTATTACAAACTGGAATATCAAACTCCCAAGAGAGCATCTGGGTCGGAGAGTTGTTTCTTCTCTGTTTCTGCGAGTATAAGGACTCGATCAACGATAATCTTGCATGCCTTTTGATCCTTGAAGAGTTCTTTATTCAAAAGCCTAATGCTTACAACATGAGCTTTATCCCACTCTACCCTCATATATTTGGGAGGATTGTTGTTTAAACCTTCATCATAAGGATATGGCATGTAGTAGGGACCAGGAACAAGGGAAAGAAGTTCCTTGTCAATTGTGTCTCTAGTTGTATCTCCGACTTTGGAACGAGAATAAAACCCAACGTTCTCATTATCATCTTTGTTAGTGAGGTCATCTTTATCTGACCCAACAACATTAAAAATTCTCACCTACAACAATATCATGATGATGCGTGTCTTCATTAGTGCCATGCTGATGAAAATTCTTCTAAACACCATGAAGCTGAGCACCTATATCTGTACCATTATCTTGAGTGGTTGCTCTGGTATTCTAGGGGTCAGTGCTCCCTTCCGCACTATGGTTGTCATCTTCAACATTTGTTAACTCAACCCTACCCTGGAGTTCTTGTCCACCCTCCACTTTTTTTGGTTGCATCGGTAGATACCTCTGGTTGAGTAGAGGCTTTTCGCTTAGCCGTGTTCTTAACCTTTGCAACCACCACAGGGTCAGCCCGGGTGGCAATGATCTCCTCTATGATAGGCTCAAGAATAGTTGTTCCCTCTGGAGCAGGTGGTGTGGTTCGATCAACAACTCGTTGTAAAATATGTGTGTCTTGATCATGTGGTTTATCCCTTACCTCGATACCATCCCAGGAGGGCATAAGCATGAAGTCATAAATACTCAAAGCTGCAAATGCTAGTGAACAAAACTTCGATCGAAACCCTCGCGTTTTGGTGCTAGCCGAATAAAACTCCGATTGAAAAACTCCAAGTGAGACTCTCCTCCGAACGAGACCCTTCTCCAAACGAGACTCTCCTCCGATCGAGACCCTTGGATTATAAAGGTACCTCTGATTGAAACCCTTGGATTGTGATGGTAAGCTTCAAACAAAGCCCCGAACAAAATTTGAAGTTAAAACCTCTGAATAAGTTTTTTGGAATCAAAACCTCCGGTCAAAATACTAATGTTGAAACCATCGGGTTTGAAGCCACCGATCGAAACCCGGTGATCGAAACTCATCAATCAAAACCTCCAAGTAAAACACCTCCGATCAAAATCTTAAAACACCTCCGATCGAGACCTTGGAAGTCCTCCAATCGAGACTTTTGCCTCAACAAATCTCACTCAGACCAAGACCTTGGTCACCTCCGAACGAGAACTCCTCTGTTGGAGACCCCGATTGAAACACTTGGTCAATATTATTTAGAACCCCTCCGTATGAAACCCGTTCAAAGGAGCACCTCCAATCGAGTCTAAATATAAACTTTCGATTGAGACAACAGACTTCTGAGGGAGATATTGGTTACCTCCCATGGAGACCTCACCACGTGAAGCCTTCAAAGTGAAACACCTCCGATGGAGATCTCGAGCGAAACACCTCCGATGGAGACTTCTGATTGAGTACCTCCGATGGAGACTCTCTCATATTGAAACTCACTACTCGAAACCTATGAGTGAAACACTTTGTGGTCTCCCTCCGAACGAAACCTTGGGGCGGAGCAGTTGTGTAAATATAATAAATAAATAAATAAAAAGTGAAGTTTGAAGTGTTAAGCTCCGAGGGAGATCCCCTCGTGAAAAAACATCCGATTGAGACCTCTTTGAGTTAGAAATGGAAAACTTTGATAAAAGCTTAAAGGTTAAAAGATCCGATAGAGATACTCCTCTTGATTGAAGTTCTTACTCGCGAAATACGCAACAAACTCCGAAGAAAAACTCCGATCGAGTAGCTATACCGATCGAGAGCCTTATTCGTGAATTACCCAAGTCCTTCAAGTGAAACCCCTTTAGGTTAAGGGCACTCCGATCAAAACCCTTGGTGTGGCCTCTAATGGAGACCATGTCTTAGTAAAAGCTCAAAACGAAACACTTAAGTTTGTAACGCTGAGAACGAAACACTTAAGTTTGCAATGCTAATAAATGCAGTGAACGAAACTCTAAGTTTGCGATGCTAGTTGAATGAAAGCTACGAACGAATCCATAAGTTTGTGATGCTAATAAAAGCTCCAAATAAAAACTCGGGTTTGTGAATAATACTCCGAACGAGTTACTTGGGATTGTGATAAAACCTTCGAAGCAAACCACCTTTGGTTTGCGAATAGAACTCCGAACAAAACCATTGGGTTTTCGCTCGCGACTAAAGCTCCGAACGAAATCCTTTGGTTGTGATTGAAACTCCGATTTAAACCTAGAATTGTGGTACAAGTAATTGCTCCGATTGAAAAACCAATCGTGATGCCCAAGCCCACAAACTGCGATTGAAACAGTAATCGTGATAACCAAACCCAAAATATCCGAATGAAACCCTTCAGTTTGTGATGTTAGATCTGAACGAGGTACTCGAGCGGGAAGGCAAAGAAATATAACTTTAACCTCCGAACGAGATACGCAACTGGTGAGACACATTCTCAGAGTCTAGTATCAACTCTTTGGCAATACATTAACACTAGACTGAGGGGAATGATGAGGTACATAGTCCAAAATTATTGGTATGTTTGAAAAATCTCTTAGCCTCTGAATGAAACACTCGGGCGGACGAGCAACCTTTCTAATTAGCTCGGAAATTCGGCACAGAGGCACAATATCAACACGATCCAAGCAACTGAAAACATAAGGAACATCACTTTGGGAAGTGGATTCGGCTCTGGTCTCGACTATGGAGATATGGCGTACAATTCACCACTAAAATACGTGGTGTGAATTACCAAGTGGGAATCGCCAACTGAATCAATACTCTTCCCATCGCACCCCGAAGACTTGTACAGTCAAGAGGGGAAAGTCTCTTGTCTACCTCATCACCTTCTTCATTTGATGGCTCACTAGACCCTACTTCGGAACTTCTCTTGGTCAATCTCCCTCTTTTTGGTTGCATCGAAAGGCTCTTGTGACTTTGTAGAGGCTTTTCGCTTGGTCGATGCCTTTTCCTTTGCAACCACTTAGGGATCAGATCAAGTGGCAATGATCTCCTTTAGAGTAGGCGTAAGGATAGCCATGTCTCCTAAGACAGGCGGAGTAATATGGGTAGTGACCCAATCTTGTATCGAACTTTGAAATTTAATGGTATTCTTGGAAACTCTTTCATCCTCGATCGAGACAATCGGACAGATAGACAAAATTTTCGAGAGTACCAAATCTTTGGCAATTTTGACCTCCAAACTAGACAACTATTATCTTTCAAGTCTAGTACCAACTTTTTGACAATCCATTGATACTAGACTGGGGGACATGATGAGGTATGTCATCCTCCGGATACTTTGGAGGAGACAATCACAATTAACTCCAAATGTTTATAAGATAAAACCACCCTACGTGGGAACAGTCCTTCGGAGTAGCTGAGGTGACGAGGGTCACTTCAGGTCTGAAGGTATAGTGATGAAGCAGTGCCTGCTCAGGAGGTATAGTGATGAAGCAGTGCCTGCTCAGGAAGCATAGTGATGAAGCAGTGCCTGCTCAGGAGGTATAGTGATGAAGTAGTGCCTGCTCAGGAAGCATAGTGATTAAGCAGTGCCTGCTCAGGAAGTATATTGATGAAGCAGTGCCTGCTCAGGAAGCATAGTGATGAAGCAGTTCCTACTCAGGAGGTATAGTGATGAAGCAGTGCCTGCTCAGGAAGCATAGTGATGAAGCAGTTCCTACTCAGGAGGTATAGTGATGAAGCAGTGCCTGCTCAGGAAGTATAGTGATGGAGCAGTGTCTGCTCAGGAGGAATAGTGATGAAGCAGTGCCTACTCAGGAAGTATATTGATGAAGCAGTGTCTGCTTAGGAGGCATAATGACGGAGCAGTGCCTGCATCGGAGTTAGTACACTAGCAACTGACATACAAGTACAATGATGTACGAATAAGCACAGAGGCTCTGGTCCACAACTAGTACTTGTGCCATAACGACAACTTGGATCCCGAGGACCATGCCTGGTACTCATCAGCAACTTACATGCTGCACATAAATGACAAACTCGTCCCCACAGTACTAATGTCGTGAAGCTAACCCCAGGTAGTATAAAAGAAGATGTTCACACACATGAACATGGACTTTACTCCTCACTTACTACTCTTACTATCTCTCTCTCTAGTTTCTCTCACTAGAACTTATGCCAAGCATATACTTACTCTCACACTGGAGCTTGGTCTCGGATTAAAAACCCGGGGCGAGCTAACGGTGTTCTTTCTTATTTCAGCCTGGAGATGAAGGAGTAACTGCAAGACCTCCGCATGAGCAGCTACAGGACCTCCTAAGGATCAGGGCTGAAGAGCACTTATGGAAATTTGCTCAAACAACTTGATTAGCCGATTTTGCAAAATATATGTCATATAAGTCTAGTTGGTTGAATGCTTTCGAGTTTGGTATATATGTTTTAAGATGCCAGTTGCAAACAATAATTCAAGACAATGTAACCAATACAGAAATGAAGCTTAAGAGAATTCCAAAATATATGAAATTTATTGGTGGCAAAATGTGTCACTGTGCAAAAAGTTTGGGTTTTATTAATAACGAACGTAATGAGCGGTAAACTATAGCTAGTTCATTTGTGCAGTAAAATCACCATAATAATTTTATCTTTTTTTTTTCTTTGTTATAGTTTATATTTTTATTTTGTTTAGTTTTCTGTTTTTTTAATCAATGTTTATAAACTTTGTAAAGTGTATATGTATAGACATAGAACTTTTTTTTTTCCGCTCGTTTGAATTTTTTTGACTAATTTTTTGTGACGTAAATTTAGCAATATAATTTAGTTTATTATGAGATCCTTCTCTAAACGATACCCAATTTTTAAAGCTGCTCGTTAAGGTTGTGCTGTTTAACTCATATTTCAACTTTACCCATTTGACCCGTGTCTGTTGGAACCCGAGCCCACTTGGCCCGTCCATTTTGCCAACTCTTATGAATGATATAAGTTGAATACTTGAATCCATTCATAAGGTACAATACAAAAAGAATTCACACAGATTGCATTTAAATGATTGTGACGACACTAAGAACTCGATATTTAATGGAATCAAGACGTATCGAGAAAATAAGTTGTAGCTCGATCGACCAATCTAGACTTATATAGATAATAATGTAGTATGGTCTCTCTTTGCAATTGTTTAGCAATAAATTTGTTGCACGATGTAACGAAATAAATGATGATGAACTCATGAAATGATTACGTACTTTCCAGTTCAGCGAAGCCTATGTTTGATACTAACTCATAGCGTGTAATAGTGTTGGCGTAAAGCCATGAGTATAAGACTCACCCTGCCCGAGTAACCTAAACATAGAAAACCTCATTCATTTACCCGTTCAAGGCTTTTAAAGAGTAATACATATTTAGCTACTAGGGACGAGTTATCATGTGCAACGATTTTTAAGCACGAGTAAACACTAAGTAGCGAAAAACAAGGTGTTAGAAAAAAGAGAAAAGACAAAGATCACGTTGATCATCAATTCGTGATTGAAGTAGGGAGAACAAGTAAACATCAAACATTTCATTTCTATTTCTTGTTATCGTAGTGTTCGTCATCAAGATGGATCACCCTTTAATCACTCGATCATAGAGTGTGACAACTCTCGAAAGCGCAACAAGATTGAGAGTGGTCCTTGCTATACTTATATGTGGAAGTTGGACATCTTGCTAGAGATTATAATTATAGCAAGTAAAGTGTACCTACATCGAAAAAGACCATAATTAGTTTTGACGACATGAAATGAAAAAGGTTTAGTTGCATTCATTCGAATGATGTATGCAACTCTTATTTTGAAAAGATCGTGTTGCATTTTCGTCTAAAGATTCGAAATAAGTTGTACTTAAGGAACTACAAAATGTTTCCCTGCTAAAATATTCGGTAAAAAAAAATTGAGCTTGAGTTCGGTTCGGGCCCGTTTCATTTTTAATTTTGGCATAACGAAATAAAGTTCGACTCACTCCTCGACTGCCTCACCATAAGAGTGCAAGGTGCAGTTGCACCGTATAACAATTATAGGCATCATTACGTCAGCTTATACCCTACTCCAATAACATTCGTATAACACTCGAAAATAAATCAACTCACTAAAAAAATAGAAAAAAGGAGAAAGCATAACGAATGTAAAGCAAATGATATTGCCACATTTAACACAAAAATGCGGTGCAATATAATAATTGTAAAAGCGTCATAAATACCATTAATTTGGCATCTATAACATGCATAAGACCAATGTCTTATGCATGTTATAGATGCCAAATTAATGGTATTTATGACGCTTTTACAATTATTATATTGCACCGCATTTTTGTGTTAAATGTGACAATATCATTTGCTTTACACAACTTTTTTAAAAATTATCGCAAAGTTTGCTAGATTTCTTTAAAAAATCGCAAAGTTTGCTAGATTTCAAAAAATGGCAAAGTTTGCTAGATTTTTTTAAAAAATCGCAAACTTTGCTAAATTTCTTTAAAAAATCGCAAAGTTTGCGATATTTTGGAAAAATAGCAAATAGTCGGAAAGTTTGCGAGTTTTATAGGTATTTTTGATTTTTTGAAAAAAAATTGGTATTTTGTAAAGTGTGTTTGTGAAAATTGATATTTTTGTCATTTTTCCTTTTTTTTTTATTTAATGTCTATGTGGCATGCACTAGTTAATTAAAAGGATAATGCAAGTAGGGACTCATATTTTATCATAAAACTTTGCATATATATTACAAAGGCAATAATCATTTCTAGTAGGGGTCACCAAATTATTTAATATCTTTATTTACAATGTCAAAATATAATTATTAGTTTTGTTGTTTCGATTACAACTCTATAACGAATTCAACTAACTATAGCTAGTGCTTGCGGTTGATTTATTATAATAAAATATTTCATGCAACTTTATAAGTCTAAATTAAGTATAATTAAGTCACATGCACATACGTATTCTTAACAACAACTACTAGACATTATTTGTAATATTCGAACTCATTATTTACTGCATATATTATAGCAGAACACTTTCACTAAGATATATTTGATTAATATACATTTAATAAGTTCTAGTAATATAGTACATCCATTAATAAGAACAATAATGCATAAGTTATAGTAATACAGTACTTCCATTAATAAGAACAATAATGCATAAGATATACTCCCCCGTCTCATTTTTATTGTCCACTTTGACTTTGACTAGTATTTATTGTTCAACTTTGACCATTAATATATTTATTTGTGTTATATAATACTTAATAAAAATTATACCAATGAAAATACATTTAAAACCCAATACATTCATATATTTTTCATCAAGTATTATATAACACAAACAAAAATAATTATGATCAAAGTTAAAGAAAAAAGACTAAAAAAATCAATAAAGGACAATAATTTTAGGACGGAGGGAGTATAAAATTTTAAAAATAACAATAATTGCATTACTTAGTTATATACACTTGCATTGTTCTTAATTGATAAAATATACTAATTTTCTTATATCAATTATTGTTTTCATATCACACAAATTAAATGTACTTCCTCCTTCTTAATAATATGTCCACATTTTCATTGTTTTAAATTAGTTGTTCACTATTAAAAATCAGTGTTGAAAAAAGGTTTACATGGCCGATTAATCGTCGCCTAAAGGCTACTGGACTACCAACCTTTTTGATTTGTGTAAATCAGTCGAACAAATCGGTCAACCGTGGTCAATAACGTTCAACGACTTTTAACGATGATCAAACTTGTCGGGAACTTGCAAATCTCGGCAGAAATACCCAAAACTCACCGTAAACTAGTTTTAATCACTTATAGTAGCTGTTTATATCTATTACAAGATGTTTTTTTTAAGGAAAATCTTGCCTGGAATACCCAATACTCGCCGGAAATACCCAAAACTTGTCATAAATGCCAATCGGATTCCCGCCTAAACCGATTATAAGCTATAAGGGGGTCGATCGCCCGACTATCAATTCATGATTTTTGCAACATTCTTAAAATTAGATAATAAAATTTACTTGAAATTACTATATTACTCTTACTTGAAATTATTATTGCAAACTTTTAATAAATCAGTAATTAATTAAGTAAAGGCAATCTATTATTCTTTGAAAAGTAAGAGATAAAAAACAATAATAGTTATATTTTTTTAAATTTTGTGTTTGTTGTTGACGAATAATTATTTTGAAACGGAGAGAGTAATATTTTTCGTTGTTAAAGTTATTTAAATTCATTTCAAATCTGCATTCATACAAAATACTATGGAAGTATGAAATCCATCAACTTTCATTGCAAATTTTCTTAATTTGTAGTAATACTTTTTACTCCCTCCGTCCCATAATAATTATCCACTTTGACTTTTTTTAGTCTTTATTGTTCTATTTTGACCACCAATATTTTTATTTGCGTTATATAATACTTGATGAAAATTATACCAAATGAAAATAAATTTAAAACCCGATCTATTCATATATTTTTCATCAAGTATTATATTACACAAATAAAAATATTTATGGTCAAAGTTTAACAAAAAAAACTTAAAAAAGTCGAAGTGAACAATTATTATGGGATGGAGTTAGTATTTATTTAGAAAAACATGGTTAATTTAAAACCATTTTAATACATTTTAGCTAAATTTTAACTCAGGGCCCGTTTTCCTGTCGATACAACCATAATTGACTAAGTCAAAGTTGTCGCATATATTTAATCACAAACACATTAATTTTAGCTAGCTAGCAATTTTATCTTTTATCATTTAAAACATGCTCAACCATAATCCATAGTTTTTACTAAATACCAACACTAATCAACACATGTGATTCCATGAAAAGAATTAAAAAAAACTTAACATATCTTCATGTAACAAAAAAGAAATGATTGAAACAAACATTTAAAACTTACTCTAACTAAGCATTTTGCTTTCATTTAAAGTAAGAAAAGCTAGTCTTCTATCATATCTATCAATAACAAGTGGTTCACAAAGACATGCACCTAATTAACTTACCAACAAAAAACGACATGGCAACAATCATATTAACACATTTATTATCACTTGTATAGTTATATATAAGCTTGGGTTGGCTAGTCATATATTTCATATTCACTTGATTTACTCACTACATCTCATTAGTCTCTATAACAAGTACTACTCATCGATGGCGAGTTTGAGCTTAAATGGGAGCTTGCTTCGGGTTTTGGTCGTGGTTGGGTTCGTGTTGCTACCTCTATTGGTCGATGGTAGAGTTCGTCGATACAACTTCAATGTTAGTACTTTCTAAATTTTTGAGTAATCTTTAGTAGTTCTTGCAATAATAAGGTTTGTTATATTTAGAAAGGATAATATTTGGCCATGCATGCAAAAATGGATATAATACAATTTTACAATTTTACTCAAGATTTTTCTTTTGCACACCTTGTATTTTTGTT
Source organism: Chrysanthemum seticuspe (assembly GCA_019973895.1). Classification (NCBI taxonomy): domain Eukaryota; kingdom Viridiplantae; phylum Streptophyta; class Magnoliopsida; order Asterales; family Asteraceae; genus Chrysanthemum; species Chrysanthemum seticuspe. Next base: position 337,825,951 of record BPTQ01000009.1, read on the forward strand.
AAGTATACAATTATATGAATCTCTAGATTTTTGTATTTATAATTATGTAAAAATACAAACGGTTAAGTAACATAGCTGTGTCTGTAATTATAAAGTGTAAAATGACGTTAATTTCAAACGCTTCTTTGCAAGACAAACATTGTATTTTAAATGCTCTTAAAAGCTCGTCGCCAAAAACAGCAAAATCATAAAAACTTGACTATTTTTTTGAAGTAAAAGAATGTTACCATTTAAGCTAATGTAAGGAGAAAACTTCAGAAAGCATTAATGTTCTAACTTGGTTTGAAATGAACATTTAACTATAAGCTGCATTTTGTTTCTTATGATGCAGGTGGTAACGAAACAAGAAAATCGATTGTGCTCATCGAAGCCCATAGTAACGGTTAACGGTCAGTTCCCAGGACCAACGCTATACGCTAGAGAAGGTGACACTGTGCTCGTAAGAGTTGTCAACCGTGTCAAATACAACGTCTCCATCCATTGGCATGGAATACGACAACTACGAACAGGATGGGCAGACGGGCCAGCATACATAACACAATGTCCGATCCAGCCCGGACAAAACTATGTCTATAACTTCACGATTACTGGCCAACGAGGCACACTTTTGTGGCACGCGCATATTCTATGGCTTAGAGCAACCGTTCATGGTGCTATCGTCATTTTACCTAAAGAAGGAGTTCCATATCCTTTCCCAAAACCGGATGTTGAGCAAGTTGTCGTTTTAGGTGAGTCCTCAAGTCCAAAACGCGTCATTAGTACAAAATTGTATTACTGTTAGTACTTAATTATGGTTATGTTTATGTAGGTGAATGGTGGAAATCAGATACAGAAAATGTGATTAATCAAGCTTTGAAATCGGGTTTGGCCCCGAATGTATCAGATGCACATACCATAAATGGTCATCCAGGACCCGTCTCTTCTTGCCAAACACAAGGTATGTCTAAATACATATTGTAGTTAGTATATTTTTCGGGTCGATTTTAACTCAAAATATTTTCTTATGATGCTAATAATACAATGCAGGAGGGTTTCGATTAAGTGTAGAAAATGGAAAATCGTACATGCTACGTATAATCAACGCTGCGCTTAATGAAGAACTCTTCTTCAAAATCGCGGGCCATCAACTCACAGTCGTGGAGGTCGATGCCGTCTATGTAAAACCCTTTAAGACCGACACAATTGTCATTGCACCGGGCCAAACTACTAATGTCATCATAAGTGCCACAAAGTCATCCGGTAAATTCATGATGGTAGCCTCACCATTCATGGACTCACCAATCGCGGTTGATAACAAAACCGCGATTGCCACACTTCATTACACGGGAACCCTTGGTGCCACCACGACCACCTTAACCATCCCACCTCCTCAAAATTCAACTGTTACCGCAAACAAATTTATTGATTCCCTCCGGAGTTTGAACTCACAGAAATTTCCTGCGAATGTACCTTTGAAAATTGATCATTCATTGTATTTTACAGTCGGGCTTGGGATTAACTCATGCCCGACTTGTAAAGCTGGGAATGGGAGTCGGGTTGTGGCAGGTATTAACAATGTTACATTTGTTATGCCTACTTACGGGCTTTTGCAAGCCCATTACTTTAATAAAAAGGGAGTCTTTACCACGGATTTTCCGGGTAACCCGCCCCATGTCTTTAATTTTACCGGTTCTGGGCCTAAAAACTTGGCAACGAGCACCGGGACTAAGGTTTACAGGCTAAAGTATAACTCGACAGTTCAACTAGTGTTACAAGATACTGGTGTTATTTCTACAGAAAATCACCCGATTCATTTACATGGGTTTAACTTTTTCGCGGTGGGTAAGGGTTTGGGTAACTATAACCCGAAAAAGGATCCAAATAACTTTAACTTGGTTGACCCGGTCGAAAGGAACACAATTGGTGTACCTTCTGGTGGATGGGTAGCTATAAGATTCCGAGCTGATAATCCAGGTAACTTTTTACAAACTTATGAACTATACACTAATGTTTTATCGCTTATATGAAAAATGACGATTTTCATTTCATCCTAGGTGTTTGGTTTATGCATTGTCATTTGGAAGTTCATACGACTTGGGGACTAAAAATGGCGTTTTTGGTTGATAACGGAAATGGCCCAAATGAATCGCTACTGCCACCTCCGAAAGATCTTCCGAAATGTTGAAGAAGATAGGATGGAAGTAATAAGATTTGGATATGATTTAGATGATTGATTTGTTTCTTGAGCAAATGAAAGGATTTGTTCAAGCAAGTTTGAAATAAAACTTCATAAGTATTTTTGTTACAGTATTTTTTTATGTATTAAGCAGAATTATGTGTAATGAATAGTTGATTTTTCATTGTAATATTTAGTGTAAAGAAATTTGTTTGATTATAAGTTTTAAATATAGGGATGTTTACAAATCAGGTAATACTCATAGGAACCAAAAACTGAAACTGAACCAACCCGAATAAAACCAAACTGAATTTATTAAAAACGAACCAAACCGAATTAAATATTCTGTTTTCAGTTTTGCAAAATGTAAACCGAACCAAACCGAATTAAAAACGAAATTCATATAAATATATATATTTTTATATATTTATATACATACAAAAACCATTAAAAACCCTTTCCTTATATAAAATATATAATATTTTTAAGTATAATTAAATGAAAAATAAAATATAAATTATGTAATTCGAGTTATTTGGGTCTAACCTGAAAATCAAACCGAATTCTTGGTTTTACCAAAAAAAAATATACCGAACTAACCGAATCGAATAAATCAAACAACCCTATAACGGAACCGATAAACACCCTATCTACATCTCAGTGTTGTCCTTGGTGAGAAATTGGGCCAATGGCATGAACCTATAGACTCGGTTCAAGGCCCGGCGCGGTTACTTGTTTCCAAAATACTAGCCCAAAATATGCAGAAGTAATCCATAATATTTATGATATTAATTACTCATTTAACTACTAATAACAAATAGTTACATAAGACCATCTATGAAATTCTTATAATTAGTATCATTGTTTCAATAATCAATGCAATCGATAACAGTTAACGAGATTACGAATCACAAATCACCTGTCATTAACGTACGCTGAGTCGGGAAAAACATCTTTGACATCCATTGCACCGGTTTTAATAATTGAGCTCTCTTTTTCCTCCAAAACCATATTGCAGCATTATACTGTTGGTTACGGATAAGTTTTGTAGCTGCTCGCCAACCAAACTTCTCCATCTCAGCTCGGGCAGCCTGCCCAATGTTTTCACGTAATTTTGCGTCGTGTAAAAGTGGGACGATCTTGTTTAAGCAGTCGTCGAGGTCACCAGGGGTGTAGAGGTATCCGGTTTTGCCTTCTTGTTCTTCAGGGATGATATCAGGTATGCCACCAGCTCTGGCAGCAATCACGGGCAGCCCTGATGACATGGCTTCTAAGACTACAAACCCGAGTGTTTCGGATTCTGATGGTGTTATGAAAACGTCACCACTTGCGTATGCTTGAGATAGTTCTTCGCCTTGTAACATTCCTGTGAATACCACCGGCATTCCTTCAAACAACTTTTCCAAATCTTCCCTGCAAGAAATGAAAAAGTTCAAAATTTTTTGATGAAAATCGAATAAAATGTTCTGGTGATAAAATGAATTCTAGAATTGGACAACTGGTAACTACTTACCGGTGTGGACCATCACCAACGAAAGCTATCCTTGCTTCCGGTATTTTTTCCATAACACTGATATTCACAGATCCAAAAATGACAATGATCACTTTAAGTAACAGTTAACTTATCATACGTTTTGAGCAGAAGTCTCGACAATATTACACATGACATGATATCAGTAAATATAATGTAAGATACCTTTTAAGGAAATCCAAGCTCTTCTCGACACCAAGTCGTCCAACATGTACTATCAATGGCCGATCAGGTTCACCATTCCTGTTAATCAAACAGAACATGTATCAGTTGAATGACTTATATTCTGCTGTTTTACTTTTAACTTTTAAGATGTTATATGGTTTCGGTAATGAGTGAAAGTGTCGAAATAAGAATCGTACGTTAGTCTAACTCTCATTTCGTGTGAACGGAATTTGGGATGGAAGCTTTCTGAATCAACTCCCTTATTCCATAATCGGATTTTGTTAGCTGAAAAGGAAAAGAATTACCAAATGACATCAGACTCATATATAATGCGCGACTCGAATTTAGGATGTTCAGGTTAAAAAAGATTTACCTGCAGTAACTCTGGCTTGTCGAAGTTCCTTGGCAATACCAGCCGATGGCACCAACGTCAGGTCAGCTGCCCTGTGAAGAAACTCTTGATACAAAAAGAAATCACTGTCATTACTTGAGGCCCAACTTGAAGACTTGGGAACTAGAGGTAGCTAATCAGGCCGGTTAGGTAACGGGTCAAAACAGGTAATTTTGGCTCGGGTTGGCCCAAGAAGCCCGTTTCTCCAAAAACTATAGTTTTGGGTGACATTTCAACGTGTTTGAGATAAAACACGATCCAAATTGACCCATTCATAAAGAAATGGTTTAAAATTGCCACCTTTAGTCGAAACATAAAGAACATGAGTTAAAATAAAGAGTTGAGACATACTTATGACTAACCACATAGGCTTCACGAGCCAGCTAAACGTGTATCTTGGTATGTAACTGCATCAAGAATAAAAATTACGCTCAACCCAAATGACTCAACCTGTGTTAAAAAAGCAATATATAACCAACATCCTAAAGAGACTGCATTATGGGTTGCTTACACGGGGACATGTGTATGATAGGACATCACAATAGGAACACACAACATCTTGGCAATAGCGAGTGCACCGAAAACCTAACAATTTACAGCAAAAATGTTATTAGTGTAGTGAGATAGGCAACTTGAAGGGCTAGAGGCTAAGAAGGTACAGGCTTTAAAAAATAAAAGATAAGAGTGTAAATGTACCATAATACCCGGAGATGATGCATGGATGATGTCTGGCTTGAACTGTCTAACCTCATTGATAATTCGAGGGCTCAGTGCAAGGGAAAGTGGCACATTTTGGTACCATGGGCAAGGGAAGCTGCACGAGAAAGAAACAAGAGATAAGATTATTAGTATGATTAGAAAGCAAAAAAGTTTCATTAGCTTAATTTTATACTATCGATACTGAAGTGTATTTTACACATGTGATTAATCGTCAACTTTTTTGATTAGGAACAACGTATAATAGTGAAAGAGACCAACCTTCGTGAGCCAATTATTTTTGCTCCATGGAACTCTTGAGGCACCCCTTCGTGTGTCGTTACAACCATCACCTGGAGAAGCGAATTATGAGTTTAGTACTTTGTTCGAACCACGCGTACACTTGTTTAAGAAGAAAGCATAATCTATAACTTACCTCATCTCCCATTTCCCGCAGATATTTAATGAAGTTCTGGAACCGATTCTTGTATCCGGATACATAACTGCAATTTAAAGATATTAGATTGCAGATACTGAACACCATAAATTTGGTTAAAAAATCACGATACACCAAATAGTATAATTGATTTTTTACCAAAGAATTACAAATAAAAACGTTTCTGAGGTGGTCCCCAAAAGAAACGTGCCTCATTGACATAAAATAACACTAGCTCAGTTGAAATTAAAAAGCAACAAGATTTTCGGTTTTTTACATTCTTTCGTAGGAAAAACGTTACCTAAAAACAAAACATAAACACACAAAAGTTTAAGGAATAAGTACAAAAAGACAGCTCTCAACGGTCAACATTATGCTTACACGGTTACACTACCAAAGTTTTGGTCGCACAAAAGACGCATAAACCACCGTTGAAAAATGACATTTGTTATCGTTAGCTATTGTCGTCTTACTTAAAAGTAATCAAAGAATCACGTAATCAGCATATTATTGAGCTGGCAATTGCGACTTTCCGCCGTACAAAGATGCATTCATTCATACTGACAACGACTTTTTGTTGACCTTTTGGCCGACTAATCATTGGGGTTTGAATCTATAACAAATTTTGAGCATCTCAGATCAAAGAAACAACTGATTTCTAAAAATTATATCCTGCAAACATGATATATCCATTAAAATCTGAGATAAAGCACAAAATTTATAGCCGGTTATCTAATTCGATTACTTGATCACAATGATACTCTCAAATGGCACAAACACAAACACCCCCTAAGCTTGTTAGATCTCATCAATTAATATCTCTAAGCTCATAAATGGTAGTAATTATTTTGGTTAAGCTTATTTTTGGGATTATGAGCTTATTAACTTGGCTTATATCTCATAAGCCCATCTTTCCGGCTTATTTCCAGCTTATGAGCTTGATTTCCATCTTTGAGTTATAATAAGCCCACGAGTCACAAAATAAGCCGGAAAGACAAGCTTATGAAAAATAAGCCGAGCCGCTTATGAGCTCATAAATAAGATCAAACAAACACCCCCTTATATCTCTAAGCTCATAAATGGTAATTAAGCATCCATAACACACATTTAAACAATTCCCATTAAAGGGTACACTAATTTGACTACAAACAATCAAATTAACAACAAATTAAACAATCCAAGAAACACAAAACCCAAATCAAAACTTAATACAAAAACACTAATTTAACTACCAGTTTTTTTTAGGAAACCATGGTTTCCGACCTTTTGGCCGACTAATCCACAGGGTTTGAACCACAGCCACACAGACCTCTTAAAACTTCATATAAATATACTAGTTTAAATAACAACAGCGCACATTTAGATAATTCCCATAAAGGGTATACTAAAAGTCTAGAACCATAACCAAATGGCCAAGTGGTTAGGCCCTTGACTTCTTCACAAGAGGTCTATGGTTCAAACCCAATAGATACACATTTGGAGGTGGCCAGGTAAAAGGTCGGAAACGGTCACGGATACCCCGGTTAGGCCACGTGCATCTGAGTCAAAGACTCGCCCTCCACGGTAACTTGAGCACTAAAACCTCGCCCATTTACCCGTTTACTAACAAAAATACCAACAACACACATTTAGATAATTCTCACTAAAGGCTCAAGGTAATAAGCAACGCACATTTATATCGGCTTTTTATAAATCTTGATAAGCCAATAAGCCCATTTGATAGTTTCTGGCTTATGGGGGTGTTTGCTTAAGCTCATTTTTGGGCTTATGAGCTTATTTGACTCGTCTTATTTTTCATAAGCTGACGCTGACCTATCTTAAGAGGGTGTTTATTTGAGCTTATTTGTTTTCGGCTTATGTTTCATAAGCCTCATTGCCCATAAGTCCTAAAATCAGCCAAAAAATTTGAGCTTTTGAAATATCACTATATAAGCCGAAAAGAAATAAGCTGGTAAGCCCGTAAATAAGCTTCAACAAACAGCCCCTATGAGCTTATTATGACAAAATCACAAAATACTAAAAATAGGCTCATAAGCCGAAAAATTAGCTTATGAAATATAAGCCGAGTCAAATAAGCTCATAAACAAACACCCCCTATGCATCAACAACACACATATAGATATTTCCCATAAAGGGTATACTAAATTCACCTTCCAACAATCAAATCAACCACAAAATCCCAAATTCTCACCAAATTAAACAATTCAAGAAACACATAAAAATCCAAACTTTCTATGACATGATAAACTTAAATAAGCTTAAAACTTTCAAAACAAGCCACAAAAAGCAACCTTATGAAACATAAGCCGAAAACCAAATAAGTCATAAACCCGTTGCGGGGGTGTTTGAATTAGCTTATTTATCCAGCTTATGAGCTTATTTGATTTTGGAAAAGCCGATAAGCTCATTCTTTGGAGCTAATCACCTTATCAACATCACCTTATTGGCTTAAGCCAATATGCTCAAGTCAACTAGATATAAGCTCTAAAAAACGAGCTTATCGGCTTTTTCCAAATTCAAATAAGCCCATAAGCTGGATAAATAAGCTAATCCAAACACCTTAAACAACAATTCAAGAAACACATAAAAATCCAAACTTTTTATGACATGAAATACTTAAACAAGCCTAAAACTTTCAAAATAAGCCACAAAAAGCTAGCTTATGAAACAAACACCCCCTAATTTAACTACCAACAATCAAACTTAAATAAAAATCCAAACACTCACGCAAAAGGAGAAGGCTCAACAAAAAGAGCAATCCTTCTAGGCTTAGTACTAACTTCAGATTCAACTTGCAAAGGGGGCCCACTTTCTTCATAGCCACCATTGTTTTTACTGCAAGAAACAATAATGGGTGTCCTTAAATTTGGTTTTTTGTAAAGAAATTTAAGATTTGAAGATATGGGTTTTGTTTTAAATGAAGAAATAATAATGGGTTTAGTGGTTCTTGAAGTGTTGTTAACAAAAGATGGGTTTAATGAAAGTGTTGATGTGTTTGACATGATGATGATGATGTTGTTTGGTTTTGTGTGTTTAAGGAAAATAAATGTTTGGTTTTTTTTAAATATAGGATTTTTATTTATTTATTTTTATTTTTATTATTTTTTTTGTGGTGAGGAATTTGGAATAAGATGATGGTTTATAAAGAGCATATGCTTTTTGTGATTGAATTTTGGATGATGTCAAGATGGAGCTATCAAGTCACGTGTGTTTTATCTTGTGTGGGGCTTGAATGAGTCCAACTGCATCGAGTCGGGTCGAGTCAAGTCGATTTTTTATTAGTGTTGAAAAAAGTTTATAAGGCGGATTAATTGTTGGTTAGGTGTAATCGTCTACCAACTTTTTTGATTTGCGCAAATCGGTTAAATAAATCAGTTAACGGTAGTTAAACTTATTGAAAAACTGCAAGAATACTATAAAGACGTCTGAAAGAAACGTGTTTTAATCATTTATAGTTGATGTTTATATCTATTACAAGTTGTTGGAATGATTCAAATCTTGCTGTAAATACCTGAAATTTACCATAAATACCAAAACTCGCCGAAAATACTAAAAAATTTCCGTATTGCTAATCCTCTAAACCGATAACAAGCTACAAAAAAATCGATTGACTGACTACCGATTTACGATTTTTGTAACCTTAACTTTTGTATATGATTAACTGTGATAAAAGATAAATTATTTGTCATGATAAAATTAAGTCGACTTGATACTGTTTTTACATTTTTTTTTAAACGCAATATTTAAGGCCATTGTGGTTATTTATGTTTTGCAAATTAATTCTAGCAAAATAAATGACAGAAGATAGTTGGGTGCAAAAGGTTACTAACCGATAACCCTAGACCGGAATAAGTTTATTACCAACTGAGCTACGCGTCATTGGCATATGACACAAGATAGTGTTTTGGTGTGTTTATTTAGTTTGAAGTTTTGATGATCAGATATTTAATTGTTTCAAAATTTAATATATCACTCGAAATTTTATCCATTGAATAAGTTTATTGTACTTGCTCGTAAAACAGTTTTTATGTACATGAAAAATCATATTAGAAATTATTCTAAACATGTACGTGTGAATGTATATATACCAAACTATATATGTATCAAAAAGCTAATCATAATACCAGAATATGAATTGAATAAAAGTGTACACATGCTATTTGTTCTATTCGAAAATCAAACATTGAACTGCAATCACACTAAGTATCTTCCATATATTTGTAGTAAATATCCTTTTCAATCGACATATATTAGATCGTTTTGCGACATTATAGACGTGTTTGTTCATAAGTTCCCATTTTGTTAGTAGACGTGAGACCATGAAACTTTGTCTACCTATTCCGTCTTCAACTCTACTTTCTAACTACATGTTCTTAGGACATATAGTGGGTTAAATTGCGTGAACGACAAACACAATATCATCATACGACAAATATTGCTTTCATTTTCGATTGCTTTCCTTGTATAAATCCCAAGTCTTTGCAAATAAGATTCGGAAATATAGAGCATCCATAGTGTGGATTATGGTCCTTTAGATTTAGACATCCTCGAATATTCAAAGTCGATAAGTATCTAAACATGATAATTGAAATAGTAGTTGTTGTATTTGTGTAAGATCACTCATTAGTCGATATGAATTCAAATGTTCAACTAATTAAATGATGAAAGCCGGTCTACCAAAGACTCATGCGGGAGAGGATCCTCTCAAGCAACTTGACTCAAGTTAGAAGATCCTTAACCATTGGATTCTTAATAATGCAACAAATACAAATAGTGCCTTTACATGTTGTTTGTGTGATCAAAGCATGTTTAGGCATGTGTACTACGCAGTAATCATTTGTAACACCCCAAACCGACGAGAGTAGATGTAAAACCCTAAAATCTAAAGCTTGTAAAAAGACTATTTTGCCCTTAAAAAAAATTAAAATTTATAAAATACGTAAAAATATGTCAAGCTGATTAAATATATTTCCAACCCAACTCATAAATATCTAATCACATCTTCACGTTCCTTTCTTTTTGTGCATGGGCCGATTCATGTATGCATGAAATTCAAAGCACATTCAAATTATATTCAAGCCCATTTGAAGTTTATTGGGTCTGGTGGGTTCCCTTAGACTTGGTCGTAACCACACTTCATCTATTTTGTTAACCAACACATTACACAATTATATCACATCAAAATCCCTAGCACAAAAGTGACGGCTACATCTTCCTTCTCTATTCCATTCGACCACAAGAAGGAGCATAGGAGATCGTTAAGGTGTTTTAAGAGGCTGCTGATCGTGGTGTTTTGATCATGGGTCTTTGATTCGAAGGAACTTGGGCCGTGGGTTTTTCTAGGTCAAAAGATGTCGATCGAGTTGATTGGTTCCGAGTTCATCCTTGTCTCTCGTTCTCCACACATTCACGCTTCTAGGGCAATGATATCACGAATCTCTTTTCAATCCTCTCTCATTTTATTTGTTACTCGTGTGATGTTTGTCTCCATAAGAATGCATGTAACCGACTAAAACTCCACATAAAATCATAAGGTTTGTCACTTGATAGCATAACTTGAACCCATAAATTGTTGAATGAGAAGCTATATAATTCGACCCACACCTTTACCCCACCACTGAATCTGTTTCGACCTCATATACTTGACCACATACATGTTTCATGTATTGTTCGAGCTAAAAGGGATAACAACAGGCGAGAATATCATGTGTAGTTTCATGTCGCTAAATAAAATGGAAATGGGTTTCGTTGTATTTAGAGTCAAGTCGTATACATGAGTTCTCAAAACATGATCTAATAACCTGTAAAATAAGAACTTTTGAATTTGCCTTTTAACCAGAGTCTAAGCATGTTGTTTTAAAACTGTAATATGCATGGCATGATAGATTCAAATGAATATGTCTAGTTTCTTTTATACGCATGATGATCAAAGTAAGACTAATGAAGTGTTCTTGGGGGTAAGTTTAAGGACGATCGCGGGGCAAATGGGTAAACCGTTTTGTATGTTTGAAAGTGTGTCGGGAAGGTGAGCCGGGGGTTAATCATAATATATTTTTACTAGGTCGTGAATGTCAATTGTTTGAACCGCGAACGAGCTTGAACATTGATCGAACATGTATATGGAATCTTGTACGTGGGGGTAACTTCGAGGGTGATCGCGGGATTTATGGTTGAGTCTTTTGGAGTTTTGAAAGTGTTCCGGGGAAGATGAGTCGGGGGGTAATCACTAGGTGTATTTTTCGAGTCGAGTTGGTTAGCCGTTTGAACCTCGAGCGAGGGTAAAGTCGAATGAAAAATTGAGATGTGAAAACAAAAAAAGAAAAAGAAAATGGTACGTATGGAATAACAGAAAGATGCATGTTTTAATATTTTGATATTTTCATTTTTAACCCTCATTTTTAGACTTTGTCGAATGCAAACCTTGCACTATTAGTAAAAGACACATTACACCCTAGAGTATCAAAATAATAATATTGAGTTTTAATTTCAATATACTTGTCACTAATAACCCTAAACTTTGAGATATTTACCATGCGAACCCTATACTTTGATGTATAATCTAATAAAGCCTTAAATTAGGATATTTGTCATACTAAACATTTAATTTTTTCCATTTATCATTTGTAACCCTTAAGTTTGGCTAATTAATGATTATTACCCTAAAGTTTTTTAATTTCGTCCATTACTAAAAATGAGAATACGCTTATAACTCTAAAAATATTAATACGATTAATCTGTTATGCCTTAAATGAGCTAATAAGCATTATACGAATCGTAATCCGTGTAGATTCGTTGGAGGAGATGTGACGTTGTGTCTTCGTGTTCATTCATTCGTTTGCTTTCTTTTCATTGGCGTTAAGGTACAAATATTCTATCCCTTTTCAGTAGGGATTTCTCATGACTTTCCGATCCTTTAACTTTGCTTCGTTTATGATATTCCATTTCTATGGTTCCTTATGCTATGACCCTTGGATATTGATCCTATGTTATTGAACCTCTGTTACTGGACCATTGCTATTGACCCCTCTGTTATTGGACCTCTGTTATTGAACCACTGTTACTGAACCTTTGATACTGAACTTTGATATTGAACTGTTGCTACTGAACTTTGATATTGAACTGTTGCTACTGAACTTTGATATTGGACTGTTGCCATGAACCTCTGAATTGTGAACCATTGATATTGAACCTTTGATTGTGAAGACTTATATATTGCTACACTTTGAACCTTTGTTTGACCCTTCAGATTGATACCCGAGCCAAGTATTGTTATCCTAGCCATGAAGGTAACATGGCCGTGTCATTGATGCACCAATGGCATGACTCTAGTGTGGTTGAGTGATGCTCCACACCGTCCCTATATTGTATGGATTATGCGCGCTTCATTGTTATTGTTATGGCCACTATTGTTCTGCAGGGGCGTATGGATGCATCCTAGATTTGTATTGTATTGTTATTGATATTGATTGATCTGTATTGGTGATGTGGTGCGTGTGTGCAATACACCCCCTCACAGTCTGGGAGCTAGCTACTCCGTTGGTTACTGAGGTCTCTCCTCCTATTGGTTTGGTATTCCGAGGTCGCCCCTCCGAATACAATGGCTACTATTGGATACTGGGCTGCTGTTGCCGCTACTGATATCATTGTATTGTATTGTTGGCTCGGGATAGATTTCTGACAACCCTTAAACTTTTGATATACCTATATTGTACATTCTGTATTCCCCAACTCACCATATTCTGTATTAATTGTCCATTACTATGTACCCTTATGCGACTCACTCTACTACCATGACATATATTCCATTGCATTGATATGTCATACTCTGATTCCGTTACTACAGACTATCATTCCATTCACTTACCGGGTTATTAGATGGTTACTGAATTGATTATGCTATTCATGTTTTATGTGGCTACATTTACCCTGCTATGATATGATTAATATGCGATTATATGATTCAACTGTTGCTATCTGACTATATGTTATCTTACTGTTATGTGACCCTTTGATTGGTCTGGTGATCATGTTCGAGTGTAATCAGTTGATTTATCTGTTTATCATGGATACCTTCGTTTAATTATGTTCATGGGCTATTGATTATCCGTTGTTGTTCTTATTGCTACTTGTTGACCTGCCATGGTTATATATTTGTTATGATACTGTTATGTTATTAACTGTGGGTTATTTGACTTGTGTGATTGCCATGCTCACTTCCTAATTTATTGCTTCCGCTTGCTTTTAGTTTTTCGTTTGGCTTATATGTATTCTGATTTCCTGATTTGATTATATGCTATTCATATGTTGAGTGGATGCGACATCTGCTATGTTTGATTTTGTTTCGGTGCTTGTATGTCTGCTTGCTTATGTGTGATTTATATGACATCGATGCGTTGCTTGGCTCTGTTCTCCTTTGTTATGTATTCTTTCTGGATATCTGTTGTTATTGTGTTCTGCAGGTTCCTCTTGACTCATTGTTCTTAATTTGTTGTGACCTTGTTATCGGATTCCTTGTTTCATTTCGTATCTCTAATTTTGTTTAGCTTTTGTTTTGTTATATCTGTTCACTGGGCTTTTTAAGCTCAGCCGCATTTCTTTTCCTGCGGCAGGTTTTAGGTTGGAAGATGGGCTTTGATGGACTGAGAGTTGGATTATCTGAGTGGACCGACCCTAGTTACCTTATTATTTTGGGACTTATTTTGATGGACTATTGTTTTGAGATTTTGTTCTATTTTAGACATATTGGATTTTTTTTAAAAAGCCCAGTGAACAGATATAACAAAACGAAAGCTAAGTAAAATCAGAAATGCGAAATGAAATAAGGAAACTGATAACAAGGTCGCAGCAAAATGAGAACAATGAGTCAAAGAGGATCCTGCAAAACACAATTATACAGATACCAAAAAGAACAGATAACAAGGAGAACGAAGCAAAGCAAAACATCGATGACACATATACAAGCACACACAAACAAGGCATACAAGTACTGAAACGTAAGCAAGCATAACAAACGTCGTATCCACACAACATATATATGGCATACAATCAAATTAGGAAATCAGAAGACATACAAGTCAAACAGAAATCTAAGGCAAGCGGAAGCAATTAATTAGTAAGTGAGCATGTCAATCACACAGGTAAAAAACCCTTAGTTGAAAACACAACCAGTATCATGACATCGAAAGTACTAACAGCAGTCACACATGGCAGTCACACGTAACAAGTAGGAATACAGTATAAACGATATAATTGAATGAATTAAAGACATAGCAGGGCAACTAAACAAATTAACAAGCCAGACGTCATAAGTTGAACCATTTACCCAATCAAATCGTAGCATAAACAGAAATGCAACATGGCAAGTCAACAACAAGCAGATAAGGATACTATAGTTCTTTGTGTTCATATTTGTGTGTGCTCACTTTGAGTAAGCTACATCTCTAGTCACTATCTCTAGATTTAATTATCAATGTTTGCATGTGTGTTTGCTCCTGGTGGTTATCAATGCCTGTGATTTTTCGTAACCACAGATTAAACAAAACATTGACAATGTTTGTTGTCAAGTCTAATGCATTTAATAATCAGACGGTGCCCGTTTGGAGCATATCATCTCATGAATTTAACCGACCGAATTTAGGCAAATACTCATTGTAGCCAATATGCTTTTATTTACACGTAGGTAGAAAAACCCATAACTTGCATATGTTCATATATCAAATTCCATTAAAGGAATAAACTTACAACATAAGTACTAAACTACTAATACATGCCTTGTACAGTTTCTCGCTAACGTATGGAAAAGTGACACACCCAACTTATGTACACTTACAACGTTTCCCAGAATGTGCAATGTTGCTATGACCAATCTTATGTTAAATAGAATCATCTTAGTATCTATTTTACAAATTAAGATAACTGAGCGCGTGCTTTGACTTTTTCAACTGGAACTGCTCATACGCCTTGTGGAACAAATACTGCCTTCACTTAACGACGTTTCATATATTTATTGCTTTTCGAGTAATAATCCCTGCGGAACAAAGCTGAGTAGTAATCCTTGTGGAACAAATGCAACCACTTTAACCTCAAATTTCTGCACGAAACAAAATGAACTTTCTCCAGTAAACAACCTCAGAAGTTCAATATCCGTATCATCTCCATATAAGAACTCTGCCGAGTCCCCAATCGAGAATGAGACAATGGGAAATCGTTGCTTCAAAGTCTTTGGGCTTTCATCTTTGTCCTAAATAAGATACCAACAATTTCAGTTTCTACATTTCGGTTTTATTATTTATCAAACTAACAAAATGCAATGTCCTTACAGAGAAACGCATTCCTTCCGTTGGTAAGCCACAGGAAGTATGTTGCAATAAATTATTAACGAAAGTACATGTGCATCGGTGAAAATTAAGTATACTGTAAGTTCTTGTGAAATTGATATGGTTATTTTGCATCGAATGCCAACAAAATTTTGAACTGTTGGTAGTCTTTGAAAAACTGTTTAATGTCCCTCTTGCATCATTTTGTAACCCTTAATCTTTATACTTTTTAACATATTTAAATTATACATAAATTTATCTTTATTCAAAAACACAAAATTACTCCGTATCGTCTTACAAAGTCTATTCTTTATGGTTTCTGGTTACAAAACTACCCAAACAGGACACAATTACATTGTTATTTGATGCAAAAGAGAACCTTTAAAACATTACAACATTCATGGGCAAATCAGAACGATGCAACATTTGATTATTTGCCAAACTTGTAAAAATTAATAAGAGAAGTCTCAACCAATTTTATCGGTTTTAATCAATATAGGATGAAGAATTCTAACCTGATGAAGACCGAACTTGCCACTTTCTGTATAAAAAATGACGATGCAGATATCCGGTGACATGGATGGAATCAGTTGTCCTGCATACGCATTTGGATTCTTTTCCTCCAAATATGCATTCGAGTCTTGTATCACTATAAAGCTTGCTTTGAGGAT
The DNA here is from genome assembly GCA_019973895.1 of Chrysanthemum seticuspe. Taxonomy (NCBI): domain Eukaryota; kingdom Viridiplantae; phylum Streptophyta; class Magnoliopsida; order Asterales; family Asteraceae; genus Chrysanthemum; species Chrysanthemum seticuspe. The sequence goes on from BPTQ01000009.1 coordinate 337,842,312, forward strand.
CCCAATTTTTACCAAGACACATCATTTTCAAATGTAATTTTGTTCCCTCATGGTATGCTGGTTGATAAAAACCTCCATCACTCGGACCAAGTTCCTTACAATTTTTCACAATACTAACATGGAAATATAATCATGACTATCGATTAAAACAATAATCAACGCTCAGTTTCTATAAATAGAAACTTTTCGGTAATTGCTAAAAAAATAGTTTTGGTGTAATCCAAATTACACTAATCAGACGGTTTAAGGGATTAAAACAATGCGTAAAGGGTAGTTAAGAACAACTACATCGACAAAAAGCTATAAAACAGTTGACAGCTAATTTGGTGAAAGTTTGAGAATAATTCGTTGTTTAAAAACAAAACAGTACCTGATCATCTTCTTCTTGGAAATAGAATCCTCATCCAATAAATTCAGCGTCTCTTTAAAATCTAGATTACCAGATGACATGTCTTCAGCAGCAGACTTTTCATTGAGCGGTGCCTTATCCTTTTCAGAGCAGGAAGCACCATAGGAGATCCATCACTTGTAATCTAAGATTATATCACATCAATTAAATGATAAAATCTTTTAAAATTGGTTATTCGAACATTGAATCAGATCAGCCTAATAAGTATCAATATACCTAAACAATATGAACTGATTTCCACATGTAAACCGAATAATCGGATACTCAACTCTAAATTGCAATGCCAAACAGCCACAGTTTCAAAAGTCCCAAGTAGTCTATAGCAATTAAGGTTACAACTACTCCTATACTGAAACCAAAATCGAATATTTAACCTCTATATGATCATATAAATATATAATCAAAATAATTTTCGCAATACCAAAACTTCATAAATGAGAGAATCATGTTGATAAGACGATGCCGAACACTCGTATAAATTATCATAATTACAGAAGTACTAATCACCTCTTTTTAGCTTACAAAAAAGCGTATATGAACAAATACTCAAAGTTCTGTTGCAACTTTTCATTAACTGATTTACAAATTACGACTCTCACCCTTAAATAATCATAGTCATATAATCACTTTCAAAACGTAATGATAAACACCACCTTTTAGGATAGTTTCATTGCAGCTACTCTTAACCTATTACTTGTATTATCAATAATTTAACCCTTATATAATCATATAATCCAATTAAGTTTCACTACACCCAAACACTATGTACAAAAACAAACACTTTCAATTCGCAACACCAAGTACATCCTTAAAACAATCATAGTGTTACTAAAATTTAAGGGACGATGAAGATTTTGACGTATTCAAGGATAGACTCATCAGGCATATTATGTTTGAAGGTAACTACATTAATGTAACAACATGATGGATAGGCCCAGGTGATACCCATTGACACTTTCCCGTCCATCCCAATGCAGATGCAACACCATCAAGTTTGCAAGTATATACTGAAATGCAGTTTGATCATTTCATATAACGGATAAAAAACAAAGTTTTTTGCATGACTTATACTCGGTGTATAAAAACTAAATCACTGCCATATTTGCTATTAAGTAAAAATATTAAATTTTTAGACCTTTATTTCCATGTATTCGGACATCGCGGGCAACCTAGGAAGCCGAGCAGCTGCAATTGGAGTTGGTAGTGCTGGTTCACCAACAACCTCATGGCAATGGCATGTGCCATTGTGTGTCGTTTCTCATACTCACTTTCATCTGGTGTGTCCTTTTTCAGTTACGTTTTCCTCTTCACAAAATCGGCATCGTCCTATAAATTGACAACTAAAAATAAAAATAAAACTAAGAAAGCATTTCAAAACAGATAAGATGGAGAATTGATACTCGGATTCGAGGGTTAACCTTGGAATTATTGGCTTCCAATTCTCTATGCTTTTCGACTTTATTTCTTGTTGTATAATCTTTGACACTCTCGTATGTCGAGACATTTAAATGTCGTCTGCAAGAAAAAGTAATTTTTGATTATTGATTCAATAATCTATGATAACCATGACAAATAAGTGGGAAAAACAGTCAATTGTTTGCCGTACTTGTGTTCCACTATCTATAACTGCAGTTGTTGTTGTGAATTGCCATTGAGCTTCCAGTTTTTTCAAAACTAAACGGAACTGCAAAATAACATATTTGTTTTTAGACAAAATCAAGTATCTGATTCCATTGAATATAACTCGTTTAGTGGCACACTACCATATGGGGTCTTATAAATAAGGCATAAGGTCAACTAAGCAGCCTCATAAGCAAATAGTCCGTAGACAATCCAAACTACAACATAACTAATATGTTAGCACAAATAGGCTTAGCGCAGAACAACACCGAAAACCCTAAATCTGATAACCCGCAAAATTAAAGACAGTTAAACCCAAAACCACCAACTTCCTATTGTTGTTACCTAAGTTGGATTTTTTCATAGTTGGATTTTTTTTATTAGGCTCTTTCACAACAGGAGTACCTGATTACGTAATATATATATATTTTTGTGGCAGGCTCTTTCACTTTTGTAATAGGTTGTTTCCATTGCAAAAAAAAATTCAGGTATCAGGCCCTTCGACAAACACGATGACTTTGCAAAGTGTTTGGTCAGTCCCAATTGCCTTCCATTTGCAGTTGCTGATCATTTGAAGGTTAAAAATTAGTGTCGAGGTTATTGCATGCTGATGTGTTAACAATAAAATCAACAATGAATATTGGGAAGAAAAAAATTTCAGTATAGGCTTAAAACATATTTGAATTTTTTTCCCCAGGTGTATGCAGAGCTCAAATGTACTGCTTAACATGTGTTAGAAGATAAAGCACATAAGTAATTTTTCAACTGACCCAAACCGAACTGCGTTAAAACCTACATGTCACAGTAGGTTGATTTTGTTGTACGTGCTCCACTTCGAAGGTGTGGCATCGTCACCCATACAATTTCTACCCAACTCATTTCCTCCTCTTAACCACCTCTTGCTAATCACTTATCACCTATAATAAAAACTCCAAAACTTGACGAAACCATAAAAAAAAATAAATAAATAAATAAAATAAATAATAATAATAATAATAATAATAATAATAATAATAATAATAATAATAATAATAATAATAATAATAATAATAAATAGGATTGGTTTTGCTATTGCTAGAGGTGTGGGGGCCCAGTTAGTTTCTCGGCTTCCCACTAATTTTTTGTAAATCCTATGAGTTTTTAATAAAAGTGTTGAAAAAATAATAATAATAATAATACTATTTTGGCAAAATGTTATATGTATGATATTTATACTTTAGTGTTAAGACACACGAAGGAGGTTACTGAACATATAAAAACACGACATTTTGTTAAAGCTTATACAGCAACTTTTCGGCTAATTTTGAAACTTTTCGACTTATATAAGCTTATTATGACATGATAAGCTTATATAATGTGACATAAGCCATAAGATCGCTGTATAAGCTTTAACAAACACCCCCAAAATTCACCTAAAAACAAAATCATGTATACAAAATCACATATGCTGCAGACATGTAAAGAGATGAATTTGATTTTTAATAATTTGTAAGCGTGAGATTACCTTGTGGCCCCGCTTTGACCAGGAGGAATCATGTAAATCATTGAGCAAGTATTCACGCTATCATGGACACAATTAGTTAGCCTGATTAACATGCCAAAATAAATAATTACTATCACATCTTTGAATTGCACTTCTGTCTATTAACCTGATAGAAAGAACCGAGGTTTCTAGTTGTGGATTAGGAAGAAGACCAGATAGCAACACCATCATCTCAAATGACCATATCTCTAAACTGATCGAAGGGTAACAGTAGTTAATAGCTTGGCGCCTCTATGAAATATTCATTACAAATAAAATATAACTCGAGTCACGTGCAATCAATTGTATAGTGTAAAATGCATAAAAATGCTACTTCAACTATCAACTAACACTTTGTACTACCATCTAGCCCATGATATGCACTCCAAATATGCAAACACTAACCGTAAACAAACCAAGTACTACATCTACCTAAAGCCGCATAATCTATATTTCATAGATAAATAAAATGAAGCAGAAGGATATAGACAAAATATAAAATATGGCCTGATTCCATCAGAAAGCAAAATATTTAATTAATAACAAAGTTATCCTTAATCTAAACTAACACAGTACATTATATAACCACTATATTTTAATTTTATATTATATAGATATCATTATCCACTGTCACAATATCAAGAACACAACATAATTTATAGAAAAATACAATACTTTTACAGCATCTAAACTCAAATTCAACATAATACAACTTTTTCTGTTTTATTAAAAGACTAGTCTCATGACCCGGCCGATGGCCGGGCTTGTTTCATGAATTTATGACACAAATAAATTGGAAAATAAGTGCATGAATTGAAGTATAAATCATGTGAAAGAAATATCACTATACATCCAACATATAACCAATCATACATCATACGATTCTAGCATATAAAGAACTTTATAATTTCCGTATATCTTGTAGTCTTTAGTCTTGTAAGATCATATTCCGCCCCTCTTCCCTTTTTTTCCATTCTGCCGGCTCTTGCAATCCTCTGGCTCACATCATGACTGAGTACTTAGGGCAACCTCCAACATGATTCAAAACATGTATTAAACATCAAATTAGAAGCATTAAATTTACCCAAATAGGACATGCAACAGGTATTTAGGTAAGACACTTAAAAACACCTATAAGCAGAATGGGTCACCTGGTTGAGTGGTCAAATGATTTGAAAGTTAAAAGTTTATACAACCACCTAACAATTTCTAAAATTAACCCTTAATTTGGAAGTCGCTCAGTAGACAAAGTAAAGATAAAAAGACCCTATCATAACAAAATAAGTGGCAAATGTAGACTCTTGAACATTGGGTTCGCCCGAGATTGGAGTCCAAGTCATCAAATAACGGTGAATATATGAAAATGTGGTGGATTTGAGCAATTATATATTTCAGTAATTTTTCCTTTGAATACCCTAACATAATAAAGTAGGTGGCAAATGTATTGTAAGACAAAACGTGATTACATCCATTAATCTTTTATCAAATAGAAATAAAAAGAGAAAGAAGAAATTATATACCTGTGACGACTTCTTCGGTGCCACTGATCTTGTTAAATCCCATGTGCTCCATTAGAGGATCTGAACATTCATCCATCTAGAAAAAGAAGACGCCAAAATTTTACTATTTGTGAGTTTAGATCAGAAGACGTTAAATATTTCAACTTATCTCAAGCATGTAGCGCTCAAGTCAATTCAAAAGCCACGATGAAGATCCACATTGCTCAGGTGCCATGTACCACCTTGTTGCAACACAATCCTGCAACAAAATAAATGATTACGTTTTAAACTGAAATTTCAAAAGATCAGGTGATAAAAACCACAAATCACAAATTACAAATCTTAATCACCTAATCTCTAAATTATATTATTAAGTTACACATTCATATTTTGTGTGATTAAGAAATGTTTTTACCTCAATGACAGTATAAGAACCAATACACGATAGCAGTTTTTTTTTCCTTATGATTTTTGTATTAGTATTGGTTTGACTTTGACTTGCCCTCCATATACGGATATCATATGCATAAAATTTCTAATAGAAACCAATCAATTCCTAAACCATTCAAGAATGAATTGGTGACGTTGTTTTTCCAGTGCTTATAGTTATCATTGAACTCCTCCGGTGCAGGTTTTCCATACACTCCAGTCTCGCTGTTCTTTTAAACAGTATGGTGGTGATTCCAACCTTTCAGGCCAACATTTTCAGCCAATTTGAACCACGAACTGAAATAAAAACCGTGATTTTGTTGATGCATGCTTGAAGTTCTACATTCCTGTAGTAAATAAAATTATCTCAAATACTTTAACAACAAAAACTTTTATACATGTATTTAACTTGGAAACATCTCTGGCCATGCCAAACCCATGAAAAGGGAGGGCTTTACCTGATTTGAATTTGGCTGGCGGTGGGTTCAAATCTCATGGATTAGTCGGTCAAAAGGTCGAAAACCATGGTTACCAAAAAAAAAACTTAAAAACATCCCAAAAAATTGACATATTGCAATCGTTAGTGGACCTCCCAAAATGCTATGTAATTCAATTTCTATAGGGGAAAAAGGAGTAATCTTTATTTGTTCCTGTTTATTTTAATGACGACTTACTTTTTTCTAAACACAACTTATTATGATATGATCTTTTTAAAACATCTTGAGCGGGTCAGACGGGTCAAAAGTCACTCAAAGATTGTTCGAAAGTCATAAAACCTCGTATACCATTACCTGCTACCCATCCATCCCATTTTTAAACAAAGGATTTTTTATGGTTCAGCGTGACCTGACACCAGTTCATTTGACCCATCCTAAACCATTACCTGCTACCCAACCATCCCATTTTTAAACACTACCTCTAAACAAACAATAATCAAACACAATCAATCAACAAACACCATAACCATCTTCCATATACATCGGGGGTGTCTGGATTAGCTTATTTTCCGGGCTTATGGGTTTTATGAAAAGCTAATAAACCCATTGTTTTTCCTGCTTATGAGCTTATTAAGTTGAGTTATGGACTTAAATAAGCCATAAGTTCAAGTTGTATAAAAAAAAAAACAGAGGCTGATAAGCTTTTGCAAACTCAAATAAGCTCATCAGCCCCGATAGTAAGCTAATTCCAAACATGCCATGGTTATTTGGCCGATAAATTCATGTAACATAGTAGGTCACTTTGATCAAGTCATGCCATGGTTATTTCTAAAACTCCTAACCGCCAAACATTTCTCATTACAATATACACGTTTATCATAATCTGGTTATTTCCTAGCTGTGCAGCCATGATTGAATGATTGAACCAAAGTAAGATACACAAAAAAGGCAGAAGATTTATAACCATTTAAAAAACTTATTAGCCAGCATAGCTATTAGAATCTGAAGAATGAATTTTAAGACTTACAAATTCTCAACAGGGTCCTTCTCCTTATCATTCATTTCGATTAAGCCTTGTCATTTATAAGATCACAATCTAACTGGTCATGCGGTGGTTTCTATTAAGGAAAGGTCTGCATAAATGAAAACGGTACAAATATATGTTTCTTGAACTTTTGACGTGATTTTATTGAATTATAAGTTTTGAGAAAATTTACCCTCTTGTGCTGCTCATGCGTATCTTCATCCTGGTCATCAGTATGTTCATCCGTATCATGTAGCTCATCTGTTTTCTAATTGCAATAAAAATCACATCATTTAAAAACCAGAATGAAGGGGTTTCGGATGGCTTATTTATTATGCTTATTCTTCTGCTTAATAAGTACTTACATGCTGCTTCTAATGATAAAGGAAATGATCACAAAGAGCACATGGGTATTGTATAACTTGTTCTAGCATTGCTAACTCCATCGAAGCTTGCTTTGTCATGTTCTCCTATGATTAGACAGCTCCAGAGGCTGAAATGACCTGTGACAGACAAATAGAAGATACTTACACTTTTAGATTACCTTATATTATAAACTAATAGATAGCAATGAAAAACGGAAAGTTTTCAAAGAACTGTAACTATGGAAGTAAACGTATACAACAACTGACCTCTAAACGAAAATAATGACCTGCATCATTTGTTTCTCTTGATTAGCTTCCGAGTGACTAAATTACACCTCCTCGTGTTTCACCTTATACTGTAGTTGAATCCTACTAAACGAAAAGAAGAAAAAAAAAAACGTCAACAAACCTTATCATTTGCTTTTTCCATATGAGACCAAGCAATGATATATAACTACTGATGTCACATTTGGCCAATAAATTCATGTAACATAGTAGGTCACTTTCATCAAGTCATGCCATGGTTATTTCTAAAACTCCTAACCGCCAAACATTTCTCATCACAATATACACGTTTATCATAATCTGGTTATTTCCTAGCTGTGCAGCCATGATTGAATGATTGAACCAAAGTAAGATACACAAAAAAGGCAGAAGATTTATAACCATTTAAAAAACTTATTAGACAGCATAGCTACTAGAATCTGAAGAATGAATTTTAAGACTTACAAATTCTCAACAGGGTCCATTTCCTTATCATTCATGTCAATATAAGACATAATAGCCTTGTCATTTATAAGATCACAATCTAACTGGTCATGCAGTGGTTTCTGTTAGGAGAAGGTCTGCATAAATGAAAAAGCTACAAATATATGTTTCTTGAACTTTTGACGTGATTTTATTGAATTATAAGTGTTGAGAAAATTTACCCTCTTATGCTGCTCATGCGTATCTTCATCCTGGTCATCAGTATGTTCATCCGTATCATGTAGCTCATCTGTTTTCTTATTGCAATAAAAATCACATCATTTACAATCCAAAATGAAGGGGTTTCGGATGGCTTATTTATTATGCTTATTCTTCTACTTAATAAGTACGTACATGCTGCTTCTAATGATAAAGGAAATGATCACAAAGAGCGCATGGGTATTGTATAACTTTTTCTCGCATTGCTAACTCCATCGAAGCCTGCTTTGTCATGTTCTCCTATGTTTAGACAGATCCAGAGGCTGAAATGACCTGTGACAGAGGAGAGATGTTGAGCATATCAGAAATGACATTCAATCATATTTTTTCCTATTAGTATATAGCTTCTAGTTCGAGATTTAGAAGCCAATAACATGAAGATTAGGCTTCATTGACATTAAGTTCATTAATAAGGAAGGTTTTAATGAAACTTACACAGTGGGTCAAACTGAGCGAGCCAGCTTTGAACAACATCAACAATAAGCTACAATCGGGATTTAGGTAAATAGGAGGCTTAATTAAGAAGGTTGTTGTTAAGTAGAACATTCCAAGTCAGGCATTGATTTTTAAATCTACAAAATCATCAGCTCGAGTTTTCCCTATATTTATTATGGTTGTAGGCGACATGTGCATTTCACACAATAGAACACATGTATATTATGACAATATTATGAAGAAAATACAACAACCGAACACCTGCATATCAGGGGTTTGTTTGCAATTTTATGATGAATATACGGCAGGCGGTGTTTATACCTGCTCAGGAGGAAGTGCATCTGTATTCTCCTCGGTTTCAGCAATGGTCTCTCCATGTACACCATCACTATCCTCTTTGAATGGTTTTGCTTCCATCTCCACCAGCATAGCACTATCAATGGTTACAGAAACCTCTGTTTCCTCCTACAGTGTCCATAAATTGATTACAGAGATCATTAGAAGTTAGACAATGGTGGATATAAGCAACAAAGACGTCACACCCACATGTAAGACAAAAAAAATACAATCTGAGTGAGGTCAATGGTACCTTTGCAGCAGGAAGTTCTTTCGTTGATTGCTCTCCTACATTCACATCCTTCTCAATGCTACCTGAACCATCTAGCAATCCCGATTCTCCCAAGCAAGCATCGTGCATCTTTTCAGGACATTTCTCATCTGTCTCTATCGGTGTGCCTCCGTCAGTGTTTCCATTTTCATGTTCTTTCTGCGCAGTTCATCAATAGAAGAAAACAATAAACTAAGATCAAAATAAAGCACAGCAGATAGCCAGATACGATTACACAAAACCACTTGTCAGCGAGTGAGAAACTCAAGAAGAAAGTGTAAATTACCAGCACGGCAGGAAGAAATGTTGTTTCCACCATTGATTTTTCCTCACTATAGGTTACCTTCTTAATCCCACCCAAAGTTGTTTCAACTGTTGATTTTTCCTCGTCACTGGTTACCTTCTCAATCCCACCCAATGCATCGCTCCTGCTGAGCTTTTGTTTCTCATGTTCACTTTCCCCCAGGGAAGTATCCATGACGCTTTCAGAGGCCTTGACATCTGTTTCCATGTCATCAATTACATTCTCCACAATGCCACTAACATCTTCCACTTTCTCATGTTCGGCTTCTCCTTGAGATGCATCCTTGACCATGTCAGATAAATTGGCTTCCGTCATCAGAGTGTCAGCAGCAATGTCAGGGTGCTCCTTTTTGACCCGCAAGTTTCATTAGTAGAAAAGTATAAGACAATGGTAACAACAATATGCAATCTCACGTATATGGAAATTCAAGCATTATTTTGGTTGTTCTGTCTCTGCAAAAGCATTTGGTGTATTTCTTCATACACACACCACAGGTCTCCAATGTTGTTTCATCAGTACTGGCTTCTCCCTTAAAGGCCGAGGGATCCAGGATATGTAATCATTGAAGCTAGACACATCTTTTTTAGCCGTTATACAAAGCAAACATAATTATCGAAGACATGGTTTAATTAAAATTTAATCCAAACACACCCAGCACCTTTTTCAAGGAACATACTGTACAAATTCACTCCTGTTCTGTTAATTCACAATTATGCCTCCCAATGATCCATCTTTTGAGTAACATATGAATTAATCATATATATAACTGAACAAAATTTAGGACTTCCTAATTTACTATCTGATTAACATATGAATTAATCATATATAAATTAAAAAATACACTTGCATAATGAATTAGTATAAGATAAAAAATTCAAACAAAAAAAGCTATAAAATTTACAAACAAACCTGAAAAATCGACTGTGTAGAAGCTCAGACATGGGATTCATGATTAAACGACCTAAAGTAAACATAAAAACACTAACACATTGAGAAATCGAATAATCAAATAACAAATTAAGTAATGACTAAAAACCAAACCTGGATCAATTGTGTTGAAACGCATGTGTAGTTTAATTTTGGGCAATACAAATTGAATTGATTGTGTTGCTGAAGATAAGGATTGGGAGTTTCGGTCAAATCCAGGCGTTTGTTCTTGGTTGTGTTTGTGTGTGTGGAGAGTGTGGAAATAAATAGCTTGCATTGACACCTAATTAAATCTTGCCAGCATGGCATTTATGCCTGCTAAGTGGCATTTGTGGCTTGGCATGTTCCTCTATTATATATGTGGGGAGATTACATAACACAATATTAAAAGATTAAAAAAATTAGTGATCTTTAACACATCAAATCAAATAATTATAAAAATTAGGTTTTCTATAAAAAAGAAAAAACAAAAAAAAAAAAATACCAAGTGGGTGTTCCAATTTGAACGAACTCTTAGCCATATCGATCAAGAAAGTTCACAATTAACTGCAAAAACAATTGCAGATCTAAATTAGGGGTTTCTTCAATACATCAAATTAGAAACTAAAAAGTGATACTCAACATTTGATTTGATTTAATTGCAAGGAAATTGTACCAGAACAAACTCTAATTTGGTAGCAATTCATATATAATAGTTATGATAAAAAAATAAAAAAATTAGGGTAACTTGGATTTATGATCCGGATGAAAATCATTTGTGGGATCCGTGGGACTAAAAAAAATCAATACACAATCAAGATAGCAAAAAAAATCATGTAAGATTAAAGCAACTATACCTTGATGTGTAGTTTCTTTTATTTAATTAGGTGGTAGAAGCAAGATCTGGAAAATTGGTTATTATCTTTGTGTTTGATGAATGAGGGTGAAGAAGTGTCTAAAATTCTTGAAGAGGAGTGTGTGTGTGTGTGTTTTTTTTTTGCTGTGTGGTTCTAATTAATGGAGAAGACATCTGCCTACAGTAATCGTTAGCATAGTAACGGAGGTGCAAAGTTAGCAACAGTGGGATCCCACTGTAGAAAATCACTGACATATGTGTTTTAGCCAATAACAATAAGGCAACACATCAACTACACCCAATCACAATTTGACACAACACTAATGGTGTTAATAAAGGGAGCGCCGTTACTTTGATCCTTAGTATAATAGTATAATGTCACTTTCTTTGTGTAGTTTTAATGTAGGCACGTGAGAATTTGATAGGGTGGTGAGTCAAATGGGGCGCTATTTTTCAAAATAAGAGGAGGGTATTATTTTGTGTTAAATCCGTGTATTCCGTATCCCGTTGGAGCTAAAATGTAGTCGCGGTATCCCGATTCGTTATAAATGTGAAAAATACGTTTTTAAGCATTTTTATAAAAAACAATAAAAATAAAATTATTAACTCCGAAAATTATTGTCGAATTTTAACAAATACTAATGCGGTGTCGTTTAACAGGAGACCACCAATGAGAAATCCAGTTACAAATAAAATTAAATTCCGATTGCAAGCAAAACTCACACACCACCGATTATAACTCTTGTGTACAAGACTCTTGTGAAATTTTTTTGATTGAGTTTGATGTGGGGACTTCCTAGAAATCGGTTAACCATAAAAAGAAGAGTAAGTAGTAAAGTTTCGACATGCTTTGAAGCATGGGAGATGAGGAACTTCCATTTTGAGCTAACTTCCTTCTCCATCCTCGTCATACTTGTCTCTACCGCATAGTTGACCTTGGAAAGAGGGTGTAGGATGGCGATATATGCCTGGAAAAGTAGTAGCTTCTATAGAGGCTAGGTTCATGTAGGTATGAGGCGTGAGAGAGAAGAAGACAAAGAGGAAAAGATAAAAGAGGTGGGAGGTGGATATGGGGCGCGCTTATCAGGGGTAGGGGGTTAGGGTAGATTCTTTTATTATTATTATTAATAGTATTAATAGTAGCTTCTATTGCTTTTATCTTACCCAAATACCCTCTAGATAAACTATACTTTTAGCTTCTCAAAAGAAAAAAGAACACATTTTTAACTTGGTCCATTCTTTTGAGCAAACCAAGATTGTCACATGTTTATTCATATCAGTTAGTTAAATATGCATGCCAAATAAGGCCTGTAGCATGGGGGTTATGTTTTATGTTATGTAGTATTTGCTGTTTACAGACTTTTATAAGGCTAAGCAAGATTCTAGTTTGTAGCCATAAACTTTTAAGAACTCAAAGAAGATGGGTTTTTAATAAAAACTAGTGTTCTATTTCTTTGATGTTAGCAGGATTCTAAGTATTTTTCTTGTCTCTTAGTTGCCTTGTAGATAAGTCCCCAGCGACTGGAGATTGTTCACATTACATCGAGTGGTATTGAATGGATATGTTGTTGTGTAATCAGTATGTAGGAACTTAATTGCTTAGTAAGAGAGAAGTTTTATTTTCTCATTTTACACATCAACCAGGGTCTATTCTCTGAATGAGGGATCTGCACTTATCGGTGTGGAACTGGTTATATCTCCACAAGTCTTTATAGCTATAAAGAAACAGAATCTGAGTGAGCACATAAATAAGTAGAAACGAAGACTTTGTGGCAAGGAATTTCTATTGATTGTTTCTGGTATATTATGCGTTAGAAGTTTCGAAAGTTGAAATTATTGGTGATTTTCGACTATAAATATTTAGCTTCTGATATACTGTTGGCATATGCCTACTCTTATTAATTATAGGATTTTTAAGCTGAACCTAATTGTTAGTCTTTGTTTACTAGTAAGAAAATTTCAAGAGGACAACACACAAATAAGATCACTATTGGAGATAGAGATGCAATTGCAGTTACAACTCAATACACAAGAACACATGCACAACCGGAATCAAAGGCAAATGCTCGTGAAGAAGAGGGTGTGGCAATGAAAGATGAACGACATTAACAAAATTATAAGAAGTTTAATAATCCATGTCCCCCTCGGTAATTTTTTGTCATTATTTGAATATTTAGATTACATACTCCAATTTCATCTTGAATGTTTTGAATGGTTCGATTTGGATTGTAAATTGAATGCTAATTTTGTGATGTGAATAATGACTTTTCATAATTGATATGTTTAATACTGAATTGTCTATTTATTGGTTTCTTTTAAGCTATTCTAAAGGACTCCTTAAATATGAGATTTAACCTGTGCATGCATCTCTCTTTCTCTTTTCTGATATTCCCAACTAACAATTTTCGATAGCAATATCACCCTTAGCAAGAGAAGTTTACGACATATATATCGACAGTTGGAAAAACATGACAATCTAAGAACCATGTTTGAAACAAGGTTAACAACACTGTTGAGTTTTCTAAACACCTTTACAGCTAAATGAGTATATGTAAACTAAGGAAAGCTTACCGTAAACAATGATCAACCTTATGTTACTCGCTGTCTATAAACCTTTCTCCGGTTCAACTAATTTGATTGTTTATTAGTAAAAACGTGTAAGTCTGGCAAATATATTAGCAGACGTTCTGAGATGTATAACATCCTAACACCTCTTCTGAATTAATTATGTAGTTACGGTCGTTATACTTTTAATCATGTTTAAAGTATAACAACTTAACATGTTTTAGAAAAGGTAAAAAGAAGTAAAAAGATACGAAACATCAACACAACGGGTCTTATACAAAACATGCCATCTTTAGGTTTTCTTGAGCAATTATAGTGGTTTTATTTTTTTTATAAGCATTAATGGTATCAGTTGTTTCTTAAAAACCAGTGTCTATAACATAAATATATAGAGACATGTTATTACCTACACACCAGTGTCTTTGATTGTGTAAAAAGGCCGGTTTTCACTCGCAAAACCAGTTTTTATACGTTTTGTATTATGAAAACTGGGTTTTTCAAAAAAACCAATCTCAATTCGTTCCATTCCTGCTAGTTTTTTGTCATAGGAATTGGGTTTTATATAACCAGTCTTAGTTTGGGGTGTTTAAATATAAAGCTAAATCCGAAGAAGTGCTCGTTTGGTGTGGAGGAAGGTAAGTTCCTAGGATACATGGTAACTTCGGAGGGTATAAGGGCAAACCCCAGGAAGACTAAAGTGATCATGGAAATGAAGTCCCCGGAGACACTTAAAGAGATGCAAAGTCTGAGTGGAAAGTTAGAAGCCTTGAACAGATTCTTGGCCAGGTCAGCAGAAATATCCTTGCCTTTCTTTGACACACTAAAGAAAATCACTAAGGAGAATAAGGACGAATATCGCTGGACGAAAGAAGCCGAAGCAGCTTTTCAAGAAATGAAAAGGGTAATTTTGGAACTACCCTCCCTGTCAACTCCCAAGCCCCAAGAACAACTATTTGTGTATCTGGCAGCATCACAGAGTGCTGTAAGGGCGGTCTTGGTAGTAGAAAGGGAAGGAAGATAGTTGCCAGTGCACTACGTCAGCCGGACGCTACATGTTGCGGAAAGGAATTATGCGCCAATAGAAAAGCTGGCTCTATGTCTGTTGCATACATCTAGGAGGTTACGGAGATATTTTGAGGCCCATCCCATCAAAGTCATCACCGATCAGCCCATCAAGCAAATATTAAACAAACCGGAGGTTTCAGGGAAGCTGGCTAAATACGCCGTGGAATTAGGAGCTTACAATATTACGTATATCCCTAGAAACGCAGTCAAAGGTCAGGTGCTAGCGGATTTCCTTACAGAAATACCAGTAGTGTAACATCTTGGTTTTCACAATCACATCATAATACACAATATGGGTCGAATGGTTTATAGTTTTACAGAGAAAAAGTGGGAGAAAGTAGGGAACTTTAGTGAGACAAAGAAAAATGAATTATGAAAGCTCCAACCCTTTGCCTTGGAAGGCAAAGGGTATTTATAGTTACAAACATGACACGCCTACCATGGGCTGTGGATCAGGCATACAGTGGGTAAAGACCCGTCCGTCCTCCACGGTGTTTCTAAGTAAACTTCTTACTTTCCTTAAATGACTACGACTACGAGCTTTCTAACGAGTACATATACTTGAGGTGACCGACTCTTTAACTAACGGATTTTCTAAATCCTAACAATCTCCCCCTAAGGGAGGTCACCTCAGTTTACATTGATTACAAATAGATATTACATTTTGGGTTCTTGGATTCTTGATTAAGTTCTTTGCTCTGTAGCCCGTAGTCTTTGATTCTTCATGTTCCGCATGTTTTTTTTCATTCAAGTGGAGGTTTTTAACTGATCCACGTGATGGAGAGTTTAGAGCCAGATTTGAGATCATCAGCCACAGTAAATCTCAGACTCATCCTTTTGTTGTATCACTATAATGTGAAGTTGTGACTTTCGGACCGACATGCTCACATTTTGGATCATGATATCTTTTCATCAGAGTTGCGGAAGCTTTTGTTGATTTGTGATATTTGCATTAGCGTAGCAGAAGCATGGATTGATAATATCAGAGCCAGTTGATGAAGATATGCACATATCATGATTTCTTTAGATGTGAAAGCGATGTGTGAGCATGCTGTTATGAATTGTTTCCTCAATTCTGATCAGCTGCAACCGTCGGGTGTTCCTGCATACAACAGTTAGCAATAAAGTGCACGAAAGTGTCTTTGATCACTTTCGTTGAATTGAGGTACACGGCCCAAGGTTCCCCGTTGATCAGTACAAGTACTTCCTGTGATCAGGTATAATTCCGAAGAATCTCCTTGACAGGGTTTCGCAGCTGCTCTAGCCGTTCTCAAACCGGAACATCTCAAAAAAGACAACACGGAGTGAGTGAACCAGCGAATTGAGATTCACTGATTGATGAAAATGATTTGAAAACAATCGTGTATTGCTTAATAGAAAGTGTTTTGCAATACAACGAAGGTTTTATGGAAAATCAATTATCAATCATAAATACCCTTTAATTTTGAAACATTAATACACAGTCGATGTGCCATATAAAAGAATTTTTAAGCACAACGACCGGTTTTTTCAAAAGTATCCGTCAACCCATTTCATGGACCAAGGTTGATTCAAGATTGAATCGCCCCATTGTTTCTATCCAGTTGTCACTAGCTTGATCTATTGGATAGATCTCACATGTAACCCACCAAGAGCTTGTTTAATGTTGGCTCTAGAAGGATTTCCATCTTCATCGTGAGTATTTTACATATCACTCCGATGTTCTGGCTATACCACAAGGATAATGCGTAGGACTCTCAATATATTCTTACTTTCCACATTGTGTGAAACAGCAAGTCTTCAAGAATAGTGTGTCCTAATGAGATTTATTGATGATCTCTTGGCTCTAGACACAATAGTGCACTTTGGTTTCCTATGCTGGAGACTAGGGAGAGGGTCTCCTTCTTCAATAACAACAATCTCTAAGAGAAAGTCGATAGATTATGTCGGTTCCCCGCGAGAATGAAACAAGCCCTTTTAAGAGGAACTTGAGTAGCTTGGGAAGTTTAGTGCAGTGCGTCACTGGGTCCATGACGTCTTGTCTTCAATACCAGTGTTACCTTAGTAACCACCAGTAGCATATGCATTGAACCCGGTTTCTGCCCTAAGGTTGAAATAATGGAGGGCTATTTCTTTTCACCCTTTTCACATTCAATTCTTTTTCATTCTTCAACCCCTTCAGTGCTTACCGAGAATTCATAACTAGAACCTTGTTGGGTTCATTCCAGTACTAGCTCTGTCTCAGTCCGCACTCTTCCCATATTCTCATTTTTCTCCTTTTTCAATATACCTAAGGACTCTACACTATCTAGTGGATTGTCCCTGGGTTGATCCCTCCGGCTCTGGCGGGATCGTGGGAACAAATACCTAACCTAACCATCCTTATATCTCCATGCATGAAGTAAAATTGGTCGGTCTTTTGGTATTGTTCTTCCGCCTCGAAACCAATTGAAATCTATTTGAAAAACAATCAAGGTACTTGTGATATAAAATCAAAGTATTTTGTACCCTAACTGTTTTTGATATTTTAGAAATGCTCCCCCTCAACATGTGCTTCAAGTATTATAAATTATTTTAGCACATGGAGGCAAAAGGACTTTTGAAATCTTAGATTGAGAATGAAAGATCCAATCTTTTGATTAACCTATTAACTCTAGTATTTGATCTGGATAAAACATTTTGGAAAGGATGAGGTTTTCTTTAAATCGCTCCCCCTCAATATGTGCATCGAGATTCGAAAGAGTTTTGCACATATTAGAGGGAACCTGCACTTTGAGACAAATAAATCACGTTTCAATTCCTTTTGGTTTAAGATAAATGCTCCCCCTTAACATGTGCGTGGATAATTTGAAATCGTTTCAATTCCTTTTGGTTTAACATCTGATTCTTTGAGCCCATGAATCATAATCTGTTCTATCAAGCATGGGAGGACGAGTATCAGATCCTGCAGCTTGAACGTCATCAGCAACAGAAGAAATGATTGTAGACATGATTTCTAATTCTACGGGATTTTACTATTCTTTGATTCAACCGAGAAATAGATTCTTTCACGGGATTTTACTAAATTAGAAGAAAACCATAAAACGTATCACGAAGGAATGACAAGTCTCAAAAGATAAGTAGCACAAATGCTTAGGCGTAGACTGATATCTTACGCGTAACTTCCTCTACGCGTAGACAATAGCTTAAGCGTAAATACTGCTTATGCGTAGACTTTAGGTAAGACTTAAGCTTAAGCGTAAACCAAAGGCTTAGTAGCAAGAACCTTATGTGTAAAATTACCTTAGGCATAAGTTGAACTTATGCGTAAGAATAACTTAAGCATAAAGTGTTTACTCGTAAGCTTTTATGCTTATGCGTAAAACTAGGGTTTTACCCAAAAATCCTTTACACTTATCCAAGTGTAAAAGATATCCACAAGTCGAAGTGTTTTCAGGCTTATCCAAGCAAGAAAACACTGAGTAAACCAACAGCTACAAAGATAAAGTGAAGAAAACCTTAGGCGTAGGAAACTGTTAGGCGTAGACAGACTTAGGAGTAGGTTCTTAAGCGTAAAACTAGGGTTTTACTAGGTGTAGGAAGTACCAAATTCACCAAAACTGATTTTTATGCCCAAAAACGTTTTGTAAACCTGATTTTAATGATGAAACAGCTTCAAAATCACCAAAACAACAATAAAGTTTGAAACTTGATGATCCAAACACACTTTTCACCTTACGCATAAGAAAGTACACGTAACTAAAAGCACGCTTAAAAACTACTTTAAACACGTAAAGTTTGAAACTTTATGCAAAAAACAGAAGCTTTACCACTAAATAAACCTTAAACCATAAGAATCTTGAGTTTACAAGTGTAAAAATGAAGGCTTTTATGCGTATGTAGTGTGTAAACCGTATATCCTTACGCGTACAAGACCAAAACTTCACAAACCAAAACCCAACTAGAACTATAAAACCAAGAACATGAAAGATGGATGATCAAACCATGGCTTTTGATACCAATTGAAACATCTTGGTTTTCACAATCACATCATAATACACAATATGGGTCGAATGCATGGTTTATAGTTTTAGAGAGAGAAAGTGGGAGAGAGTAGGGAACTTTAGTGAGACAAAGAAAAATGAATTATGAAAGCTCCAACCCTTTGCCTTGGAAGGCAAAGGGTATTTATAGTTACAAACATGACACGCCTCCCATGGGCTGTGGATCAGGCATACAGTGGGTAAAGACTCGTCCGTCCTCCACGGTGTTTCTAAGTAAACTACTTACTTTCCTTAAATGACTACGACTACGAGCTTTCTAACGAGTACATATACTTGAGGTGACCGACTCTTTAACTACCGGATTTTCTAAATCCTAACAAGTAGAAACGAAATGTCCGGAGAAGAAGAAAAGGGGTGACAGTGTGTTGGAGGTTGCCAACGCTGACGGATGGCTATTGTATACGGACGGTGTATCAAACAAGAAAGGCTCCGGAGCAGGTTTAGTGCTCATTAGTCCATCAAATGAGGAATTAACGTATGCTTTACGGCTCAACTTTCCGAGTACCAATAATGAAGCTGAATACGAAGCCCTTCTGGCCCGCTTCCGGATTGCAAAGAAACTAAAGATAGAGGTACTGGATGTCCGGGTAGATTCCAAGTTGGTGGCAAGCCAAATCAATGGAGAGTTCATGCCCACTAAGGAAAGCATGCAACGGTACTTGGCTCGGGCCAAAGAGTATATCACTGGGTTTAATAGTTTTAAAATTTGCAACATCCCGAGAGCCCAGAATCAAAAGGCGAACATACTGAGAAAGTTAGCATCCGTAGCTTTTGATCATCCTACCAAGAAAGTGTTGGTAGAAGTATTGGAAAAGCCATTTGGTGAGGAAGATAGTGTGAATGCTATAGTAGAGGAGGAAGAGGACAATTAGATGACGCCGATTGTCAAGTGCTCGCAGGAGGGGGTGTGGCCGACAGAGCCGAACGAAGCCAGAAGTCTCCGGATGAAAATCCATCATTATGTGATGGAAGGAGGGGTTCTCTTTAAAAAATCATATTTGGGGCCAATGTTGAAATGTGTAGGGCCGTTACAAGCCAACTACATAATACGAGAGGTACACGAAGGATGTTGTGGAATGCACTCCGGCCCAAGAATGGTAGTGGCTAAGCTTATGATGCAAGGATATTACTGTCCCACTATGCACAGGGATGCAAGAGAGGAGATCCGGAAGTGCGATTTTTGTCAGATACATGCACCGGTACCGAAACTCCCAAAGACATTGCTAACCTTCATCATGGCCTCGTGGCCTTTTTACCAATGGGGAATGGACATGTTAGGACCCTTTCCGGAAGAACCAGGAAAAGTGAAATATGTCATTATGGCTATAGACTATTTCACGAAGTGGATAGAGGCGAAACCGTTGGCAAAGACGATCGGAAAAGATGTCAAGAAATTCGTGTGGGAGAATATTGTGTGCAGGTATGGATTGTCGGGAGTTATAGTTACCGATAGTGGGACCAATTTTGTCAACGACCCATTCAAAAGTTGGTGCGAGTAGCTGAAGATTAAGCAGATAAGTACCGCAGTCGCGCACCCACAAGCTAATGGATTTGTGGAACGAGCAAACAATAGCTTGATGGAGGGGATAAAGATAAGGCCGGGACGGGAGAGAAGTGGATGGGTGGATGAATTACCCAACGTCCTATGGGCCTACCGGACAACCCTCAAAACAAGCAATGGAGAAACCCCATTCAGTCTGACCTATGGAAGTGAAGCCGTGCACTAGAACAAAAAGTGGATTTGGCCACACCGAATATGTGTGACGATATACATATAGTCACACATGATTTTTCGGCCGTGTGTGACTAAAGGTGCCGCGACCATAGGTACTCTATGGTCACGTGTTTGACTTTTTTTTAGTCTCTATTGCAAAAGAGTAACCAAAACTGTAACATGTGTGACTAATTTGGTACAAATTTTGTTGGATTAATCCGTATTAGTGACCGTAAACACTGTATAGTCACACAAAGCATGTTTTTTTTTTGGGTATTTAGTCACATACAATTAAGCATAAAGTGGCCAAAAGTGTTAATAAGTGTGACCATATGTTGTTTAAGGTGAAGAAATATGTCTTTTGTGTGACTATTGATCATCTAATGGCCACTTGAATTTTATGTTTGTGTGGCCTTTTGTAACATTTAGTCACACAAAGCATGTTTGTTTTGGGTATTTAGTCACATAAAATTAATCATAAAGTGGCTAAAAGTGTTAATAAGTGTGACCATATGGTGTTTAATGTGAAGAAATATGTATTTTGTGTGACTATTGCTCATCCAATGGCCACATGAATTCTATGTTTATGTGGCCTTTTGTAACATTTAGTCACACAAAGCATGTTTCTTTTGGGTATTTAGTCACATACAATTAATCATAAATTGGCTAAAAATGTTAATAAGTGTGACCATATGGTGTTTAAAGTGAAGAAATGTGTATTTTGTGTGACTATTGCTCATCCAATAGCCACATGAATTTTATGTTTTTGTGGCCTTTTCTAACATTTAGTCACACAAAGCATTTTTCTTTTGGGTATTTAGTCACATACAATTAATCATAAAGTGGCTAAAAATGTTAATAAGTGTGACCATATGATGTTTAAAGTGAAGAAATGTGTATTTTGTGTGACTATTGATCATCCAATGGCCACATGAATTTTATGTTTGTGTGGCCTTTTCTAACATTTAGTCACACAAAGCATGTTTATTTTGGGTATTTAGTCACATACAATTAATCATAAAGTGGCCAAAAGTGTTAATAAGTGTGACTATATGCCGTTTAAAGTGAAGAAATGTGTATTTTGTGTAACTATTGATCATCAAATGGTCACATGAATTTTGTTTTTGCGTGGCCTTTTGTAATATTTAGTCACACAAAGCATGTTTGTTTTGGGTATTTAGTCACATACAATTAAGCATAAAGTGGCCAAAAGTATTAATAACTGTGACCATATGGTGTTTAAATTTTTTTGATATTTAATTTTATTATTTAATTCAAAAGGGCATAATAGTAAAATTACATTTTTTATTTTCTTTTTGTTTTTTTTTATAAAAACGTTTTTTTCCCTAAATTTAGGATTTTTTTTTTTTTTTTTTTTTTTTTTTTTTTTTGAAAAATATTTTTTTTCATGATTTCAAAAAGTAAGATGCATATGTGTTTTTTCTCATTTAAGTCAGGTGCACATGTGTTTTTTTAAATATGTGTTTTTCTTCGTAATGTAGTGTTCAATTGCTTAAACCACTTTAATTTTTGAATAGTTTTTTTTTTTCAAAATTTATGTTTTTTAAAAGTATGGTACGTATGTGTTTCACTTAAAAAGATAATTGCACATATGTTTTAGCGTACAATTCTTTAATATTTCAAAACTGAAATTCAATAACATAAACATTATACATATGTCTCAAAAAATGCAAGTACAATATATCGATTATACATGTGTGCACTAATAATAATTAACGCAATAAGAGACTCGTGATCTTTGTATGTACATGTATTCGCATTCGTCAATGTGCACATGTGTCTTTACATCTTTATCACAATCAAATTATCTTAGAAGGTATATGTTTGCTGAAGACACGTGTGCACTTCCTATATTGGTCATTATCCTCATCTTTATCAAACATATTCAATACCTGAAAACATAAAAAATTGTTATTTATATCATAAACAACTAGCAAACATATATGAAAAATCTAAACACATGTGCAAACCCATTTCATTAATTTTGTGTGTAACTTCAAACACATATGCACACTTTAAAATTATTTACTTACTTTATAACTATTGTCTCACTCGACTATGCACCCATAAAACCACCATAGGCTCACGATAGGCTCACAACACCTGAACCAACTAGTTCATATTCAGAAGCACCATAGTAAAAAAAAAATCCATTATTTAAAAACACATATGCATAAAACATATATGCAAGTCCCTTTTCACTACTGTATTATTTTTTATATCATGTTTACAAATAGATATCTTATTCAAAGTATTCACTATGAAAACCTCCAAACAGATTAAAAACTATATTAAACAAATGTAAACTTAATTTTTATCTTGTGGTTCTAAATAATCTTGGACATAACTTATCTTTGTTAATAGAACATACTTTACAAAATTGTAAATAAGACATGTTGCCTAGGAATCTAGGAATCGGTCCACTAAAGCTCTTATTGTGAAAGTCACAACAATAAAAACTATAACTTCGTATAATAAAAAATAACATCATTTTATTATCCTCAATAAGACATGATAGTGCATCTGTGGTCTAACACATATATATCGAATCGTAGCTTTTGTGAGATATATTGGAAACAGAACTTAAAAAGTAATACAAGAAACATAAAAAATTAAATAAGAAATTTTATAAGAACAACTTACTTCAATGTCGATCTGCCGTTCGTTAATATGGAACTGGGTATGTGTTCACTAAACGTGATCCTCAGTAGCCAAAAAAACCTTTGTAGTCTTATTATACAATACATCTGACGTTAATGGTAACGTTGTTCAAGTGGATCTAGAAGGAGGCGGCGACGGCGGCTAGGTTTGGTTGAAGAAGGTGGGAGGTTCTTAGGGAAAATGAGAGAATGATAAAAGATAGGTTGTGCCATATGAAATGTACTAATAATTAGTTTTGGATCTGAAATCTCAATCGATAGCGACGGTGACAGATTTGTCAACTTGTGAATGGAGGCTTTGAAAGATGGAGGCTAGGTTTTTTTAGGTTGGAAAGGGGGAGAAAAATAAGGTGGAGAAGTTATAGACGGTTTAAAGGAGATATACCAATTCCTTTTAGTTAATATCATTTATGCAATGACAATAATACCCTTTTTTCTTTATTAAATACATGTTGTTTTCTATTTATTTACAAAATGCCACATTCAATTTTGACCATTGATCATTTAATCTAACGGTTGATGGTGGTTCTCGCAGTTCTCGACCTTTTTCTGGTTCTGAAAATAACCTTACACTATATATATATATATATATATATATATATATATATATATATATATATATATATATATATATAACAGAATTAAAAACAAAAAGCAATTTCAAATTGAATAAAACTCGAATGTATATAACTGAACCCAATATAGAATTGTAATCTCGTACATAATCCAATTCTCAACTACCATAATTTAAAGACTTTTGACTCATCGCCGTCCTAGCTTGCCTTTGCATGATTTCCAGCTTGTTCCCGAGGCACGACTTTTGATCCATGCTGTCACGAGCCCACCCTTAGATAAACCGCATTCCTGTACGAGGATAATAACATTATATACGATACACAAACAGTGATCAACTGCATATATCTAGCTACAAGCCATGAATCATTATCCTTGCAGTAGAATACCTTCAGATTTCTATAAACAGGCTTTAGGTAAGAATAGTTGTTCCATTCTCTGAAATTAGAGAAGATAATGAATATGAGTCACTGAAATGCCAATCTGCAACGTATAAGCCATATGTCAACCCGATGTAGATGGCACACAAGAAAATAACAGCAAACCTACACCACAAATACAACATGGATCAGAAAAGCTACCAAATTGTTTCTGTATTGAAAGACTTACAGTTAAGCTTTTGACGAGCATTTATATTCGCATTTTTTATCTCTCTTTAACACTGAGTTATATTACTTGAACACGAGGTTAGCCTTGGTTTAGTGATATATACATGTTCTCACCAGTGCCAAATATAGTTCCTTAAGAAAGTATTTTTCTTCCAGGCTTGACGGGGAAGCCATATTTCACACACCGCTGCAGCAATGTATTCAATTGACTCTCAAAGGCTTTATAAATCTGTGTTTGTGAACTAACCTAACTAGAGGCATTAGAAATCTAATCATGTGAGCTTAAGTAGACGGACAAGGAATCATCTGTGATGGGAACCTTATAATGCGATTTTCTGAGACTTTTATCATATAAGGAAGACAAGTGACAGTTAACGCCATCAACTATGATTTTTTCAAATCGGACATGTCTCTCCTACACCCATGACTAGAGTTGACGTTTAAAATTAATTTCTCTTAGCCAAAAGATTCAGGGACTTGTACTCTCATCCTACTGACTACTTGGGTGTTGTGATATGCATGTTGTAAGAAATGAAAGTGACCTAGTGCATTACATGTGAGTTACAGACAGCAAACTAACCTTCAGTACTTTTGCAAGTAAAGTCGGGCCTGCTTGATCCACCCCAACTGCCAAAAGAAATATAAAATATATGTAAGAAATAAGCCATGGTTAGGGAAAATAATGCAAAACTATCTTTTGACCAATAAGATTTTTGGTACACCAACTAATGTTCCGCTTATAACAATTATTACTCACTTTGTGACCATTTAATTTAATGTCATATAGTGACAGCAGACGCTCCTTGAACAACAATCGTCTGTTGCACCATTGCTCGACAAATTTCGAATTTCTTACCAATTTTCTTCACAATTTGATTATTAAACTTCACCGGTACCAAAATTTAGGCAGAATAAGGTGAAGGTGAAGAAGAAAGACCACAAATTGATGGAACCATAGATTGAATTGAACAAGCCATTGAAGGAAATTACAAACAGTGTGAGATATGACAGAAAATGGATGAACTGTTGAAAGATTGAAGGTTAGGTGGGAATGGACAAGCAAGCATATGGTTGGAGAAAGATTTCAATGAAAGATAATACAAATTTGTAAAAATGTAAGTACCAACTAATGTCCTAACATGATTTCAATGAAAGATATACAAAAACGATCTGTTGCAATGTAAGTAGACAAACAACACTAACATGGATGAATGAGACTTATGTACAGAGTATCAGGTACAAAGTCTTGATTAAAAACTGCTTGACTAAGCATATTTGTTTGGTTACCCACATATAGACAATAGAAACAGATTTGAGCATTTACATCAGCTATAGCTATGTAGGAATTAACACTTCGCAAAGAAGTTATTTTTTTGCTGGCTTCAATACAAACATAAGTATGCAATTGCAGAACTGCTATAGCTATATGTGATAATATAATTTTGAGCACATATATGACATTGTTCTCCATATTTGATACCGCAACTAGCAATTCTTAGTTATCACAAACAATATATACTTAGCTAGTTTCGTCATATAAAAATCAGTAGTTACAAAAAGAGCTCATGTATACCTGAGACCAAATCATGACACCGCCTAGAAATGCAAGTGTATGATACATTTCATTCTCAGCATCTAAGCCATTGGATTCCAAAATATCACCTGATTTCTGAGACCATTTAGAAAAAATATGATAAGAAGTCGTCAATATAACTACAAGTCAGTTAAAAGAAAATACTGTATTTTATAGAAAAAGCATAGAATCACCGACATTCCAAAACAACGGCAATACAACAAAGAGCAAAATAGCAGAGTCCATCATTATCGTTACGAACTCATGAATGAAATGGAAGTTACTGGAAAACAAGGCAAAAGAAGACATAATAAGAAGATAACTTAATCAGCGATTTAAGTTATTATATTCAGCAATCCAATGAGCATGATGCTGACAAAACACGAAACATGTGAAAATAAAAATACCTTTTATCGATACTATAAGCTCTAGATTTTTCAAACTTCTCATGACTAAAACCCCTTCCAAAGTTTTAGGAAGGTTTGGCAGCTTATGAGCAGCATGTTGTCTCAAATCCAGATATGTCTCGAAAACATACATCAATAATATATAACTATGCTATGATGGTGAATAATATCATGAAGCAACTGTGATCTGGCTGAGCTTATGCCTAACGTTTTCACTAGCCTTCATGACCTTGACCCCAACAAGATCCACAATCGTCTTGTTCACTTTCAGAAATTGTGAAGCAATCTGAGGAAGAAGATAAAAGGTGTTAAGATGCTCTAGTATGTTAGTATTGTAAAGGTGGCTAAATGGTAGTTAAAAGGGTCGTTTAAATAATATGAGAGGGGTTGGTTAAACATCCTAAATATTATCTTCAAGGTACTAAAAATCAACAATTAAGCTTCAAACCACAATGTACTATTCAAAATTTTAAGAAAACCGTACATTGTGACGATTAGATAACACAATACTCATAAGCACAGTCAGGTTATTAAAACTTATTTATGAAACATGGACTACAAGTTATGCTTAATCCAAATGATTTTATCTTTGTGTATATTGATTCCTACCTTGCCACTTCCACCAGTGAGGAGTAATCCCATCTTCATTTTGCACCTGTCAATCCTACAAAAGCAAATTGTAATACAAATAACATAATCCTTTCAATGTAAAACAAAGAAGCAGTTGGGTCAAATCTCATAACTACTACTAATACATATCAAACGAAAAAAAAACACACCTTATGCAAACTATCGGGCCACTGAATCGGCACCCGATACCCACTGGGCGCAGGGACCAGACACACTCCCTCTGGTCAACTCCCGGACACTGTCTCTCCCTATAAAAATTCATTTCCCTACTCAACACACTATTCCTAGTGGGATCCTCACACGGCATATAATCCACATCACCATTAACACAAACATCAACCACTTTCCCATACTTTTCGCTCTCGATCAAGGCGATTAACCTGCCGCGCTGTTTGGGATCAGCTAAATTGGTCTTAATTAAAGCTTGGTTTCCTGATGCAGCTAAAGAGTCACCCAATTGAGTGAAAATTAGTAGAAAGAATAGGATTACAATGCCGAAGAAGATTAAGGAGACGAAATCGAGTAGCTGCCATTTTCGGGTGGGGTTTGAGCGTGTTTTGGGGAAGTTAGGGTTATGTGACCCATTTTTATCAATGGTTTTTTAAAAACAGGTTTTGTTAAAGGGTTTTTGATAGTAATGGATCAGGGTTGTCGCCTTGCCGGTTATCAGTGTTTTTTTATGAGATCTGAAACATGGTCACCTCTCAATCTTTCAAGAAGCCTTTCTCTTCCAAGTAATACAAACAAGAGAAACCATGTTCTGATCACTTTGAGCATCTCATCTTCAGCCATGGGAGGATATTGTGTTTTTTAATTAGGGTTTGAAAGGGGAGGTGTCTTGTTTGTTTTTTAAAGTTGTGATAGTGAAGAATGAATGCGTTTTTTTGCTATGAGATACATAGGGTAATTTGATTTTGGGGAAAACAATTAGGCGGACTTTGTGAAAAGTTAGAATGGAAAATTTCATTTTAGAAAAAAGGATAAAGATGAGTAGAGGGGCAATTTGATTTTGGGGAAAAATTTAGGCGGGATTTGTGAAAAGTTGAGAGGGAAATTTTATTTTGTGAAAAACTAAGTGCAGGACATGTAAAATATTATATATAAATTTAACACATGAAATATCTTAATCTTTGTTTTTATTAGGGGGGGAAATGATATATTACGAGCCAAGCTCGAGCCAAACTTTAATTTTTTATTTCCGAATCGCATAAACGAGCCGAGCTCAAGCCAACTAGAGTTCGTTTGAGCTGATTCTTATCGAGCTTTGAGCTCAAGCTCAAGCCTATCAAATGAACTCGAAATGTTTAATGAGTTGAGCTCAACCTTGTATAAGTTTGACTCGAGTTATTGTTGAGTTTTCAAGCTTGTAAGTGATATAGCATATGTTTTTTTATATATTTTGTATGTAAGTGTACTAAGTGTAAATGCTTATTTATGAATGTATCGAGCTTTTTGAGCTAAAGTCGAACCGAATTTAAAATTTTAATTTGTGTAAGAAAAAACATCTTTACATATAAATCGAGTTTTTTGAGTCAAGCTCAAGCCAAGTTCAAACTTTCTCGATCCCGGATAACATGATCTAGAGGTCCCTGGACACTTGCTTCTTAGTGTCTGTGACAAACGGTATACACCTACCAAGCCGGTGCAACCCATGCATAACCGCCTTTAATAACTTCCAATACAATTCATATAACCTTCACACTATAACTATACACCTACCAAGCCGGTGCAACCCATGCATGACCGGTGATAATGGCTAATTCACATAGGTCAAGGTTCATGTGCATTAGGTTATCACTGGTCACATTCATTAATGGGTATTTGACATCATATGGGTCATACGCATTGGGTTATAGTTGCTTATAGTGTCATGTTACGACACATCTGTGACTGTTGACAATGGGTAATTAACATGGGTAATGGGTCATGTGCGTT
The DNA here is from genome assembly GCA_019973895.1 of Chrysanthemum seticuspe. Lineage (NCBI taxonomy): Eukaryota > Viridiplantae > Streptophyta > Magnoliopsida > Asterales > Asteraceae > Chrysanthemum > Chrysanthemum seticuspe. Next base: position 337,871,464 of record BPTQ01000009.1, read on the forward strand.
GGGTTGTAGTGGCTATAATGTCATGTTATCGAACAATACATGACTCGTGATCGACAATGGGTAATTAACATGGGTCATGGATCATGTGCATTGGGTTTTGTAAACTAAGACAAATACTATACAACATTTTTATACGTTTTGTATTTTTTTTTACGTTTTCATCCGTTTGTAACGTTTTTCGTCCCCTTTTGACCGTTCAATCGATTTTGACCGATCTCGCTAGTTTTCGACCGATTTTGACAATTTTTGACACATTTCGACGGATTTAGACCGTTTTAGACCGACTACGACCACTTGCGACCGTGTTCGAGCGATTTCGACATTTTTGACCGATTTCATCCATTTTTGAACGTTTTGGCAATTTTCCCTCGTTTTCATATGTTTTCAAGCTTTTTATTAACGTTTTCCTCCATATTAAAACGTTATGAAACGTTTATTCCATTTTCGTATATTTTGTACGATTTTTTCGTTTTCATACGTCCGTCTCCTTTTTTCTTTGTTTTGCTACGTTGTGTTCGCTTTCGTACATTTTGTACGCCTTCATACAATTTTTTAAAAAAAACGTTAGACAATAGACAAAAACGGTCCCAGACGTATAAAAATGGTCGAAATCAAGAAAAAAATGAACGAAAACGGTTTAAACCGTTATGATATTTTACCCTTTAAACCAAATAAACTACAACTTATTTAGTTTTTCTAGATTCGAAATTTTAAAAGTGAGACAAATTGAAAATAAGTAGAGGGAGAAAAAGCCACGGTTTAATAAGCAGCTTCTATAAGCACTCTTTAAGCTACTAGCCAAAAACAATGAAGCTTAAACTTCTATATTAAAAAGGAAATGCATTACATTAACGAATATGTTACCTTGGCAAGATGGTAAATCACTTGACTTCCGTAGGGTAGGTCGCAGGTTCGATTCTCGCTGGGGTGTAACATCCTTTTTTATTTTCTTGCTATTTTTTATTACTCGTAACATAATTTAGTCACACATTTGTGATATGTATCGAATTGTGACTACACTTAAATAATGTGTGACAAGATATGACTGTATGATTTAGACACCTAAATAAATACTTCATGTGACCATACATAACATCTTGAATTTAGTCACACAAACACTCAATGTGACTAATATCAAGGTTAATGATAAACTATCGGGGCAGGTTTACGTCGGCCTAGGAAACTTGGTCAACGATGTCGAGGAACCTTAGTTGTTTCGAAATAGGCTCTGTCGTTCTACGTCGGCCTAGGAACCGTCGGGGCACGTTTACGTCGGCCTAGGAAACTTGGTCTATGACGTCAAGGAACCTAGTCATTTTGGAATAGGCTCCATCATTCTACGTCGGCCTAGGAACCGTCGGGGCACGTTTACGTCGGCCTAGGAAACTCGGTCTACGACATCGAGGAACCTTGGTCGTTTTGGAATAGGCTCCGTCGTTCTACGTCGGTCTAGGAACCGTCGGGGCACGTTTACGTCAGCCTAGGAAACTCGGTCTACGACGTCGAGGAACCTTGGTCGCTTCGGCATAGGCTTCGTCGTTCTACGTGAATTTTATGTTTGTGTGGCCTTTTCTAACATTTAGTCATACAAAGCATGTTTGTTTTGGGTATTTAGTCACATACAATTAAGCATAAAGTGGCTAAAAGTTCACATAATTATGACCATATGGTGTTTCCTTAATTAATAAAAGTTCACATTTGCACCAAAAAAGAAATATTTTGTGTTGTGGTCTGCTTATAAGCAGAAAAGTTTAGTGGTTAAGGCTGCCAGTACAAAGTTAAGTCTGGTAGGTTAGTTTTAGTAGTTAAGGCTGCCAATACAAAGTTAAGTCTGGCAGACCAAAGTTAAGTCTGGCAGACCTAAGTTAAGTCTGTTTAGTATTCGTAGTAGTTTAGTTTATGAAAAACATAATAGTTTTTTGTGTGACTATTGATCATCGAATGGCCATATGAATTTTATGTTTGTGTGGCCTTTTCTAACATTTAGTCACACAAATCATGTTTCTTTTGGGTATTTAGTCACATACAATTAAGCATAAAGTGGCCAAAAGTGTTAATAAGTGTGACCATATGGTGTTTAAAGTGAAGAAATGTGTATTTTGTGTGACTATTGATCATCCAATGGCCACATGAATTTTATGTTTGTGTGACCATTTCTAACATTTAGTCACACAAAGCATGTTTGTTTTGGGTATTTAGTCACATACAATTAGTCATTAAGTGGCTAAAAGTGTTAATAAGTGTGACCGTATGATGTTTAAAGTGAAGAAATATGTATTTTGAGTGACTATTGATCATGCAATGGCCACATATTAAGTTACGTTACCATATGTACTGGATTTTGGCTACACTTAAATAATATGTGTGACAAAACATTTAGTGTGACCATATATGGCATTTGGTCACAGTGTTAGTAGTAAATGTGACTATATAGATTAGCTTTTGGCAAGCTAACACAAACTAAATTTTAAACACACATATTAACTTACGTGAACATATGTACTGGGTTTTGGCTACACTTAACGAATGTGTGACAAAACATTTAGTGTGACCATATATGGCATTTGGTCACAGTGTTCAAGTGTGTGACATATATTTGTCACTGTATATATGTATATCGTGACTAATGCTTCAACTTTACTTTTCATTTGTCACTCGTTCCAATTTCAGATGTGGCTAAAGAGTTGGCAAAACATATCAGTCACCCTTAAATAATGTGTGACAAAACTTGACTCTATGATTTAGACACACAAAAAATTACTTCATGTGACTAACGCATCAAGGTTACTTGTATTTGTCACGCGTACCAAATTCATATGTGGCTAATGATCTGAAACTAAATCACCAGATACCTTTAGCCACACAATGTTCAATTGTGTGGCGATACAGTTCTAATGGTCACACAATCAAAATTTTCATGTGTGACTAATTAGTAAATGTTGTCAATTTTTGTACCTTCAGCCACACAAATATGCGAATGTGTGGCCGTTCCATTTCGACCATGCGTGACCAAATCCCGTTTTTGTACTAGTGGTGATTCCGGTGGAGATAGGTATGCTCACACATCGAACGATGATGTTTCGGGAAAAGCAAAATGAGGACGAACAACGTCTAAATTGGGACTTGTTGCAAGAAAGAAGAGAGAATGTTGCCATACAGGAAGCTAAGTATAAGATGCAGGTGGAGCAATATTACAACCGGAGCGTTAAGCCGATAATTTTAAAGTCGGAGATTTTGTTTATAGGAGGAATGAAGCAAGTAGAGTGGAGAACCAAGGTAAGCTGGGACCCAACTAGGAAGGCCCTTACCGGGTTATGGGAGCATGTCAGAATGGCTCTTATAAGTTGCAAACAATGGAAGAAAAAAGGTCCCTCGGACCTGGCACGCGACAAACCTCAGAAATTGCTTTTTATAATTGCTATTGTGACGAGAATCCCAAAGATGTTGTGTAACAAGATAAGTTATTTTTAAGTATGATGATATGGTCTTCATATAACAAGGAGACAATTTTCCGTAACAACTTGTATGACATAGATAACAATCCAACGGCTGGCCCCCATTGAGGATAGTTCAAGTAAATGTTGCAAATGTGCCCGAGTAACACGATTCGGATGCCCGAGAAATTTCATTCGGATGCCCGAAAAAAGGATGCCCAAGTGAAAAAACAGTGTGGACGCCGGGTGGAATAACCACGCAGATGCCTGAGCATATTGGCTGGATGCCCAAAAATGGATGCCCTAGTAGAAATTTTCATAAGGATGACTGGAATACTTGCCGGATGCACGGCCTACGTGGTCGGATGCCCTTAGAATAACCTAAGGATGTCCATCGATGTAAAGCCATCCAGAAAAAAACAAAGTACACATGCATGTATAACAGAAAAGAAACACATATATACCACAAGCAATAATGCTAATAACAAAGATCGCATCAAAATAACAAACCATGAGAGATAGTGTTAGTTATTACAAGAACGCCATTATCCGAATTATTGTTAGAAATACAAGCCATCAAGAGACAATGAAAAGTTGAAATCTAAACATTGGCCGTCGGAGTGTCTGTGGCCGGAGTATCCACAGTAGGAGCATCCACGGCGGTAGGACGAGTGGAGGGCCCGACCAACTCTAGAGGAGGGGGAGCGTCCGGTAGCATGTTTATCAACTTTCCCAAAGGGAGACAGTATGATTCGGCCAACTTCTGAATATAGGGATACTCAGCCTTAAAATTTTTGTTGTACTCTGCCTTCCATAAGTTCGGAGTGTCCCGGTTGACTCTGGCGACTTTCTTGAGGGCCTCATCCAACTCTTCCTCTGTCCTTCCCACACTAGCCCCAGTCACAAACCCAACTTGGTAAGTCAATTTGTATACCTTTGCAAGATTCTTTTTGTATTCCACCCTGTCTAGCAACCGACGAACAACCGTGGGAAGAAGACACCGGACAGAATTATGTTTAATAACCTCGGCCTGAGCGACCTCTGCCGCTAGATTCCCTTTCTCGATTTGCAAAGACTCCAAGGAATGGTTCTTGGTATTAAGCTCACTTTCCAGCTTTCTGATCCGCTCGGCTTGTGCTGTAACGCCCCGACCCGACAAGGGTAAAGGAATCACAAGTAATGGTGTCATATCAAAGCAAACATAAATATCCAAAAGAAAATCTCAACATAAATATTGAAATAATCCAAGTCAAATGACTTCAATACATAGGTCCCAGCGGAAAAATAAACTCCAAATGAAATGTCTAAAATATAAAGTCTAAATGGCATCATAAAATCAAAGCTAAAATCTCTAAGGTAAGTCCACACAGCACTCATCCCAAAGAAATACCCAGCTCCAATGCTTAGATACCTGCCGCGAAAGAAAAGAAATGCGGCTGAGCTTCAAAAGCCCAGTGAACAGATATAAAAGCAAAACGAATACGAAACGAGAACGAATACGAATAAAGTGATAGAAAGATAGTGAAATCATAATCATTTCAAAAGATAAATCAGGATAAAAGAATAAGTTTTATAGCTAACTACCTCGAGCCCATACACATATGCCATATCATAAACATAATCATACTCACATAAGGCAACATTTGTAGGGGAGACCTACCAGAGTTATGAAGGACGTGCATGCACGCAGCATCAATCATCAGATAACATATAGCATATAACATATAATATATAACATATAACAGATCTAGGATGCACCCATACGCCTCACAAACATACATGGATAATATAATATAAATTGAGCTCATAGCAAATATCAGATAAGGGACGTGGCAGAACTTCACTCTATTGCCCTAGAGTCATGTCAGAAGTGCATTTACTGACACGGACATGGAACCCCCATGACTAGTTAATAATTGGCTCGGGTGTCAAACTATCTTAGGTCAAATAAGAATGTCATAACTGACATAGATCATATTATATCAAACGTTAAATCATGTTTTCAAAATCAAAGGTTTTATGATTCAAAAATCGAAGTTCAGATAAGCAACAACTCAAATAGACACATTAGGGTTCATAGCAAAGGCTTAGGAAATCCTAATACGAAATTTAACGAAAAGAAAACATTATAAGAAACCTTTACTGAAAAGGTCAGAATATCTGTACGATAACATAAGTGTCTTAAAGTAAGACAGAATATCCGTACCTTATTCCAAAGCAAATAATCGAAAAGAAGACACAGGGAAAGCAAAGAATTACTCCTTCTTCATAGAACCTATACACATTAATGGTCGTATATATTATTAATGATTCCATAATCGTCGAAATGATCTTTTAATATTTTAGGGTTTTATAATTAAATGAGACTTAAATGTTTTATAATTAATATCGTAGATTAGGGTTCATATGTCATTTATTAAAGTTTGGGGTTTAAATGTGAAAATAGTTTAAACGTTATAACTCACACATAAAATAACGAATTTATATATTTAGCTTCAAACCTTAATCAACTCTCATTTATGTTCTAAGGTTTCTATTCTTTAAGACCTCCTTAATATGCATTTACTTACAGGTTACGTCTTTTAATGACATCGTTACTTAACCTAACACATCATAAAATAATCTTTCCTTTTATGTTTCACCATTCACGTTTTATGATTTTATGTGACGTACAAGTTACTTATTACTCGTATTAATTACACGTTTACACCATTAGGGTTTGGCATACCTTATTCGATTAACATATCAAAACTAGGGTTTATATTAACATGACCTTTACTTACTTGATGCACTTTCAAAAACTCATATGTGACTCGGTTCAACTTAGGGTTTCAATTAATAAGTTATAACGCAAGTCTTATCTTATTTACATACTTAACTCATTCAAGTTATCATGTTTATACCTTATTCGAAAGTCATGCATGGTTCGGTTCAAATTGCATATGGTTCGGCCTTCATTAATTCGACACAACCATGACCCGATTCAATATTACATATTACATACGTAACTCTTTAATACTTGTAATGTTTAATCGTTAGGGTTTGTCTTTGTTTGGTTCTATTCGGCTCGACACAAGAAAAAAAAGAAACACAACTCGACCAAACGAAACATGATACATTAAACAAACGTATGGTGTAACAAGGAAGATAAATAAGCATTATACCTTAGCTTGGTTGAGCAAAAATCTCGACACCTATGGTGTTTGATATTCGGCCGAGCAAGAGCAAAAGAAAAGAAAAGAGGCACAATAAAACTAGGGTTCCAATCTTGTGACTATGTGTTGTATATATAGTAGTTTTATTTGATTTAGGCTTAGGAGTAGCTTGGGTTTCGGTTTGGCCCAACCGAACACACAAAACCCACGCACACCATATGGGCTTCGGCTTGAGTCCACACGAAACAAAAACAACACGACCCAAATTATTTGCGAAACATTTAATCTTCGTCGTACTAAATTTGATTACGTAATATATTTTAGTTAGGTTTTAATTATTCACAAGTTAGCTTTGAATTTCATTAAATGTTATAAATGTATTTTACGTATTTTATAAATTTCGTTTCCAAGGGTATTTTAGTCTTTAATCAGATTTTAGATTTTCAGGTTTTACAATTCTTCCCCTCTAAAGAAAAATTTTCGTCCTCGAAAATTGAATGAAACGAAATGAAAACGAAAACGAAAACGAAATGAGAACATACCAAACTATTCAAAGAAATGAGGGTAACTAGCTCGCATCGACTCCTCGGTTTCCCAAGTAGCCTCACGATCAGGATGATTTTTCCAAAGAATCTTAACGAATGGAATGACTTTATTTCTCATAACTCTTTCTTGTCTTTCCAAAATAGCTTCTGGTTCTTTAGATAAAGACATATCGGATTGAATTTGATCAAACGGATAAGAAGCAACGTGTAACGGATGATAGTTGTATCCCCTTAGGAGTGATACATGGAAAACGTCATGAACATGCGATAACTGAGGCGGAAGTGCTAATCGATACGAAACTTCTCCTATACGTTCTAGAATCTCAAACGGTCCAATGAATCGAGGACTGAGCTTGCCCTTGATTCCAAAACGTTTCACACCTCTAAACGGCGAAACTTTCAAAAACACACGATCTCCAGCCCGAAATTCTAAATCACGACGATGCTTGTCAGCATAACTTTTCTGACGAGACCTAGCTTCCTTCAACTTCTCTCTAGCCACAGCTACTTTCTCATTAGTGATCTCGATCATTTCCGGACCTTCAATCAAACGCTCACCTACTTCATCCCAACAAATAGGTGCTCTACATTTCCTTCCATAAAGAAGTTCAAACGGTGCTGCCTTAATGCTAGCATGCCAACTGTTGTTATATGCGAACTCTACTAAACATAAATATTCATCCCAACTACCAGTCCATTCTAAAGCACAAGCCCTTAGCATATCCTCTAAGGTCTGTATAGTCCTCTCTGACTGACCATCTGTTTGAGGATGAAATGCCGTACTAAAGTTAAGTCGAGTACCCCAAGATTTCTGCAAACCTTTCCAGAAACGAGAAGTAAAACGCGGGTCTTTGTCGGACACAATAGATGCCGGAGTACCATGAAGTCTAACGATCTCTTGCTGAAAAATCTCCGCCAATTTACCAATACCATAATCCTTCCTGATTGGCAAGAAATGAGCAGATTTGGTTAGTCGATCAACAACCACCCATATCGCATCATGCTTCTTCCGAGTAAGAGGTAGTCCAGTGACAAAATCCATAGATATCTTATCCCACTTCCATGTTGGAATATCCAATGGCTGTAACAATCCACTAGCCCTTTGATGTTCAATCTTAACCTGCTGACAAATCATACACTTCGACACAAACGTCGCCACATCTTGCTTCATGCCATTCCACCAAAAGTACTACTTCAAATCCCTATACATCTTGGTAGAACCAGGATGAATAGTGAAAGGAGAACTATGAGCTTCAGTCATAACTTTCTCACGAAGTACCTGATCATTAGGAACACAAAGCCTATCTCCATACCATACAACACCGCCATTATCAACCTTAAACTCCGTCTGCTTACCTTCTTCAACATTTTGTGCCAAGGCCCACAGCTCGCCGTCATCTTTCTGAGCCTCTTTAATTTGCAGTATAAGGTTCGACTCCACCTTCATACTAGCCCAGTATCCATCAAAACCTCAAACACACAACTCAACATCCAAACTCTCTAAGTCACGAATAATCCTAGGCTCAATCTTGATACTCGCAAGAATGCCTGATTTCCGGCTAAGTGCGTCAGCAACTACGTTAGCCTTACCTGGATGGTACTGAATGTTGGTGTCGTAATCTTTAAGAAGTTCTAACCATCTTCTTTGTCTCATGTTAAGTTCCTTCTGAGTGAAAATATACTTGAGACTCTTATGATCAGTGAATATATCACACGTCTCTCCATACAAGTAATGTCTCCAGATCTTCAACGCAAACACCACCGCAGCTAACTCAAGATCATGAGTTGGGTAATTCTCCTCATAAGGTTTTAGCTGCCTCGAAGCATAAGCTATTACCTTTCCATGTTGCATCAAAACACAGCCTAATCCTTTCTTAGATGCATCGCTGTAAATTTGAAATCCTCCAGAACCAGTTGGAAGAGTCAAAATAGGAGCTGACACCAATCTCCGTTTCAACTCTTCAAAACTCTTCTCTCGTTCATCTGTCCATACAAACTTTTCACCTTTCCTCATCAGTTGGGTTAGGGGTAGAGCTAAGCGAGAGAAACCTTCAACAAAACGTCTGTAGTAACCAGCAAGTCCAAGAAAACTCCTGACCTCAGTCACTGTCGTAGGTCTTGGCCATTTAGTGATAGCCTCAACTTTAGATGGGTCCATGGTGATACCATCAACTGATACAATATGACCAAGGAACGCGACTTGTCTTAACCAAAATTCGCACTTCGAAAATTTGGCATACAACTTCTTCTTCCTCAAAATCTCCAAAACTATACGGAGATGTTCTTCATGCTCTTCTTCAGACTTAGAGTAAACTAAAATGTCGTCGATGAAAACAATAACGAACTTGTCGAGAAACTCATGGAAAACACGATTCATCAGGTACATAAACACAGCAGGCGCATTGGTCAAACCAAAAGGCATAACGAGGAATTCGTAATGACCATATCTGGTACGAAACGCGGTCTTAGGAACATTTTGCTCCTTCACACGTAACTGATGGTAACCAGACCTCAGGTCAATCTTCGAAAAGAACTTAGCTCCTTGTAGTTGATCAAACAAATCATCAATACGCGGCAGAGGATAACGGTTACGAATGGTAATACGATTGAGTTCACGGTAGTCGATACATAAGCGCATGCTTCCATCCTTCTTCTTCATAAACAAGACAGGTGCACCCCATGGAGAAACACTGGGGCGAATAAATCTGTTTTCTATCATCTCTTGCAGCTGTTCCTTCAACTCCTTCAGTTCTACAGGTGCCATACGATACGGAGCCTTCGAAATCGGTTCAGCACCAGGAATTAACTCAATGCTAAACTCAACTTCTCTAGCTGGGGGAAGTCCAGGGAGTTCATCGGGAAAAACATCAGTAAATTCGCAAACAACCGAAAGATTTTCAATGTTAGGACTCTCCAAAGATGTGTCCTTAACAGATGCTAGAAAACCTTGGCACCCATGAGCAATCATGATCCGTGCCTTCATAGCGGAAATGAGTTTAACAGATTTAAGAGGTTGAGAACCATGATAAACGAATTCAGGATGTTTTACGTCTCCAAAGATCACCGTTCTAGCATGGCAATCAATTGAAGCTCTATGATAAGCCAACCAATCCATGCCTAGAATGATATCAAAGTCGACCATATCGAGAGGATACAGATTTGCAAAGCGAATACGATCATCAAAACGAAGAGGACACTTAACGTATTTATGATCAATGATCATGTGGTTTTTCATAGGCGTAGAAATCGATAAGTGATTTGTTAACGGTTTGGGCTTCATATTAAGTTTCTTAGCAAATGTGATAGATATAATGGAGTGTGTGGCACCGGTATCAAATAAAACGAAGACAGCATAATCATCAATGAAAAGAGTGCCCGTAATGGTACCTGAAGTGCGCTCCGCTTGGTTACGAGTAGTAGCATAAACACGTCCAGTAGTAGTCGGCGGCTTGATGTAGTTTCCAGGAACTGCCGGATTCTTCTTAGGGCAATCTTTAATCTTGTGAGCAGTGGAGCCACAAGCAAAACATCCACCAGTGGCCTTGTAACACTGCCCCGGATGAGCCTTTCCACAAGTAGTGCAAATAGGTGGGGGTGGCAAAACTTCAGCTGTCCTCTGTTGACCTGAAGATCCTGAAGCACGACCCTGATTTGCTCCTCGAGCTGGCTGATCCTTGTTGTAACGCTGGTTATTGTTACCTTGGTTCTGACGATCACTTCCATTCTTTCCAGCATTTCTATTATCTTGACCCCTCGTCTCAGGGCGCCCAGTGTCAACATTCCTTCCTGACTGACCCCGCTGATCATAACTCCTATCCGCTTGATTCCTCGAATCATAACTCCTACCAGAATTTCCCTTATAGTCATTGCCTTGAGTCCTACCTTGAATCCGATCACCATCGCGATTACGCTTGTTAGAACCTGAAACCTCATGAAAGATCTCAATGTTACGAGCTGCGTCATTGCAGGCCGACACATTTTCATACTCAATATGTTAGGAATTAGAAAATTCCGTAGTGAAGTGTCGGTCACCCCAAATGTTATCTAGCTTAAGTTAGCTTGTAGACTTGTCATTAGTTACGTTATTTAGTAGTTTATTTATTAGTTTGTAGCGTAGTATAGCTTAGTGCAACACCGTGGAGGAAGGACGGGTCTTTACCCACTGTATCCCTGATCCACAGGCCGATAGGAGGTCGTTATGTTTGTAAGTATAAATACCCCTTCCATCCATGGAAGGGGTGGTGCTTCTTCTCATTTTAATCTAATCTTTCATTTGTGTAAACCTCTAACAAGAACACCCTCTCTCTCTACTAACTCTCTAACTATGGCAAACATGTATTTTGATCATCCAAGACCACCCGAATCATCAACATAATAAAATAACGATCCTACAATTGGTATCAAGAGCCAAGGTTATTGTGTTATCTTTGATTTGTGTGGTCCATGTTGTTGTTTGTGGTTTTTGTTTCATGTGTTAAAACTGTTATTCTTGTACTTTTTATCTTCGGAAAATATTGATTATGGTTTCTATCTTGAAAAACAGTTTTTAACATTGTTTCACAAACATTGGGTATCTTCTTTTTGGGTCATAATAGTCATCTGGTAATATCTGTGCTATACCTGTTACCTTTGGTCCAAACGTACTGTTATTTTATCAGTATGTCTTTGTTGTTACCAATAAGCTGTGAAATATGGTGGTCAAAACTGTGGTCAAAACAGGTCAAGGAAACATTTGTATGCACTTTTTCTGAGTCTCAATGAATCTGGTCATGTTTTCGTGGTCAAACTGGGTCAAAACAGTCTTATGTTGTAGTCTTGGTCACGTTTTCTGGGTTTGTATGAAGATGGTTGGAAATGTGGTCGGAATAACTCGCCGGATAAATTTATATTCTTGATAGCAACTTTTATTTACAAGTTAGCGAGTTGGTTTGAAATATGTTAGCGACTTGACTCACAAAATAAAAACTGATAGCGACTTGTATTGACGAGTCAACGATTTGTGTTATAAAATGGTAAAGACTTGGCCGTGGCGATTTGGCCGTGGCGACTTGGCCGTGGCGACTTGGCCGTGGCGATTTGGCCGTGGTGACTTAGTCGCGGTGAGTTGTGTAAAAAATGGTTAGCTACAGAAAAGAAGAAGAAGAATAGACCATGACCTCAAAACCAAAGTACCAATATTCAACCATATACAAGACCTCAGTTTATTCATCCTTGGTCAATGGTTCTTTTAATACGAGAAGCAGGTACAAAATGGTAACAACATATCCGCAACACCTATGCCAACAATCCACATCTATCCTACCTCATTCAATCCCATCTCCAAACTTATCTACACTCAAGACTCAAACGAAATTAAAATCAAAATTAATCTCAGATTATGTTTCGTTGTATTAACAAGTATTTGCAACCACTTAAGGTCTAATACACGAAGACAATCATCATTGACTTTTTAAGACTATACTTTATCTTGAATATCCGAAACTTGTAAGATGAAGATGTTAACAAATCTGTTAATTCTTTTTCTTGTCTCGTTCTAAAAACAATTGACCAACAAACAAAACAAAACAACAACATAACCTACCCGAGACCATAGTTATTATGATCTTGAAGTCCTGTTTCTCGGATCTCTTGATTCTGAATATATATCTCACGTAGACAAAGGTTGGGCTAGGATTTATGTTTGCTGCTTATGGTCTGTTTTGATGAAGATAATAGATGGTCTCGTTATATGATGATGGTGATGAGATGTGATGTGATTTGATGAAGTGTGCTTTGACTGGTTTGATGTTGATGTGTTTAGATCATATATATGTTTATGAAAGTGAGATTGGGTACCTTGGAGAGACAAAGTAGGTAGATGTGTGTGTGTGACTGCGAATGATTTATGTTTAGGGTTAATAACCTAATTGTTAGGGTTTAATTGGGTTATATCATTTCAAAACCGGATATGCAACAATATGTGGATCGGGTTGGTAAGTGCCATCATGGGCTGAACGCATTATTTAGGAAGTTGAAATATATTGTGGATCTTTCGTGGGCTTGGATAGGTATTTTGAATTTTGTATCGGGCTCTTGTGTTTCTTGATGGGACGAACGAGTACACTACTTTGAGTCATATTGGATCTTTTGGTTTAAGTTGTGTTAACGTAAGTAAATAACTGGACTAAAAAATCTTTCGGCTAATTGTAAGTGGTTATATGATTTTGTTTGGTCATGTGTTATATTAGTTAATCTCGAGTATCAAATTTTGCTATCCGAATATTTTTATAAATCATTGGATCCAAGGTTTGTTATCTCAAGATTGAGTGGTATATCGATCATTAATTTTCACGAATATTGGAGGATGTGGATCTCTTCTCATTTGGACCAAGCACAAAAATCCTACATGGGCTTCACACTTGATATGGTCTTTGGTGTTTCATTATTGCATGAGCTACACTCAAATAATATTGGGATGATAATGAACTTACCATAATCAGGTAATCTTGGATCAATTGGGATGTGCAAATATAGTTAACCACTCTTCATGGGCTTGGACGTTTTGAGAGTTGATCATGAGTTTGGATTAAGTGATTTGATTATGAGATTTGGATTATGATATTTGATGATGAGAGTTAATGTTGAGATTCGGTGTATTATGAGGTCTGGTACCTTTGGTGTATACACCTTCACGGATAATAGTATGTCTCGGCTTGATTTGATACTTGAACAAGGTTGACTATGGGGTTGTTTGTATGGTATTTCTTATTTGGATTTGAAGTGAGGTTTTCCGGGCGCGGTTGCTTATTTCGTCTTCTTTCTTTCTACCCTTCCACGAAGATGACTTGTTTGGGCGTTTATTGAGTGTGATTAAGACTTGGTCATTTATTTACGGTTGTGATTCTTTCTCGCTTAACTCACAACGTAACTATCACTTTGGTGTCTCACTCAGTTGAGAATGTCAAGAGGTCTTGTACATTGGGTACACCGTTTCTTTTTCACAAGGATTAGTACAAGGTTAAGTAACAAATTTGGAGACTTTCACTTCATGATCAAATTTGGCATATCGGGTTTACTTCACCATGTTGTCACTACAATTGCCGACAGAATGCGTGAAGGATGTGTTTATCAAAGTGTTGATTGGATGATTGATGATTTTGCTGATGTTGGATTATGAACAGTTGATGAACCGCTACATGTTCCCCTAAAACAGTTATTCACTGAAACCAAATTTGTCATAACACATTCAAGCTGACATTGTTTACGGTTTTGTCTTGATTTTGTAAAATCCCGCGAAAGGACCTATTTCTCGGTTTAAATCATAGACTTGCAAAATCCCGTGACAATGGAAACATCCTGGTAATAGTAACACGCATTTCCGGATCTATCTTACGGTTTATTCTTAGTCTTGTAAAATCCCGCGAAAGAAACTATTTCTCGGTTTAGACCATAGAATTGTAAAATCCCGTGATGATGGAACCATCCTAGAGAGAGGAAAGTGTATTTCTGGATCTTATCTGATGCTGGTGCTACGGTTTCTGTTTCGAAGAAGGGATAAAAGGGTGTATTTCATGAATTGGATGTGTGTTTGGATTATCGTCATGGCAGTTTGGTTATTACATGGTTTTACGGGGTAATGTGCTTTTAACCATGGTCGGGATGAAACCATTATCATAGTTCGTTTAAATGTCAAAGAAGGCTAGAGTTGAGCTTTTAATCAGAAGATGTGACAATGAAGTTTATTCACTATGACTTCTTTGAGGTTGAAGTGAACTATCACGGGCAAGTGTACTTAGTATCTGAAGGTATCGGGGATGGATGGATGATGATTCTTCATGATCCTTGTTCGAGCTTATTATAAAAAACCTAGACTTGGAAATCTAGTTATTATTGGGTGGCTTTTACTTTTTCTTTTACCACTTGGGGGAATTGAGCTCTTACCACCACAAAATAACTATCACTTAGAGGAGTTACGTTGTAGTGCTCAGTGTCACATTCAATTGTGGATTTTCAAGAGGTAATGTACGTCTATTACTTGATGGTTGGTTGGTTGAGGAGTATAGAGTACCTAGAGATTCAAATGGGCATGAAGTCTCGGCACCGCTCTTTGTTACATATGTGCAAGTATAAGTCACGAGTTCAGGTTAGTTTACTTCAGGGTCAAATTCATCATATTGGGTCATCTCCATCAGCTGTCACTGCAAAGAGCCTACTGAATGATAATGGTGATGATTACATGTTTTGCCAAGAGATTGAAAAGAGTGAGATTATGACGTCTGTTCACATCAGTTCAGGCCTCGTACTCCAAAGAAAAGAAATGTGTACGTTTCAGTGCGCATTATCTTCCGAAGAAGAGAAATCTTCTAATGACGTATGAACACAACAGTTCATGCCTCGTTCTCTAAAGAAAAGAAAAGTGTACGTGTCAGTGCGCTTTATCTTCTGAAGAAGAGAAATCTTCTCAATTATGACCATTCTCATCAACATGCTTCATACTTTTTCCTTGCGCTTCAGTCATCAAGTGAACCGGGCTACCACTGATTGTTTTCTCATTCCACTTGCTCGATTATAATGAAGATGGCGACATCATGTGCTGATTTTGCGGGAGAGAAGTGTGGATAGAACATTCGGATGATTTTCACTTATTTAGTCAAGAATGGCATCTCCGTATGCAATTCTTGAGGGGGAGAAGAAGTGTGAATTTTTTGCATTGTTGATTGATATTTGAGAATATAAATGGTCATACGGCTCTAAACTCATGTAAGAACCGAACTTCTTCTTATCGGGTCATCTTCACATGGAGTTGTTCTTCTAAGAGCCGTTGGTTGACATCTTCACTCGGATGGATGAGTTTATCGACAAAGTGCTTCCGGTTAATGCTACACGTATACATCAACATGATGATTCCAAACAATCTCTTTGTTCTTGTTTGATGTGATTGGTAGTTTGGTGTTACCATCTTGTGTGTTCATTGCGGCCTGATTGCTGATTTCCTTGATAAACATCTTTCTGTTCTTGTTTGATTGGGAGGGATTTTAGTTAAGGGGATTTGCAAGATGTAAGTTGATTGGGATGCTTTTTGGTGATGTTCTTGTTTTGGTGAGTTGAAGATGTTAACTATCTATTCCCCAACTGGACAATCTTGAAGAAGGTCGAGTCTACAGTCTATTCTACACTTTCTGCTACATGTTAGAAGACTAAAAGATGAGTTGCAGTTGATTATCAAAAGACTTCTTCTTAATCTGGTCATTCATCATACAGACTGTCAGTTTAGGGGAGAGCACTAATTGGGGGAGAGTGATATGTCGAATTTAATCCCCAATTAGACTTGCTCATACTCTTTAGCAGTGACTCCTCGAGACGTTGTTATTGACTATTTCTCGTATTGGACATTTGACACAAGTTGATTACTTCAGAGTTAATCATTTATCACTTATTTGAGATTGAAGTTGACTTTCACAAAGGCGTGTTCTTATTTGATAACTTGCTCGGGCTTAAGAATTTGAGTTGAAGACTTGGCTTATCTAGTTACCAGCAGTCGAGGTGGATGGTTGAAGACCTGGTTAACTATCACTATTAGGAGTTACTTTGTTTTACTCAGTGTCACACGCATATGACGGTGTGGATAAACGCAAGAGGTGTTAATGTCTCATACTTTGTTTGGGTAGTGAGTACTTAGAGATTTGCTTGAAGCATAAATTCTCTACACCGTTCTTCCAACATTAGGTGCAAGCTTAAGATACAAATGTGGGGAAGATGACTTCAGTTTCAAGTATGGTATAGCGGGTTTTCTTCTTCAGTGGTCACTTCAAATTGTCTACAGAAGGTTTGATATAAATAAGTCAGAGAGAGTCTTCAGCAAGTTGATTCTCACAAGAGTTCAAGTGATCTTCTCAACAAATTTCAAGTATTTGGGCATTCAAAGAGTTGCTGATTCTGAAGTATCAAAACCAACAAGGGGTAAGGAGACAAGCATCTAAACGCGAGTAAACTTTGATGAACTTAATACTTCTAAGTGATTAAAGATATCCCGGGAAGACGTTTGTCATGACCGCAGAGAAACTCAAGGTTTGACTCATGGCGTTTAGTGTTTATTCCAACTATGTGGGGGAAGTGATGTTAGAGAAAGTTTCTGAAGATAAAAGAGGTACACAAGTATGGCATATTCAGGGGAGATAAATGTGTAACATGAGGGAGGTGTTATCAGTTATTCTCTCGTTGGGAATGTGTGTACTTCGGATTCTTGAACTTCATACACATTCATCAGGGACGAAAGATGTGAACATAGGGGAGGTGTTCTTCATTACCCTCATGATGTGTATTCGGGAGAGTTCTTGGATATTGGTGTACTTCGGGTTCTTGAGCTTCATACACGTTCATCTCGGAAGAAAAATGTGAACATGGGAAGGTGTTTTTCATTCCCCTCATGAAGTGTATTCGGGAGAGTTCTTGAGCATTATACTAAGAGACGGATTGCATCAATTCAACTACTCGAGGGAAGTGGTCTCTTGACACCTTTTGGAATGGATTGCGTCAGACTTCAGTGGTTATGAAATTTGAGAAGAATTTTATAGAGTGGGATGATACGTTGCTGTTCTTGTTGATGATATAACCCCGAACGGAGACTTACAATGATCCTTCTTATATGGAGCAGCAAGATCGATGATATGGTGTGTGTTCTTGTGCATCTGGCTAAGGAAAGCTTGAAAGAAAGCTTAGAATCTGCTCAATAAGAAGATTTACGGTTTGGGGGAAGCTACCAAAGTCTCACTTTCAGATGGTTCAATTTCCTTCTTCAATGCAAGAGCCTCGGAAGCTTTGGTGGTGAAAGTTTTAGGGATGATGACTTCTATCTTCTACGACGTGCTGCTCGATATCCTTATCTCGGTACTCGTATCATTATCTTCTTTGACTATATCATCTACTCTATCTTTGTATATATTTATCAAAAACAAAATACAAAATTATAAAACCTGCAAAACAAAATAGAAAAATATAAAACCAACAAAAACCCATAAAAATCAGAAAATTTGAAAAATACCAAAAATATTATTTTCTCATGACATGTCTTCTGGTATCGATAACATCTACGGTCTTAGAAATGTCATTCAATAATGGCACGGGACCATAGATGAAGTTCGAGCAGGAGGTGTAAATATTTATTTTCAAAACATGTCTCAAAATATGGCTTACAGTTACTTGAGACTGTAACCCGGGCTTCAAAAATGGCTTGTAGTTATTTCAGACTGCTACCCGCGCTTAAATCATGGTTTGCTATTATTTCAGATAGCAACCCGCTCTTCAAAAGAAAGGAAAGTGCTGCGCTAAACCAATTTTTCAAATATTTCGTGCACTTATCCTAAAAACAAATGAGGAAAGTATGTCGAAGGACTGCTGTTCCTACTCAAATATTTTTCCGTCTATAAATTCTTCAGAAAAATATTTGTTGTTTTCTAAAATGGTGGTAAATGAGTTGCTTGTAAATCTATCAGATTCAGAGTTTTTGTGAAAATTGAAAACTCAATCAATGACTTCTGCGCTTTTAAACTTTTCAGAAAATGAGTCATTGATTGAGGGGGATAATGTTTGTCAAATCTACATCATCTAACGGGCTTTCTTAATTATCCTAATATGCTTAATTAAAAATGATGTTAACCTATGTTGAAGGACTAGGTGCCTAGGATATGATTGCTAGGATTAGATGATTAGAGTTTGATAAACACATTATTCCCATGCTTTATATGAACTGATTTGTATGTTGAATTGACTTTTATTAGTCGATTGCTGTTTGGTGATGTCGACCACCATATATCTGTATGTGTGTTCACTAACGTATTCAGGTATATTGGTATATAAGAATGTTCCCGATCCGGATCCCACAATTGAAGATGATTGGATGCCGAAAGGAAAGGGTAACTATATCTTGGGTTGACAAATGAAGAAACGGAGCTTCATTGGACTTCTATGGAGAGTTGGCATAAATGCAACGTAAGAGGTCTCACTGCATCAGCAGATGGTTTTCTTCTAAGTGATTGAAGAAACAGAGCTTAATTTGACCTCAGTTGGCATTCAAAATGCAACGTAAGAAGAAGTCTCACTGCATCAGCATACGGTTTTTCTTCCAAACCCTACAGCAACAACAACAGAAGCTTCTCAACCACCTAACATATCTTTGTGCAGGATAATCGTGATGATACCATTTTTCTAAAAACTTTGAAAAATATTGTTTTTGAAAATGGAAAAATATTGTTTTGAAAATAAATTGGACTAAATTTTGAAAATCACCGGACTTCTTTTTATCAAAACCTAAGTCACTCAATTATCGACTTCGGTCATCGATTGAGGGGGAGAGTGATTTAAAATAAAATATTTTCAAACGATATTTCTTCACAAAAAGTCCGTTTGTACGCTAAAATGTGGTGATCTAAAGATTTAATGTTATGTCATGGTATGGTTTTCTTTGAAACTCAAAGATCTGACAAAATGAAATTTTTTATGTTCTTGTTTGATTGTGAAATTGTTTTATTTTACTAAAAGATCTCTTAAAACAATCATACCTGACACTAACAATCTCTAATGTCTGAAATTGGTCCTTATCTGTCATTTTTCAAAAATTAAATCTTGCCACGTCTTTCCTCAAACTCTTTTAAATGATTTAAATCAATTGGGATCTCAAATCTCAAAAGGTTTGAAATTTTTGATCGGGTGAGAGATCGTGATTTAAATCTCATATCTGTTTTAATGGAATTGGTTTTAGTCCTTTATAGGCACTCCTGCCTCCATGTGCCAAACGATTTCAAATATACAATGCACATGTTGAGGAGGAGCATTTTTCCAAAAACAAGATGAGTATTTAAACCTGGCCACATATTCTCCCATGTTTTATAAACCTTATTAAATCACTTGGGACCCAAAATCTCAAAGGGTTTGATATTTTTGATCGGGGGAGAATTTGTGATTTAATAATGAAATTTGATAAAAGGTGATCGTTTTGATTTAATTGTACACGCTGCTCTCTCATATGTGCTAAACGCTTTCGAATCTTGAAGCACATATTGAGGGGGAGCATAACTATCGAGGTACAAAAGTTTAAAAAAAAAAAAAAAAAACTCATAAAATACCTTGATTGAGTTTTAAATGGTTTCTTAATGGCTTGTGTGATCGTAAATGTGCTTCAAAAGAACTCTTGCCTCTATGTGATAAAATGATTTCAAATATCCTGCGCACATATTGAGGGGGAGAATTTTACCATGAAAATCAAATGGCTTTTTCGTATGAAAATTGTGATCAAAGAAAATATTTCAAAGTCCTCTTGCCTCCTTGTGCTAAACAATTTCTTAATCATACGCACATGTTGAGGGGGAGGTTTTCTAAATGATCAAAACTATTAAGGTACAAAATGCTTTGATCTCGTATGACAAGTACCTTGATTGGTTTTCCAAATGATTTTTCAATTGGTTTCATTAAGGAAAGAACAATACCAAAAGACCGACCAATTTATTTTATGTATGGAGTTATAAGGATGGTTAGGTTAGGTATTTGTTCCCACGATCCGCCAGAACCGGAGGGATCTTCCCCGGGACAATCCACTAGATAGTGCATAGTCCTTAGGAATATTGAAAAAAGGAGAAAAATGAGAAATGGGAAGAGTGCGGACTGAGACAGAGATAGTACTGAAATAAACCCAACAAGGTTCTAGTAATGAAGTCTCGGTAAGCACTGAAGGGGTTGAAGAATGAAAAAGAACTGAATGTGAAAAAGGGTGAAAAGAAATAGCCCTCCATCAATTCAACCTTAGGGCAGAAACCGGGTTCAATACATATGCTACTGGTGGTTACTAAGGTAACGCCGGTATTGAAGACAAGACATCATGGACCCAGTGATGCACTGCACTAAACTTCCCAAGCTACTCAAGTTCCTCTAAAAAGGGCTTGTTTCATTCTCACGGGGAACCGACATAATCTATCGACTTTCTCTTAGAGATTGTTGATATTGAAGAAGGAGACCCTCTCCCTAGTCTCCGGCACAGGAACCAAATATGCACGATTGAGTCTAGAGCCAAGAGATCATCCACAATATCTCGTTAGGACACTAAATTCTTGAAGACTTGCTTTTTCACACAATGTGGAAAGTAAGAATATATTAAGAGTCCTACGCATTATCCTTGTGGTATTGCCAGAACATCCGAGTGATATGTAAAAAATATTCACAATGAAGATGGAATTCCTTCTAGAGCCAACATCTAACAAGCTCTTGGTGGGTGACATGTGAAATCTTGCAAAAGATCAAGCTTGTGACAACTGGATAGAAATGATGGGGATATTCATTCTTGAATCAACCTTGGTCCAGGAATGGAATTGACGAATACTTTTGGAAAAACCGTTCGATGTGCAAACCTTCTTTTCTCTAGCACGTCGAATGTGTATTCATTTCAAATTCAAAAAGTATATCTGATTGAAAAATACTTTTACAAAAACCGTTCGATGTGCGAATCTCTTCTTTTCGCTAGCACGTCGAATGTGTACTCATTCTCTAATACAAAAAGTATTTTGATTGAAAATTGATCTTTCTCATAAAACTTTCATCGTATTGCAAAACTCTTTCTTCAAGCAATACGCGATTGTTTTTCAAATCATTTTTTATCAATCAGTGAATCTCAATTTGCTGGTTCACTCACTCCGTGTTGTCTTCTTTGAGACGTTCCGGTTTGAGAACAGCTAGAACAGCTGCGAAACCCTGTCAAGGAGATTCTTAGGAATCCTACCTGATCACAGGCAGTACTTGTACTGATCAACGGGGAACCGTGGGCCTTTCGTGCGCTTTATTGCTAACTGTCGTATGCAGGTACACCCCGACGATTGCAGCTGATCAGAATTGAGGAGTCAATACAAAGCCGCATGTTCACTGCAACCACACTTAATTGAAGAAATCATGACTGGTGCATATCTACATAACCTGGTTCTGATATTTTTATACTATGCTTCTGCTACGCTGCTGCAAATATCATGAACCAGTAAGGCTTCCGCTACTCTGGTGGAAAGATGTCATGATCCTAATAGTGTGAGAATGTCGGTCCAAAAGTCACAACTTCACATTATGGCAACACAATAAAGGGTGATCCAGAGATTTACTGTGGCTGATGATCTCAAAGAAAGCTCGAAGATCATCAAGATGTGGATCAGTTCAAAGACCTCCACTGAAAGTACAAATCAATGCGGACTTTGAAGTTGCACTTCAAAAGCACAAAGATTGCGGAATTGAAGAATTGAAGTCTACGAGCTCAAGAACAAAGACAAGAATAGAATGCTAGGATTCAAAATGTAAAACATGGGGTGACCTCCCTTAGGGGGAGATTGTTAGGAATTAGAAAATTCCATAGTGAAGTGTCGGTCACCCCAAATCTTATCTAGCTTAAGTTAGCTCGTAGACTTGTCATTAGTTACGTTATTTAGTAGTTTATTTATTAGTTTGTAGCGTAGTATAGCTTAGTGCAACACCGTGGAGGAAGGACGGGTCTTTACCCACTGTATCCCTGATCCACAGGCCGATAGGAGGTCGTTATGTTTGTAAGTATAAATACCCCTTCCATCCATGGAAGGGGTGGTGCTTCTTCTCATTTTAATCTAATCTTTCATTTGTGTAAACCTCTAGCAAGAACACCCTCTCTCTCTACTAACTCTCTAACTATGGCAAACATGTATTTTGATCATCCAAGACCACCCGAATCATCAACACAATAAAATAACGATCCTACACAATATTAAGCAGTCGGTCCAACACCCACTTCTTCAGTCCCCACTTGAAGTGCTTAGCTTGACGCCTACCATCTCCAGCAATCGCTCCCACAAAACTCACCAACCTCATAAATCTACTCATGTACTCATTGGAATTCTCATAATCAAACTGGTAGATTGCCTGATAATCTCTCTCACAGCTTTGCTGCTCAGCATCAGGGAAGTAACGGTTATAGAAGATAGTCCGAAACTCATTCTAGGTACAAGTCACAGCAAAAGCGTCTCCTCCTCTTGCTTGTTTGAGTGCCTTTCACCAATTTAAAGCATCACCTTCCAATTTGAATGCAGCCAAACGAGTCTTAAACTCGTCTCCACAACCCAGTACTTCAAACAGCTTCTCAATATGAGTGATCCAGTCCTCGGCCTCAGTAGGAGTAGCAGCAGTGCTAAACGAAAGAGGCTTAAGCTTACCGAAACGCTCGAGCCAAGTGTGAATACCAACGGGTTGATTTCCTCCACCACTACCCGAAGCACCATTCTGATTACGAATGTTGTTGATCACCTGTTCCATCATCTCAGGTGTAGTCAAACCAGGGAAAAGAGAGTTGAGAGCATTCGCAATCGCAGTATCCATGTTAGTAGCATCATCGTCTCCATCCGCGCCACCAGTAGTACGAGTTCGAACCATCTAAACGATTAGCAAAATGAACAAAGGTGAGATACGAAATGGAAGTACGCAGAAGGAATCCTAAAGTCTACCCAAATCCTCACAGGTCAAATCCTATGCTCTAAGGTCTCAAAACCTAGGCTCCATATGTCACAGGTCCTGACTACAAGTCGTAAACCTGGCTCTGATACCATAAATTGTAACGCCCCGACCCGACAAGGACAAAGGAATCACAAGTAATGGTGTCATATCAAAGCAAACATAAATATCCAAAAGAAAATCTCAACATAAATATTGAAATAATCTAAGTCAAATGACTTCAATACATAGGTCCCAGCGGAAAAATAAACTCCAAATGAAATGTCTAAAATATAAAGTCTAAATGGCATCATAAGATCAAAGCTAAAATCTCTAAGGTAAGTCCACACAGCACTCATCCCAAAGCAATACCCAGCTCCAATGCTTAGATACCTGCCGCGAAAGAAAAGAAATGCGGCTGAGCTTCAAAAGCCCAGTGAACAGATATACAAGCAAAACGAATACGAAACGAGAACGAATACGAATAAAGTGAAAGAAAGATAGTGAAATCATAATCATTTCAAAAGATAAATCAGGATAAAAGAATAAGTTTTATAGCTAACTACCTCGAGCCCATACACATATGCCATGTCATAAACATAATCATACTCACATAAGGCAACATTTGTAGGGGAGACCTACCAGAGTTATGAAGGACGTACATGCACGCAGCATCAATCATCAGATAACATATAGCATATAACATATAATATATAACATATAACAGATCTAGGATGCACCCATACGCCCCACAAACATACATGGATAATATAATATATATTGAGCTCATAGCAAATATCAGATAAGGGACGTGGCAGAACTTCACTCTACTGCCCTAGAGTCATGTCAGAAGTGCATTTACTGACACGGACATGGAACCCCCATGACTAGTTAATAATTGGCTCGGGTGTCAAACTATCTTAGGTCAAATAAGAATGTCATAACTGACATAGATCATATTATATCAAACGTTAAATCATGTTTTCAAAATCAAAGGTTTTATGATTCAAAAATCAAAGTTCAGATAAGCAACAGCTCAAATAGACACATTAGGGTTCATAGCAAAGGCTTAGGAAATCCTAATACGAAAGTTAACGAAAAGAAAACATTATAAGAAACCTTTACTGAAAAGGTCAGAATATCTGTACGATAACATAAGTGTCTTAAAGTAAGACAAAATATCCCTACCTTATTCCAAAGCAAATAATCGAAAAGAAGACACAGGGAAAGCAAAGAATTACTCCTTCTTCACAGAACCTATACACATTAATGGTCGTATATATTATTAATGATTCCATAATCGTCGAAATGATCTTTTAATATTTTAGGGTTTTATAATTAAATGAGACTTAAATGTTTTATAATTAATATCGTAGATTAGGGTTCATATGTCATTTATTAAAGTTTAGGGTTTAAATGTGAAAATAGTTTAAACGTCATAACTCACACATAAAATAACGAATTTATATATTTAGCTTCAAACCTTAATCAACTCTCATTTATGTTCTAGGGTTTCTATTCTTTAAGATCTCCTTAATATGCATTTACTTACAGGTTACGTCTTTTAATGACATCGTTACTTAACCTAACACGTCATAAAATAATCTTTCCTTTTATGTTTCACCATTCACGTTTTATGATTTTATGTGACGTACAAGTTACTTATTACTCGTATTAATTACACGTTTACACCATTAGGGTTTGGCATACCATATTCGATTAACATATCAAAACTAGGGTTTATATTAACATGACCTTTACTTACTTAATGCACTTTCAAAAACTCATATGTGACTCGGTTCAACTTAGGGTTTCAATTAATAAGTTATAACGCAAGTCTTAGCTTATTTACATACTTAACTCATTCAAGTTATCATGTTTATACCTTATTCGAAAGTCATGCATGGTTCGGTTCAAATTGCATATGGTTCGGCCTTCATTAATTCGACACAACCATGACCCGATTCAATTACATATTACATACGTAACTCTTTAATACTTGTAATGTTTAATCGTTAGGGTTTGTCTTTGTTTGGTTCTATTCGGCTCGACACAAGAAAAAAAAGAAACACAACTCGACCAAACGAAACATGATACATTAAACAAACGTATGGTGTAACAAGGAAGACAAATAAGCATTATACCTTAGCTTGGTTGAGCAAAAATCTCGACACCTATGGTGTTTGATATTCGGCCAAGCAAGAGCAAAAGAAAAGAAAAGAGGCACAATAAAACTAGGGTTCCAATCTTGTGACTATGTGTTGTATATATAGTAGTTGTATTTGATTTAGGCTTAGGATTAGCTTGGGTTTCGGTTTGGCCCAACCGAACACACAAAACCCACGCACACCATATGGGCTTCGGCTTGAGTCCACACGAAACAAAAACAACACGACCCAAATTATTTGCGAAACATTTAATCTTCGTCGTACCAAATTTGATTACGTAATATATTTTAGTTAGGTTTTAATTATTCACAAGTTAGCTTTGAATTTCATTAAATGTTATAAATGTATTTTACGTATTTTATAAATTTCGTTTCCAAGGGTATTTTAGTCTTTAATCAGATTTTAGATTTTCAGGTTTTACATGTGCCGAGGAGGCTTCTCTCCGCTCATTCTTTTCTCGAGTCAAGCGGTCAACTTCGTCCTCCAGGCTTCTCTCCCTACCCAGACTGGCCTCATGATCGGCTTCTAATTTCTCAAGCTCCTCAGCTAACTTGCCCCGCTCTTCTTCTACAGCTTTCAACCTCTCAGAAACCCCTCGGCAACCATCGTGAACCTAAGACAACTGACGGAACTCTTTATTGAGAGTCCGAAATTGCCTCAGAAGCTCCCCCTGGGCCACAACACTGAGACCGAACTCCTCATACGCCCGACGAGTGAGCTGGACATTGCTCAGTTCATCGAGCACCTCTCGCTTAGCCAGAGTGGCAAGATTATCAATTAAATCCCTGCAAGAACGGAAGGAATCGATGCGAACATGATCTCGTAGGGACCAGCTGGGGACAAAGACGTTCACCGCTTCATCGTCGCTTAATATTTTCCACGTGCCTTGAGTGATCGGAATGATGAGCAGAATGACCTGAAAACATGTAAGAGTAAGTCAAAGGGAGTAAACAATAATGGCCGAGGCAATTAAAAAAAGGACAGCATTACGCGTTTTACCGTCAGAGTCGTGAGGAAGAGAATCCCTCGGTTGGGATTGACCACCTTGATCAAGGCGGGGAGTAGGCGCTGGCTGCATGCTTCTATCCGCATTATCGCCCATCCCTCCATTAAGAGGAATGTCCTCGACACCAACCCCAGCGGCAGCGTCAAGGTTCTCTTGCTCGGGGTTGACCCCGACATCACCCCCTTGGCCATTCACGGGACCAACCTGATTCAGAGGTTCGACATCATGTATTGGCTCGCCGGAGGAGATAGCTTCCACATGCGCAGTCCGCCTCTTCTTCTTTTTATTCTGCACGCCCGAGGTCCCTTCTCCTCTCTTTATGGCCGCAAGGCGGGCGACATTTTCCCTTTCTTTCTTTTCGCGAGCCGCGACCACCTCCGAGTCCGCTTCTTCAGCCCAACGAGTCATTGTATCTTTAGGAGGAATAGGTTCTCCAAAAACCAACGGATCGGTGGTTCTCTTTGGTTTGACCTGATTTAGATCCACAGGGGGGCCCTTGCTGACAACCGTCCCTTCCTAATCAGGGAGCTCAAGATACTCTGACATATTAACAACTGCAAAAGAAAAATAAATTCTTAAGCAAAGTAAAAAGTAAATGACACATTTTAAACGAATAAACATCACCCCTATAATGACTCAGAACCGGACAGATAATTACCATGACCCTTGGCATCCTTTAGAAGAGGCTCGAAACTCGGATTCTTGAAAACCGAGGAAAGATGACACATCCATAATAAACTCACAGTTGGTTTGCGCAACGGAATAATCACCCGGCTAAGTCTCATGGCATCCTCTTGCTAATAGCTAGATGGGAAATCGTCCGTAATCTTTGAGTCCTTATGCCTCCATGCCATGGCATACGGAATCGCCCTCCGGTCAATCAAGAAAAACTTCTCTTTCCGATGTTTTAGGCCATAAAGCACTTCTTTAAAATCATTTGTAAGATTTCTTGCCCGTCTGGTTCTCAAACGAAAACCAATGCCCCTGTTTGCACAACCGGTAGAACGCTCGAAACAACGAGACCCTAGGTTGTATGTTCAAGCTATAACACCTAATCTCAAAAAGGGTCATGTGGTTTAAACCCAGTGGAACCAGCTGAGAGATATGGACCCTAAAGTGCTTTTTAACATTCAGCAGAAAAGAGGAAAATGGATCCTAACCCCACCGGTATCCAGCTGCTGGGGATAAATCCCAATCTTATCCGCCGGTAGTTTGTCCGTGGTCATGTCATCCGGGGGTAGTTGGGGGCGTGAATCGGTCAGAATGCCATAATCAGTAATTATGTTGTCGAACTCGGATTGCTTCAACTTGGAAGTATAAGTATGCATATCAAACTTTGGTACTACCAAAGGTTGGGCCTGTTCCTCGGCCGTTTCCTCCGTCTGAGGGACGGTCGCATTGTCTGTGAGTGGAGTGTATGTTTCCTCGGTTCTATTTTCGGCCATTACTAAAAGATGCCGAAGGAAAATGTACAAATAATTACAGGAGAAGAACGAGACAAACCTTGGAAAATGTGAAGAAAAGACGTCCGACAATGAAGAGGCAGTCGTGTGTGTGTAAAATGTGAAAAGCAAATGAGGTAAAAAGTGAATATATATACTGAGATAACCCTAGCTGACTGTCAAAACATCCCATCAGTCAGTTAAAATATGACGTGGCGTAATCTGAGCAGCCCACGTCCTTCAGATTGTCAAAAAGATAATACTGACAAAGCCCAATAGATGCCCAAGCCCATCGGGCTAACCCAAGCTTTTGAGGCTCACTGACCGGAGAAAGATGAACAGTGTTAATAAGACGAATGTTTCTAGTATTGCATTACCAGTTTCCATCCGGTAATACAATACTGGAGGGACATGTTGGCGTATGTGTCCGAACGCTCTTTGGTCCGGAGGACCCAGCGTCCGGCCGGTACATCCTTTTATTCGGACTGGCTATTATCCAACAGGTAAAGCGTCTAACCATGTCAGCGCCGCCTCCCAGATTTTGCGGGATTTCTCTACCACGTGGCCTGACACCTACTAGGTAGGGTGGCCATAGGCCTGCCGCGCCTAGACTCAGGTTCCAAGGGTTGGGGTAGTATAAATACCCCAACACATTTAATGTTTTGCATTCAATACACGTTCACTCACTCTCTCATATTTATTGCTACATTTATTACCCTCCGCTTATTCTCACGCCGGAGCTTGGTTCCGGGACAACACCCGGGGCGAGGCTGACGCGTGTTGCTTGTTGTGCAGGAAGGACTCACTTCTTTCATCCGGATTAAAGAGCAAAAGATTGGACCTCCGGACAAGAGCCGGGATACAGGATTTTGCTTCAACAGCAACCAAATGCGTTGAACATAGTTTTAGCCAAATATACAAAATAAACAAGAAATATAAAATTATAAATAAACGTCCTTATCTTGAAAATTTATATTTAAAATTCAAAAGTTGATACACATGCATATAAACATTTTATATTTTATATTAGTATATCATTGTAACCCAACCATCAATATTTGATGCAACATAAGATTAAACTATTAGTTTACCTAAATTATGATTGCAAAAACACAACAAACGGTAAGTAAACTTGGTTTATAAAGTTTTGTGATTAAACTTTTTAAAAATATATATGTACCTTTGCTACGTCAGTTAAAAAGTTCATAATCCAAAATTACGAACCACAACTAAAATAAAAACAAAATTAAACTATTCCTTTTTAAATAGATAAAAACACATTATTCAAAAAATTAGAAAAAAGAATCCGTGCATGCACGGACATTATAAAAATATGATCGACATAATGTGATAATAATTTGTCACAATATTTTTTTCAAATGTTTTCACCAAACTACCGAAACTTACAACATCAAATCATATGAAATACAAATGATATTAATATAAAATAAATGTATGTCGACAAGGTGATAAAGAATTATTACTGGGAGTTTTGGCTATAAATAAGGGAGTTTGATAAGCTAATCATATATACAACACTATTACCCTTTAAAGCATTATGATGAAGTCGTCACCTCCTCTCACATGTCTTGCTGCTGTGCTGGTTGCGGTGGTGGTGATACTGCAGCTGCAGGTCCCTCAAGCTCAGGCCGACACCTTCTCATGTGCCGGCTCTACTCTCTGCAGGGGCCTTGCGAAGAGTTCCTGTGATGCTGCTCGACGCCAGATTCAGCCCAACAACCGCTACTTCACTGGCGGAAACAAAGGAGCCACAGGGGTTTGCTCTGGCCACTGTGGACTCTTTGTCTCCGGCTCCAACTGTGACCTCACCGGCAATGAGATGATCACTGCCTTTAACGAACTCCGTTCTCAGAACTGTCAAAAATGTGGTATCAAGACTTACAATGATGGCTGCAAGTTCAAGGCCGATTATGTTAATGGTTGCTAAGTGTGTTGCTATATATATATATATATATATATATCTACCTCTAGCTCTCATGCATGCTCATCAATAAAATAAAAAGCTAGCTAGAGAAATTAATTACAAAAATATATATACGATATAATATATGAACTCGATCATCTTCGTGATCATGGACCGCATTGTGTTATACTGTAAGAGGTACAATGAATAATCCGATTTTGTTCACCTGGGTGTCCTATTGGTGCCACCACCGGTAGTGTTGTTTGTTGATTTGGTTTCTTCTTTGAAAAAAAAAAAAAAAAAAAAAAAAAACTCTAAACCTAGGATACAGTGAATTCTAGTAGGACCGAAACATGATGTGTTGCGTGGTGGGTGGTGGTGACCGACACTAGTAAACAAATCTGAATTCCTAGATGCCCTAATTGCCTTGATGAAAAAGTCAAAGTAAATTGTACAATAAACATTGAATAACAGTTGGTGGTTTGAATCCTTTTTCATTTAGCAGATGTATACCCGTGCATAGCAACGAGATGTTCTAACAGCAGATAGTTATAGTAATATTTTGGTTACACAAAACGCTACACAAAATATTTAACTAAAATATCACTATAACTGTATGCCGCTATAAAATCCCGTTGTTGTACACGGATACTCGTCTAATAATTACCAACATATTAATTTTTTTCTCACCATCGCTGATTGAATATTTTTGGGATACAAAAACATAGATTTACATCATTATAAGCGTGTATGATATTGATCAATAAATCTTTTTAGATGCATGGTTGTTTTTTGTTTTCTTTCAAAAACAAAATAATGATGTCTGGGTTAATTACCTTCTCTTATTTATAACGATGCATTTACAATTAATTATGAATCTGTTTTCTTTTATAGATGCATGAATGAACCTTGCCATAATCTCATAAGTTGACCGGCCATGTATTATAGAGTTGCCATATATAGATAAAGTATTCATGAAATTTGAAATTCCAACAAACCGTGTATTAGTTAGTATTACAAAGTTGCCAAAAATAGATTAATTAAGGGTAATTTAGGCAAAACACTAATTTAAGTTTTTCACTTTCAAGAAAAGGGGTTTTTATTATTACTAGACGAGTACCCGCGCCTAGCCGCAGCGGTGTCTAGTTTCGACAAACTTTTAGCGGCGACTAAGTTTGTTTTATGAATCAGTATTTTAAGCGTTAAAGAATCCATTTTGAATGATTATATTGTTTTCCGATAGCGTTGTTTCGTATTTGAGATTGTCTTTTTTGATAGCATTTTTGTAAGTTGCATTAATCAATTAATATTAAAATAATAATAACGCTATTTTGGTTGGAATGAGCAATTAACACAATTTTTTTGTGTCCCGAGAGAGCAGTAGTACATAAATAGTTAGTGCACATAAACAAAAAAATACGAATACAAACATTTATCTTTCTTCTTTATGTCTCAACCTTTCACTTTTATATCGTATAATTTCAGAGATTAGCATTCATGTGAATATGGTATGTTGGAGTCAATTTTGCATTTTAGGAAGAGAATGCATTAATCTCTCCGGGATTAGCAATAGTTTCCTTTAAACGCCATAGTTGAATACAAATTTTAAAGTTTCCATTTAAACGCCTATGCATGGTTGAATACAGGTTTTAAAGTTTCTATTTAAACACATAGTCATTTAAACGCCATAATTTCCTTTCTCACCACAATAGTTTAGCGAATTTAGTTTTAAAGTGTTGACCGAAATTCAGTTTTCCACTTTAAAGGAAGACCATTTTTTCTTTATAGTTAGTAGAGAAGAGATATAATAGAGCCTAAATGGTCTACTGCAAAGTTGACTAAAATTCAAGAAATTTGAATTTTGAATTCTTATTCTAGCATGATAGTTTTTGGTTCTCACATTTTTCAATGTATGGTGTTTTCCATATAATCACAACCAAGAAAACCACTTTAAAGCATCAACCAAAAATCAATAAACAAAAAAACCTAAAACAAAACCATGAACTGAACAGATTCTACAGTATATCCTGTTAAAATTCCGGCATATCTACCGCATCAAAACCACCAAAGACTTACAAAACAACAGTATAACAAACTCAAAATGCCTAAGTTTACATACACTTACAAACTACCAACAAACATACAAATTACTAACAAACTTACAACTACACACAAGAATTTACTAACTACTTTAAAAAGAAACTACACATTTACTGGCAACAAAAGCAAGTTCGATTGCGGCGGCGACACACATTCAAGCAGCAGCGGCGGCAACGGTGGACTCTGGCGGCAATAACAAATCTACAGAAAAATACATATATAGATAGATCTAAAAGCAACCACAAAACTTGATATAAATCTATCAAATACTAAAAACAATTGAATAACACTATTAACATAATCAACTTTATACAAATATTAACAACAATTAAAATAAGGCATACTGTAAAGTGTGACAACAGCTTTTTCCGGCAACACAAGTCATGCAGCCGCAACAGTAGATTTTTCTGGCGAGACAGTGGTGAACGCCCGTTCTATTTCCGGCAAAGCAGTGGTGACGGAACCAATTTTCGGCGAGTCCGCGACGGCGGCTATAGAAAAATTATAAAATAAACTTAGATCTACAAATAAAATCTATAGATATGTAAAAAAAATTATAAAAAACTTGATCTATTAATAAAACTCAAAAAAATTACCTCAAAACATGATAGTCGTGAGTCGTGGTGGTTATGGGTTTTGGTGGTGGTTTGGTTTAGTTGGTGGAGTCGTCCAGTGGCGGTGACGACCGGTGGAGGTGACGTCGGTGGTGGGATTTGTAGTAGTGGGTATGGTGGTATTATTTTGTGTGTGTGTTTTTAGTGTGCGATGAAATGGTGTGTGAGAGGGAGAGAGATATATAAGTTTTCCAAAGTTACCAAAGATAATTGGTTATTGACTTTTAACATTCAAGTTTCAACATTCCACTTTCACCTTAAATTTTTTATTTTATTTTATATAGTTAAGATAGATAGTGTAGATATGTCAAATAAAAAGCATGTCAACAAAGAGAAAATAAGTAACAAGATATGTACGGCTCGATAAGATGTTTCATTTACTTTTTTATTTTTAGGTAGTTTTAGCCGGCTAATCTATGAGTTTTTAAGCATGCCGTTGCACAAACTTAAATAGTCACATTCTTGAAAACACATTTTATTAGCAGTTAATTTATGTTTGAGTTTTAAGTCATAACTTTATTTTTCTTTCAATTTATCAGCGAAGTCTTTAAAATTCTTCGTTTCATTTGAATTTTACTATCGCATAGATTTATAATTTCATATTAATACACAACATTTTGTATATATATTTCAACCCATCTTGTAGCTTTATGATATATTTATTTTATATATACCAAAAAATAAAATTTAAAAAGAAAAACTTTAAACAAAAAAAACTGTAAAATCGCGGGATTGTGGATTCTCATTTTTTAAAAACCGCAATTGCGGATGTGGTTTAGTTAAATTTTTACCAAAAACCGCATCAACCAGCACCATGCTCACCCCTAGTTGTAACGAGTATGAAAATGAATATGACAAGACAATATTGTGTGATGTAAAACAATATTATTGACTATTTATAAAAAGTTAAAAACAAACAAGATATAGAATTATAAGACAACTTTGATAAAAAGAAACCTTTAATAGGAAAATTAGGGTTAATGGTTTCAAAAATACATCAACTTACCACATTCTACTATTGTGATAATAAACTCTTAATTTTCCTATTAAAACCAAAAAGTTTTTTAATGACCCTTATCATAACCAAATTACACACGTGGCACCCTTAATCCGTTTTTTTTGCCCGTTTAATTGAATCCTTCCCGTTTTAAGAGTTGAGGGGGTTGTTTTGCCAATATACCAAACTAATTACACATTTTTATAAAACACGTTTTAGCCAAAACCTTTTCCCCCAATTCTGCAATTCGTTCCAATACAACTTGGTGATTCTTGACAGGTAATGAAAGTCGTCGTTTTTGTTACAAAGAAATGGTGAAAATTAAAGTATATCTGTGGAAACTAAAAATTGTACTACTGTCTTTCAAATTACAGAAACCAACAATTTATCAGTAACTAAAACAAACAATGTTTGTTTGTACATGGCCAATATTGAAATTATTGGATATGACTAATGATAGAAATTTGCATGGTACAATTGATGTAGGAAATGCTGTCGGTCACATATTGTAGTACAAAACAAACCCACATGGCCACATTGAAATTAGAGAAAAGTACCAAAAAGTGCCAAAATCTTTTTGGTAGTCTCTTTTGTTGTCAAATTTTTCTTCAATCTCCAAAATGGTCATGCGCAGCCACGCGACCGCGCAGCTCCACCGGAGTGTCATAAGGAAAGTACACTTTTTACTTTTTAATCTATCCAAATAACCACCAAATTTGCGCAACCGACGGCTACTCAACCTACTTTTACTCGACTTGCATTTTTTCACGTGCAAAAAAGTACAAAAAGTAAAAAAAAAAAAAAAAAAAAAAAAAAAAAAAAAAAAAAAAGGTACAAATCTACTTTTTACTGTGTACCTCATTCTTTCTTTCCCAATGAACCTAGAAACCCGATCGGCAATAACCATCGTATCATACACAAGACTATCGATACATGATTATCAATGCAAATCTGATTATCATTCTCAAACTTAAACACAAACACAAACACAAAACAACATATATTGTCACCGATTGAGTTGATAGGATTTTTGTTTATTTCCAATGGATTCATCGTTTCATCGTGTTGATGTAAGTATCATATTTAGATGTAATAAATGTTCAATCCTTTAGTTAGGTTTGTGATTGTTACAGATCAGATTGTACTTTAATGATCAAGTCTTTTGGGTATATCAATTTTGGTTGAAAATAGTTGGTATCTTGTATTTTTTGTACCAGTAACACAATATACTCATGAAGACTGAATAATCTTATAGCTAGTATCATGTATAAATTAGTTTTATTTTTAATATTTTGTTTTTTGTTAACCTTGGTTTATGATTCTAAGGTTAGTTTGAGAACTAAGCTACCCAAATATTTTTATGAGAAAAGTACCAAAAAGTGCCAAAATCTTTTTGGTAGTCCCCTTTGTGGTCAAATTTTTCCTCAATCTCCAAAATGGTCATGCGCAACCACTCGACCGCGCAGCTCCACCAGAAACATGACACGTGTCATAAGCAAAGTACACTTTTTACTTTTTAATCTACCCAAATAACCACCATATTTGCGCAACCGACGGCTACTCAACCCAATAAACCCATCTAATTTTTCATTTTTCACATGAAACGAATACTGTGCACAGTACAAAGACCACCTCGACGCGCCAGCTCACCAACGCGTACTGGTAAAACCTCTAACTCCTTTTTAAACTGGTGTTTCCCCTGATGGTTTTTCTAAAACCGTGAAAAACCATGAAAAGAGTATTTTTATAAACCCCGTAGAGGTAACGTACATTAAATAAACTCACGTTATCTCACTGTGGAGTAGTAACGTGGTAGTATATATTAAATAGAACATTACCAAGCCAGTACCTTCTGAAAACAATAGCAAAGAAGTTGGCTGAAAAAGAGGAAAGGTATAACAAGTTTAAACGTAGTGTTTTTGGCCCTTGGTTGGATATTAGAACGGAGGACCATGATAATCTTGTCCTCAACTTTTTGCTTCAACACCAAAGGGATATCAAAGATGCTACTACTGATATGCCTTTTATTTTTGATATTGGTCACAATACATTAGAGTTTGGTAGGAGGGAATTTTGTTTGTTAACCGGTTTTAAATTTGGAAATCCTTCTTTAGACCATTTGAGTGAGAGCGTCTCAAATTTCCATAACCGGGTATTTCCTACTCTACCAAGAATAAAGGGTGAAGATCTTAAAGCACTTCTTGAGACGGATAAGGATTTTAAAAAGCTATCTCATGATGATTCAGTCCGTGTTTGTCTGTTGCTGGCTTTAGAGTATGTATTCATGGGTAACGAGCTTAGGCACGTTATACCCTATGAGATTTTGGCTCTAGTGGATGATTTGTCTGCTTTTGATGCTTTCCCTTGGGGACAATATATTTGGGAAGAGCTTCACCTTAGGGTGTATAATGTTGATTCAAGACACCGTAAGGATATTTTGAAAAAAATTGCAACACACGGGAAAAAAATACAAGCCTCAATATTCTTTGAACGGATTTGTTTTTGTCTTTAAGGTTTGCTTGCTTTTCTCATTTATTGCTTGTCTCATGTATTGCTTGTCTCATTTATGTCAATGCAGTGTAAATGTTGACCCAACCCACCCATACCATAAATGTTGACCCAACTCAGCCTTTAGTATCTAAATGCTATGTTTGACTCTCCAAATCTACTTTTAAGTTTGGTTTTAATCAACTCTATAGTGCAACTGCATTGTTATCAGAATATGTGGTCATATGGAATAGAATACCTCATTTATTGTGACGTTTATATGAATCTAATAACATAATGCAGTGACGCAATTTTGTCTGACTTTTGAAGTTCACAGATTTTATCCAAAACTCTTAGATTAGAAACAGATGCTTGACTAATAGTTGCTGAAACACAACATGTTCATATTAAGCGCAAACCTGTAGCTGAAGTTTGATATATCTTTGTTACGTTGGCATATACAACTTGTTACAGATCTGGTTTTAAAAACTTTACAGATCTGGTTATTGGACATTAATTTAGTTTACAACTAGCCATTAAGTTAGTTTATTTATTTAACATTAATGGTTTTAAAAATTTTACAGATCTGGTTATTGGAACTTTTTCCGAATGCTACACATTGGTGGCACAAAGTCGATGATGTTGTACCCCGTTGTGCCTCGTGGAGTAGTGGTATAACATTTACAAAAGGGGATTGTGAGAGGCTATTACTCTAGAGAGTCAATTAATACACTTGTCCCCACCGAAAAGGAGATCAAAACATCATGGTGGACATGTAGTTTAGACTATTTCAAGAATGGGTCAACAGAAGATGCATCTCATAGAGCTTTGAAAAAGAGGAAGGTTATTCCGCGTAAACATGTTCACACGGAGGTTCACACGGAGGTTAACCGTGAGGTACATGTTCGCACTGAGGTGCATGGCTATGAAGGATTGGATGACCCAGCGCTTGCAAAGAAGGTTGAGGATATTGAGCGTGCATTTGAGAGTCGTTTAAGTGCACTTGAGAAATGTGTGAAACCTCCCAAGGATGCATCTTTTATGCAGATGTCGAGTGATAATCCTAGTGAAGTTGATCAAGACTCAAAGGTTTGTTGTTTATAAACAAATATTTATTTTTACATTGAATGTGTAAATAAGATTACCATATATTACCTTATTTTTGCAGTCCTCTAGTAGATTATCAGAACATTCTGAACCTCGAGGTGAGCTTATAAAGAAGATTGAGTATATTGAAGCATTCTATGGGAGACGTTTAACAGAACTTGAGCAAGTTGTTAAGAATGGCACTAACGAGACTATGGAGCCTTGTAGTGTACATGATGATGAACCAAATGTTGTTAATACGGCAAATCAAGAAAAGGTAAGTTCTTGAATTTTGTTTCCTTATCAACATGCCTTATATTATTTCAAGAAGGACCATTAAAGGGCTAAGATTAGTTCAATTTTTGCAGCCTTTTGTGAACGAGACTTTGGAGCCCTCTGTGAACAAGAATTTGGAGCCCACTACTGTGAAGGTCGATAACAGGTTTAATGATAGTGTGGAGCCCACTAGTGGAAAGGTTGAGAACATCTTTAACGATAATGTGGACCCTCAAATGCATTTGATAATGATGTCAAGTTGCATCCTGACATTGATATTCAACATGATCCAAAGGAAATGGAATATTATAACGGTGGAATCAACGAAGCTGAACCTGAAATATTGGATTCAGAATATAAAAACATGTTTGACACACCGTTTGATAATCAGGTAGTCAGTTTTAACCATATTCACCGTTTGTATGACCGAAACATGTTTATTTGATCATTTATCAGTTTACTTAAATAGAATGGCTTGATTACTTGTATTTCTACAGGTAGTAGAGGAACAAGAGGAAGAAGGGGCATTGAAGAATACGGGTGATCCGCTTCAGGAACAAGATTTAATGGCAGTGGAGACTCTTATGCAAATATGCGTATTTAATACTCCTGAAAAGGTAAATTTAACATTAAGTTTTTTGGTTTTAAAATCAAATAAGACAATCTTTTTATTCTAATTTTTTTTAATATAGGAAAAAGACAATGATTTGCAGTCTCCTTCAATGAAGGTTCGAGATTCTGTTCCTAGTAATGATGCTATGGAGAAATTAGCAACGAAGCATCCCAATTCTGTTCCTAGCAATGATGATCAGGATAAATCAGCAATGAATGTTCCAGATTGTACCCCTAGCAATGACGATAACGAGAATTTAGTTGATATCTACTGTTATGGTGACGAGCAGGCATCTATTAAAAAGATACCGGTTAATTTTGCCCGAGAGACTAGAGCGAGCAGGTATCTTCAAGACCCGTACATGAAGCAACCTTCAACCACTCCACAAAAGCCTAAAGTCCGTGCTAGGAAGAAGAAATGTGTTAAGCGTTTTCAGCCGTTGGTTTCACATGGTGGTGAAGAGATTCCCCCGTGGAATGAGGTAACTTATTTTACTTATTATTTATTGCAGATGTTGTAACGTTGGTTAAGTACTATGGACTAGACAATTCTGTATGATATATATGCAGGATCTAACTCGTCCTACAGGTTCGTGACAATTAAGAGCGATTGTGCCGAAAGAAATTATGGATTTTTTGAATCAAAAGGAGGACAGGATATTTTATTTTCCATGGGGAGGAGATGGCATATATGCATATCATGATTTTTGGGAAAGGTTGGTGGGCATCAGGAAGTATAGAAATGGATGGCTTTCTGATACGGTATATTTCATGATAACAATTTTTAATATTTATGGATAAAGTTAACTACTTAGGTAATTTATTATTTTTATTTTTATTTTTTTTGGCAGCATCTTGATCTATGGATAATTTTTCTATGGCATTTTAGACCTGCCGATGCTGATTGGGCAATGACAGATCCATTTTTTAGCTCCATGATTCTTACCAACAGGATGTCGGGTTTTTTTGCTGACGGAGTAACTTATGGTCTCCCCTGGTTTGCTCAATCTGTTGAAAAGGTGTGTTTAAGAAATTTTTGATATTCGTATAGTAGTATTTGATGGTTCTAATTGATATGTAGTATTTATTAGATCACAATCAGGCATGACCATAATATAACCTTTAGTTTTCGCGATGATCACACATATGGTTGAAAAGTCATTTTCTAGTAGTTTAAGGAAATTCCTAAATAAGGTAATGTGAGGCTGTTTTTGGAGCTTATTTTCTAGCTGAAAAAAGACTTTTAAAACCAAAAGCAAACTACAACAACAAAGTTAGAATAGTGGTAATCCTAAAAATGTAACTTGGGAAGGGCATCTACACAGATTAAAAATAATTGATGCAGAACAGGAAGTTATGCAAAAACATAATTTTAACTCAACTTTATACTATGCTAGTGGTTATTATAGTGCACTAAACTGAAACTAGAGTTAGATGGGCATATAAGGATTTAATAAAAACAAAGTTTGCACAATTTGAGTACCAATTAGACTAAGAAAAAGGGCCCATAACAGCAGTAATGCTGTTGTCCTATGCCAGTGCAGAAAAACAGTTAAGCTCTTATTTTTACCAAATCCTAACAAAACTTATGCAACCGTTCTCTAACATTCACACTAACCTAAGACTCCTAATAGAAGTTTGACTAGGTAAGTCAAAATGGTTAAAAACAATTATTTCACCCTTTCACAGCCTTGACCCAAACAGCCCCTTGTGTGAGTTTCTTTAGAGAGAGAAATGGAGCTTGGGAGCTGAGTGTGCTTCTTTTGAGCAAATCTGAGCCCTTTGATTCAATATTTTAAATACAATATTGTTTTTGTTGTCTTATGTTTGTTCAACAATATTGTAGGTCTATTTTCCTATCAACGAAGATAATGTACATTGGGTTCTGGGAGAACTCCATCTACGCTCCGGTGTCATAACAATATATGACAGCCTCTCCAGGCCTCTAGTTGAAAATCGAATTTGGTGGCTCAACATGAGGAGATGTTTTGAATATAAAATTCCAAAGTTTTTACAAGAAACCGAAGTAATGGAAAAAAAGGGAATTGATCTAAAACATTACTCAATCACCTTTCGGTATGCGGATAATGTGCCAAGGCAAGGCCCTCTTTATGGTGACTGCGGTATATGGGTGATGATAAACTTGTATAGGTTGTCGAATAATCTTCCATTGGCGGTCGGTAATCCTACTTTGGCAGCTTTGGCATATAGGGAGCGATTGGTAGATTTCTTTTGGAAGTACAAGATTGAAGTACCTTTGGCACAAATTGATTGAAGCTGGGGTTGAAATGTGGCGCTGAAAGGTGAGAAGCTGTAGTCGTTGGTAGAAATAACTCATTGATGTACAAGTTCAAATAACTCAACTGGTGGTTGCAAATGTATTTTGTAGTTTGGCAAAACTTTGGTACTTTGGTAGTAGTTTGGTACTTTGGTAGTTGAAATTGTAATAGTAATTGCAAATGTATTTTGTACTTTCGTCATCTAAACTGTAGTAGTTGGTAGCAGGTAACTGAGAATAATATATTGTAAACAAATGTTGTATGTTTTGTAAACCAGTGTGACATATGTATTGTTGAAAACAATTTTGTTTAATCATCTCATCCAGTTAAATCTGTTTGTCTCATTCAATGTGACATATATGCTGTTACCATTAACCAGGTGAAATTATATGACGAGCCGAAGTTAGGTTTTGTAAATAATGATATACTATTGCGTCTATCCGGTTAACTTAAAGCATATATGCCTGCGAAGGGAACTAGAATTTCGGAGACAGAACCAACAGACAGATCCAATCAATACTGTGTTATGTTTGACAGTTGCAAAACAAGTGAACAGACTCAAACAAAAAGTTAAATAAGCAACTATAACCCGAAATTCAATGATATTGGAGTTATGGTCTATCAGACAGAGCATGAACCATTTAAACTTTATTCTTGCATAAAAATCATGACTCCACTATTCCAGTTACCCACATCTAAGTCCTCATACTTGTCATTGGACCATTTAAACTTTAAACTGGATTAGCCGAGGCCTAGCCACCTCTTGTTTTCACAATCTTAAACATCAAATTGGTCTTAATAGGATACCAAGCATCAACAAGTTAGATTCAGAGAATAGCCATAAAGTAACCATGTAAACTACCAAAACATTCATATGGTTCTGGCGTCCAAAATCAAACGTCCACATAAATACCCTCAAAATTACTTCCAAAACATTGCAACCATAATCCATCTGAATTTAGAGACTGTGTCTTAGTATATTTAAAGCTGATCAAAACACCATATGACACACAAGTAAATATGTAAATCCATAAAATGATCAAAAGACAAGACCCACAAGTTTCTAAAAGTGACCCACTTTAGTCACATTTAAAAGTGACCATTAAACTAAAATCTAAAAACTTACCCACTTTAGTTTGGGTTACATGTCATTTCTAAAAGTGACCCTTTCTAAAATTGACCGACAAGTGCCTAAAATTGACCATTAAAACCTAATTCCATTACAATGTGATTAACAAAACTGAAACAATATCTACACTAGAATTGCATATACAAAATGGCAACAAAATCAATAAGGATAAACTTCATTACAAAACTTAATTCGACTAATTATCATCCAAATACTTACAAAACTTCATTACCAGCATATTCAGAAACCATAAACCAAACTATAATTACATACGAGTTATATATAAATATACCATACAAACCAAATTACTTACTAATGATCCATACCCAAAAGACATTCACATACTTAGACCACTTGAAAAGCAAAAAGCTTCAACACAAAAGTGACGATATCACTGAACACCAGTCAAGTCTTCATCAATCTCCATGAGGGTCACACCATCTTGCTTCTGCTCAATCCCATCACGAATCAAATCAACAGAAGCTTCAAGGCCCTGCAAAATATCACGATCATCTACATTCATCTTCACCAGACATGATAAAGCATCCACCCCTTTCTCATGGTTTGGGCCAAGATAATGGAGCTCCCTAACTGTCCCTTCACGCTTCGCAAGCACATCGCCTAGCTCTCTGCATATTAATTCCAATTTGACTAGACGAGCTTGTGCTTCCATCACTTCATTGTTAAAGAGATGCTTGAACATGGTTGCAATATCATCGGAACCACTAGCGCGACGCAACTCATCAAGATTTGGGGTTTGGTTTGCCATTGATTTTGCAAGGCGGTGATTTGGGATTTGGGGGTGTGTGTACAGTAAAAATAGATGAAAATTAAGAGATTAGGTAGGGATTCAATTGTTATTACGCGTATAAATAGACAAATCCAACACATTTTTACTCTCCCCAAAATTAATTAAAGCATAAAACCGTGATCGAAGAGAATGATTACAAAAGATAACTGAAGCCACATCATTTGAAAAAAAATGAAACTTACAATAGAAAATCCTTACACCATGAAGTATGAACTAATACAAAAATAAAAGAATGACACAAATAACCTTATATTTCAATTACCTTGTTAGAGACCATAATATACTGATAACATTAAATACCAACTAATACATTACACCATCTTGGATGACCCATAAGAATTAACATATGTTAAATAAAAGCACTAGTACCTAAATTACAACAAACAAGGCAATGAAACATAACCATCATAAATTACAATTAAAAATGCCCATTAGCAATTATTGTTATCACCGTTATTGGACACATAAGGAAGAGCACTAGAACCTTCATCAAATTCATCATGAGCTGCGTCATCAAAATCATCAAAAAGCATCCTTGGTGTAAATAGACTAGCTTCTTTAAACCGCTTTTCATGCGGTGATCTTAGGTAAGCCGGTGATTGAGATTCTTCATTTTCCCATGCACTAACCTCTTCCAACGACATACAATGAAAACCTTTCTTTCTTTTATCATGGTTTTTTAATTGTGTTGTCACCTCCTCATCAAACTCATCTTTACGCAAGTTTTTGTGATAGTAATCAACTAGGAATGCTTGAGGAGTATGGGAAAGATATACCTCAATTTTTCCGTGTGTAGTTGAGCCAATTCATACATCTTCTTAACATCTCTATCACTTTCCACTATAGTCAAACCTTCTTCCAAGCTACATTTTGGTATACAATAAAACCAAGCCCAAATATCTTCTTTTATTTTTTCTAACAACGTGTCGCACATTTGGGAATACGACAACGTTTTAGACATAGATAGTTTAATTTCAATAATTTTTCCACCTGCGTACCTTAGGGGAAAGACGTAGAATATGCCTTTATTGAAAACTTCGAATACAATATCATTAGAAATATTAGACATCTTGTTTTTAATAGAAAAAATCCGAATTAACAAAAATAAATTTAGCCAAAAATAAAAGTGTACACAAATTCTTCTAGTATTAGTGAACAAACACAAATGAAGTGTGTAAATAACAAAAAAAAAGGATTAATATAGTGATCTGATTGGATATTACCTGATGGATAATAGATCTAATTCAAAGTCGAGTGGTCGAGTAGCTGATGGTCGAGTATCCTAACATGTATTAACTACAACAACTAACACCTATTAATTGATTACATTAATATTGATGTATTAGTTACAACAACTAACCTTTTCCCAACTAACACATAATAAAATTAATGTGATGGGGTATATGATAATTATATAAATAGAGGTGAGAAACATGTGATAAGATTACCAAACCTTAAAAGCTATGCAATGAATTCACCACCAAATTACGAGTGGGAAGAATTACTTGATATAGACGACTCTGATCTCCGATTATCCGCCACAACACAAAACACAATATCCTCTCAAGTTGATAATTATTTTGAAAATCCTGTTAGAAAAATACCCGGTCCTGCAGGTATTCGGGATGGTGTGGACGATGGTGTAATGATCACACAGGAGTTTATTAGGAAAGTTGTTGACGATTTGGTTGAGGATTCGGATTTTAAAAGTGGTCCATGGGTTAACGCGGTTGAGTTTATGAATGCTGATGGCGGGATCATTATTGGTTGTTTTGCCGATATAAAAAAATTTCTTAAAAAAGGGAAACTTGAAAAGGTTGTTGCTATAATCAAGTCTTGTACTCCGAATGTTTTGGGTGATCTAAAAGTAACATTGAAAGACGTTTCAGGGTTTATGTCTGGTTCAATACATCACAAAGTTGTTAATGATGAGAGGTTTAAAAACCAATTTACCGTCGGAACTGTCTTGATACTTCAAATTGTTTCTGTATTTTCTCCCAAACAATCTGGCAATCATTATCTTAATATCACAATCAAAAATTTGGTCAAGGTTTTATCCAACGATGAGGTTCTTGAAAGTGGCAACGGTGATGGTGGTACTGGAAGTGGAATATTTATGTAACCATTGGGGTTTGATCCAATGTATTTTCATTTAACGAATGTAGTAGTATAACGAATGTAGTAGTATAACTTATGTCTAGTTACTAGTTTGGTTGTAGTATAACTTATGTTGTAGTATAACTTATGTTGTATTAAATCAATTAATTCGAAAATTTAGTTTTTACATATAAC
Source organism: Chrysanthemum seticuspe (assembly GCA_019973895.1). Classification (NCBI taxonomy): domain Eukaryota; kingdom Viridiplantae; phylum Streptophyta; class Magnoliopsida; order Asterales; family Asteraceae; genus Chrysanthemum; species Chrysanthemum seticuspe. Next base: position 337,916,279 of record BPTQ01000009.1, read on the forward strand.
AAATTTACTTGTTAATTCGAAATGTGCATCAACTATACATTAATTCGAAATTTTGGTTTAAAAATTAATGTATTAATTAATGCACTGGATACTCGACTACTCGACCGACGGCTACTCGACCTATGGTTGGGTAGAAGTAGTAATTAATTGTACAAATTAATATGCATTTAGTATTGCATCTACTACATATGTGTGTTAGTTGAGAATTTAAATTATATGAATAAATGTAAAATTTAATGTATTAATTAATGCACTGGATACTCGACTACTCGACCGACGGCTACTCGACCTATGGTTGGGTAGAAGTAGTAATTAATTGTACAAATTAATATGCATTTAGTATTGCATCTACTACATATGTGTGTTAGTTGAGAATTTAAATTATATGAATAAATGTAAAACTTAATGTATTAATTAATGCACTGGATAATCGACTACTCGACCGACGGCTACTCGACCTATGGTTGGGTAGATGTAGTAATTACTTGTACACATTAATATGTATTTAATATTGAATCTACTACATATGTGTGTTAGTTGAGAATTTAAATGATATGAATAAATGTAAAACTTAATGTATTAATTAATGCACTGGATACTCGACTACTCGACCTATGGTTGGGTAGAAGTAGTAATTAATTGTACAAATTAATATGCATTTAGTATTGCATCTACTACATATGTATGTTAGTTGAGAATTTAAATTATATGAATAAATGTAAAACTTAATGTATTAATTAATGCACTGGATACTCGACTATTCGACCGACGGCTATTCGACCTATGGTTGGGTAGATGTAGTAATTACTTGTACACATTAATATGCATTTAATATTGAATCTACTACATATGTGTGTTTGTTGAGAATTTAAATGATATGAATAAATGTAAAACTTAATGTATTAATTAATGCACTGGATACTCGACTACTCGACCTATGGTTGGGTAGATGTAGTAATTACTTGTACATATTAATATGCATTTAATATTGAATCTACTACATATGTGTGTTTGTTGAGAATTTAAATGATATGAATAAATGTAAAACTTAATGTATTAATTAATGCACTGGATACTCGACTACTCGACCGACGGCTACTCGACCTATGGTTGGGTAGATGTAGTAATTACTTGTACACATAAATACGCATTTAATATTGCATCTACTACATATGTGTGTTAGTTGTGAATTTAAATGATATGAATAAATGTAAAACTTAATGTAGTAATTAATGCACTAGATACTTGACTACTCGACCGACGGCTACTCGACCTATGGTTGGGTAGAAGTAGTAATTAATTGTACACATTAATATGCATTTAATATTGAATCTACTACATATGTGTGTTAGTTGAGAATTAAGTGATATGAATAAATATGCGTTTGGTTTAAAAATTAATGTAGTAATTTATGCACTGGATACTCGACTACTCGACACACTTATATTAAAATATTTCTCACAAACACTAACAATTTATTTAATAACTAGATTAACGGACATGAAATTAGATGATAGGACATGAAATACATTGTTCTCATAATAAAACAACAAATTAAAAAAAGGAATCATCCGAGACCCAACCCTCGTCACTAGAAGTATATGATTGCTCAGGTCCAAGCCCCATTTCCCATCGGTATTCAAATTCTCGTTGTTCCTGCTCTCTACGAGCAGCTTCCTCACGTTCCTCGGCTAGTTCAAACTCAATGAGTACTTCCATATCTTGTTCAAGTAGTCGAAGTTGATCCTCAGTTAACCCAAACGGATTGGGATCGTATTCCAAAGGTTGGTTTTTTGCCGGCTCGTTTTCAAATGGGATGTTTGCCGCTTCATTTTCATTTGGGATTACTGGTAACGGAACTTGCGGTTGAACGTTTGCTACTTCATATTCATTTGTGAATACCGAGAAGACATATTCAGGTGAATCGTAAAAAACATGCTCATTTTGTGGTGGACTAGGGAATTGTTGAGAGAATTCTTTGTGTGACATTTTTGAAAATCCGCTTGTGAGTTGAGTATATGAGTTGTGTATGTGACTTGAATGGGTATTTATAGGCTAGGTTTTCGAGTAGCCGTCGGTAGAGTAGTCGAGTATCTAGTGCATTAATTACTACATTAAGTTTTACATTTATTTATATCATTAATATTCTCAACTAACACACATATGTAGTAGATTCAATATTAAATTCATATTAATGTGTACAATTAATTACTACATCTACTCAACCATAGGTCGAGTAGCCGTCGGTCGAATAGTCGAGTATCTAGTGCATTAATTACTACATTAAGTTTTACATTTATTCATATCATTTAAATTCACAACTAACACACATATGTAGTAGATGCAATATTAAATGCGTATTTATGTGTACAAGTAATTACTACATCTACCCAACCATAGGTCGAGTAGCCGTCGGTCGAGTAGTCGAGTATCTAGTGCATTAATTACTTCATTAAGTTTTACAACTAAACTTACATATATTCATATCATTAATATTCTCAACTAACACACATATGTAGTAGATTCAATATTAAATTCATATTAAATTTGTACGATTAATTACTATAAGTCGAGTAACCGTCGGTCGAGTAGTCGAGTATCTACTAACTTTAAATACTACATTTACTTTACATCATACAACTAACATAAATAATTTACACCAAAGAGCTATATATATTAATGTACTTATTTGAAAGAATTAGATTGTTCACTCAAAAGAAATGGGAGAATCGGCTACTGAATTTAGTGTATATTTCGTTTACGGAGATGTGACTTTTGGTGTTTGCCTTAAAAAAAATATTACTTACAATCAACTGGTAGCTATTCTGAAGAAAAAGTACAAGTTTAACGATACGTGCAACCTCATGTTTACGTACAAAGTGTGTCCACATTGTAGACGATGATGATGTGAGATTTTACACAAACGAAATTTGCAAAGGAAAAGGTACGCCACATACTATTTTTATTGAAAAGATTGAGCAATGCTCTGTGGGAAATCCTTCTTCTTCTAGTTCTTTGGGTATAGATCTTAACGTTCCTTTATCTCCTTTTGATTTAAACCCACAATACACTGTTTACAATGATTCCCGACTACCAAAACAAGAATATTTCGAAAATCACCGTAATTTAAACCAACAATACAATATTTACAATGATTCAAAATTACCCAAAAAAGAAATTTTTGATTGCCATAATAATTTTATGGCAAGAGAAAATTTTGAGCATAATTGGCAAATGAATACTTTAAACAACATTCACAACCCACCAAATCCACAACCTATTATAAAAACTCCAAAAGGAAAAATTGATCATGCTAGATGTATTTTGGAAACGGGTGAAAGATTTGATAATAAAAAATGTGTTATGAATAAAATTGGTTATAAAGCTCTTTTAGATGGTTATGAATTTAAGGTTAGAAAATCAGATCCGGTAAGGTATGATGTAATTTGTGTGCATGAGGGTTGCGAATGGAAAATAATTTCAAGTAAGTGCAAATTTAGTAGTGAATGGGAATTAGGAACGGTGAATGACCATCACACTTGTTCAAAAACAAAAATAGGTATGCATCACCGTAATGCTACGAAAAACTTGTTGGGTCATTTACTAGTACCTAAGTTCAAAGACAACAGCCGTATATATACGGCAAAGGACATACAAAATGACATGAACCTTGAATTCAACATCGATATTAGTTACAAACAAGCATGGAGATCGAAGAATGTGGCATTGGATACGCTTGAAGGTTGCCCGAAAGCATCATTTGAACAGTTACCGGTTTATGGTCATAATTTAGAATTGACAAATGACGGTACTGTAACACATATTGATACTGATGATGAAGACCGGTTTAAGATGGTTTTCATAGCTTTTGGTGTAACGGTAAGCATATATATATATTTTTACTATTAAATTTATTTTTGTTGAGTATTATTGTCATATAACTAATCGTTTAAAAATTAATCAGATTCGAAGCTTTCTACACCATATGCGACCATTGTTAATAATTGATGCAGCTCATCTTAAAGGTATTTACCTTGGAACAAATCTGTTGGCAGTTGGAATGGACGGGAATAATCAAATTAAACCTGTTGCAACGGGTGTGTCTCAGGGTGAGACTGGTGAATCGTGGACATGGTTTCTGTCAAAATTGAGAGAATGCATTGGTGAAGTTCCAGATTTAACTATCATATCAGATCGACATGTAGCAATACAATCTGCATGTGAATCAGTTTTCCCGAATGCATTCCATGGGCATTGTTGTAGGCATTTGATGATGAATTGTAACTTGAATGGTAAAAAGCATAAGGCTTTATATTGGAAGATGTGCAAAGCCTACTTAATCGATGATTTTAATAGAGCATTAGACGAGGTTAAGGGCAAAAGAAAAGAAGCCTACGACAAACTGATCGAAGCTGGGGTTGAAAGGTGGTCAAGGGCATATTCCGCTGGTAATCGTTACAATTACATGACATCTAATAGCGCTGAGTCAATCAATTCGTTAACAAGAGATGTCCGAAAAGTACCCATCACTAACCTAATGGAGTGGTACAGAGCCCTTGTCCAAAAGTGGTACTTCAATCGTCGAGAAAAATATAAAGGTACGCGGTTTATGTAATTTTTTCCTAGAAGTAAACTATTTACCGAATTTATTGTTTACAAATCATAAAATACTAACGAATATTATAATTTAGATGCACAAATGGATGAATTAAGTGATTGGGCAACTGCAAAAATAACAGACCGAATGTTAAAGAGCGCTCATTAGACTGTGGCCGGGATTGAGATGAACAGGATTTACCAGGTCGATGATCGACAAAAAATACATATAGTGGATTTAGGTCAACGTTCATGCACATGTAGAAAATGGCAAGTTTCTGCTTTGCCTTGTGGTCATGTTTTAGCGGTTTGTAGAGTTATGGGAATGACAGATTGTAATCATTTGGCAAAAGCATGGTTTAGGAAAATTGAGCTTAAAGCTACGTACCAAGACTTGGTATATCCCGTTGGAGAAGTTTCAAGTTGGCAGTGTCCAAGTTACTTGCAAGTTGTTAAGCCACCACTTATGGCTAAACCCCAATCTGGTAGACCCAAGAACAAAGATCGTATTTGATCCAAGGAGAGGAACCGGTACCAGTTAAGTGTGGAAGGTGCGGTAATGTTGGACACACCCGACAAACTTTCCGAGAAACATTGCCAAAGAAAAAAGTAAGTTATGTATTGTTATTTAATCAGTTCATTATTTAGGATACAATTTATTAACTCATAAATTGATTTACACAATTTTTAGGCAAAGCTACCTGCTAGAAGAAGCTCACAGCAAGCAATGCCAAGCTCACAAGAAGAACAAGTCAACTCACAAGCTGTTAATTTGGATGACCCATAGAGTGGCATACTTTAGTTTATTCTAGTGTGTATGGCAAACAACATTAGACTTTTAATGAAAGTTGCAAGTTTTGCGATTTAAAATATGATTATTTGCTAACAAACATAGCCAAAAGCAACACAAACAAGTTTTTTGCCCAAAAAGAAACAGTTAACAAACACAAAACACAAACACAGTCATTTGCTACATGGTTCAATTGAAAGCACACAAACACAGTCATCACAACTTTCAATATCACAGTTAACAAACATAGCAACACAAATAAGTTTTTTGCCCAAAAAGCAACAGTTAACAAACACAAAACACAATGTAGCTTTTGCCCAAAGGTAACAGGTCACAATAGCAATCACACCTACACAAATATCTTGTGCTTGAAATAGAAACGGACCATCTGTTCTCGATATGCAAGGGCTGTATGGACGGCATCTTCAACAACCAATGGCATCCCATGAGATAATCTGTTTAGAGAACAAGAAACAACAAATTAAAATCATGCATAAAGATAACCCGTATTGGACTAACAAGTAACAATTAACCTGTATTTGACTCACAAGTAACAGTTAAAATGACTCAAATATTTATGCAAAATTATTTGCTGTAATCAAAATGCAGTCATTATGCAGGCATTGATGATGCAACAGTATCAGTCATGAAAAGCTGTTTTTTGACTAAAATAGTGACTAAAAACAAATTGATCCTACAATATATAAGGCCACAATCTCAATTGCATTTTCATCAAACATCTATAACAAAAAACAAATAACTAAAAAAAATGAGTGGTAAAAGAGTTAGGTTTGAGCATAATCATGATGATAGGGAGTGGTCAATAAAGGTAGCAAGAGAGGTGATGTTTCCTGAGATATGGGAATTGTATGGACCAAATGCTGAACCAAGTTACCGATTACCAGCTGAAGTGCTAGAAGAACTAAGAAAACAGATATACGGTCAGGAACAACAAGAAGTTATAGAACCAAGTGGCGGTGGTAAAGTTAAGCAACCACATAGGCAATTTGCGGGTCCTAGTAGCTGTAACACTATTGTTGGGAAGCAACCTAATGATGATCCAAAGAAAAAAGGAAAAAGAGACTAAATGTGATTTCCTAGTTCCTAAAAGTGATGTGTCTGGTTACATGTATGAATATATGATGTATGTATGAAGTTGGTTTAAGTATCACTTAAACCAAAATTAATAAAACTGTTGTAACCAAATATTACTATGAAATGTTTTATGCTTATGTAACACTGCTGGTTAAATGTATGAATATATGATGTATGTATGCAGTTGGTTTAAGTAACAGTAGGTTAATCATGTAAAGGTTAGTGGTATACTATATCATTATACTTCTATGCAAGGACTCCTAGGATAACATGCTTGTGTGTGAGTTGAGTACAGGTTATGAATTCCAAACTAAGTAGACACTATTAAAGACAACATTAAAGAAATAAGGCTTAAAACTATGTAAAAAACAAATTTAAACAATCACCAACCTGTAAAGAAATAAGCATACAAAGACGCCGCAATCACCAAATACCCCACCCTGCTTGGGGACGTTACGTGCATTCCTAAACTTAATGTTGTATTCTAGGGGATCGATTCCTTTGCTTGCAAACACATCAGTCTTCTCTAGAACTACCGGAAGCTTACACTCCAAACAACTCCTCATATTCAAATACCACGGACGAGTTTCAGGTTCTTCATATCCTTCACTGTCATAGAATGTAACGATTCCAGTTTTAATGTCAAACTGCGCTAGGGACCAATGTTTCTTGGGTTCATTTATGGGTATGAAGACCTACAATGTTTAAAAACAAAATTGATATAATCCACATAATTAAACTATCAAATTCTAAAAGATTGGTTACCAATGAATACCTGTTCCACATTCCTCCACACAAATGGGTAAATATCATCGGTTGCATAAAACAGTGGCATTGAGTCTTGAAGTAGAAGCTTTAAAAAGTAGCAACTAACCATTGACCAATCTGCGGAAGATGGTCTGAAATACCACATATACCATACCTAAAGATCAATGTGCTGTAGGAAATAAAAAGACAGAATTCAACAAAAACTTTACATATAGCAAAAAATAGTTTTATCCAAATATACTGTAAATTGTTATTTTAACGTACCTCGTCAAGTAACCAACCTACACGTTTATCGTCGAGCCCAACTAAAGCATCCCAGAAAGTACGATCAACAGTAACGTCACTATACCAAGAAAACTTGCAACGAGTCTGCCCAGGGGTAATCAGAAACTTCTAAACTCAAAAGTACATGAAATTTTATCGATGCATTTGAATGGACGGCTTGGTTCCTAAACAAAACAGGTTAAAGTTGAATTATAAGACTTAATTGAGCCAATATCTGATGCTGTAGTTGCAGATTCATAAAGGTAATACCTCTTTCCACGGTTCGAGATCTTCACACCTTTTAGTCATGAATGCATCAAGGACATTTGTACGTTTCTTTAGTGCATCCATGCTAGGGACGTATAAAGGTAATAACTCCTCCCATGGTTCCATCTGCGGCCTGACCACGTTGACATACCTCCTCTTGAAAGTTCCACATCGCTGTAAAGCAAGTTTCATGTGACTGGAATTACTATGCTGTATACTCTTCATCCTCTTTTCTTCTTCCAAAATCAGTTTCGTCCTCTGTTTCCTCTGCTCTGCCACCCTATAAATCTCAGCAGCTTGCTTTTCAGCCTTCACACAATCATCATGCAATTACATCACAATGGATCGTTGTTATTACCTAAGATAAGTCTTGAAAACAGCTAATATATTCTTGAAAACATGTATGTGATCACCTCAGATAAATCTTCATCAGACAATTTGTCCACTTCAACCCCACCATTCTGTGTAAAGTTATGAAACAAGTTATAATGAAAGGTACAAGACAAATAAGAATAATTTGAAAGTTGCAGAAATCAATTACCACATAAACTTTCTGGGAGAAATTATCCAAACCATCTACAAATCCATTGGCAGTGTGTTTGTTGGATGTTAGAATAGGCGAATCAAATAATTCAAAAAAATCACCATCTAGATTACTACAATACTCGTCACCCAGATCACACTCCACGTTATCCTGTAACATGTGTGCACATACTTAGCTAAGTAAATGACAAGAAAAGATAAATTTATATGTATATATGTATACCTTTTGAACAGATGAGGTAACTTTGTGCTCGTGTCCGACTTTTGTTTTCCGAGTAATATACTGCATCACAAAGTATTTTGCAAAACATGATAATTAGACATTAGTTAAATTGTGGCATATGTAGAAAAGGGTTTGTGTTAAGACTCACATGAATAATACTCTCCAGTTTGTAGACACGTTCTTTCAAACTCTTGATCTCTTTAGGCAGAATCAACAAACTGTCACATAAACGCTCCAAAGCCTTAACGCGAAGCATACAACTCTGCCTAAGTGGATGTGCCTCTCTATCTTTGTCCTTAGATGTGCGACCTGATGACAATTTTCTTAGATAATCACCAAATACCCCCCCCCCCCCCCCGTATTCAACAGGAGGAGGTGCTCTTGGTGTATACCACTTAAAAAAAATTTGGCTTTGTCTAAACCATTTTGATTGGCCCTCAGCAATATTGGGATATAGGTCATAATTTGGATTTTTGGCCTAAGGCAGTTAAAAATAAACTTTAGAAAGAAATAAATAAACTAATTTAGAGACTAGATAAGCATTTAAGATTACAAAACAACTAAGATAAGCATAAAACATGTTAAGCATATATGCAATTAACCTACACAAGAACTTATAAATCTTACAATCAAAGGAAAAAAGTTGGCATATATGCAATTACATTTAGGAAAAAAGTTGGCATATACGCATTAACTGACCTCGGGAAAAAGTTGGTTGTATAGCTCCCAATTTTGAAATGGAAAATGCTTCGACCAGGAACATCCTCTCGGGATCACATCAGGGTCATTAATCCACCAACGCTGTGTCTGAGATGAAGACTCTAGAATTCATATCTACAAAAAGTTAATGAATAAGTCAAATGACAAACAAAATATTTGCATAACTTGACAATGATTTGGACTAAAAATACAGACCTTGAAACACAGAATGAATCCAGACAATGAATACGATGGAACAAAATTTGGGTCTTTTTCCAATGCTTTATGGTGCTCATCCTTATGATTTGAGTTAACATTTCTAATGGCAGCGTATAACTCCCGCCAGATGTGCTCTCCCCAAGCAAACTCATCCCAAGCATCCAGATTTTCTACCATCCTTAGATATACATCATCAACAACAGATCCTAACTCACGACCCATAAATATAACTTCCAAACATAACAAAAGATAAACTCGTATTGCATCTTCATCTGATAGTTTCATGAAATGCTCTTCATCCTCAATCACAGATAGACTATCTATGTTTTTAACATAGCGACCCATCTTCTCCGAAAATACACGATCACGAAAACTGATATCACCCTCTCTAAACTTGCGGAAACTGACCATCCCAAACTTGAATGCAGTTATGAGGCAAAATTCACGACGACCAAAGTGTAGCAAATGATTGTTAACATTATAAATGAGGGGTAAATCATAGTGATCATTATCAGAGAAGTCTTGCTTCTGAAGCGTAAAATGTATAAGACCCTCTTCATTGTCAACATAATCCAAATCCAGCCAACGCCCAAAACATGTCGACCTAAACAGTACAGATCGATCCAAACCTAGTCTATCTTTCATTAATGGAAAGTAATTGAGTTTGCTTCTAACATGTACCCTCGCATGATATTCCTAAAGAGATTACAATATACAAGAATTAGCATCGCTGGGATAAGATAACAAGATTAAGCTAAGAAGAACTTTTACTTATGGGTTTATAGTTGCAATATGGGCTTCTCTAAACAATTAAAATTTCGGATTAATACATCAGAATACTAGGCTTATAACTAGTTACACAGAATACATGAGAATACTAGGCTTATAACTAGTTACACACTTTTCAAATATTCGACCTAAACAGTACACTTAAAACTATAATTTGAGCCAGTTTATAAACACTGTAGAATAGCATTGAGCAATGTTAACAGATTTGCATGCAGACACGATTATGCAGACATGTATAAGCACAAAACTGCTTATTTTCTTAAAAATTAGCAAAAAACACTTCAAAACAGTTGATTTTCTTAAAAAAAATACCGAATAAGAACTTTAAATCTGCTTAGGTTATTAGAAATGACCGAATAAGCACTTCAAAACAGCTTATTTTCTTAAAAACGGCCAAATAATAACTTGAAACTGATTAACAACAATAAAAGCAAGTAACCCATTTTCAGAAATACCCAAAAGGCAAACACCCAGTTAGATCTAACAATGAATCAAAAAAAATAAAAAAATAGTTAGAAGAGTACCATCGGTATCATGGTGGAATGAAAGTGTGTGATTATTGAGTGTGTATGTGAGATAGCAACAATAAATCGATGAATCAAGCATAATAAAAAAAAAGTAATCGGATATCTCTAATTCAAACCATAGATCGGATATCTAGAAAGTTAGGTCGGATATCAATAAAGTACGTCGGATATCAAAGAAAGAAGAAAAGTCAACGTACCTTTATGTCACATCCTGGCCGCCGGTTGCGCAAGCCGCCGGTTGAGTAGCCGGCGGTTGCTCAAATACAGTGGTTATCTTGGAAAATTGAAAAGATAAAAGGTGTAGTGGTAGTTGGGACACATGTCATGTTTCTGGTGGAGCTGCGCGGTCGAGTGGCTGCGCATGACCATTTTGGAGATTGAAGAAAAATTTGACCACAAAGGGGACTACCAAAAAGATTTTGGCACTTTTTGGTACTTTTCTCTTGAAATTATTAGGCTAAACACAATGGCAACCTAGTTCACATGTGACACATCAGATTTCTCTCTCCGACGACCTGACGACGACCTAGTTGCCAGAGTGATGACCTGAGATTTATTTATTTATTTTTTTTTTATTTTTTATTTTTTTTAATTCTAATATTTTTAAAAACAAAATTAAACTTCATTAATAAAAATACTTAACATTACAACTATAATTAAAAACTTAAACTAATAAAACGTAGACGTTATTATTAAAAACTACAACATAAGAATCTAAGTTGTAACGTTCTTTGATTGATGCCTTAAGTTGTTGAAGTTCTTGTAGTTGTTGTGCGGGCATATTTGTGTCGAGGGGTGTGTTGTAGAAAATTAAGTCTTGCCGCCGGTTTGATTGTGCTGTCAATGCAAGCTGCTAACGTTGGAGCTCAAGTTTCTCCCTTTTGAACTCCTCGGCTCGCCTTGCCCTTGCCTCTGCAAGCTCCAACACTTTTTGCTTCAACTTTATGTATTCCTCTTCCATATTCTTGTTTTTTTTCCTTACTTGAACTTTTGAATTTGAAAAAGTTCTTGGCCATATTAGTAACAAATGATGTTGGTGGCTCGGGTGCTTTCTTATTGGCTGCGTCACGACCTTTTGGTCATGATTCTCGAGTCTCTTCTTCTTCAGAATCATTCACGTCTTGGGGATTAAAAGGACCTTTTGTTGACCCCGAGGTGGTTTCCGAAGTCTTGGATTTCTTCCGACTAGTCGGGGTGAAAGCAGGCATCTCAACAGTTTTCCAAGCAGAATGCCCTCTCAAAACTTTTCAACACTCCTTCAATGTAAACTCATGCTTGTGAATCACACGGTACTCGTTACAAGCCTTTTCATAGTCGTCTTCGTCATTCTCACTGCTTCCGTGATAATTCTTGATATTATCCATAATTGCACAAAAGAAACCAACCTTAGAACGAATCCTACCCATCCATTTGGTCATTATGGAGTCTTAGATTCTTGTTGAACCAGTTTCATTTTCAAAGTACGCTATCACCTCATCCCAAAACCCACTCCGGTTGATAGCGTTCCCTCTTTCCGAATTTTCCGACACATGTATCCAAGCCCTACAAAGCGCGACCTCTTCCGCTTTTGTCCATGCTTTGACCTTTTCGGTTGCAACATTCTTGCCCTTCTCCTTTGTAGCCCGTTTTGAACCCTTCTTTGATTTGACGGGTGACGTCTGTTCGACATCGTCTTCAATATGAATAAAACCGTGGTATGAGCCGTGCCCCGAACTTTGTCCCATCGAAGCATCTTGAGTCGGGTATTCTTGAGACGTGTAGTTTTGAGAAGGGAATTCCATAAAATGCTCAAAATCCATATCAAGAAGCGGTGAAAACGATTGATTAGGTTGGGAAGAATGGGAGAAATCCATGTTAGGATGATATGACGACCCGCTTGGTGCTTGGTTTTGATTGATACTCCGACCCGGTGGGAAATATGGACGATTGACGTAAAATGGGTTTTGATTGTGGTTGGGTTGTGGTAGTCGTGTTTCATAATCAAAACCGGGTGCTCGAAAATGAATACCCCGATTTTGTGGTGGTGTTACACCGGTTAATTCAAACGGTCGATACGGTGAGAAATTCAAGTTCGGGGAATTTTGGGGAAGTCGGGATCGTCGGTTTTTTGATATGGGAGTTTTTCTTTGTGACATGATGAATATTGATGAGAAGTTGTTTGAATTGTGTTTGAAATTGTATGTTTAAAAATGTGTTTAAGGTTGGTATTTATAATATTGTAAAAGTGGTAAAGTTTTTTTTTTTTTTTTTTTTTTTTTTTTTTTTTTTACAAACGGTTCGAATTTTTGGAAGTATGTGGCTTTGATACTCGGTTGAGGAGGCAACCTAGTTCACTCCTCATCTCCCCTCAACCTTCCTCAACCGATCACCCCACAATGGGGCAACCGGCCTCAACCGAGCCCTCGACCGACCGGGTTAACCGACCATTACCTGGTTCCTTAACATCACTTCAGTCTTTATGGCTTTTATCTGTTTATGAAACTTTCTCATAAATGAAAACGTCACTCTATTTTGCATCTATGGAAACAATTAGAGCTCGATTTAACACAAATGGTTACGTAAATTTTTACCACAACATGATACTGAAAACCAAATAATTGTTGTTGTCCATAATGTGTTACATTGGAGGGTATAAGTATTACTCTAATGGGCCTAATGACAATGCTAATTACAATAATAGAGAACATAATACATGGGGCCTAATGAAACCCGCTAACAGCCCCCCTCAGTTGGAGCGGGAGAGGAGCGAACGCTCAAGCTGGAGCGAAACTCATCAAACAATGTTGTAGGCAAGCCTTTGGTGAAAATATCCGCATACTGATAACGAGAAGGAACATGCAGAACACGGACATGACCAGTAGCAACCAAATCGCGAACAAAGTGAATGTCAATCTCAATATGCTTCGTGCGTTGATGTTGCACGGGATTGGAGGAAAGATAGACAACACTCACATTATCGCAATATACAATCGTAGCCGTAGAAAGTGGCGTATGAAGCTCACGTAATAAATTACGTAGCCAGCAAGTCTCCGCAACAGCATTAGCAACACCTCTATACTCAGCTTCAGCACTGGAACGGAAAAGTGTAAACTGACGCTTGGAGGACCAAGATAAAAGATTGTTGCCAAGAAAAATGCAATAACCTGAAGTTGACCGGCGCGTAGTCGGACAACTAGCCCGAGTAAGCAATCAAAGATGATATCGTAGATGAATATAGCTGTAACCCGTAAGTCAATGTGCCTCGAACGTATCGTAATATCCTCTTAAGAGCCGATAAGTGAGGCTCCCGGGGATCATGGATAAAAAGGCAAACCTGCTGAACAGCATAAGAGATATTCGGCCGAGTAAAGGTAAGATACTGAAGAGCACCTTCAAGACTGCGATACAATGTAGGGTCAGAAACTGGATCACCATCAGCAGCCAGCTTGGAATCCGTGTCAACTAGAGTGCGACACGGATTACAAGAAAGCATGCCAGCACGCTCAAGTACTTTAGTAGCATATTTCTGTTGAGATAGAAATAGCCCTGAAGAGTTACGAGTCACTGAAATGCCCAGAAAATAATTAAGTGGCCCGAGATCAGCCATAGAAAACTCCTGATGTAGAGAAGTAATAACCCGCTAAAGAAAAGCTGTAGAAGATGCAATCAATACAATATCATCCACTTATAAAAGTAAGTAAGCTGTATCAGTCCCGTGCCTGTAGATGAATAAAGAGGAGTCACAACGACTATGATGAAAACCAACCCGAGTAGCATAAGCCGCAAATCGATGAAACCAAGCCCGAGGGGCCTGTTTAAGCCCATAAAGAGAGCGCTGCAAGAGACAAACATGATCAGGATGACGTGGATCCCGAAAACCATGAGGCTGATGCATATAAATAGTCTCCGATAACGAACCATGCAAGAAAGCATTCTTGACATCTAGTTGATGAATAGGCCAATGTCGAGAAATGGCTAGACTAAGCACAGTGCGAATGGTAGCCGGCTTAACCACCGGGCTAAATGTCTCATCCACATCAATACCTGCAATTTGAGTACTACCATTCGCAACAAGGCGAGCCTTGTAACGATTAAGACTACCATCTGCATTATATTTGTGCAGAAACAGCCACATAGAAGGAACAATGTTCGCGTCTCATGGCCGGGACACAAGAACCCAAGTATTATTTTTAATTAAAGCATTATATTCATCAAGCATAGCACTAGACCAGTTGGGATCATGAAACGCATGGTTGTAGGACTTAGGAATTGGGGAAATGGTGGACACATTTAAAGTAAAGAGTTGTGTGGGACGATTGGTACCGACACGAAAGCGAGTGACCCTGGGGTGAGTCGAGACGGGATTGGGGTTTGGATTAGGTGTGGTAATGGCTGCTGGTGCATTGACAGTAGGCTATGGGTTGATATTTGCATTGGGCTGCGGTGGTGAGGGTGGGCCGTGGTTAGAAGGTGGAGAGGGTGGTGGTGTTGGGCTGTGTAAGATAGGTGTTGGGTCGGGATTATGAATTGGTGAGGGTGGGTTGATTGGAATAGTGGACGAGTCCACTGGAGGTTGATAGGAAACAGTGGGTGTAGTAAGGATATGTTGTTGTATGATGTTAGGGGATGTATCTAGGAAGGTGTAAGAGGGCGATGTATTTGGAGTCATATACCCGTAGGGAAATACCGTTTCGTCAAAAGTCACGTGACGAGAAAGCATAATTTTATTTGTGTTCAAATCAAGGCATCGATATTTGCGGTGATTGGTCAGATATCCTAGAAAAATGGATGGAGTGGCTCGTGGTTCAAGTTTATGATTGGTGTGAAGATGTGGGTAGCAAAGACAACCAAAAATATGGAGATCCGTATAATTAGGTGTTGTCTTAAATAGACGGGTGTGAGGAATCTCATTGTGAATGGTTGTGGAGGGTAAAATGTTTAAGAGATGGGCAGCCATGTGGAGAGCTTCAACCCAAAAAGTGGGCGGCATGTATGCTTGAAACAAAAGGGTTCGGATAAGGTTGTTTATGGTACGAATCATTCGCTCAGATTTGCTATTCTGTTGTGATGTTTTTGGGCAATAGAAACGAATGGTTATACCATTATTAGCAAATAATTGGTGTAGGACATTGTTGTCAAACTCGCCCCCGTAATCACATTGCAAAGATTTAATGTCACAGTTAAACTGATTCTTAACATAAGCACGAAAATGAATAAATTTAGACAATGCATCAGATTTATTTCTCAAATGATACACCCACAAATAATGCGAAAAATGATCAAGAAACAAAACATAGTACTTAATACCCGAAAGACTCGGAAGTGGAGAAGTCCACAAGTCTGAATGAACAATGTCAAAAGGAGACTCAACAATTGTCTTAGAAAGCGAAAAAGGAAGTCTCACGTGCTTACCAAGCTGACAAGCATGACAAAGCACGGGAGACTTAGTCTTATTACATGAAATGAATTTATTAGAAACTAAAGAACGTAACACGTCACTTCCAAGATGACCAAGTCATTGGTGCCATGTTTGCTGACTGACTAGAAAAGCTTTAGGGGTAGACGGGAATGTGACAGGATAGAGATCACCCGTGCTGTCACATCGGAGCTTTTTTAGGGTTTTCAATTGGTCTAGAATGATTTTTGAGGGTTTTCAGAAGAACATTAAGGAACAGGGAAAATACTACCTATATCCTAGGTTTGTTCAGTTAATTGTAGAGAGTCAGATACAAGAACCCATTCCTCATAAGAGAAAGTATGAAGTGCTACATATGGTTCCTAAGGTATTTGCTCATATGAAGAAGAAGATTCCAAATTTTTCAGGGACCATTACACCTTTATTTCCTCACATGCTTAACCTGCTTGAACTTATAGAAGAGGAGAATCCACAACCTACCCCAAATCCTGCTGAACCCACTACTGAGAATCCCACTGCTACCACATCACTACCCACAGCTAACATATTACAATCCACTGCTGAACCCTTACCCTCAACAACTGAACCCCAAAGGATCTTAGTTACCAGAAGGAGGAAGAAGGGCACCAAGCTACCTCAGGCTGGTATTAGTGGTGTAGGCAATGAGGCTGTCACGGGTGTGGGAGGTGACATGATTGGAAGGGCTTCCATTACTGACTCAGGCTTGGATGCTGAGCATGACAGTGGAATCATAAGTAAGACCCAACCTTTGGAAACTCCTAATGTGGAGGGTTCTTTGGAATTCACCACAGGTGGAGGAATCCCCAGCCAACCAGCTAACTTGGGGTGCATGGATGTTCAGGCTAGGTCTGATGCCATGTTACACACATCCCATGATTCACCTCTCGGAGCAGGTTACACGGCTCGAAGTGATGAGGATAGACTGGACTCTGAATATGAATTGACGGCAGACATGTTTGTACATGGTGACACTTCCAAGGATCCACCTCTCGGACCAGTTAACACAGGTCGAAGTGGTGACGATATACTTGAATTGTTAAAAGAATTGACGGATAAATGTACCAATATGGAGTCTAAAATCACTGATCTTTAGAATTTGGCAACCTCTCAAGCTGGAACAATAAAGAGGTTTAAGCACAGGGTGAGTGTTTTGGAAAAACAAAGAAGATCAGGGATTACAACATTCAGGAGAGTCAAGAAGATGGGAAGGAAAGCAAGTTCCTCAGGAAATCAGAGTTTGGAGGATGAATCCAAACATTGGAGGAGTAAAGGCACGGATTCAGGGGAGGATTTGAATTTGGATGTAGATTTGGACTTGGATAGTGGAGATAATGGAGATGAGTATATGGTGGCTAATATGGAAGGCAAAGAAACAGTGATTGAAGAATCCTTGAAAGCAGTTGAAGAAAAGGAGGAAGAAGTGGTGCAGGAAACAACCACTGCCAATGTTGCTGCATCCACTGTTAGTACAGAAGAAACCACTGCTAGTACAGAAGAAACCATATATTGCTAGTACAGAAGAAACCACTACTGCAACTACTTATGAGGTAATTCTATCCACTGTTACTTCAGATACACCCATTGCTATCACAACTACAGCCACTATAATCACAACCACATTAACTCCACCACCAAAGAGAAAGGAAGCTGAGAAGGAGGTTGCTATTACATTGTTGAACCTAAAACAATCTCTACCAATCTCTGAACTCATCATTGTACCTGTCCCTATTATACTTAAACCAACTGGACCTAAACCTTTGGCTAAAAGCTTAATGATTGGAGAGCCTGTGCAAAGAGTTATGGCTCCTCAACTAGATATTGGAAAGGGTAAAGGAATTGCAAAACCAGTTTTGAAGTTTAAAAGTAGACAGGAGCAGATGGCTTTTGATAAAGAAGAAGCTTTAAAGTTACATCAGGAGTTAAATGCTGATGTTATTGCTGAAGAGAAGAAAAAGCAAGAGGATGATGAAGCTTCTCTGAAACTTATAGAAGAATGGGACAATGAACAGATATTCTTTCAAGCTTTTGAGAGTATAAAGACAGAGTGGACAGATTTTGAATGGGGTCAATTAGACATTGACACAAGGTCTAAGATTTTGGCTGAAAAGATGAGAAAAATGAAACAAGAAAGAGCATTCAAAGAGTATCAAGCAAAGAAGAACAAACCTCCTACCAAGCAACAGAAAAGAAATGAAATGA
Organism: Chrysanthemum seticuspe; assembly: GCA_019973895.1. Classification (NCBI taxonomy): domain Eukaryota; kingdom Viridiplantae; phylum Streptophyta; class Magnoliopsida; order Asterales; family Asteraceae; genus Chrysanthemum; species Chrysanthemum seticuspe. Next base: position 337,934,674 of record BPTQ01000009.1, read on the forward strand.
TGAAGTTTCTTAAGCATATGGAAGTGAAAATTGCTGTAAATTTGAAGAATTTTTCATATGAGGAGATTAAGGAGCTTTACATTAATTAAAAAAGAAGACTTGTGTTCATTCCTATGGATTCTGAGAGAGAAGCAGAGTTGATAAGGAACAGACAAAAGAGAAAAGAAACTATTCAAAAGGAGTCTAGTTCCAAGAAACAAAAGATGGATGATGAGATGGAGAAGGAAGAAAGATTGAAACAGTATCTTATGGTGTGTGATCAACATGAAGAGCCTATCAATCCTACACCTCTAAGATCTGTTCAACCTATTGTAGATTGGCAAATTGTCACAGCAAATGACAGATAAGTGATTGAAATAACAAGAGGAGATGGATGGAAAGATCAACACTTCAATTTTGGGTGTTTGCTGTGGAGTAGTACTAAGATTGATCTGGAACAGTTATGGAAGGTCATGGATTTCAGGTATGGTAAATTTGGACCAACAGGAACATTAGCTAGGTTTGTGTGGACATCTGTGAAGAACATGTTTCAACCTAATCCAGAAGATAAATTTTGGGAAGATTGTGAAGTTGTAGAATGGATGCTATATCAGCCTTGTAGATTGCATGCTATTCAGACTACCCAAGAGAAGATATTCATGTTCACAGATAAAGATTATCCATTGTCCAAGAATGTAGCAAGGAAGATGTTGGAAGCCAAGCTTGCACCACAGGGGACTAAACCTACAAATCCAATGATTGACCAGTTATTTTTTAAGATTGAAAAGATTGCTTATTTGAAAGGTCCTCTAGCCATAAAAGGTAAGCCTTATGGAAGATTGAAAAGAATGGCAAATAGATCTAAGGCTGCTGATGAAGAGTCAGGATCTGATAAGGAGAAAGAGGAAGCTGCTGGGTGTTTGGATACATCCTCCAAATGAAGACATTGTGGGCTTAAAAGAAACTTGATGATTCTGATAGAAAATATCAAGTTTAGGGGAGGATTGTTGGGTTTTTGGTTCTGATAACAGGAATGACACTAAGTATGGAACCACTGCCAACATTAATGAAACCACGGCTAGAAGGATGAAACCACTGCTCAAGATAGACCACTACTAGTAGAAGACTGGAACCACGGCTAATGTATCAAAGCACTGTTAGTATTGTTTAGGTCGGTTTGATTTGTAATATTCTAGAATATCTTGAGTAGGTCGTATTGTATGATAAATGTACTTATCTTGTAGAATACGTAATGTAGATTATATAGGACTCCTTAGCCTATAAAAGGAGGTCCTAGGTTACGGTTAGATATACGTGTTAGCTATATCTAAGAGTCGATACACTTCAAGGTTGTAAAACCCTAATACTATTCAGAGTATTCGTATAATAATATATTGAGCTGTTTAGTAATAACTGTCGTTATTCTTCTTAAGGTTAAACATTAAATTTTGCATAGTGTTTAACAAGTTATATTGTTTAAGTCAGCTTCTATATTAGATCGTTTGCTCAACTGGGATCAACAAGTGGTATCAGAGTTTGGGGAGCTCGTTACCTAGGGATTCGCAAGGTTTTATTGGATGAAAAATGGCGAAAAGATGAAAAAAATTCGAATCTCAAAATTTTCGTATTTTTCTGCTTACATAAAAAGGTGTACTGATCATGATTTTATGGGTCAAACAAACAAAATTGATAGCTTCATCATGGGTATTTGGGTCGTATTTATGGAGCACAAAGGTCAAACAGATAACGAATGATGTCAATCAACATGATATGCTTGGTTGTGGTCTATTGAATTTATTCAATTACAAGTTTTTTATTTTTGTATATAGTCAATTATACTATATATACATTGATTGCATACATGGGTATTTGACTTCTCAAAACTACTCATGGTTGCTACTGTTCGAATACTCAAGTTGAAAAGAATTGGTACTGCTACCTATATATTGGCGTTGCTTGTTTTTCGAAAGCAGTTTGTACTGCTCAGTTTGTCCTAGAAAGATTTGTTTGTACTGTTTTCGGATGGTTTGAAGAATGTTGGACGACACACACATGGGATTTTCGTTCACACACACAAGGAAGATTGTAATTTGTTCTTAAAAATTTTAAAAGGCTCGTTTTTGAATTATTTGAAGAATTGATTACGAAGAAAGTTGAATATCATTTATTTGATGTTGTAGTTGAGTTTCACAGGTTCGTGCTCTTATCATATCTCAAAGTGGGTGTTACACTTTGTAGATAACTTGTTCGTGCTTAAAGGATGTTGACGAAGACTTGCAAAATCTAGTTTTCATAGGTCAAGGGGTGGATGGATGAAGACCTAGTTAGCTATCACTTAAAGGAGTTACATTGTAGTGCTCAGTGTCTCATTGAAGATAAGGATTTTGTCAATAGATTGCGGTCTATTTATATTGTGTTAGTATACGTTCAACGTCACGTGGATAGTACAAGACATAAGACACAAGTTTGGGATATTTTACTTCTTCATCAAATTTGTAATATTTGATTTTCTTCACATGTGATCATTACATAGAGCTTACAGATTTGAAGAATCATTTGATGTTCATGCCCCACTCAAGGGGAAGTTTGTGATTCTTACTACTGTTGATTAGTATTACTACTGATGGTTTAGATTTCTACTGTTTCAAGTTCATTTTTAGTTGCGGAAAACTTCATGGAGGGTAATTTGAGACATTGGAATGATGAATTGGATGTGTGGTATTGGTTCGTGGTGGTCAAGATCAAGTTTGCATATGTTCTCTATTTGTTGATAACAAAAAAGGGAAGAGATGTTGGAGTGGCATGGATGGATTAAGGAGAAGACAATAGTGTTTCATTCATGGTGAGATTTAATTATCTCAATTTCTCTACTTCGTCTAGAGAAGTTCGTACAAGAACCGTGTTTATTTTGTAATCATTAAATAGAGGAAGATTGTTGTCTGATGAAAATCTATATAGCTATTTGATGTAAAAGATTAGAAAGGTCTCTACAAGAACATGTTTTATACGAAATACTTCGTAAACAAAACTTTTCGAGTATTTCCGCACTTGTCAAGATTGTTTCAACCTGACACATGAGAAACATCTAAAAACATAATACTACTCTAAGCACATTTAAGACACATACACTTATGGTGTATAAGTAACCAACAACTTCTGTCTTCACCTTATGTGGGATTGAGTGGTAGAATAAATTTCTACAAAATATGTATCTTCATTAAAAAAATGTTAAGAAAAAGATAATTCAAGAGTTCTTTACATTTGGTGAAAGAAAAATTTGTTACATGGAACATCAATTTGAAGTTTAGAAGCAACTAATTTTATGCACATGGAAAGAAAGAAAAGCAAGAAATAATGCAAGAGTTAAAGCATGAATCATGCAGGTAAGTACAATTTCTATAACATGAAATTATATGTTGTTATAACTCTGAAAGATTACAATTTTTTATACATTGTGTATTAAAAGAACATGTAAATTTTCCTAAGCGTTTACATATCTAAAATCTATATAAGTTTTGGGTCAAAACTTACAACCAATGAAAACAAATGAATGTAGAAAACTATACCTAAAGTTCTAAAAAACACACAACCTTTACAAATGAACCCAGCCAACCTTCACTCACTTTATTATTAAGACTGAAAAGGTCAGTCAATGTCTTTACAGTACAGAATAAGAAAAAACTTGAGTAACAAACTACAAGTCACAAAAGATCAAAACTTTCTGAACGAACACCTTTGATAGAGATTTCACATACAAAAAAAACTGAATAGAATTAGTCTATTGTGAGAGAAACCATGTAACACCTGACATTTTATAAGTTTTAGAAATAGACTTTTAAAGATCCAATAAACAAATATCGTCACTCATTTTTTCATCAACACAAAAAAAAAGCCACTTTTTACTTTTTAAAATAAAATAAAATATTTTGCAACCAGTAAATATTTAAGCAACGAAAAATACAACATCGCCACGAGAAACCAACTTAAAGCCGACAAACCCACCTAAATCATCAACCAAAACCACAAATCCACCGAAACAGACAGATCTCAAAATGTTTGTATTTGTGTGTGAAATTGTTTTTGTTTAGGTTAATCTTTTGAATCGGGGGGGACCACCAACAAATTTATTAGTTCTTATGTAGTAATTTCCTGGCGTGGTTTCATAAACAGACAGATCTCCACCAATGATATGTTTCCACGACTTATAATAACTCAAAGGATCCACGCTCTCTTTGTTTCTATCATTGTACACAAGACTGATTCCACACTCAATTACCATTACTTGCCCTACCTCGGGACGTACTATGGTGACACTAACATCATCTCCAGCTTCCAGCTCATTGTTCCCAAACATCCAATGGCTTAACCATACTATACTAGCAGCCATATAACCACGATACGCCCAGGAACGATCTTTTGTTATATTCTCTACTTTTGCTAATATATAACTAATCTAAATGTCATCTAAAAATGTATGCACAAAGCATATATTTATTCCTTCAAACCTTTTGTTCTCGGAAGATGATGGCATGGTAAATGATATTGATGACCCGTAGCTTTTATGAGCAAACCACTTTGGAACTTCTTTTCCTGGAAAACATGTACTGAATATTCCAAATTCGTATAACATCTGCGAATAGAAACCAATTTGCATGACGTTCTTGCATATTTTAAAACATAAAGAGATACAAAAAGAAAAAGACAAACACTGAGATAATACTTTGTGGACTGAGATAATACCTTGACACGCAATTTCTTTGTGCTAAATCGTATATCTGTCCACCCCAAGCTACATATTATCTCGTTATCAACTTGTGCTAAATCGCGGATATTCATAATGCCTTCAATAACAGTCAGGGACTCTGAATAATCAAAACGGATGATTGGTGGTTCTGATAAATCTTGAGATAGTGTTATTTTCTCAAGTAAATCACAACAGTCAGCAACCAAACGCCCGGTAACTTGAGGGCATAAAATTGACTTCAACTTAGAACACCCTCCAACACTGAGTATTGCAAGCCTACTAAGGCTTTTTAGGCAATCAGGTATGGAATCAATCGGATTACAGTCTAGATGTAAGTTCTTCAACAATGACATGCTACTGAAGTCCACCGGAAAGGATTCACTAGATAGATTATTGTTTATTAGAGACAAGGTTACTAGTGAAGATGGCAAAGAAAGTGAGATCGATTTTTCACTATTCGGTACTAATCTTGTGATGGAAGATAAAAACGGCTGCAATTTTTTGCTACCGCTGTCTTTGATAGGCACATTCAGCAACTTCATACGCTTCATCTCCTTCATGAAGACAGCACCGCAGCCGTCTAATGTTAAAACTGTAACATTTTTTAACTTGCTAAAGGCGCCTGGAAGAGTTTTAAGCTTACTGCAATAGCTCAAATTTAGTACAACAAGGCTACCACATTCACCAGTTGATTCACACACATGAGTCAAATTTTCACATCTTGCAAGTATCAACCTTTCAAGTGCAGGTAACTCCTTAAAGCCACCGATAGTAACAAGCTTGCTATAACTCAGATTTAAATACTTCAATGACCCAAGAAACTGTTACACAGAGATTAATTAGTATATCAAGATAAACAATTTCAACGTTGTTATATATAAGACAAGTAATATGCTTGAATTTAATACCTTTGGCTTCCTCCAAAGCTGTTTCAGATCACTGAATGACATGTCAAGAGCCACCAGGTGCTCCGTTGGTAAGTCAGGGGGTATATATGCTGATTGGAACCCATGCATACACAACCCTCTTAAACCTTTCGGAAATTTCTTGAATGGTCCGTTGAGTTTAACGTGATTAAGTTGGAGTAATTTTAGGTTTTCCATCTTATTTAACGCATTTGTACTCAATTCGACATTTGTACTCAATTCGACATTTCTGCAACGAGAAGATGAGAACTCCAGAAGTCTACTAAATGATGAATCAACTCCAAAATTCATGAATAGATCAATATCTTCAAATTCGTGGTCTATCACAGTACTTGATCCACACAACGACGACTCCTTTTTCAACATTTTCATGTCAAAGAGAAGACCATGAATTTTGTTTGTACCCTAGTTATAAAGATAAGAAAAAACAGTTTATTCATAAATAACATTTGATAAATCAAACACACAAGTGAATAAATATAAGAATTATAATACCTTATCTTCTTGCAATATATTGAGGGACTCCCTATGATTCCATACTCGACTACGCTTCCATGGCTTGTCAGGTGATTCTTGACGAACTATATCTCTCCCCATATCTTGAAGCAATTGATGCATCTTCAACTCCTCTTTTTCTCCAATTGTGAGAAGACATCTTTCAGTGAGCTTTTTGATTCCGTATGATGGGTGAACGCCACAGTCCTTTAATATTGCTTCAGTCACTGCTGTTTCTTTTCCAACGAAAAAACATGCAATATGCTTAAATAATTCCTTGCAATCTGATGGCAACGAATCAAAGCCAATTCTAAAGACCTTGTGTACATTATTGATTTGAAATTCTCTTGACTCTAACATCGTAAATGTATGGCTCCATGTGTCTGCGTCTTCGTTAAGTAGAAAACTACCCAAAACTTTAAGAGCTAGTGGATGTCCTCCACAATAATTTGAAGCTCGTATTGCGTCTTCTTCATAACCTTCCTTGGGAGAATATCCACCAAATGCATGCCAACAAAAAAGTCTTAGTGAATCTATCCTATCTAAACCATTAAGTGCAAGCTTTGTATGTTTCGGAGGATGTTTTATCAGAAGCAATGCTTTATCTGTTATTGACCCATCTTTGGTTGTTATTATGATCCTGCTCCCTGGATAAAAACCTTCTCTTCCAACCAAAACATGTACTTGCTCAAAGTTATCAACTCCATCAAGAACCACAAATGCTCGTTTTTGTAACAATGCTGTCTCAGTCTTAGATGTGCAGTTTTGTACATCATCTTCTTCAATCTTACGTCATCTCTTGAGAATGTCTCCAAGTAGCTTATTCTGTAACAGGAGTAGTGCACTTGATTGTTGTCCACGTCTTTCAATGTCTTCAACAAAGCTACTCCTTTCAAATTCATGGCGGTACAACAAATACACATGTTTTGCCAAAGAAGTCTTCCCAATCCCCGCCATTCCCCAAATCGTGAGAATTTCAGTAGTATCCGAGGACCCACCTTTTAACCAGGAGCATATGGTACGTAAAAATCCATCCCTCCCAATTAGATGTTGGATTTTACTCTTCATGTGTATATCCAATCTACTACTGATATCCTTAACGATTTCCTCAATAAACTCCTTCTCTATGCTGAAAAGTTGAATCAAGTTATATCAACAAGACACCACCCATGTAAATCTAAATTGATAGAAGTAATGGACAGTCATTTGCATCTTTTTATAGTATTTAAGGACACATAGACCTTCATATGCATTCATGGAATTTACTAGACTTTTAAGGAACATGAGAAGTTTATACTATTTCATAATGATTTGTATACACAAAATTAGTATTGATCCAAGGTGTATCATGTATACGTATTTTCATGATCAACCACATGGCCCATGGCCGCTTATTTGTCCAAGTCCCAACTAGGAAAAAAAATAAATGTACGCGACTTTTCCTTTTAGGAAGACATAAAATGTAAGGTGACGTTTAGTTGAAAACATTTTTTTTTATTTTTTATTTTTTGTTTTGTAGAAAAAGGGAGGGGAGTTTTATTTCCACAAAACAATGAAAAATTTAGAAAACGCGTTTAGTTTGACAAAACATGTGTTTGTGTTTTTCATTTTGCAAAACTAGAAAATATGTTTAAGTGTTATTGATTTTCTATCTCAATTCTCAATTCACCTTTGTAATATTATAAAAACATCTTCAATACACAAAAACAAATATTATAAATTAACAAACTAAATTATAAAATAACTAAAAAAAATCTAATACGAGAAAATAAAAAATTAAAAAAGTAAAATATAACATCAAATAACGTGAAAAAATCTTCAAGCGACTACAATTCGACATAAAAACATTAAATTCGACATAAAGTAAAATTTCCTATTTCATCGCTTTATACATTTATCCGTTTTTGTATGTTTTTATCCATTTTGTATGTTTTTATATGTTTTTGAACATTTTTATACGTTTTATTAGAGGAGGCAAACGGGTCGGGTTGAGTCAGTTTGGGTCATGGGTCAAATGGGTCATGCGTCATACAGGTTCATTTTTAAAAATGGGTCTAGCGGGTCATGGGTCAGATGGTTTGGGTCGGGTGTACCTACTAAATTATAGTGTTTTCATCTGTTTTTTTACGTTTTCTTCTGTTTTCTTTTACTCTTTCGTCTGTTTTTTACGTTTTCGTCCGGTTTACTTATGTTTTTCGTCCGTTTTATTACGTTTTCATCTGTTTGTTACGTTTTCGTCCTCTTTTTATGTGTTCGTCGGTTTTTTTACGTTTACGTCAGTTTTTTTACGTTTTCATCCATTTTCTTACGTTTTCACCCCTTTTTAACGTTTTCGTACGATTTTTATGTTTTCGGATTTTTTTACGTTTTCGTCTATTTTTTAGCGTTTTCGTTCATTTTTTTACCGTTTTCGGATTTTTTTTTCAGTTTTTTTACGTTTTCGTCTAAAATAAGTAAAGAATTATAGTGTTTTCAGCCTTTTTTTATGTTTTCGTATATTTTTTTACGTTTTCGTCTATTTTTTTACGTTTTTGCGTGTTTTTATATGTTTTCGTCTATTTTTTTCGGTTTCATCCGTTTTCTACGTTTTCGTCAGACGAAACCAAAAAAAAAACGTAAAAAAGATGAAAACGTAAAAAAAATAGACGAAAACGTAAAAAAAAGACAAAAACGTAAAAAAAAGAAAAAGAAAAAAAAAAGACGTAAAAATTCAGGAGAAAATGTAAAGAATCGGACTAAAACATAAAAAATCGGACGAAAACGTAAAAAACAGTCGAAAACGTAAAAAAATAGACAAAAACTTTAAAGAACAAACGAAAACGCAAAAAAATGGATGAATACGTAAAAAGGGTAAAAAAACGTAAGAAGTCGGACGAAAACGTAAAAAATGAAAGAAAACGTAAAAAATCGGATGAAGTCGTAAAAAAACGGACGAAAACGTAAAGAGATGGACGAAAACGGACGACACCGTAAGGAAACAGACTAAAACGTAAAAAAACAGACGAAAACATAAGGTAACGGCCTAAAACGTAAAAAAAAAAAACAATAACGTAAAAAATTAGACGAAAACGTGAAAAAAAAAAGGCGAAAACGTAAAAATAGAAACGAAAACGTAAAAAAAACAGACGAAAACGAAAAGAATTGGACAAAAACATAAAGAATCGGACGGAAATGTAAAAAAAGGACGAAAACGTAAAAAAACAGACAAAAGCGTAAAAATAGACGAAAGCGTAAAAATAGACGAAAACGTAAAAGATGAGCGTAAAAAAAAGACAAAAACGTAAATAAAAAAATAGACGTCAAAGTAAAAAAAATGGTCAAAATCGTAAAAAAAATGTCAAAAACATTAAAAATTGGACGCAAACGTAAACAATGGACAAAAACGTTAAAACTCAGACAAAAACGGATGAAAACATAAAAAATCAAACGAAAACGTAGAAATCGGACGAAATCATAAGAAAACAGACGAAACGTAAAAAAATTGACGACAAGGTAAGAAAGCGGAAGAAAACATATAAAAAACAGACAAAACGTAAAAATCGGACACGTAGAAAAAAGACAAGATCATTAAAAAAATCGGACAAAAACGTAAAAAAACAGACAAAAACGTAAAAGAACGGACGAAAACGTAAAAAACTGACGAAAACATAAAAAACGTAAGAAAACGTAAAAAAAATCGGACGAAAACGTAAAATACAGATGAAACTGGACAAAAACAGACAAAACGGACAAAAACGTAAAATAAAAACTGTTAATACAAATAAACCGTAAAAACGTTTATTAATATTTTGCGATCTCTTTGTGTTTTGTTGATAACAAATGTAATGTTATCTTAAGTATAATTATAATGATACATGTTATTTTTGTAAAGCATTTACATATAGCCATTTAAATACAAAAATGTAATAAATAAGCATTTGTTGTAATAGTTTATTAGGATGGGTAAAAACCATAACCCATGGATCATAACCCATACCCAAGTTGGCTAGATACAATGTATACTTAGATACATTAAATCTAAAGAAAACCCATGAACCAACCCATAACGCATGACCCATAACCAAAAAACCCATGGGCAAAGAGGAGCGGACCACGTGGGAGGGATCCGTGGGATCCGTGGAACAGAGGAGAAATTTGCCTATAAATAGAGAGCCATTTCTTCATTCTAACTCACCCTTCTTCTTACTAAATCTCTCATACACTCTCATTCTCTTCTAACATATAGATCACTTGATCTAGAGAGTTGTTCTTCTTTCTTTCTATTTGTGATCCTCATATAGGTCCTTCTCTAAGGCGAGATCACCAGCATTCTACAAGTCATCCAAGCAAGGGGTCCTTGATTGATTTGTCACTCCGCAAGATCTCTGTAGCGAAGATCTTGTACTTGATATTTCACATATTTGTTGTGTAATAGTTGTGTTGGTTTGGTCCACCGTTCTACGGACTCGGTATCTAGCTTTGTACCGGAAAAAGTGTAAGCAACGTTGTGAAGGCTTCTCCGCCAAGTGAAGGAGTTTGTTGACATAGTGCTTGAACTCTTGAGTAGGTGACTCGAGGAGTGGAGCAGGGCAAGGAAGGTGACCTTGTAGCCGAACCACTATAAATCGGTTGTGTCGTTTCTATCCCTTAACTTTATTTATTTGCTTGCATTATCATTAGATCTATACGTTCTCAACATCTATACGATTTCACATAATATCGAATCTAAAGTTTTTGAAATCAACTTAAAATCGGCAAAACTATTCAAACCCCCTTCTAGTTTTCCACAAAAACGGATAAAAACCGTCGAAAACGGATAAAAATTGATGAAAACGGACTAGGAGTATTTTAAAGGAAAATATGTGAAAACCAAAAAAAATGTTTTGTAGTTTTGTGTATTAAAGTTTGAAATAAGAATTTTGTGTTTTGTATAGAATTTTATTGGAAAACACTCATTTAAATGTGATCTCTTTTTTCTTTGTTTTCCATAAAAGATTTTGTGGAAAGGAAGAGTGCACACTAAATATTTTGCGGAAAAGTAAGAAAATTTTACCGCCATTTACATCCTTCCCTTTTAGATCAGCAACTTCTTTTAGTGCATCCGTCCATGATTCAACTTACAAGCAGCCTGACTTTTCTTTTTCTCGTCTTGCATTGCCTCCATTTTTTGTTTGTGTTCTAATAATGCCTCTCCATAGCTACTTTCTTGCTTCCTGACATGGGTTGGCTCGACGTGGTAAAAAATAGGTAGAACAATATGATTAGACACCTTTCGTTGCTCAAGGATCAGTACGAGTTCATCAAGACACCATGACGAAGATGCATAGTTCTTAGACAAGACAATTATGGGAGCACGAGAGCCTTTTATAGCTCTTGTAAGCTCGGGTTTTAGTTCTTCCCCCGTTTCAACCTCTTGCTCATCATAAGTTTTCGATTCTTCTTTTTGTTCTTCTTCTTCTTGTATTTCGTTGATGATAGCCATGTAAGTCGAAGATTATCTACAAGAGTATGATCAGTTTATTTCTTCGTTTCAATTTGTATTTGGTTGTGTTAAGATTATAAGATGAATGTGTGTTTTTATGGTAACAAAAACATTAATATTCGGAGGAGACTAAAGACTTAGGTAACTTAATTTGACTTGGTCTTCACCACTATAGTATAATATTTTTCTTGGAGTTTTACAGGCAACTTTTAATAACATATTCTTATTCTTGAGGTAATAACAAAAAAGCATACTTCATTACTACAGTTTAATATTGTTTTCTTTGAATTTTACTAGCAACTTTCAATAACATATTCTTGAGATAATAACAAAAAAGCATACTTCACTACTACATTATAATATTTTTTTCTTGGATTTACCTACCTAACCTACCTAAGGCTTGATCTTCACTAATCAGGGAATGAGCATGGGAACATATTAATACCAACTCATATTAAAATGGTGGTAGTGTTTTTTTCCTGAGTATGAAAAGGCTACCTGTACTGTCTTGAACGGGATTTTGACCGGAACTAGTATTTGATACCGAAAAAGCAGTACTTATCCGGTTCTTCTCGTTTTTTGTTAAACTAAAAAAAATAAAGATTTCATGCTAGTAACTTGGCAACAAAAAACACGACAAAACATGCTTTTTCGAGTAATTTCGAACCACAATGTGTCAGAAAACGCAACCACCAATTAAATAAACACAACACTAAGATAGTCGTAACTTACAAACATTTCAAAACTTATAAAATATGTTAGGGTTTAATTTTTTTGGTGGGTTTACGAAGGATCTATAGTTGCCACAATAGGTTTTTGGGATGTTATATTTATTTTTTTTATCTTTTTCATGATTATTGTTTGGCATGGAACAGATCCAATGAATGTTTGGATATGTTGTTTAATTCAAAAACATGACTACTTAAATTCCAAGAATTTTTTCAGTACTATCCCTCTTTGGTACCAGTACCGTATTAGTTGTTCCCAAAAGTTTTGTGATTTGATTCATGATATCGGTCCAACACCATGTATCAAGAGTCCATACAAATTCAATACGCTAGCGGTACGATTTCGGTTGGATGCCAAAATTCGAGTCTAAATGATCATCTTTGTCACTACTACAATATAATATTTTTTTTCTTGGTTTTTACAGGAAACTTTCAATAACATTTTTTTGAAAAAAAAAGAAAAAAAAAAAAAAAAGCATTCTTTAGTATTGGATAATTAAATGCTCTGAATGATTTGAAGGTACTGAATGAAACTGGCTCTGAACGAAAACATGTTGTTTGACAAGTGTTTTGTGCGAATAATCTGAACCAGTATTTATCATGTTGTTCATTATTATGTTTTTTTTTTTTATCTTTTTTATATTTTTTATATTTATATTTAAAATTTTGGTCTTGTTAAGATAGTCTACAATTCGTTAGAGTAACATATGAGTCCTGATTACTTTTGAATTAATAGTAATAGCATTCCTAATAATCAAATGTCGAGTTTTTGGTCCTTTCTAATAGATGAATATATTTCTTATAAATGTATTAAAAAAAAGACAAATAGAAGAAACACGATAATAAAATATATCTAAAGATTTTAGCGTTGGGTAGACCAAAATGTATAATTTATTGTAATAGATAAACATATCAACTATGAAATAATTATAAAATGATCCTCTTAAAGATGGAATTTATGAAGTATCGTAGGTGCTTAATCATTTTGCATGTCATAGATGCTGCCCATTCAATCCTTAATGGAATAATTAAGAGAGGAGAAAATTGTTATCAAACAACTTCCTCTGCTGACTGAATTAGCATGTAGCCCGTTAAGAGGCTATCAAACACACCCTAAGAGTCATTTATATTTATATACTACTAGTTTCGAGGCAGTTCGATGGATGGGCTAGTTCCGTGTGCAGTGTTCCAAAATTTGGTAGCCTTATACGTGAATGGCATTAACACACAATTATCATATAAATAAGGCGTAATTATACCATTTTATGATCTTACAATCTATATATTTGTCGATACAATTATCTATTTCATATTACGTGTCACTATCTTCTTCTGAAGAGTTATTTTCAATAATGTTGTAGCCAGTATCCACGTACTCTTTGTTATTATCAGAATCATCTTCATAGACCATTCGAATAGAGTCCGATTCAGTGTTTTCATCGTTCATATCTACATTAGACTCCTCGTTCTCAAGCAATGGAATATGAGAATCTTCTTGTCCCAAACTCTCGAACCATATATTTGTGCTGTTAAAAATAGTTCATGATCAAAGTCACATCATAATTGTTTTCGGGGCTTAAAAGAAAATAAAAATTACATTGCTTATCTAAATGCTTAAGAAAATAAAATAAATAAATAAGTAAATGTCACCACATACATAACACCAACTAAATTAATTATAGTTGTTAAAAAGTAACTGAACTAATAAAATTATAAAAACACAATAAAATCTAAAGATGTGAAAAAATATCAAAACAAGAAAATGACGATTTTCTACTTAATTTCTTATGAAACGTATTCTCAAATCATTGGGTATCAATCTATATTTATCTATATCTATATCTATCTATATCTTTTATATAATAAAACAAAATCCTTATTGGGAATTTTTCATTTCAAAAAAATCAAACCATACCTCATTAGGAAATAAATAAATTATTATTAATAATTTATTTTAAAGGTGTTTAATGAAAAAAGCCTAATTATTTCCCGATTTGGTAAAATTCGTTTTTATATGCTTATATGTAGGTAAAAAGGAAAAATACACATGTACTTGCTAGCTATTTCATCATAGTTTTGGGTTAAAATTGAAAAACAGTTTAGGAAAAAAAAGGAGGAGAATCAACTTCTAAAAACCCAAGCTTTAGCAATTTGCAAACCTAACACAGAAAATTACACTCCTCCATCTTCTTAATCGATTGTGTGTTTGGGGATGACTTAATTCAACTATTATGGTACGATTTTTCTTTTCTTTCATTAAATATACTTCTTTATGTTCAACAGCCTAATACTTTGGATCGAATCAACAGAAAACCTAATTTGATTTGCTAATGTTTTTATTTATTTATTTTTTTTTTTATTTTTTTTTTCTTTTTCGTTTTTCAGTTAATTAGTTTAATTAATATGCTAATTCGGTTTTTCCCCAGCTACTTGATACTCTCGAATTCAAATTGTTTGGTTTTTATATAATAGTAGATATTGGTGAAGGAACACTAAATTAATGGTTTTGTATGGGTACTAATGTTGTACTTTATGGATTAAGATTGATTATTATCTTTATATATAATTTGTAACCTGTTATGAGACTATTTGAAATTCAAGAGTGTATGTAAACAAACTATTATACATGTATGCGCCATTTTATGGGTGTTTCGTACTATCAGCGGGTGATTGGACTTTTTATTTGGTGTTTCTGTCTACTGCAGTTTTAGGGGTGTTCTTGAGTCGCTTTAAGGGGTGATTGGGTCGTTTTAATGATTGTTTGGACCTGCTGCAAGAGTAAAGTTCTAAAGGGGTGTTTTGGGTCGGTTTATGGGGTGTTTCTGTCTGCTACAAAACTGTAGTTTTAACGGGTGTTTCAGTCGCTTTAAGGGTTGCTGAAAACTCCAATTTTAAGGTTGTTTGGGGCTGACGTTGCTCTTTTGAGGTCAATGAGAAACATGCTTAATGATAAGTGGATAGGCACGGGTTTAATTTAGGGAGTGCTGGTATGAACAAAGCAACTTTTAACAATAATGTAAATAAATAAAATAATCATAAGCCATGGCTTAACAAAAAAAGTAAGATCGGTTAATCTCTGTAGGTTGTTAGGTGACATATATATCTTTGTTTATCGGAAGTTTAGCTTCTATAATTGCTGATTTCTTTTAGCATGTAACATTAGTTTTAGCTGGATTTTTGGAAAGATAGAGAGATAGCAATGACCGTTAAGAATATGTTAAATTAAGATAGGTTTAGCATATTAAAAAGTATATTGTAAGGACGATATGAATGATTGTGATTTCTTTGTTAGCTCTTTATATTGATCATCCATTTATATATAGTTATGTAGTTGCCTGAGGAAATTTAGCTATTGAGTTTCCGTCCTCGCGATATCTTGTGCTTTTATTTTGTTCGTAGTACAAAATTTCTAGCTCGATGAAAGTAAGTAACTGATTTCCAAATATGTTATATACTGCTTTCATGCATACAATAAGTAGGTCCTAATGAGCCATAAGTTACTTATGGAAAATTAGTTAAGGCTAGTCCCAGTCGCAACCTGGGACGACCTGGGACAACCTGCGCCACGTCAGCTTTCTCTCTCCAGCAACCTGAGACAACCCGGATGCCCCAGTCGACGACCCGAGGAATTTTTTTTTTTTTTTTTTTTTTTTTAATTCAAACATTTTTAACATTAAATTTAAATTTCATTCAAATTAAAAAAAAAACATTACATTACGAAATTAAAAAAAAACATTACACTGCGAAATTAAAAAAAAAAAAAAAACATTACAATACGAAATTCAAATAAGCACTAGAATACTTAAACTAATAATCTAAACTGTAACGTTCTTTGATTGCTGCCTTAACTTTCTCCAACTCTTCTAGTTGGCGGCCGGTCAAATTTGGATCAATTGGGGTGTTGTAGAAGATGATGTCTGACTCCCGTTTTGATGTCCTCATGAGCTCAAGTTTTGCCTGTTTTATCTCGAGCTCTTTTTCCCTTAACCGTAACCAAGTATCTTCTAAACCCTGCTTATTCTTATCTTTATCCTCTTTTGACGGCTTCTTGGTCCTTAAGAAATTTTTGGCCAACGATTGCATAAATGAGTCTGATGGAACATCACCATCACGAAAGGAGGAGGATGCTTTCTTCCTTCCTTTGTCACGACCAGACGGTCGTGATTCTCTAGTCGCTTCCTCAGCAGAATCATCAACGTCATAGATTAGTGCTTCGAATAGGGGAATAAGGTTGATACGGTTGAGAAGGATAAATGAAGTCCATGTTTGGATGGTAACCAGACCCACTAGGTTCTTGCCGGTAATCTTGGTAAGAACGTTGCGGTGGGACAAAAGGACGGTTAAGATAAAACGCGTTTTGGTTTTGATTTGGTTGGGGTAGTTGTGATTGATAATCAAAACTTTGCGGACGAAAGCGAATAGGAGGCCGGTTTTGTTGTGGTGATATGCCGGTTAACTCGAAGTTGTTTTCCGGCGAGAAATTTAGATCCGGGGCATTTTGGGGTAGTCGTGATCGTCGGGTTTTTGATTGTGGTGTATTTTTCTTTGACATTTTCAAGTTGGATAAGAATTAGATTGAGTTGAATATAGATGAAAATGGTAAGTTGTGAAGTGTGTTTGAGGTAATGTGTGTATTTATAGAGTGGTAAAATAGGTTTGAATTTTTTTTTTTTTTTTTTTTTTTTTATGACCAAACGGTCGATTTTTTTAAATGTGTATTAATTGTTGCGTTGGGAAGGTTTAACATGCACCAACATCGAGCGTTTGGACACTCGATGTCCACAAAATGTTTGGACAACCGATCTTACAACCGAACATGTGCAATGGTACCCAACCGATCTAACATCGGTCGTGGGTGTCGAATTCGCATGCCCAACCGATTTTTTTGCTCCCACTGCGACAAGCCTAAGGCAAAACAAGCACCGCTGAAGATGTTTTGACATGTATGCATGTGCCACTTAGGTTACCACAGTAGGTTCTATATGTGTCAATAGAGTGTTTAAGGTAACTTAACTGTTACACACTCAAAACAATTGGTCTACATTTTTCAAACATGTTTCTCATCCCCAATTTTAAAGGATAGAAAGAAGCTAAAACAGGTCCAATATACATGTAATGCTAATGATTATACTATATTTTGAGATATATGTTAGTTGGCACATGATCCATTTTACTTTATATTGGTTAGATAAAAAGAAAGATATATCATTCATATTTTTCAAATTTAGACAATTGTATCGACTTTTAAATTATTAATGGTAAACATTATACTTTTGCCATTGACGGGGTGATTGTAACGGGTTGTTGAAATTCTGGCTATATTATACATTTCAAATCTAACTTAGTTACAAATATTCTGCAGAAAGTTGTGAGATATGATGTGATTAGTTTGCAGGCTTTGGTATTGACAAGGTTTTCATATACCATATACCAAGTCCTGTATGCTTGATAAGCATTTCGTAATGTAAATTTGATAGATCTTTTGTTTATATTTTTATAATTCACATAAAATGAAAATATTGAAAGAGTCTGCCCCCTCCCTCATTACTAATGAAGTCAACATATAATTCTGGATGTTTATATCTGCTCTATGTATTGCCTTAAAAGATGATTGATACACAGAACCACACTTTTATGTTGAACAGGTTCATTTTGGCCAGCCAACCCACCTAAGCTAAGAATCATCATCACGGTACTATGATCCCTAACGTGCGAAAAAGAGAATGTTTATGCGAAAATCTAGGTAACTTTCAAATTTATCATATAGTTAACTTTGTCTAATCTTATTTCTAAAAGTAGTCAAATAGGTTGATTAATCTTGATATTATAGATACTAAAATAATATTATATTTTAAGTGAATTTTGTTTTATCAAATAGGTTAATGTATAGTGCTTTTACTGCATTTTGGGAGGCTTTATTGAGTAAATTACACGAGTTAGATAAAAGGCAAGTTACATGAAATTTTAATTGAGTAAATTTGAAACAGTAAGATAATTGCTTTTTGGAAAATTTTATTGAGTAAATATGAAAATTTTTGAGATTTTATTGAATAAATACGAAAATTTGTTTGCGTGTTTGACCCGTAAGTAGATTAGACAAGCTAGATAAATGGTAAGTTTCTATTACGGTTCCAAAGTCCATCACATTTTTCTTTTCATCGACTTTTTTAGGAGCAATGCTATTTCATAAAAATTCGGGATAAACAATTTTAGGTTATAAGAACCTTACTTTTTTCTGGAACAATGTTTGGGTGATAATCAATAACCTATTGGGTGAGGTTTTGATGATGTAAAACAATTTGTGTATTGTTTGAATTCTAACCATTTATACAAGTGTCATAGACAGGTTAAAAAATGGGTCACAATTGGTAAAGTAAAGCCTGTTCCGGGGATTGGAAAAGGTTTGCATATGTGTTAAACAACCACACGGTTATGTGCATGTGGATACAAAACAAAGACTTTGTGCACGCCATATTTCGCTGTACTTAATTTCCTATAGGTGGACTATAATAGGTCAATAGATTGCTACTAAGCATACCTGTACTACTCATGTTAAATTTGCTCTCAAGGTTATTTTTCTTTCTTTCAAATAACAATGTTAGAATTCGAAAGGCTGTATGGTTTTTTTGGTAATAAAAAGTTGTTGAACCGGAGATGTTCATGAATCATCTCATCTAAGTTGCATTATGTCACTTTTGTTTAGCGTTTCCATTGACTATTAGAACTTGAAACTATATCAGTTGGTGTTTTAGTTTGTTTTCTGTTTAATAATAATTGGTAATATTTATTAAGTATTGTATTAGAAGGTGCTAGGGATGTTTATAAAAACTTTTTTTTTTCCCTCAGTGTATTCGTTTTACATGTAAGCAGTTTTTTTAGAGCTTACTGAAATTTTTTATATTGTTATTAGGCCATCTTCAACCTTTCAATTTTGCAATAAGATAGGAATTCTTCGTTAGTCGCTGATTCTGCAAAATTAAGCTATCCTTTAAGTGCAGATTTGCCACAAAGTGGTGAGATTAGCTCATGTCATCGTTGCTTACGCTTCTCATTGAGAAACGAGGTTATATGGTGAGGCCTTTTGTTTGTATCTGGAATGTCTTCATATTGAGATTAGGCTATGTTTATATACGCACACGGTACACCATATGTTTTATGGGAATGCTATATAGATTTAAGTGATTTCACTCTATAGTTTTTATCAAATGTTAGTTCAGTTCCTATTGCCAATGAATGAAAAACATAAGAAAGAAAGTTAGATACACATATTATTAGAGGAGCAGTTTTACCCTGGTAGAGATGGTTACAAAATGTAATAGTTGGCAATAAAATTCAGTAGGGTGGCAAAATAGGACGATTACCGGGTTGAGTAAAGGGTTGGGTTGACTGTTCATCCTTTCTTTCTTTCTTCCTTTTTCTTTAGATTTTGTAGATTATTAATCCATTATATATAATTACATAAACGACATTTGGAACATGTAAATCTTAATTCTCATAATAAAGTGACACATTTTGGATCACTTTCAAACTACTTGACATTTTCACTTTTAGCAAATAGCCAAATTTTATACCTGTTTGACCATTAAGATATGATATGACCCAACCAAACTATATGTAAGTAAATGGGATAAAATTTTGACTTCTAATTGAACACTTCAGGTTGGCTGCACATGCGCTACACGGTAAGGATCTCACTTCGCTATTGTCATGCTCAAGGCAAAGACAATAATCCCAAGCTAATAGGCTACAGAACATGATAGGCAAATGTAGAATCTCATTAGAAGTACATATTGGTGACTTGGTGCCTATATTGAGTTTAATAAGATTTTTCATCGGTCTGTTTCGTAGTCAAAGGCCGCGTCTTCCGGGCTTCTTTTGTTGGTATGTTATTTGTTTGTGAATTAATTGTGATTGATGTTGTAATAATGTGATAATTACAGGGTGTTTGGCATGAGCTTACTATCGGGCTGATGAGCTTATATGAGTTTGCAAAAGCTTATAAGCCTCCATTTCTTTACTACAACTTCAACTTATGGCCTATTTAAGTCCATAAGCTCAAATTAATAAACCCATAAGCATGAAAGAGCTTTACAAATAAACCCATAAACCCGGAAAATAGGCTAATCCAGACACCCTCGATGTCTATGGAAGATGGTTATGGTGTTTTTTGATTAATTGTGTTTGACTATTGTTTTGTTTAGAGGTAGAGCTTAGATATGGTTATGCTTAATGATGTGATGATCAGGGGATGTTTTAGCGGTTCATGATGGTGTTGACAACTTGACATCATAAATCTCTCATTGGGGCCTAATAGTCCTCCAGCTACCACAAGGACCACTTTTTAAAACCCATTTGATGTTGTTCTTTTTTCGACTGTAAAATCCGGAGTATTTGTTGCACAAGCAGAACAGAGGCCCGTTTGCTAAAACCATGGTGTTGTATAGTACGTGGATCGCATCTGTAGCTACTGTTGTTGATGATCGGAGATATAAAAACCATTTGACACTCGGAAATGGGAAAATCTAAGCTGGAATCGGCATGCCATGTAAGTTAAATCAGTTTTTAAAATATTATTTCACAAGAACGTCCGTTTTGGTGATTTTATGCATATTTTCTTTCTTAAATCTCGATATAACTGATGCAACAATCACCACCGCCTAAAGCCACCATCACCGATCATATTCTTAAATTTATGTTCTATAATGTAACAATACTCATAGTCATAGCTTGCATAGGTGACTGTCGCATTCAATGACTTCAGGAAGGGATGGAACTGGAGAACTGAAGGGGACTTGATGGTTAATGGTACATTCTTTATGCCCTCAGGTGCAGAAGTTAGTTTTTGAGTATTGATAAAAGTCAACCAGTCAATGTTTTGATGTATTTTATAAAACAACTTTCTGGGTATAGTTTTGATTTTAACATTATATGATCAAGTTTCACAATGCATCAATGGGTTACTTAATTTCTTTGCTTGGATGTACTATTGTACTAGCTTTTATTAAGCCTTTTATTAGTTTTGAACTTTAATTCTTTATATACGTAGTATCAACCTTCTTTTTATAGCAATTTATAAATCCATGGATGGTGGTTGCATAATGTAGCTGTTTACTTGGAACACTACAAGTCTGGTTGGGTTTCAAGTTTTTTATTTTCTGGTGAGGTCCTGCCAAAGTCTTCAACAATACGAGAGTAGTTCAAATTTTAAGCTCCCAAAAATAGTATTTATGTCATTATGTACATCTTCAATCTATGAGTTGCTACACTTTGAACTTACAATAGCTCAACACATTATACATGGCTGATATAGGAGTCCACGGTATAATTAACAACATAAAATAGCATTACCAAAAGCTTTACTATTTGTTTATGTTTAAAAAAATGAAAATGGACACTCAGTCTATTGGGTGGTGATTAAAAGGATGGCGGCAAAGTAATTTATACAATCACCATTCGAGACCTTATCACTCTGTCATCTACTTCCCTTTCTTTTCATTTCAATAAAAATAAATTAACTTATACAAGAACCCAAACATAACAACTTTAAAAGTCTAACAAATAATTGAGAGAGATCATCAAATGGAGCGAACGACTTTAAAAAAGAGTTATAATAAGATGATATGTACATCATCAAAATGCAAATTGTGATATGCTCAACGCATAAAAAAGAAAGTTCCGCGTTATACTAAATGAATAAATGTAAAGTTCAATACATTTTAAGACTATTTTCGGTATTAAATACATGATGAAATTTTATGTCAAAACCCCGTGCGTGCACGGGTATTATAACTAGTTAGATAGTATAGATTTTGCACGTCATTTTCATTTTTGTTAATAAACATCTTACATTAATTCTTTTTGCATTTTGATTAAAAGAATTAAGATATACACAATATAATTCATTTTTACATTTGTTTTATTTCCTTATTTACTTCTAAACATCTTTTATGGTAAAAAAAAATTGTTAAGAGTTCATATGAGTTTTCAGATGACCAATTACCAGCCAGTTAAGTTTTCTTAAATCTCCTGACATTGATCACCCTGAAAACATCATATTATTCTCAACATATAACACTCGCATACATTATGATATATTAGTCACGAACAATTTCTTTCTCCAACCTATATGGGATAACATGAAAGAGTAGAATGTTACAAAAGGTAACCATTAAACAATAAATGGTAAATTATTACAGCATAAACGAGATTTTACGTACATTGAAAGAATTAGATGATGCAAAAGTTGATGAAAGAAAGATATGTTGCATGGAACTAAAAATTCAAGTTTGTAAGCAACTTTTTATGGTTTTAAAGAACGAAACATAAAAGAGTAAAATGTTTAATTAATAGATTGTTTCGATATATGTTTAAACTAATCGATAAGACATGCAGAAAACTAGAAGAGGGGGGGGGGTTGAATAGTTTTACCGATTATAACTTCGTTTCAAAGTATTTAGATCGACTTATGTCAATCTATTTAGTATGAGTGTTGGATATTGATAGATAAACATATAAGTAAGTAATGTAAAAGATAAAGAGTAAAGGAACACAAAACCACAACACGAGTATTTATAGTGGTTCGGCTACAAGGACACCTTCTTTGTATTACTCCACTCCCCGAGTACCCCACTCAAGAGTTTATAAGCACTACACAACACAAGCTCCTTAATGTGGCGGAGAAGCCTTCACAACGCCGCCTACTCTTTATCCGGTACATGGCTAGACACCGAGTTCTTCCACGAGGTAGAACCAAAACTAACACAACATCGCTAACACAACGTCGCCTACACTTTATCCGGTACAAGGCTAGATACCGAGTTCCATTACAAAGGAAGAACTACTACCCAACACTACACCAAAACACAACTACCCCAAATGAGGCACACTCCTTGTTACAACACTAGAAGGATATCAACATCCTTTAACCCAAACTATCTAACTTGTACATCGATGCACCATATTGAATATACACCTTTGACACCTTTCACTAATGCCTTCAACACGACCCTTCGACACCTTTCACTAATGCCTTCAACACAACACTTCTATGGAAGGAGGAAAGAACTATCAACAAGATGCACTTCAATGGTGTTGATGATGACGAAGCTTAGCAACTCATGACTTGAGCTTGCACATCTTCAAGAGGTGGTGATCTCGCCTTTAAGAGGAACCTAGAGAATCACACAAATATAAAACTACATAGAATGATCCTTTGGATCAGAGGTTAGAGATGTTAGAATACTGGGAGAAAGTATATTTAAGAGTGGTGGTGAGCAAGAAAGAAATGGCTCACTATTTATAAACAAATTATGTCTACTATCCCACGGATCCCTCCCCAGAGGGATCCCGACTAGTGCAAAACCTGGGATCCGGCTACTGGGTCAGTTTAGTCTGGATTTCGGGTTGTAAACCGGGTTATAGGTTATGGGTTATGAACCATGGATTATGGGTAATGGATTATGGATACCCAACAAGATGTAATGTACCTAGTCATTGGGTTATGGATCTTGGGTCATGGGTCATGGACTTTGGGTCATGGATTATGGATAACACCCAACATGACTTCATGCATGATATCATGCAATGGGTTATTGGTTATGGATCATGTCCCATGGGTATGGGTTATGAACTTTGGTTTTTACCCAACAACATTCATTGTACCTAGTCAATGGATCATGGGTCACGGGTTATGGACTTTGGTTTTTACCATATTATTTACCCATTACAACATATACCAAGTACATATACATTTTTATAAAATATAAACATTAGTTGTTATACATATGCATTTTTATAAGATATAAAAAATATTACTTGTTAGTGTTTTATAAAAATGTCTTTGGTTTTATATAACTTATTTACTAAAGATGTTTTGATATACTTTTAATATGTTTAGTAAAAGTGTGTTAGTAAACTATTGGCTCAAACCTTTTAGGTATTTTATTTGTTCAGTTAAAATGATTTTTCGTTTGTTATCGACAAAACATTAAAAGATATAAAATATAAATAAACGTTTTTATGGCTTATTTGTATTAACAATACACATTTTGGTTGTGTAGTTAGACTATGGGTTTATTTTGGATCTCATTACTGTTTATTAATCTTACTAGAATTTTTTGCATTTTAACGAGAAAAAAAAGGATATAGTCATATAGACAATGGCAACAAACTTACATATGAGCTTAGGGAAATACGTTTTGTGATCAACTAACGTTTGCCATTTATGGGTTAAAGTTTTATAATCGATTCATGGAGAAGAAGCTGGTTTTGAGTTATCAGGATGTCAAACAAACGGGTTATGGGCTCGTATTGTTATGTCCATTTATCAGTTGCATTCAAGCGGTTGTGTTCCTCTAAATTCTTTTCGCTTTAATGTCGGAGATGGCTCTATGATTCGTTTCTGGAAAGACTTATGGTTGGGAGATTCGCCTCTTTGTGTTCGTTACAACCGGTTGTTTCATTTAGAGAAGAATCAAAATTGCTTAATAAGTGATCTCATTGTTAATGGATCTTGGTCGTGGGATTGGTGTAGACCGGTAAATAGGGGAAGATCACAATCTGATCTCAATAACCTTTTGGTTGATATTAGTTTGTTGAACATAGAGGTTGGAAGTAATTCTGTAGTCTTCTCCCTCTCCTCGGATAGTAACTTCTCAGTGAGTGTTGCTCGTAAACATATTGACGACTACAATTTACCTAACTCTCTTCCATGCACAAGTTGGTTAATGGCTCTCCCTCGGAAAGTTAACATATTTATGTGCCGATTGTTTCTTGATAAACTCCCTCTTCGTTTCAATCTTTCTGCTCGTGGTTTAGATATCGACTCGATTATGTGCCCAGTGTGCTATGGGCATGTCGAGCCTAACTCCCATATTTTCTTCTCGTGCACTGTTGCATCAAATATTTGGAGGCTTATTCGAGGTTGGCGCGATTTAAAGTTCCCTTTGTTAATCTCATGTGACGACTGGGATGATTCCTTTCTTGGCATGCTTCTAAGGATGAGCGTGACCGTGCGTATGTCATATTTGCTTCTACATGTTGGATCCTTTGGCGATTTAGGAACAATGTCGTTTTCAATTCTCAAGTTATGAGAATTAGTGACTTGTTTGATAGCATCCGTATTTTTTCTTTCTCTTGGTTAAAATTTAGAGGCAAAATTTGTATTAGTTGGACTGATTGGCTTAAAATGCCTTTGTAATTGCTAGCGTTTTGCTATTTTTTATTTTTTATTTTTTATTTTTTATTATTATTATTTTTTTTATATATATATGCCGCCGTTCCAAAAAAAAAAAAAAAAAAAAAAAAAAAAAAAAAGTTTGCCATTTTTAACAAGTAATAATGTTACATACATTAATCCCTAACCAATTATATATACATGTCACCTAAAGTGATACGATGTTTTTCACATTCAGAAAAGTTTTAAGAAATAAGTTGTTTAATTCAATTTCATTTGCTAAGTATAATGATCAAAACAAAATTTATCCAATCTAATTATTTCTCACATTCTCTCATTTTGTAGTGTTTCTTAACTGACTTCTAGAATACCAATCTAATTGTTATCCATCACTAATCACTTTTTGAAGGCTCACTAGCTACACAATGTTTAGACAAATTTTCTTATAACATGAACACTTATTTCAAAACCTAAAGGGCTCGGGAAACCTTTATGGATACACACAACTTTGATAGCTTAGATTGCGTGAACGACAACCACAATATCATCATAACACAGTTTTTTTCTCCTATTTTCGAATGCTATTCTAGTTTAAATATGTTCATTTCTTCTTTTCTAGTCATCAAGTGTGGCTCGTCCTAAGATTAGCTCATAAGAGATACACTATTTGTAGAAGGTTGTGGCCAGGATTTTTATAATCCTTCATCGTTAGCGTGTAGCTCAGTAATTCAACTGGTTCCGGACAGGAAATGAAACTTCTAATATACTTGGTCTTGTGGAGATTCTCTTAATAATTGTACTCTAAACTCGCGCGTGGCTTTTTCAAAGATCGGGGGAGATATATACCATTTAGTATGGATCTATGAGTTTAAAAATACTTGGGCAAATGGTAATAAAAAGTATCATACTTGCCACCATTTTCTTTTGTGGGTAGCGAACAAAATTTTTTGCTTTTGTGGGTACTATACTTTCAAATTCATCCTCTTTAGGGTACTATGTGACATTTTTGCTCTTCGGGAAAAAGAATTCTATTAGCTAAGAGGGGCAAAAATGTCCAGAAATTTTGGAAAATACCCTAAAGATGATGAATTTGAATGTATAGTACCCACAAAAGCAAATTTTTTTGTTCGCTACCCACAAGAGAAAATGGTGGCAAGTATGATACTTTTTTTTTTTTTTTTTTTTTTTTTTTTTTTTTTTTTTTTTTTTTTATCATTTGCCCATTATTCTAACTTGATGTATCATGATAATTGAAATTGTAGTTGTTGATTGCCACTATCTATGTTGTATTTGTGTAAGACCACATTATAACAAAAATATATTCCGAAGGATATCCTCATTATGATCAAACCTTCAACTATGCTAAAGATTAGAAGAAAAAAGTTAAGTATCGATGTCGTATTTGTGTAAGACCACGTTATTACAAAAATATATTCCAACGGATATACTCGTTATGATAGAACCTTAAACTATGCTAAAAACTAAAACAAAAAAGTTAAGAGGTTTTATAAGTTTTCGGATATTTCAACGTCTATCAGGTTTTTTCCACCCGACGACAATGAAGTGGCCGAAAACAATATACCACTCTCAACACATTTAGCACACATACACTTATGCTATATAACTAACAAACAACTTTTATCTTCAGCCTATGTGGGATAGAGTGTTAGAATAAAATGTTACAAAATATTTGTTACATGGAACTCCAAATTGAAGTTTAGAAGCGAACAAATTTTGTGTTTTCGGAGCACGAATTATGAAAGGAGCATCTTGGATAACATGAAAGTATATGTTGTTCTCGTTTTAAAATCGAAAGATTGTAAATGATTAAGCATTGAACTAAAACAACCTATGATTTTTTTTAAGAAAAAAGGGTTAGCCTATACTCGAAAAATTTTCTACATCGCTCAATAAATAACGTTTTTTGGTCATGGAGGCTAAGTTAAAAGTATTTTTGAATTATGATACTGTTACGACCGTGGGTTCTTTAGCAAACTCATTATGCCGATCACTACAAATTTTTGAATGCTCATTGTGTATATTAAGAATTTACATATTTGTAAGCATATAACAACGTCATAAGATAAAATTGGGCCTGAATATAAAGAAATGCATCACTTCAGCCCAATTCTAGTGGGCCTATGTCTAGTAGCTATCTTTTTTTTTTAAAGCTTGAGCTCGACCATGTACTTTGTCTATTTCGTCTTCAATTCTACTTTCCTGGACATATATAGTGGCCTAAATTGCGTGAACAACAACCACAATAATCATCTTAAGATAGTTTTCTCATTTTTCGTTTGTTATCAAAGTTTATATATGTTCATTACTTCTTTTCTAGTCATATATCTAGTGTAGCTCAACAAATACATCAAATTTGCTCTCAGTTGATTACGGATAAGAAAGGTGGCTTATAATATACCCGGTCTTGTAGGGATTCATATAATAATTATACTCTAAACTCGCGCGTGGTTTTCTCAAAGATTTGAAAATATTGAGCATCATTTTTTTTGGGCAACCCTGGTTTCCGATCTTTTGACCGACTAACCCGGGTTTGAACCCACCGACCTTTACGCATCCCTAGATATTCAAAGTTGATAACTACCAAAACATAATAATTGAATTTTTTTATTTATTTATTTTTTGGTAAAAGAGGGTTACCCTGGTAAATATATAATTGAACTATATTGTACATGGATATTTTTTTTTGAACAGCGGATTTTATTAAGAGCTAGCCAAATCTAGAAAAGATTACATAGAAGTAATTGTGGCAATAGGATTATACAACCAACCTACCCAACTAATCTTGCCTTTGGAATTTCTAGAAGAAATCCACATAAAGGATTGAGAAACAATGGAATCCCAAATCGCAGACTTCTTTGGAGGGGTACTAGAGAAAATCAAATGATTACGAAAATTCCAAATGGACCACAAAAGAGTACCCCCGACTCCCTCAATAAACGAACGAACCTTGGAGGAGACATGTAAGCCGTCTAACCAAACATACCACTCCTCAATATTGCCCCAAATAGGAATGTCCAAGTCCCACCATTTAGCGAAAAGGGACCACAAGTCTTTAGCCAAAGTACAATTGAAGAACGTGTGGTTCACCATCTCTATGTCACCTTGACAGGAAGGACAGATAAGCGAGATGACATCTATACCACGCCTATCTAAGTTTACCCTAGACGGAAGCTTGTTAAGCTTCAACCTCCATAGAAAAACATTAACTTTAATGGGGAGCAGCCGATTCTAGCGAGTG
Organism: Chrysanthemum seticuspe; assembly: GCA_019973895.1. Classification (NCBI taxonomy): domain Eukaryota; kingdom Viridiplantae; phylum Streptophyta; class Magnoliopsida; order Asterales; family Asteraceae; genus Chrysanthemum; species Chrysanthemum seticuspe. The sequence continues at coordinate 337,963,440 of BPTQ01000009.1, forward strand.
GCTTCATTACAAGTAACCAACAACCTAGAGTCCACTAGAGGGCGAATAGAAGCAACAGAAAACCCCGAAGAACCATCCAAAGACCACTGACATATGTCTCGCTGATCAGATAAAATAGTGTTCCTAATGACGTTTTTTAAAGCATTAAACTGAACCAACTCCACACCGCCTCTAGGATCCCTCCGTAAAACTAGAGACCAGTCGTTAAGGCCAACACGGCTAGCAATAGAGCACCTTTTATCAGTGTCAAGAAGAAAAACGCGAGGGTACATCGTTTTGAGAGGCTGGTTCCCACACCAAGTGTCAAACCAAAAACTTGAATCCAAACCATTACCAATCTTACGAGAACAAAAGGAAAAGAGGTCAATACCCTTTGATTTAAGGCTATTAATCAACGAGAGAATAGATCCCCACGTGCTGCGCTTCGGTCTGGTAATGGTGTCGCAATTAATCCCCCCTCCAGGACCATGAATGCTGTTAATGATGCGAATCCAGAGAATGGATTGATCGCAAAGATATCTCCAAACCTACTTAAAAAGAAGACCGATACTTAGACCGAATATGCTGCCTATTCCAAGACCTCCTTCACGTTTGCTAGCAAGGATTTTATCCCATTTGATCCACGTCAATTTTTTCTCATCAGGATCTCCACCTATAAAGAACTTATTACGCATGGCCTCTAGTTTTTTCTGAATGGCAACAGGCACTGGGTACAAGGACATATAATATATGGGAAGATTACTAAGAACCGATCTAATTAAAGTGAGGCGACCACCAACAGATAACAGCCGAGCTTTCCAAGAAGACAACCTCGAAGAAAACTTTAAAATAATTCCAATTAAGGCATCTCGCCATGTTACAACCCACAGGAACGCCAAGGTATTTCAAAGGAAATTTAGCCGCCCCACAACCAATAATGCTAGCCATATGAGAGAATTCTGCTTCAGAAACCCCAACTCCAAGAACAGAACTTTCATGAATGTTTATTTGAAGCCCCGAAATGAGAAAGAAACAACGAAGCATGCTGATCAAATTTCGAGCATTAGTCCAAGACCATTCCCCGAAAAAGATGACATCGTCCGCGTACATCAAATGAGAAATACTCAAATTATCTCTACCAATATTGACACCTTTGAAAAGACCTAGCGCCTCGGCCTTGCGAGTGAGAGCATGTAAACCCTCCATAGCCAAAATGAAAAGGAAAGGAGACATCGGGTCTCCTTGTCGAAGGCCCCTATGAGTACCAAACTCTTCCGTTGGAGAACCATTAACTAGCACGGAGGAACGAGCTTTATAAAGACAACCCCGAATCCAAGCGCGCCATGTAGAACCAAACCCGAGCTTATCCAAGATTAAATCTAAAAAATCCCAACGCAAAGAATCAAAAGCCTTTTCGAAGTCAACTTTGAAAACCATAAGCTCTTTCTTGCGTTGACGATGCCATGCTAGCACTTCATTTAAAATAAGGGGGCCATCAAGTATGTTTCTTCCTCTAATGAAAGCTGATTGCACGAGATTAACACATTCACTAATAACGGAACTAAGTCTATTAGATAAAAGTTTGCCAATAATTTTGTATTGGCATCCTATTAGACTAATGGGCCGAAAATCGGAAACGGACTTGGCGTTGGCTACCTTTGGAATTAAAGCAATGAATGAGGAGTTACAACCTTTTGGGAAAAAATTAGTACGAAAATATTCATGCACAAAACGAACGACATCATCTTCAATTAGATCCAAGAAAGTAGTAAAGAATTTAAAAGTAAATCCATCTGGACCCGGAGCTCGGTCACCACCACAATCCCAAACATCTTTTTTAATCTCACTGCGAGAGAAAGGCCTTTCCAAAAAATCACGTTTACTAGGGGAGATAGGATTAAGAAATTCGGTTTCCAAAGAGGGAGGGATACCGTTTGGCTGTTGAAACCGAGAACTGAAATGCCTTAAGAATTCCGCCTTGACCAAAGAGGGTTCCTCAATCCAGTCGCCATTTTTGATAATACCTTTAAGAAATTCGGTTTCCAAAGAGGGAGGGATACATGGATATTAGCTCACTTTATAAGTTTGAACATGATTAAAAATTTTATCGTTAGAAATTAAAATATAATGTTACTCATATTTCTATATTAAAAAGAGTATGACATTATTTGCGTAAACTTTTTTTCCTTTCTAATTTTGGCTCAATTAATACTCAATACGATTTGATTGTTTAATTTGGTCACGTCAACACAATTGTGCGATCAGGCCACATGCTATGTACTACAAATAAGGTTAAAAAGATTAAGAATTCATACTAACTTTCACATGTATTATTAGCTTGTAAACTTCTCAAGCATGAGATCAATCAAACAGTCGAAAGCATAATACAAGTCTAATCACAAGCAATTGACATACAATATGGTATATTAGTAACTAGCAACTTCATTCTTCAACCTATGTGGGATAAAATATTTGCATAGTTTTCTATATTATGTATTCTGCTAACGTATTTTATATACACGGTGGCGGATTCACCTTATGATAAGGCTGTGCCCGAGAACCAACTATAGGAGCCGTTTTTGCGGGCGTAGTCTCAATAGACAGTTAGCTTGAGGGTGGCGTGTTCGGGGAGGAGGTCACGAGCGACCAGAGGCCATTGTGATGTGATGTCAACATCTGAGGCATGCACTTTTACAATTTCCAAGTGCTCATTAACTTGAAAATCACCAACATTAAGTAAGATAATCGAATCATAATTAAAAACTACCATATAGCTTATGTCACTCTCACTTATAGCACCCAAACCCTTAAAAGAAGCATGTGTATGTTTAGCTACTTCTCGAATCTAGCTTACAAATAATTATAAGATACACACAATAGCACGAAAAATAAAAATGACTACACAACAAAGGAAAAGATGACAAGTTAGTTACATTTTCATGCCATTTGTTCAATTAGCTATTATTGCACGCTGCTAAACTTACAAGAACACATATTTTATACATACACAACAAAGCAAAAAGTGACAAGTGAGTTATATTTTCGTGCACCTTGCCTAATTAACTAATATTGCACCTAGCTAAACTTACAAGAGCACGTATGTCACCGAAACCAAATTTAATTGAATGACCAAAAGAGACCTACAAATTACAATCGTCCGATGCTTGGGGTATGTTTGGCACCAGGGACGGATCTAGTTACTTAGAATGGGGGGCAAGTGCCCCCATGACTAGCCGAAAAAGTCGAGATTTTAGTGTAATTTTTTTTAATTTTGACATTTTTTCGAAATTGCCCCCCACCCAAATCTCAAATTGCCCTCCACCCATATACTAAAACCCAACATTCAACACTCTAAAGCTTTATAAATCCTTCATTTCAAAGTAAAAATACTCGATTTATCATTACGATTCTAGTCTTTTCTTCCGCATTTTTTTGCTGTTGTCAAAATAAAAAATTTTGCCCCCACATCCGTTTTTCCTGGTTCCGCCACTATTTGGCACTATAGCGTACTGCTGGAGTGGGTTGCTGGAGCTTTTTTCTAAACGTTAGTTTAACTATCATTCCATTTAGTAGCTTATTTTTTTACGTGCTCCTTCAAGCTATATCATACAAACGAGACTTACTTTTAATAGTAGCTTACTTTTCTAACAAAAAATAAGCTCATGCTATGATAAGCTCTGATAAGTTCGCACGCCAACATGCCTTTGATGTTGCCAAATCTCAATACAACGTTTGGGGGTTCACCTACGTAACGATAACTTACGCAATTGCGTCTGTACTTTTTGCCTAGACTTTTCACATCCACGCTGACACCAAATAATCACTCAGTGAAATTCAAATTGATCGAATTCCAAATACTAATTACCATTAAAAAAAACATTTCAGATTCAAACTTGTATGATAATAACTATATATATAATACCTTGTGCCCATGAAAAAAGCTCTAATAGAAATAGAAGCTTTAACAAACTAAGGGTGTGTTTGTTTTTTGAAAAAATGTCTTACTAGCCCTCTTACTCTTACCAGTAAGAGGAGGGCAGACGTTTTGCTTGTTTGTTTTTTTCTTTTGAGTAAGACCCAGTTAGACATATAACATCTTACTCAGTAAGAGGTGGGGGACTTGTCTTACTGCCTCTTACTCATTTTGTAAACTTTATATAATATATTTGATTGTTTATTAACTATGTTATATTTATGATAAAGAGTCTTATTTCATATTTACATAAGTTACTTATTATCGCATTGCGTTTGTTTAATAAACAAATTGCAAAAACGAGCACTTAAAATCATTCGGACAATTATACAAAAACAAACAACATTATTTCGTTCAGATTTAGATTTTTCTAGCCACCTCTTACCAGTAAGATGTGGTAGTCAGATTCAGACTCAAAACATCTTAATGAAACAAACACACCCTAAGTATAGTACGTCAGTCATCTCCATAACCTCCGACACAGCATCCATCTCCTTCCACTCCACCACCGCGACATCAAAAAACATTTTTCCTTGTAAAGAGTTTAGCCTTGGCGTGTGTAACTTACGTGCTGCACTAGCAATTCAATGTAATGGGGTTTAAGGTTGTGATTAGGTTATTTTTGTGATTAGGTTAAACACAATCTTCTAGAAAGCTAGTATACCATAGTGTACGTGAGTTTCTTGTGCTAGATTAGTATTACCTTTTCAGGTATATGATCTTCTTCATGCTTTAAAGGTTTGCAAGCTAACCATATAGAAGCATGCAGAAAAACATATATCGGTTAATTGATACTTTTCTTGGTTATCGTTCTTTAAATGGAGGCTTAGTTTTCTTACATGATTGAGAAATAATTAAACCAAAGCTAGAATGGAGAAAAAATACGCAAAATAATGTCATATGTTTTTTATTTTCTTAAACTTAAGTCTAAAATAACATTATATTTTCATTTACCAATAAAATTTATAATCAAGTTCAAACTTAAAAAGTGAGCTAATAAATCCACGTACAACGTAACTCAACAAGCAACATATGTATAGTTAATTAGATGATACATGCACATATAAAAACCATCTAGGACATGAACATATTTTAATCATTGTTGTAAGTTTATAATGATGCAGTTATCCTTTGGAATATCTTATCTTCATCTAGAGCCATAAATATTTTCGTTCTAATGTAATGTTACCCAAATACAACAATGATACTTATGTACTTGGAATATTATAAGGATTTCTAAACCCATAGATCCATACCAAACACAAATAGCTAGTCTCACTCAACAAACAAAACGTGTCTCATCCATTAACTCATACACATATCGGAACAATTTATAAAGTAAACATTTTACTCTCTATGACTAAAAACACAAAGGACAACTCACAAACTTAACGTCTTACAAATTTTCATTTTCATTTTCTAGAGCAACAACAAACATATAATTTCATGTTGTTACCTTCATGTTTCTTGTAAACTTTGACTTACATATCTTTCTTTCACCAACTAATGCATCATCGCTTTCTTTCCATGAACATAAAATCTTTTTTATGATGTACTAATATACCAAAAAGTTCATAACTTTCTATTCTTTCATCTTATCCCACATAGGTTGGAAAAAGAAATTGTTTGCTACTAATATACCAAAAAGTATGCAGTTGTTTCGTGTTTAGAATAATATGATGTTTTCAGGGTGATCATGATCCGGCGAGTTAAGAAAACTTAATTCACAGGATCTTGAATCCTTGAGAACTCATATTAAAGCTTCGCATTTTTTTTAATTTATTAATTTATTTTATTTTATATTTTACCGTAAAACATGTTTTGGTGGAAACTAATTTTATCTTTAATTTCACACTGGTTAATTAGATCAAAAAGGATAATCATGAATGTTTCTAGTACTAACTCAACGGTCAACAACCAACATATTTTTGTTCAGCAGCGGAATCAAGGTTTGGGGTCTCGGGGTGTCACAGGACTTTCATAGAGTTCTGTTTAATAACTTAGTTTTTATAAAACTTAGTTTTTAAAATAAACTTAGTTTTTATAAAACTCAGTCGTTCTAACACTTAATGAGTAGAAAACTCGATTTTATGCAAATGTTTGTACATTTACTCACTCCTATCTATTTAATTGTGTTCATATTATGAACTTGACTCATATCTAAATACATCATGAACACAGTAAGAGCATAATCTAAACCAATGAAATAATAACCTTTTCACTTACAACGGTTCTCGTATAAAACTATACAAGAGAGGGAGACCAAAACTCCGAAATGTACGTGGAAGTTTGAAGTAGAAGATGTAATTGGCAGGTAGTATACATTCCAAAAGCTACATATGTGTTACCATATAATAATAATATTCTACATCTTTTACCCGTTTGACTACTTTTTATTATATCTTGAGAATGTCTTCTATTCTATGAAAACTCGATTTCAGGGTGCCTTTATTGTAACGAAGCGAGGCCGAGTATGGAATGGTCCTCAAAGTCCAATTAAACTGAATAAGCAGGTTGGCTTTCCAAAGATTCAAGCACAGGTTATATTGATGTTTCATTCATTTGTTATGCATGTAGAAAGTAATTTTCTACTATTATGAGTACTATTTTACTATGGACACCTTAAATTAAATCATAATTTAAATGAAATAAAATTATATTGGAAAATCAGCAAATGAAAGTGAAGTAAACTAACCTTTTAAGCAATCTCATACATGATTACAGTTTGTGAAATGAAAATTCACTTTTTTATTTTTCCTCTATGAAAACGTTAGAGTCGATTTAAACTACAATGGTTACTTTGTAATATTACCACAATGTTTTGCGTCGCTACAAATTAATAGCAAACATAAGTTGATTACAAAATGTATTTCTTTAAGCTCATACATGTTTCAATCTTTTATCTTGAAACTCTATTCCAAGTAGGCTGAAGATACAAGTTGCTGGTTAGTTATATACCGTAAGTGTATGTGTGTTAAATGTGTTGAGAATAACATTATGCTTTCGATGATTTCTTGATCCGTTGGGTTGAAAAGCTTCAGCGGCTATGGGAATTTTTGAAAACTCTTAAAAACTCGTAACTTTTTTTCTCTCTTTCTCTCTTTATTTATTTATTTATTTTATTACTCTAAAACATGTTTTGGAGACCTTTTATTAAAATGTATCTTATTAAAATGCAACATAAAAATGATATACACATATCAAAACCTTTTATGACATGAACATACTTTAATAATCTGGATATCATTTGGAATATCTTATACTCATCTAGTCCCATATAAATTTCATTCTTACGTGATCGTACACATACACAACGACGATAATGACCATCAACTACTATTTAATCATCATGTTTAGATACTTATGGACTTTGAATATTCAAGGATTTCTAAACCCAAAAGTCCATACTCCATACTAAATGTTCTCTTAATTCCCAAATCTTTTCACAACCACATGTGAGTTTAAAGTACATTTATTAATCAAATATCTTTGTGTCACAAAAAGAATTAAAGTCTTGGACAACAAATTTATGAAATTTAGCTGAGATTTTAAAAGGCCCACCCACAACCTCCTACAAAAATTGTGTATCTTGCGAGCTATAATCTTATGAGGAGCTACTTTTGACGACTAGAAAAGAAGTACAGAAAACCTCTATAAATTAATACTCGATAAATTAATAACTTCGATAAAATTAATAATTTGTCCTGTCCCAACTTGGGACCAGTACAAATTTGGACCCCAATCGATAAAATAATAAGATAATAATTTTTTTTGAAACCTCAATGTATATATATTAGTCCCAACAAAACTATAAAATAATAATTACTAAAAAATTCATATATATGTATATATATATGTGTGTGTGAGAGATACACTTCAAAATCCTTAGATTATTTAGTAAAAAATGAATCCATAGTCACTTGTTATTTTGTTGAACTTCAAATCTATATTGAGTTTATTTTAAAATCTCCTTATTGAACTAAAGAGTTAGTGCGTTGTCTTCTCGTATTGCAACAAAAAATGTTAATTTTATTTTCATAAAGTGTGAATGTTAATTCATAAAATGTTAATTGAAACTTGTTTTTCAAATTTATTTTGTCTCTAATGAGTATACATTGTAACTAGCTAGTATATCATACTTGAAAATTTAATGGTCATACGTAAAACCTCTTTAAGTTAATAAATTATTAATTTATCGATATAATAATATCTCGCTAAATTAATAAAATATCCCGGTCCCAATACTATTAATTTATAGAGGTTTTACTGTAATGAACAAATTTAAACTAGGAAAGCAATTGAAAAAATATGAAATGATTGTCTTATGATGATATTGTGGTTGTCGGTCACGCTATTTAACTCATTGTATGTCCTAAGAACATGTAGTTAGAAAGTAGAGTTGAACACAATGTTTCAAGATTAGAGGGTCCAACAATTGGGCTTAAGCTTTAGCAAAAAAATAAGATAGCTACTAGACAAAGACCCACTTGATTTGGGCTGAAGTGATGCCTGTTCTTTATATTGAGGCTCAATTATATCTTATGTCATTGTAATATGCTTAAAAATATTTTCAAACTCCCTACGAAATACAACGATACTAACAACATAAGTATATAACGTACAACTACTATATCTTACGAGCTATAATCTTAAGAGGAGCCACGCTTGATGACTTGAAAAGAAGAAATGAACGGATTTAAACTAGGGTAGCATTCGAAAATATAAGAAATATTTGTCTTGTGGTGATATTCTGTTCGTCATTCATGCAATTTAATTAAGCCACTATATGTCCTGAAAATCTGTAGTTAGGAAAGTAGAGTTCAAAATGAAATACGTAGACAAAGTTTCATGGTCTAATGTATGTTGATAGGAAAGGATATATGAACTAAATGATACAAAGTATACTTTATTTGGTGAAATACAGTTCGTGATTTGTTCGTTTCATATATGTTCGAGATATTAAAACTTGACAAACCTATGACTACAGGTCCACACCCGCTCGAATATAGTTCTGGGTCGAGCTGGTGGTATGGATCAAACGTAGTTGATGAGACAAAAAACACGTAACCACTGAAATATAAAGAGACAAAAAGTAGCAGTATATGTATGGCATAAGGGGGCTCGATACGATGTGTGATTCACTTTCGAATAAGAGAAACATATAATTTAGATGCCCTTCCTACTTAGAAACATGTCAGTTATCTCATACGTCTGTTATAAACAACCTTTAGCCGAATCAAGTTTCATTATATATAAAAACTTTAACGTTAATGACCCAAAATGTAGTTCAGCGAGCGATGGGTAGATTTTTACATAAACGATTTCACATAAGTAAACGTTAACCCTCTTTTTCTTAGAAATTGCAGGTTGTTTTAATAAAATGCTTAAACATTTGCAATCTTTCGAATCAAGAGCAATAACAACATATAATTTCATGTTATTAAACTAGTTACTTTTAAACACATAAACTAGTTTCATATAATTTCGTATCAAGATCAATCCCTTCTTAGTTCTTGCTCCAAACACATAACGAGTTGTTTTTAAACTTGAATGTGGTGTTCCAAGTGACATATTTCTTTATTTCTATGTTCATAAAAGTGTGTTTACCATATTTTTTATGACAAACATATCTTCTAACTTTCTAGTCTGACATTTTATCCCACATAGGTTGAAGAAATATGTTGTTGGTTACTAATATACATTAGTGTATGCAAGTTAAGCATGTCTGGAATATTATTATATTCTCTAATATCTATCTTTCTCCTGGCGAAAAAATTCGAGAGGTAGGTATGTATCTGAAAGTGCATATTAGTTCATAACTCTTTTGGTTATCATCCACGCAATTTAAGCCACGATAAGGGTCCAAGTATTGGGCTTGAATCCTTCGGAAAAAAGACAAAAAAAATGAAGATGGCTACTAATATATGCCCAATAGTTTGGGCTGAAATGTTGCATGTTGTTATTTGTCTTGTACTCTTTGTTATATGCTTATAAATATTTTCAGTCAAACTCCAAGTATAAAAAATCTCTTTATACACAGTATATATAATATATGCAAGCTATAGAAGTGGAATGGGTTAACAAGTCCAGGGGTCTGTTATGTAAATATAGTAAAGTGTAGGGGTGTAGCTTGTAAATAATTAGTTCTAACTCTCTTTAAGTATCTGTATTCTTCATCTCATTTCAGTTAATCAAACTAACAAACTTTTCCCCAAATCACTGTGTGTTTTTTACTGTGTGTTTATCTTGTTGTTCAAGTTCACATGGTATCACAGCGTGAATAACAAGATTCATCTCATTTCAATCACTAAATTCGTGTATCAATTCTGTTACAATCAGTTAGATCGATTCTTGAGATTAGTTCTTGATTCTCAATCAATCCAATTGATTGATTACTGTGTTAATTGATTCAATTTCAAGTGTGATTGTGAGTTGTTGTTAATTGTGCTTCCGCGATTGTAAAAATGAGTCCTGCTAGTAGTAATTCAGTTCAAGGAGGTGTTGACATTAGTCTTGTGCAAAATCCACTTTTCTTGCATCCTTCCGATGGTCCTGGATCACTTTCCATTCAAGAAAAGTTGGTAGGTGCTCAGAATTATCGTTCTTGGAGGAGGTCTGTGGAAATTGCTTTGTCAACTAAGAGGAAACTAGGGTTCATAAGAGGTACAATTTCTAGATCTTCTGATCCTGTTTTGTCTGAACAGTGGGAAACTTGTAATAATATGGTGATAAGTTGGTTAATGTCTTCTGTGTCTGAGTCCATTGCTAAGTCAATCATGTTCATTGGAACTGCCTATGAGATTTGGAGTCAGTTGGAAAAGAGATTTGCACTGAGTAATGGATCAAGAAAGTATAAGTTGAATAGGGAAACATATGATATTGTGCAGGCTGGGCAACCAATCAGTGAGTATTATACAAAAATGAAGTGTGTATGGGAAGAATTGGACTCTATGAATGTGTTGCCTAGGATTTCTAATGTTACTGCTGAAATAACTGCTTTCTTGAATGCCATTCATACTCAGAAGGAAGAGCAAAGGCTTTTTCAGTTTCTCAATGGTCTTGATGAACATTTCTCAGCACAAAGAAGTCAATTATTGCTTAGTTCACCATTGCCAAGTGTAGAATCTGCCTGTGCATTGCTTCAACAAGAAGAATCTCAAAGGGAAGTGTTTGGTAGAACTTTGGATTCTCCTATGGAGTCAACTGCTTTGTATACAAGAACTGAGAATAAGGAGAAGTGTAGTATCTGTGGTTATAAGTGGCATCCAGCAGATAAGTGTTGGGAGAAGATAGGTTATCCTGTTTGGCATTACAAGTATAAGCAGAATCAGCAGAATCAGGCTAAGAACAAAGGTAAGAGTGTGGTTAAACAAGGAGGGAATCAGCCAAGAAGGACTATTGCTGAACTGCTGAGACTTCTGGTCACATTATGTTTACTTCTAAGCAATTTGAGCAGCTTATGAAGAGTTTGCCTCATTTCAATTCTGCTGATATGAAGTATTCTGCTGACACTGATGAGGAACTCGACAATGAGTTTGTGGCAGGTATATCCTGGTACTCCTGTTTGTCTTGTTCTAAAATTGTTATTCATGGCTGGATAATTGATACTGGTGCCACAGACCATATGACACCTAAAGTCACAGATGTGTTTGAGCTGAAAACACTCAATTTTAAACCACAAATAATTGTACCAAATGGTCAAGTCTCACATATTTCTCAAATTGGGAAGGTTAAGCTTACCAATGGAATTATGTCGAAGGATGTGTTAGTAGTTCCCACCTTTAAGTTTAGTCTTCTATCTGTGACAAAATTGACAGAAGATAACAATTGTTTTGTCTCCTTTTATCCAAAATTTTGTGTCATCCAGGACTTGACAACTGTCACACCCCCAAATTACCTGTTTTGCAGCGGAATGGAATTCCTGGGGATTGACGGTCATAGCATCACAATCACAGTTATATTGAACGACCTAAAGTGTCGTTTGGAAAATACATCGTTTGATTTAATAAAACAATCAGAGTTTACAAAGTAGGTCCCAAATGAAAATCAACTTGTGCGGAAATAAGTTTGTTACAATTCAAACGATGTTTTAAAGTACATAAAACACAAGTGAGACGCGTCGTCATCACGACTCCATGAAGTCCAAATGCATGCCATGAAGTGAATGCCTTAGATACCTGAGATAAAAACATGCTAAAAAGTGTCAACACAAAGGTTGAGTGAGTTCATAGAGTTTGTTTTGAAATGTAAAGCCTTCCAAAATCGTTTATGCAGCAAAGGCATTGTAAATCCACCCAGTTCCAAGTTCCGCCCATACAAAACTTGCAACCTGTGTATTCACAACCCACTGCCCAAAATGTGTATAGTTTATGTTCAAACATATGATTTCAATGAATTCACAATAGTACCTAACTCGACGTAGAACGATAGCACTTAATCAATAAAACTAGACCTAATGTATCAGTAGTCAACTGATTTAGAACATTATACGACGTAGAACCATAGCATATAATCCATAGCACCTAACTCAATGTATCAGTAGTCAACTGATTTAGAACGTTATACGACGTAGAACCGTAGCACACAAACAAGAACAATTGATATAGTATAACCTTTGATTTAGAAACAATGGTAATCATGGTAGCATTTAGCTTTAAAAATCTAAAGTACTTGTGAAAAATAGTTAAGCATGTATCTTCCCCAAAACAGTACAAAACAATTGAAAGTGGGGCTATGAAAACTCACGGTAATCCGTAATAGTTTAAAGTACTTGTGAAAAATAGTTAAGCATGCATCTCCCCCAAAACAGTTATGAAAACAAGTAAAAGCAGGGGCTATGAAACTCACTTGGTAAACTGGAATAATGGCAAAAGTGAGTACACCGAGGTATAATGTGATGCGTTAACCGGGACCTATTACGAATGATATGATATGTCATGAGTTGCAATGTAATGTTATGCATGCATTTCGTATGTTATTTATACCATTTGCGAGTTTTGAAAATATCACTTATCGTCGAAAAATACTCTTTTGACGTCTTGACCCTTCAAAAATGACCTTACAAGTATTTACGTCAAAATGTCATCCTACAATGGTTTTATAATGATTTATGGTGAAATTATCACTTTTCGTCGTAAAACAATGTCGTCGGAATTTTCATGAAATTAACAAAAATGGCTCCGAAAATCTAGTCGTAAAACGGTGTACGTCGATCGTTAGAGAACGAACTTGACTGTTTTGGAAAGTTTGTATCGAAATATAGAAGTTTCAATTCAGGAGTTTTCGTCCAAAAGGTCTCAAACATAAAGATATTAAGGGTTAAAGATAGTGATTTTGGCTAACTGTGGTGTAAAAAGTGAGTTTCGGCCAAGTTTGAACATCCGTAAATAAATTTACTACAACTCCGCTATACAAACGGCTTGTCGTTTTGAAAAATATGGCCGGTGAACTTGATTTTACTAGAAGACAATTCGTTCCAAAAAGTTTCACAACCTCGTTAAAAACAGCCCTCAACAGGGACGTTACAGCTACCGTAACACTTGTAACGTAAAAATAATATAGTTTTTCAGAAAATAATAGTTACGGCAAGTTTATGAAAACGTGCATATCTTTGTCGTTTTAAATCCGTTTTCTACGTATAATATGTCCTTAGCTTCGTATCGAAGTAAACTAATATATTTTTGATAAGTCGAAATAATTTGTGAAGCTTAAGGCTCGTTTTTGACCCGAACAATGTAAAAATATGTTGCTGAAATTTCAGAAAACTATAAATTTCGTCGTCAAACTTGTAAAATCCATAACTTCTTCGTTATAAGTCCGTTTTATTCCGTTCAAGCGGCCACAGATTCGTTTTAAAGTATATTTTCTAAATATCAAGGCCAAAAGGTCGTGCCTACTGTCGGTTTTTCCAGAAAATCGAAATAAGGACAGAACCTATTTTATACGTATCGAAAATAGTTTTTCTCGGACAAAACCTATTCTAATCCCTTCAAATCAACCCCAAAGCTAATCTAATCCTACCATACACCTTCTTAGGGTGTCATGGGTAACTAATCATCATCAAGACCAAAGAATACCATGGGGATAATTATAGGATGACCAAATATATATATATAACTCTTAAAATTATGAAAAATGGTATAAATCACATATGTCTTGCATGTTGCTCCAAAAATGAAAGGATACATATGAAATGAAAAAGGAAACATGAAAATGAAAGAAACAAGCTTACAAGTGAATATGATGAGGTGCAAGTAACAAGGTTAAGCCTAAATACTCTTGGTTTTTATTTCAAAACCTAATAAAGAGTATAAACTAGATTGTAAAACACTTGGACTTGAAAAGTTTTTGATCCCTTGTGATTTCTTGATGTGGAACCGGTTTTTGATGAGAGAAAACAAAGAAGAGAGAACTTTCTTACTAACTATGTGAATTATTGATTGAAATAAGAATGAATGAATCTTGAAAGACTTTTATGAAAGAGTAAAAATCAATACAATCACAAACCATACCATTCAAATAAATGCCACCCTATAGGCCGGATTTTTGGGGGCTTTTGTCTCCAAAATATCTTTTTTTTTTTTTTACTAAAATGTTATATAAATGTTTACTTGAATAAATTGGTAAGAAAGTGTAAGTAATTGTGTAGAAAATGTACAAGTAAAGGTAAATAGAAATTTTTGGTACAAGTAAGTTTTTAATTGGTCAAAATAGAATGTAATGAGATAATAAAAATTGTTAAAATACATTCCTTGTGAAATTTGGGTGATAAAATAATTATCGTATTATTTTTAAGAAACACGTCGTAATAATATAAATTTAACGACTTGTATACGAATTAAATTCAAAACACTAGGTAAACTCAAAATATAGTTTTTATAACTAAATGTAAGTAATGAAATATGTCGGGATCATTTTTGAAAGTAATGGATTAAATATTCAAAATAATAACTCACGCGATAACGTTTATTTAATATAAAAATTACGCGTTTAATGTGAAATGAAATGTCATGAATAAACTATCATGATGCAAATGATGCAAATGAAATGTAGACTAAACTTAGTCCATATGAAATGTTCGTGATGATATGATCATGAATTCGCCGCTAAACCTTAAAGGTTACGCGAATTTGAAACACGTAAATCAAGTTTACGATAAATGTTGAAATAGTGAGGCATAAATTGTGTCGAGAAATGACCTGAAAGTACGGGTTGTCACAACAACAAGGAAGGTTCTGGGTCTGGGTAAGATAAGACATGGTCTCTATCATCTGCTGAATATCCCTCTTGATCAAATTCACTCCAAGCTGCAATCTATGGTGGTAACAGCTATGGAAGATTGTAGTTTGTTTTCAATTTTCTCAAATACTGTCAATCATAATAAGCATGTTGCAAGTGTATTCTCAAACTCATATACTTTGTGGCATCATAGATTAGGACATTTGTCAAATTCTAATCTCAAACATGTACCTTGTGATTCTCTTTCAAAAATCAATTCTAATTCAGAAGTGTGTCTTTCATGTCCTATGGCAAAATTTACAAAATTGCCATATTCATATAGTGAGTCACATGCTGTTGAACCTTTCCACTTGATACACATTGAAATCTGGGGTCCATACAAAGTTCCTACCAATGGTAAGTTTAGGTATTTTCTCACAATTGTGGATGATTGTAGTAGAGCAACTTGGACTTATCTCTTAGTTCAAAAATCAGACTCACCCACAGTTTTGACTACTTTCTGCAAGTTTGTTGAAACACAATTTGAGAAGAAAGTCAAAGTAGTTAGGTCTGATAATGCTCTAGAATTTCTGAAGGGATCACTTGGACCTTATTTTATTGATCAAGGGATCGAACATCAAACTTCATGTGTGGATAGGCCACAACAAAATGGTAGAGTGGAGAGGAAGCATAGGCATATTTTGGAAGTGGCTAGAGCCCTGAGATTTCATTCTCATTTGCCATTAGAATATTGGGGTGATTGTGTACTCACTGCTACATTTCTCATCAATAGAACACCTTCATCAGTTCTACAACACAAGACACCTTATGAAGTTTTGTTGAATAAAAAGCCAGTGTATAGTCTTTTAAGAGTATTTGGGTGTTTAGCCATGTCTAGTAACCCTGATAGAACTGCTGATAAGCTCTCTCCAAGAGGTGTTCCATGCATTTTCTTAGGCTATCCACAACATCAAAAAGGCTACAAGTTACAAAATCTTCTTACTAAAACCAGATTTGTGTCCAGAGATGTGCAGTTTTATGAAGAAATTTTTCCTTATTCCAAACCACACATGCTTAAGTTGCTACAACCTCTTCCTTCACCTACATCTCAACCAACTCATTGGTATGATGATTATGTGACTACCACTGTTCCTAGTAACTCTACCATACCCAATCCTGAAAATGTTCCAAATCCTATTGCCTCAACACAAGTTCCTGCACCTGTACCAGTACCACCACCTACTGAAAATGCTCCTAGAAGGTCATCCAGAACAACAACAACTCCTCAGTGGCTACAGGATTATGTAACTCCAACTAATTCCAGAGCCAACCAAGTCTCAGTGACTCATGTTCAATCTCAATTTCAAGTTTTCCTTGCTGCTCTAATAGCACAAGTTACACCTACTTCCTTTCGAGAAGCAATTAAAGACAAAGACTGGTGTTTGGCTATGAATGATGAGTTGAGGGCTCTGGAGTTGAGTGACACTTGGGAAGTCACAGAATTGCCACCTTCCAAGAAAGCAATTGCTTGTCACTGGATATTTAAAACCAAGTTAAAAGCTGATGGTACTGAGGACAGGAAGAAAGCAAGGTTAGTAGTAAATGGAAATAGGCAAAGGAAGGGTGTAGATTATGAGGAAACCTTTGCCCCAGTGGCTAAAATGGTAACTGTCAGAGCCTTACTTGATGTAGCTGCCATGAAGAATTGGGATATGTGCCAAATGGATGTCTCAAATGCATTTCTTCATGGTGATCTTCTTGAAGATGTGTATATGCAAATACCTTTAGGCTATACTGGTAAGGGGGAGCCTGTTCAAGATGTTCCTAAGTCTAATAAGGTCTGCAAGTTAAAGAAATCTTTGTATGGGCTCAAGCAGGCACCAAGACAATGGTTTGCAAAATTGTCATATGCTCTTGTATCTTTTGGCTATGTTCAATCAAAAGCAGACTACTCATTGTTTGTCAAGAAAAATGAGACATCCTTTACTGCAGTTCTGGTGTATGTTGATGATCTCTTGATCACTGGAACTCATGCAGAAGAAATTCAAGTTCTGAAGTCTCAATTGAACTCTCATTTTCACATGAAAGACTTAGGACCTCTTAGTTATTTTTTGGGATTGGAAGTATCAAGAAGTGACCAGGGTATTTTCATATCTCAGAAGAAGTATACTATGGAGTTGTTGCAGGAATATGGTGTTCTTAATTCAAAACCTTACAAGTTGCCAATGGATCAGCATGTGAAACTTCAAGCTGATTTGGGTACTTCTCTACCTGATCCTGAAACTTATAGAAGACTCATTGGCAAGTTAATCTACCTTACCATTACCAGACCTGATATTTGCTTCACAGTTCAAGTGCTAAGTCAATTTATGCAGCAACCAACCTCATTCCATATGCAGGCAGCTAAACATTTGTTGAGATATCTTCTTAATAGTCCAGGGCAAGGTGTTTTATTGGTTGGTCAGTTTATTGAAAGACCTGGGTATTAAAGACTTAGGTCCAGTTGATTTGAAGTGTGATAATCAAGCTGCCATCTACATTGCTGCTAATCCTGTCTTCCATGCCAGAACCAAACACATTGAAGTAGACTGCCACTATGTTAGAGATCAAGTTAAGGCTGGAGCAGTTCATCCATCTTATGTTCCTTCTAAAGCTCAAGTAGCTGATGTCTTTACTAAAGTCTTACCTGTGGATCAGCATCACCATCTTCTACACAAGTTGGGAGTTCCAGCTTCTTCTCACTCTTAACTTGAGGGGAGTATAGAAGTGGAATGGGTTAACAAGTCCAGGGGTCTGTTATGTAAATATAGTAAAGTGTAGGGGTGTAGCTTGTAAATAATTAGTTGTAACTCTCTTTAAGTATCTGTATTCTTCATCTCATTTCAGTTAATCAAACTAACAAACTTTTCCCTAAATCACTGTGTGTTTTTTACTGTGTGTTTATCTTGTTGTTCAAGTTCACACAAGCATATAAAGGATTACCTAGCTTCTTAATAAGAGATATTAACATAAGTACTCTTTTTAACATACTTGAGATTTTAACAAGTATTATAATATGGAAAATGGAAATACTATCTCCGGACAGCTAAACACATAACTCATTGAGTCGTGTATATCGATCTCTACTTGAATAACCGTAATTCATTCAATGATGTATAAAATTTCTTCGCGAATAATTTCAAATAAGTAAAAGCTAAACCCTTGTTCTTAGGAAAATTCACGGGTTGTTTTAGTTCAATGTTGAACATTTGCTTCTAAACTTAAGTTTGGAGTTACAACAAATAGTTCTTTCACCAACTGTTGATAACTCTTGCATTATATGTCTCTTTCTTTCAATGTACATAAAAATCTTCTATAAGAAATGAATACTTTTCTAACTTTTTATCTTAACATTTTGTCCCACATTGGTCAAAGAAAGAACTTTTTAGTTAGTTATATATGCTAGTCTATGTAGTATACAATGTATTTGTAAAGCTTTAAATGTTGAACTTGAAAATTTGTATGAACTTCAAACTTTTTTCTAATGTTTTTCTTTTTATTATAAAACATGTTATGGTGGAAAACCACTTTAATATTTAGTATCGCATAGCTTAAGAAGTACAAATATTTTTGAAGTGTTAGAAACAATCAAATTGTTTTGATCATTATAAATAGCGAATGCAATGAATTAAACAACTTATTTCTTAAAACATTTTTTAAACTGAAAAACGTCACTTTCGATCTGTGCACATTATAGTGAAGTGAATTAACCATTCATGTATTCTCAATGATGTCTGTTTGTGAAACTTGCCATGAATGAAAACATCACTTTCTATTATGCATTGTAAAAAATGGTTAGAGCTCGATTAAATAAAAAATGTAAATTAATTTTCCCGCAATAAACGTAAGCTGATCACATTTTGTTATGATAAGTAATCTCTTACCCTTTTTCCCTTATAAGAAATTACAGGTTCTTTAAACAATGCTTAAACATGTGCAAGCTTTCATTTTTAACAACAAATAATATAGGAATGCCTAGCTGCTTACTTTTTGATTTTGGCATAAGTGCTCATTTGATAAGCATGCTTGCCGAAAACTTTCCTTACTTACGTACAAACCTAAATTTATAAATTCGTAATCTACACATGAAGCATTCAAAATTCTGTAGTGATCGGCATAATGAGTTTACTACACAACCATGGCCATAACTGGTATCATATTGCAAAAATACTTTAACCTTCATGACCAAAAACCGTACCTCATTCAGTGATGTATAAGATTTTTCCCGAATGATTTCAGATAAGTCAAATCTAACCCCCTTGTTCTTAAAAAAAATCACAGGTTGTTTTAGTTCAATGCTTAAACATATGCACTTTCATTTTTAGAGCAATAGCAACATGTAACTTCACGTTATCATCCAAAGTGTATATGATTCGTGCTCCAAATACATAAACTAGTTTGCTTCTAAAATTCAATATGAAGTTCCAATATATGTTAGTTTCAACAACTTTTAATATCTCTTGCATTGTCTCTTTCTTTCCATAAAAATATTTTATATAAGATGGAGATCATTTCAACCTTCAGTCCTAACATTTTATCCCACATTGATAGAAGAAAGAAATTCTTTGAAACTAATATACCATAGCGTGCGTGAGAAACTTGTGTTGTGAATAGTATTATGTTTTCATATCTCTTATCATATCGCTAGCTAAAATAGTTGGTGAGGTGATAACAGATTTGAAAGTTAATACGAATTCTCAAAATTTTTTATTATCTTTTGTTGTACTCACTATAAAACATGTTTTAGCAAAGTGGTTTAGTCATCGAGTTCACATGGCGTAAAAGGAAAGAATTTTTTGAAAGCCAATTGATAAAGAATAAGAATTTAAGAATCGATAAGTTTGTTGCCAAATTGACGTGATTTACCACTAATTATATCAAAATTGAAGGTAAAAAAATACGCAGATAAATGAATATAATTGACAAATAATATTTACACTAAATTCAAACTTAAATCTAAGCTAACAAATCCAGTACAATGTAACATTGTAACTTAACAAGCAATATATGTCTATTAATACTCATATCAAACCCGTCTATATATGAAAGTTCATAACGAGGAGATTATCTTATTTTCCATCAAGTGTCATATATATTTTTTCCTAATGTGATCTTACACAATACAACTATAGTCATGAACTCATGATCAACAACTACTATTTCAATTCTCATGTTTAAACTTAACATCTGTCTCATTCAATAATTCATACATATACGGGCAACAATTTGTAAAGTAAACATTTTACTCTCTTTGACTACATGCACGAAGGACAATCTCGTATTTTCAGTTTTCAAATCAATAGGAACATATAATTTTCATGTTGTTACCTTCATGTTTCGTAAGCACATAAACTTCAATTTGTAGTTCCGTGTAACATATCCTTCTTTCACCAACTCTTGCATTATCTAATTCTTTCCATGTACTTAAAAATTATTTTGGTTGCGAACATTATAAGTTCTGATTTCAATTAAGAAAGAATGTGAGAAACAGTTCAATTGCTCGATTTTGTTTTGATCATTAAATATTGCCAATGAATTTGAATAAAACAACTTAATTCTTAAAAAAAATTGAAACCGGAAAGTATCTATGTAAAATTGTTACTTGATATATAAGTTAAAATGTTTTCAATCTCATACATGGTTTCTGTATGTGAAACTTTTCATAAATGAAAACATCACTTTCTATTTTATATCTATGAAAGACAGTTAGAGCTCGGTTAGGTAACAAATAATTGCTACTTATGGTTCTACCACAATTTGTTTCATCGTTAATAATTGTAAGCGTAACTTAATTACAAAACATATTTCTTCAAGCTCATACTGTCATACATGAGTTTGTTTTTAAACCTTCTCAGAAACATAAACTATCACTTTATGCACTGCTTAATGCATGCATCATCTATTTTTTGGTGAATAGGTACACAAAGTTTCATTGTTAGAGGGTCCAACTATTGGGCTTAAGCTTTTGCAAAAAAGAAAAAGAAGATAACTACTTGACAAAGGCCCATTAGATTTGGGCTGGAGTGATGCATGTTCTTTGTATTCAGGCCCAATTATATGTTGTTATCTGCAACTATATATAGGATTGCCTAAGTGCTTAGAGCATGAGGTATCGTGGCTTAGCCACTTCTTTTCACTTGGGCCCCATATATGTCACATCACTTCAACACACCCACTTAAAAATGCCTCACATTCACTACTAACCAAACCTTCTTCACTTGGGCCCCACCCACCCTCAACACACCCACTTAAAAGTCAATAGTTGGAAAAGTTGGCTTGTCTTTTTCTTCGTTGAGTGAGCAACGAATTCCAAAGTGGCGATGAGCAGTGGTGTGGCAGCGAGGCACAGCGAGAGACAACGAGGCCTCCACCTCAGACTAACGAGGGTCTCGTTGCTATACCTCATACTCTTATAATGAGATTGTAACATAAGTACTTTTTATAACATAATAAAATTCTGATCTAGGGCCAAAACACACCAAACAAGCATCATAATATAGAAAGTACTTTACCCAAACAACTGAATGTGATTCATTCAGCTGAATATCCATTTCTAGATCATTTGGATCTTCTAGACTAAATGAAGTCGTGTTCGGCTTGATTTCTTTCTTTTTATGTTATTTGTCGTAACATTTTTTCAGTCGATGCATATTTCATCATCAGTACTCTTGGATTGGAATGAAGTTTTCATGCTAGTTATAATCAATGTTTTGAAATCCGTGTCGAATTTAAGTTCATGAGGCTCCACACAACATTCACCAAATCTCTAAATAATCCATAGTTATAATCTTAATTATATCGTATGTGTATTGCTCTCATGATGGCTAAAACTTATCTCCCTCAAATGGAAGGTCTCGAGTTCGAGTAATCATGTCTAAGAGTATACATTTTTTTTCTTCCAATTATAGTCTATAAGTTGTTCAACACCACCACACTCTACCACCACCACCACTAGAGGGTGGTGGTGTTGGTTGTGTGGTGGTAGAGGGTGGTGTTGGTGGTGGCTGTGTTTGTGATGTGGTGGCTTTCAATCCAAAAAAAAGAATAGGGCAAATTGCAAATTATGTCCCTAAAAGTGGAGAAGAAAAAGAGTCTATATTAGACATTTCACGTGCCACTTAACGAGAGTTAATCCTTGTGTTTTCGTAAAACATTAGGGGACCAAATTTGCAATTTATTTAGCGATGTACAAAATTTAACCTTCTTGACCAAAAAACGTAATTTATTCATCGATGTACAAAATTTTTCACGAATGATCTTAGATAAGTAAAGGCTAACCTTTTTCTTAAAAAAAAATCACAGGTTGCTCTTGTTCAATGCTTAAACATTTGCAATCTTTCGTTTTTAAAACAAGAACAACATATACTTTTATGTTATCCAAGATGTTCCCTTCATAATTTGTGCTCCGAAAACACAAAATTTGTTCGCTTCTAAACTTCAATTTGGAGTTCCATGTAACAAATAGTTCTTTCACTTACTGTTAAGAACTCCTGCATTATCTTTATGAAGATATTTTGTAACATTTTATCCTAACACTTTATCTCACATTAGCGGAAGATAGAAGTTGTTTGATAGTTATATAGTATAAGTGTATGTGTACTAACTGTGTTGAGAATGGTATAATGTTTTCGGTCGATTCATCATTGTCGGGTGGAAAAAAAATCGGGCAATGTTGAAATGCTCGAAAACTCATATAAACTCTTAACTTTTTTCTTTTAATTTTTAGCACAGTATCCTTCAGAATGTATTTTTGTTATAATGTGGTCTTAAACAAATACAACAGTAATAGTGGCAGTTAACAACTACTATTTCAATTATCATGATAATTCGAGTTAGAATAATCAAGGATTTTTAAACCATAGATCCATACTAAAACAATATATATATATACCCAAATATTTGAGAAGACCACGCGCGAGTTTAGAGTTCAATTATTACGAGAATCTCCGCAAGACCAAGTATATTAGATGTTTTCCTTTCCTATCCAGAACCAACTGAGCTACACATTGGCGGCGAAGGGTTATCAAAATCATGGCCACAACCTCCTACAAATATTGTATCTCTTGTGACTTGTGAGATGATCTTAAGACGGGGCACACTTGATGACTAGAAAAGAAGAAATGAACAGATTTAAACTAGGAAAGCAATCGATAATAGGATAAATTTTGTCTTATTATGATATTGTGGTTGTCGTGGTTCACGCAATTTAAGCTACTATATGTCCTAAGAACATGTAGCAAATGTTAGGATATTTTTTCATGTGAGTCATGTTGTGGATGAGTTTATATCAATATATCATTTAAATGAAATTCTGAAAGAAGCTTATAGAATGATATATATTGGTGAAATTCTGAAAGAAGCTTATAGAATGATATATATTGGTTGTGTATGAAATCTTAAATATATAACTTAAGTTATATATATTTTTTTCACTTCTAGAGCAATAACAACATAAAAGGTAAGTTACCAAAGCTGTATATCCATAATGGATTGCCTAGTTGCTTATTATATGGGATAATTGGCTTCAACACCCATATTTGATTCCTTTGTAATTTATAGCTCCTTGCTAGTTTTTAATAAAGTTGCTGTTCAAAAAAAAAAAAGTATTTCTGCCTAAACTCTGCCTAGCTATTTGTGAACCTAAATATGTACAATCATAATTTAAACATCGAGCACTCTAAAAAAGCTTAGCGATTGTGATAATAAGTTTTCTAAACAAACTAGGGCCAAAACAAGTATCAGAATACATGAATACTTTAACGTTCACCAACTCTAAATAACTCTTGAATTATCTCTTTCAATTCTTTTCAATGTACACAAAATCTTTTACATAATATTTAACTACAGTACATTTTTATGAAGATCATTTTTAACCTCCTATCCTAATATTATATCCCACATAGGTTGAAGAAGAAGATTATTGGTTACTAATATACCATAGGGTACTTTTGTTTTTTTTAGCAAAAGGATACTTTGGTTTCACGTTGTCAGAATAGTATAGTGTAGGGTCGGTTCGGTTTAGGTGTATTTAGGTATGTTTTTGTCGGTTTTGGGTCGAACCAAACCGACCCGAAACCGAAAACATGTAAAACATGAAACCGAAACCGAGCCGATGAGCTGTCGGGTCGGCTCGGTTTTTGTCGGTTCGGTCGGTTTTGTCGGTCCGGTTCAGTTTTAGACCTTTGATGCTCAGCCCTGTATAGTGTTTTCAAATGTATGTACTTCTAGCATGTTAAAATTATATATGCTAGATGCTTTTGCATTTGATAACTTATATCAACTCGACTTTTTTTTTCTTATCAATTTTTTTCTACCTTAAAAAAATATTTTAGCGGCCGACGAACAATATAAATTCTAATTTCATCACGTTGTCAGAATAATATAGTTTTTTCAGATGCATCTACTCCTTGCATGTTAAAAGAATATATGGTTGGTGTGTTTAGATTGAAAAATCAAATTAACTCGACTTTTTTTTTTTTTTTTTTCTTCTACCGTAAAGAATATCATGGTGGCGAAGATTATATGTTATGATTTCGTCACATTTTATAAGTCATCGATCGATTAAGGAAGAATGTGAGAAACAATTCAGTTGTTCAATTTTGTTTTGAACATTAAATACAGCCAATGAATTTGAATGAACCAACATATTTCTTAAAAAAAATGAAACTGGAAGACATCTATGTAAACTTGTTACTTGATATATAAGTTATAATGTTTTCGATCATTGCACATAGAAAATGGAAGTGAAGAAAAGTAACCACTGATGTAATTGAAAGGTTTTATGGATATTTAAATAATAGTATGTCCGGATTCGAACTCGAGACTTCGGGATTGCACACATTACGTATGAGAATTGATGAATATAATTAATATGAATAAAACGTTATTATTATTAATTGTTAGTCACGAAATAAAACATAACGCTAGTTAAATAATTAACGAGGTTTGGTTAACGGTCGTTAAATATTAACTAGAAAGACTAGAGATGAAATTACAAGTCGGGAAAGTTCTAGAATCCCCTTTGGGGCTTTGGCCGATCGGTTAGGGTGTTCCCAAACCCAAACCCACTCAAACTTGTACTCCAAGCTATGTTAACTATAAATACAAATCAATGTATTCATTATTGACTAACCTTGGATCACTTTGATAACCTAATTTCTCTCCTTCTCCTCTCTTTCTTGTGTGGCCGGTCGAACATCCCAAACCCCAAGGGTTTCGATTTGCTTAACTCAAGATTAAGTATTTGGTTTTATTTGTGATTCAAGAAACTAGCTTTTCACATCAAATCGCTATTAGTACGTGTGTACAAGAACGAATGACAAGCACGCTTGAGCTTGTAATTCTTGGTGGTTGACTTTTGTGTTCGGTTGATTTGTATAAACCCTTAATTAGGGTTTTGGGTTTTGGTTCTTGTTAAATCAACGTTTGATTCTTGAATTGCTAAAAGGTACGCACTTTCTTGTTTGATTAATTATTTACATATATTATTCCTATTGTTTTCCGCTGCATGCTTTGATGATGTTATTTGATTTATATATAAATTGTTATGAGTATTAAATTCCAACAGTGGCATCACGAGCCGTTAATATGATGTAATTAATTACCGAAACACATTAAAATTGAATCTTTATGATTATATGCATGTTTTTATGGTTTCTAGGGTTTTGAATTCGAAACCCTAATTTTTTAATGTATGGGTCGATTACCCTTTATTTATTTAATTAGGTTTTAATTTTGTAAAACTTGTAGAAACCCTAGGATGCATGCTTATTTTATGTGGTTAATTGATGAATAATTGTTATGTGCCATGTAACATGCGTATCTTGGGTGATAATTGTTATGCGGAATCCATGGTGGAACATGCATGTTTTGCCATGGAGTATTGTTTATTGGTTATTGATTAATTCTTAAGTGATACACACATGTTTTATTTATTTAATAATTATTGATGTGCTAATTGGTATACTATTAACTTCGGCTTACGCAATCGACTTGTCGATGTTTGTGGCTCATCTTCTCGCGAGATGAAAATCCTAGCTAATGTATGCATTTATTTACGACTAGAATTGTTATTAGAGTTTTATTGAAATAATTATGCATGTGGCTAATTGTTTTGACATATTTTAAATTGTTTAGTTATACGTTTATAATATTTGAGTGTGTTTAATTTTTATTAAAGTGCTTTTTTGTTTATAAATTGTTTGACACGTTAGTAAGCAAAAAGGGTTTTTTTTTAATAGAAAATTAAATGGACTAAATAATGGCGAAATTGATTTGTTATCTAAGAATTATTCTTGAACTTTTAATCGATTGATGCGACTGTACTAAATGGTTAGAACGGCTCACCCACTAGAACAAACTATAAAGGGGTTATTTAAGAAGTGAGCACAGTCTCACTGAATAGATGTCTAAGGTTATGCTTCAACGCTTACCTGGTCCTCTTCCCCCTGTGAGTTCGATTGGAGCTACCTAGTATAACCATTCTATGTACGAAGCATCTTAGTGCAAAGTTGTAAGTTTCTCAACGCATCAATTAAAACTTTGTAGAATTCAATCTTAGCAATTAAAATCTATAGTAAGTTTTTTCGAAAATTTTATGGCATAAAGTTGTATGCATGCTACTTTATACATAAGTTTTGATTACACGTCAAAAAAATTGTACCCTTTAAATTTAAGTTTATGCCATCTAATGATATGAAACACTTGAAGTTGTAATTTAGTTATGTGAGACCTTGATCTAGATTACAATAACGAGGTGAATTATTTTGTTGTGTGGGACCTCAGCTTTATGATTTGCAGTTTCTAAATTAGACAACTAAATTAAGTTAGTTAGTGAGACCTATGACTTAAGGCATAAGATGGGATGAAACATGCTTACGTTTTGAATTAATTGTTTTGGCAAAATTGTAAATCCCATAATTTTTTGGAATTGAAAACTTGTTTGTCAATTATCGTTCTTCAATGATTACCTATTCTATACTTTCACCACTAGCAGATCAACTGATGTGGTGAAACTATGATAATGAGGATCCAATATTCAAGGAAAATACTATGGTTAATATGAATATTGACCAAAGGGTATTTTATTTTCTTGAATGTTTACTTATCGAAAGTACTAACTTTTGAACTTTTATTTCTGTAGAAATGGCTCAAGCTGAATCTACTGCACTAGCCTCGTCGTTCAAATCTATGTTTGATCGAGAGAAATTGACTGGTAGCGCGAATTTCAATGATTGGTATCGGCAACTCAGAATTGTCTTGAGGGTTGCCAAAAGACTCAATTATTTGACTACGCCTTGTCCTTCTGAACCTGCAGCTGATGCTACTGCTGAAGCACGAGCTGCATGGCAATGTGAGTATGACAAGTATAATGAGGTCACCTGCATTATGCTCGGGAGTATGAACTCAAGCTTGCAAAAGCAATTTGAGAATTACTTCCCTAATCTCATGCTGGAAGAATTGCAAAGGTTGTTTGAAAAGCCTGTGACTGTAGAGCTGTATGACTTGATTGATGCTCTTCATAGTTGCAAGCAAGGAGAAGGGAAACCTGTAAGCGCCCCATGCCTGGAAATGATGAGTTACATGGACCAGTTGGGGCGTTTGAACTATGTCTACCCTAATGACATACAAATTGGCCTGATCAACAGATCCCTTAACAAGGAATTTGATGGTTTCGTGCGCAATTATAATATGCATTGCGCGGGGAAGACAGTCAGTGAGGTACATGCAATGCTCATTGATTACGAGAAAGGTTTGTCCAAGAAGGCCTCTACACCTGCGGTTTTGACCATCCAGAAGGGTAGAATTTCTAAGCCTAATAAGCCGCTAGCGAACAAGAAAGGGAAAGGTAAGGGTAAAGCTGATAAGGGAAAAGAAGTTATGACTTATCAGCAAGAACCCAAAAAGTACCCTCCCAAAAAGCGTGAAAATCCGAAGAAGGATATGGCTTGTCATCACTGCACCGAGGTTGGACACTGGAAGAGGAATTGTCCATGTACCTTGATGAGTTGCGCAATAAGAGGTATAAAAATACTGGCACTGTGGCCAGTACTTCAGGTACTCTTTTGATGATAGAATTATTTGCTTTTCCTCATAAAATAAATTCCTGGGTATATGATACTGGATGTGGTATTCACATATGTGATACACTGCAGGGACTTAGAGGAGCAAGGAAGCTTGCCTATGGACAACAATACCTGCACGTGGGTAATGGAGCACATGCAGTCGTTGAAGCTATAGGCACGTTTGATTTAGTTTTACCTTCGGGTTTAGTACTGTCATTAAACGATTGTCATTACGTACCTTCCATTGTTAGGGGTGTCGTTTCTGTTTCCTTGTTAAAAGATATTGGTTTCGTTCATGCATTTACTGATTATGGAATTTCTGTTTCTTTAAATGATGTTTTTTACTTTAATGTTATTCCAGTAAATGGTGTGTTTGAAATTGATTTGCATGATAATGTGATTGATAAAAATAATTCTGTCTTTAGCATCAATAACAAAAGAATCAAAGGTGATTTGGATTCTTCATTTCTTTGGCATTGTAGACTTGCTCATATAGGCAAGAAACGCATGCAACAGCTGCAACACGATGGGCTTTTGCAAGACATCAATGATGAATCATTTGATAAATGCGAATCTTGCATATCTGGGAAGATGACCGAGAAACCTTTTACAAATAGTTTAGAAAGGGCTTCTGATCTTCTTGGTGTGATACATACTGACGTATGTGGACCACTAAGACATGTGTCAAGAAAGGGTGCTAGCTACTTCTTAACCTTTACTGATGATTTCAGTCGTTATGGTTATATTTATTTACTTAAACATAAACATGAAGTCTTTGAAACATTTAAGGTTTTTAAGAGTGATGTAGAACTGCAACTAGGAAAGAAGATTAAAGCTCTTCGATCTGATAGAGGTGGTGAATATTTAAGCCAAGAGTTTAAAGATTATCTAGCTGAGTGTGGTATCGTCCAGCAACTCACATCTCCTTATACTCCACAACAAAATGGTGTATCTGAGAGAAGGAATCGTACATTGCTAGACATGGTGCGATCAATGTTTAATCTTACAACTCTTACCTTATCCTTTTGGGATTATGCTTTAGAAACTGCTGTTCGCATATTGAATATGGTTCCAACTAAGAAGGTTGATAAGACTCCTTATGAAATGTGGTATGGGAAACCTCCCAACTTGTCTTACTTAAAGGTCTGGGGTTGTGAGGCGTTTGTTAAACGTGACTCTGCTGATAAGCTACAACAAAGAAACTATGGGTTACTACTTCTACTTTCCACCTGAAAACAAAGTAATTGTTGCTAGGTATGGAGACTTTCTATAAAAGGATCTCATATCTCATGAATTCAGTGGGAGAGTTTATGATCTGGAAGATGATCAAGAAGATACAACACCTTCTGAAAACACTAGCCAACCTCAAGTAGAACCTGAAAGTCTGGGCGTTCCACCTGAGATTGAAGTGGTTCCCATTCGTAGATCCGCAAGGGCTACGCGTGCACCTGAGCGTCTATGTCTCAACGTAGAAGCTGAGGAAAATTTGTTAGGGGATCTTGGTGAACCTGCTAACTATAAAGCTGCCATGATGAGTCCTGAAAAGGAAAAATGGCGAGTTGCAATGAATGGGGAAATGCAATCCATGAAAGATAATGAAGTCTGGATAGAGGTTGACTTACCTCCAAATGCTAAGGTAGTTGGAAGTAAGTGGCTCTTTAAGATAAAGACTGACATGGATGGAAATCCACACACCTATAAAGCTCGTCTTGTAGCTCAAGGTTATACTCAAACCTATGGGGTAGACTACGAGGAGACATTTTCTCCTGTAGCAGACATTAGAGCTATTAGGATTCTTATAGCCATAACTGCGTACTATGACTATGAGATATGGCAAATGGATGTCAAAACTGCCTTCTTAAACGGTCGCCTAGATGAGGACATCTATATGGCGCAGCCTGAAGGGTTTGTGAATCCAAAGTTTCCGAAGCGTGTATGCAAACTTCAAAGATCCATTTATGGGTTGAAGCAAGCATCAAGGCAATGGAACAAGAAGTTTGATGAAGAAATCAAGAAATTTGGTTTCACTCAAAATCTTGATGAGCCATGTGTGTATCACAAAGCTAGTGGGAGTAATGTTATTTTCCTTGTCTTATATGTCGATGACATATTGATCATGGGAAAAGACATTCCAAGTATGCAAGATGTAAAGTCTTATCTTGGAGAGTGCTTTTCTATGAAGGACTTAGGGGAAGCAGCATTTATTCTGGGAATCAAGATCTACCGAGATAGATCAAGGCGGTTAATTGGACTAAGCCAAAGTGCTTACATTGATAAAATACTGAAGAGATTTAGTATGTAAAATTCCAAGAAGGGATATTTTCCGATGCAAGTTGAACATGGCTTAAGTAATAAACTATGCGCGTCAACACCTGAAGAGGTGGCTTACATGAAGAAAGTTCCTTATGCTTCGGCTGTAGGATCTATCATGTATGTTGTGAGATGTACAAGGCCTGATGTGGCGTTTGCACAGAACATTACCAGTCGGTATCAACAGAACCCAGGTGTGAAACACTGGCAAGCTGTTAAGAACATTCTTAAGTATCTAAGGGCCACTAAAGAAATGTTTCTAGTGTATGGAGGAAATCCAGATGCAGAACTTGATGTTACAGGTTTTTGCGATGCGTCATTCCAAACTGATAAAGATGATACGAAGTCTCAGACGGGTTATGTCTTTGTCATTAATGGAGGAGCAGTTGACTGGAAGAGCAAGAAGCAAACAACGGTTGCGATGTCTATTACAAAAGCTGAGTACATAGCTGCTTCAGAAGCTGCGATGGAAGCTGTTTGGATTAGGAAATTCATTTCGGGACTCGGAGTAATGCCCTCAATCGAATTGCCTTTAAATGTGTATTGTGACAACTCTGCTGCAATAACATTTGCCAATGAGCCTGGAGTCATGAAGGGCGCCAGACATTTTCCTCGTCGATATCACTATGTTCGAGAACAAGTCGACATAGGTGAAATCAATCTACTCAAAGTTCATACAGATGATAATCTAGCTGATCCCTTTACGAAGCCTTTGCCAAAAGAAAAACTTACTGACCATGCTGATGGGATAGGAATTTGTTTAGCTAGTAGTTTCATGCAGATCTGTGATTAGTATTTGGATAATGGATGTTATGAACAAATATTACTTTAATGAAATAAAATAGTTGTTTATGTTTATTTTTCATTTTCTTAATATTATATCCTATATTTGCATGTTTAATCCGTGAATAACTTATGTTATTCTAAATAGTCCGTTGTCGATCAATGATGTGGGAATGTCATTGAATTAAGACAAATATGAGTTTTGGTAGAATATACTTATAAAGTATATTGATGCGTGGGACATACCAGATTCACATGATATTCAATGAATTGAATATAGGACTCATCCCAACTTTACATGATGATACTTTATGGATCTTTGTCATTAAGTATATCATGAAGTGTTTATCCTCAGACTTGAGATACCAGATAACTGATATGAATGTAGTGCATTTGTGTAAGATAGTCTAACGCTATCCGTAACTGGTAGTTATAAGGGCTATTTTCGGAAGTGTTGCAAAGTTCATGAGTTATGTTTGTAGTCAAGAGAATTTGTTCCTTTGAATTTGTTTCAAAGCATAATACTATATTCGGGCCCCTCGTAGGGTTGACAAGATGTTTGTATGGCCATACCCAAGATCTATCTGGAATACGTTCAGATGATTTGGTAATCTTGTTCAATCATATACAACGAGAAACAGAATGTTAACTTATGAAATGACTTGATCCATATTCATAGTTAATGTAGTATTAGTAACAAAAGGATAAGTAAAAATGATGAATCATTAAATGGTTTTTTCCAGGAGACCATACTCGATTTGATCTGGGGGCGTTGGCGTGTGAAAGCTAGACTAATCAATGTCATTACTATATTTAGTAATATCCAAGTGGGAGCTGAAAGGTTTTATGGATATTTAAATAATAGTATGTCCAGATTCGAACTCGAGACTTCGGGATTGCACACATTACGTATGAGAATTGATGTATATAATTAATATGAATAAAACGTTATTATTATTAATTGTTAGTCACGAAATAAAACATAACGCTAGTTAAATAATTAACGAGGTTTGGTTAACGGTCGTTAAATATTAACCAGAAGGACTAGAGATGAAATTACAAGTCGGGAAAGTTCTAGAATCCCCTTTGGGGCTTTGGCCGATCGGTTAGGGTGTTCCCAAACCCAAACCCACTCAAACTTGTACTCCAAGCTATGTTAACTATAAATACAAATCAATGTATTCATTATTGACTAACCTTGGATCACTTTGATAACCTAATTTCTCTCCTTCTCCTCTCTTTCTTGTGTGGCCGGTCGAACATCCCAAACACCAAGGGTTTCGATTTGCTTAACTCAAGATTAAGTATTTGGTTTTATTTGTGATTCAAGAAACTAGCTTTTCACATCAAATCGCTATTAGTACGTGTGTACAAGAACGAAGGACAAGCACGCTTAAGCTTGTAATTCTTGGTGGTTGACTTTTGTGTTGGGTCGATTTGTATAAACCCTTAATTAGGGTTTTGGGTTTTGGTTCTTGTTAAATCAACGTTTGATTCTTGAATTGCTAAAAGGTACGCACTTTCTTGTTTGGTTAATTATTTACATATATTATTCCTATTGTTTTCCGCTGCATGCTTTGATGATGTTATTCGATTTATATATAAATTGTTATGAGTATTAAATTCCAACACTAATCACATACATGGTTTCTGTTTGTGAAAACTTATCATAAATGAAAACATCACTCTCCTTTTTTGTATCTATGAAAGATAGTAAGAGCTGAGTTAAGTAAAAAATTGTGCCTATAACACAAGAACCAAAATGTGTCTCATTCCATAATTCACACACACATCGGAAACCACTCATAAATACACACTTTACACTGTATGACTATAAGCTTAAGAATTGCCAAGCTGCTTATTTTTAGATCTTGGCATAAGCATGTTTGTCATCAACTTTGCAAACCTACACTTGTATATTTGAGCATTCAAAACATGCTTACTAAACGGCATAATAAGTTTTCTAGACATTGGTGGAAGAAATAAATTGTTTGTTACTAATATAATGTAGTCTAAGTGAGGCACATGTGCCTAGCATAGTATAAAGTTTTCAGATAATCCAGTATCTAGCAAGTTAAAAACATTTGTGAGATATTGCACTGTCTGAAAATTCACATAACTCCCTTTTTTTTTTTTTTTTTTTTTTTTTTTACTCATAGAACATGTTATGGTGGAACCACTGTAATTTTACATAGGTCCATACAAAACGATGCTCTATATTCCAAGTATTTTCTACAACCACCGGCGAATTTATATAACATTATTATGTGAATTCCTAAAAGACTAAGAATTTTAAGAGTCTTATTTCTTGTCTAAAACCAACTAAGCCACGCGCCACTAAGAGTCTTGGACCACAACCTCCAAACCGCTTTTGTATATCTTTTGAGCTAATCTTAAGAGAAGCTACACTTTGAGGACTTGAAGAAGAGTAGTTAACGATGTTAAAGCAGGTAAGCAATGTATATTTAGAGAAAATTTGTCTTAGTGTCTTACAATGACATTGGTGTTGTCATTCGCTGAATTTAAAGGTCCAAGCCAGTAAATGTCCAAATACGATGGGCTAATAATATAGGCTAAAAGTTTGGGAAGAAATGTTGCATGTTTTTATATTCAGGCAAAACATGAATAATTGTTTACGTCATGTATACTCTTGTTATGTACTTAAAAAAATTTCCAGTCAAACAAACTCCGTATAAAAAATTTCTTACAGTACATAATATATGCAAGTATATAAAGAATTGTTTAGCGGCTTAAGAATAAGTACTCTTTTTAACATACTTGAGAGCTGAGATTTTAACCTAGGGCAAAACAAACAAAACAAGTATTATAATATAGAAAATACTAACTCCGGACAACTCAACACATAATTCATTCAGTTGTGTATATCGATCTCTACTTGAATAACAGTAATTCATTCAGCGATGTTTAAAGTTTCGTCACAAAGAATTTCAGATAAGTAAAAGCTAATTCCTTGTTCTTAGGAAAAATCACAGGTTGTTTTAGTTCAATGCTTAAACATTTGCTTCTAAACTTGAATTTGGAGCTCCCTGCAACAAGTAGTTCTTTCACCAACCGTTGATAACTCTTGCATTATATATCTCTTTCTTTCAATGTGCATAAAAATCTTTTATATGACATGAAGGCTTTTCTAACTTTTCATCTTAGCATTTTGTCCCACATTGGTCTAAGAAAGAACTTGTTGGTTAGTTGTATACCCTAGTCTATGTTGTATACATCTAAATGGAATAGTACAGTGTTTTAAGGTGAATCTTTCTAGATTTTTACAAGTTGAACGAAATTGTAAAGATTTAGACGACATTCCTTGAAAACTTGTATGAACTTCAAACTTTTTTCTGCTTTGTTTTTCTTTTTATTATAAAACATGTTTTGGTGGAAAACTTTTTAATATTTAGTAACGCATAGCTTAGGAAGTAAAAATATTTTTGAAGTTTTAGAAACAATCATATTGTTTTGATCATTATAAGAAGCAAATGAAATGAATTAAATAACTTATTTCTTAAAAAAAAATTAAAATTGGGAAACATCACTTTCGATCTGTGCACATTATAAGTTAGGGGTGAGCATGGGGCGGGGTGGGGCGGTTTTATGGTAAAAGCAAAAACCGAATCACAGATTTCGGTTTTTAAAAACTACAAACCGTTTAGTGTCGGTTTTTTCGGTTTCGGTTTTTCGGTTTTTGACATTGAATCTGTTCGGTTTCGGTTTTTATTAGGTTTTTTCTTACTAGAAGACAAGCTATTTTTAATCTTATATAGGGTTTACAATTTAGATTTCAAGCAAAAATATTTAAACAAATACCAATAATAGCATAATATCCAACAATCCAAAGCTTCGAAAAAACGTACAAAACAACCAAACATGAATCTAAAATATAAAATGCATGTCTTTGCGGCTTTGCACTTTTACGCTCGCAAAAACATTCAAAGAACAGTATTGCTCGAAAACAAAGATATAATATATACTAATATAACATATTTAAATGTATTAATAATAAAAAACACTATTACTTTTTTTTTCCTCTAATTGATAAAGTTGCATGTATACTCAAAATTTTAAAACTAAATAGCATATCTCTTATATAGATAAATATAAAACATACATAAAGGTGGGGCGGGGCGGTTTTTTCGGTTCGGTTTTTCTTATGAAACCAAAAACCGCCCCAAACATTTGGTTTTAATAAAATTCAAAACAACCATCATCGGTTTGTCAAATGGGGCGGTTTTTTCGGTTTGGCTTTTTCGGTTTTTTCGGTTTCAATTCGGTTTTTCGGTTTTTATGCTCACCCCTTTTATAAGTGAAGTAGATTAACCATTCATGTAATATCAATGATTTGTGTTTGTGAAATTTGTCATGAATAAAAACATCACTTTCTATTCTGCATTGTAAAAATGGTTAGAGTTGAGTTTAATTAAAAAAAATGTAACTTAATTGTAGCGCAATAAACGTAAGTTTAGCACTTTCTATTATGATAAGTAATAGCTTACCCTTTTGATGTTATAAGAAATCATAGGTTCTTATAACAACGCTTAAACATTTGAAATCTTTCGTTTTTAGAGTAATAACAACATATAGTTTAACGTTATCAAAACTGCCCCCTTCACGATTCGTGCTCAAAACACATAAACTAGTTGCTTCTAAACTTCAATTTTGTGTTACAGGTGGCATATCTTTCTTTCACCAACTGTTCCAATATCCCCTTTTTTCATGTGCTTAAAAGGATTTGACCGGATATAAACGGATATAGCCGCATATAAACAGATTCAACCGGTTCTTGGCCGTATATATCTGGATCTAATCGGATATCTTCGGGTCTTGACTGGGTCATGCTGCTGACAAACGGGCCCAAGTTTTGACCGGGTCTGGCTATGTGCCAAATATGGCTCTTGGGCCTGATGGACTTCTACTTAAACTACATATTTGGCCTGATGGACTTCTACTTGTATAAGTCAGATAAAATATATGATTAATAAAAAAACGACCATAGCCCAGTTGTTAGAGCGACCATAGCTTAATAAAGACATTGAGCTCCTCAAAAAAGTTTAGCAGAACACCCATCTAATAACTACCACATTTATGAAGAATGTAAGATCGTGAACGAGGATTCAATAGACAAATAATTGAGATCCGTAGCCTTATAAAAAGAATCTTTGTCTAGTGAATCGAAACCCGTTCACATGCTCACATTCTTCACACATGTATAAGTATGACTAAGTATTAAAATGTAGTTTGGGGAAAATTGTTGTGTGTGGGAATGAGGGTGTACATAGGGGAGTGGGAATGGGTGTGAATTGGTGACGTTGAAAGAGTTTGGGCCGTTGGATTGTGATCCATGGGAGTTTTTTTTTTTTTTTCGTAATTTTTGTGAAATTATATTACGTCCAAACATATGTACATCATAAGAATAACAAATATAGATTTGGACATTCCTCAAATCTGATACAAACAAAAATCAATACATCTAATAATCCTTCAGAAATATATCTGACCAAACTAATATCTGACAAAACAGAACCAAAACCAGAGCATATTATGCACTTCACTGCATATCAGTTACACATCTGCACTAAATAAGCACATTCTTCACTGAAATCACCCTTTTTTTTGCACCACACCATCTAGCTACGTTTCCTTTACCACCCTCCCATCAAGACCACTCAACCATCATTCACAGTGATCAAAGTACGATAGGTAAAAGGCATCACTAGGAACTCATAACACTTCCAGTCAAGGGCTATAACGAACAACCTCCATTTTCATATCTATAACTGATTGGGAACGCCGCACTCCTTGAGAGAAGACCAACCATTACCTCTTATGATGATGTATTGGATAGACCAAGAAGGTTCATCTTTCACACCTCTCTTTTCCACTCATCATACATCGGTTGTGTTTGGAGAAAGGCTTATGGGACTTGGGCTTTTAAAATAAGTTGGCTTATAAAATAAGTCTCATTTTTCATGCGGGCTTATGAAATCATAAGCCTCTAAAAAGAGCTTAAAACTTTAGCCCTATAAAAGGGGCTAAAAACTTTAGCCCGAGGCTTTTGAACAATAAATTAAGCTTAAGCCCATTTGCCAAACAAGCTTACAAAAATACAAATTTCAACTTCGGCTTATAATAAAAGCTCCAGCCCCAGCCCCAGCCCCAGCCCCAGCCCCAGCCCCAGCCCCAGCCCCGGCCCCAGCCCCAGCCCCGACCCAAACCCCAGCCCCAACCCATTGCGCATTAGGCATTGCAATTAACTCGTCGGGGCATGTTTTGGAATAAGGTTAGAGAACCAAACAACTTTGTGGCATGACATGTCCTCCCCTTGAACCCTTAAATCTTTCCAAGCTTTGCTAACACTCAATTTTAAGTGTTTGATGAAATGTCCGAATGAATGATGTCACAATTTAGTTGTTCTTCGTAGTTCGTATTCATTTATGATTTAGCTGAAGCATAACAAGAACATGTTAGAACTAATTTACTTAAACTAGTGGCCTAAATTATTCGGTTAGGCCACATACATCTTAGTCAAAGACCAGCCTATGGAAGCATTAGTTCAACATCAATTATGAATTTATGAGAATATGTGAGAGGGTGTTTTTAGAGCTTGTTTTCTGGCTTATGAGATTATTTTTCATACACTTTTTTATTTCTGTTTTTTGCAGTTATAATTCACAATAAGCTCGTAAGTTGCCAAAAAAGCTTTAAAATGGGCTTATGAGAAGTTAAAGCTGTACAAACTAAGCTTTTAAATCAAAAAATAAGCTAAAACAAACACTCCGTTAATATTCTTTTGCTATTTATTGCTTCAAGACTTTACATTACGACTCTATAAAAAAACTAACATACAGGAAATCAACATTGAAAGTATTAGCCTGAGCTAAACAGATCTCGTTTGTCTGGTTGTACTAGAAGTATTAGCCTTGTATAGAGTATACAAGACCGCTGTAACAGTTAATGTTCCTGCTCCAGCTCCCATTCCGTAGAATATGGTCAGCCAATCATTCCCATCACCAGATGTATCAGAATTTGGCAAAGATGATCGCACGGGGACAACTGAACTAGTGCAAGTTCGGCTCAATGGGAAACCGCATAACCCCTTGTTCCCTAAATAGGATGTCTCCGAAAACGTCTGAAACTGGGAGCCTGTTGGGATTTTTCCTTCCAATTGATTGTATGACAAATTCCAAGCAGAAAGGAATGGAAGGCTAGTCAGCACAGATGGGATTTCTCCGGTTATTTTGTTTGAGGACATGTCTAACGATTCTAGGTTACTCAAATGTCCGATGGATAGTGGGATCGAGCCTGTAAACTCATTATGTGATACATTGAGAAGATACAGGGTTTTGAGTTGGCCAATTTTTTCTGGTATTGCACCTGAAAAACGGTTACTTGATATATCAATGCTTGTAAAGAGTGTCAGGATTTTGACTAACTCCAAATCGAATCCTTTGACAGTGACTGTCATGGTATCTTGATAGTACAATCCACTAAGCTGCATCACCATAAAGCTGATGTGGTTCTTACTTGAGGGATCTCCATTATCATCGGTCATCATAGCACCCCATTGCCTGAAAAAGTCTGGTGGGACAACACCACTAAAGTTATTGTGAGCTATGTCGAGAATCTGAAGCTTTGAGATGCTATTCTGTTTGTATTGATCACAATGCACAGACTCTTGGAACATGTTGGATCGCAAAACAAGGACACGTAAGTTAGTATTGCTACCCAAAAAACAAGGATAACTGTCGTTTATCTTGTTGTTCCCGAGGTTTAACACTTCTAGCATGGTGCAGTTGACAAGGGATCGTGGGATCTCCCCTGCCAAATAATTTCCATGCAGGTATAGAGTGCTCAATCCGCAGGTGCTTGGACCCGTTCCCTCGATTTGACCCGTGAGACGGTTGTTTGCCAAATTTAGTACCCCGAGACTGCCACCAGATTCTATCAAACACTTTGGTATTCTTCCAGTCAAATGATTTTTTGATAGATCAAGAACCCTTAGGTAGGTAGCATTGCATATGGTGTCAGGGATCGTCCCAGTAAGAAAATTGTTAGAAACCGATAAGACATAGGCAAAGGGGAGGTTTCTCCCAATGCTTTCTGAGAGTGACGAGTTGAAAGAATTGTCTGAATAGTCGATGAAGGTAGCGCTTTGTGGCGGTATCGGAACCGCCCCACTAAGATGATTGGAATGCAAGTCGAGTTCACTAAAATAATCAGGAAAATTGTAGGGCTCTTGGAGGGAAGTTAGGTTGTTATGAGAAAGGTTCATATACGACATACCAACTTTCCATATCCAATTTGGTATTTCTCCTTGAATTTTATTGCCTGAAAGATCAAGAGATATCAAATCTGAGTGGTTTCGTAAATTAGGGAACTTCTGAAGATTGCATGAAGCCATTTTCAATGAGAGTAAATTCGGAAGGTGAGACACGAGAGAGCTGTTGCTGCTAGTTATAATTGAAAACATGTTGAATGAAAGATCAAGAGTCGTTAGGTTGCCGAGACCCTGAAAATCTTTAGTATCAATTTCACCACTCAGGTTGTTTGATGAAAGTGAGAGGAATTCAAGTTGTCCAAGTTTAAAAAATGACCTGGGAATTTCACCTTTCAATTTGTTACTGCTTAAATCAAGCGAGTTCAAT
This sequence comes from Chrysanthemum seticuspe, assembly GCA_019973895.1. NCBI lineage: Eukaryota > Viridiplantae > Streptophyta > Magnoliopsida > Asterales > Asteraceae > Chrysanthemum > Chrysanthemum seticuspe. The sequence goes on from BPTQ01000009.1 coordinate 338,003,459, forward strand.
AATGGTATGAACGAGTTTGAAAACTGTGGAAGCAGACCATCAAAATTGTTGTTGGAAAGATGTATCTGTTGCAGATTTGGCAAATAGAACAAAGATGAAGGTATGCTTCCATCGAAACCATTGAATCCTAGATCAACTGTAACAAGATTGTGAAGATCTTGAAAGTAGTCCGAAGGAATCATACCCGATAAACTATTTCTTGAGAGGTCGATGTGAGTTAGATTCTTGCATAGTTTGAATGATGGGATTTCGCCAATAAACTTGTTTGAAGACAAGTCTAGGTATGACAACTGAGTGAGGTATTCCAAGGATTTCAGTATTCCTCCACTGAAATTGCTCGTATGCAGCTCTATCTGCGATAGTTGCTTTAGATTTCCAATAGATTTTGGTATCTCCCATGAGAAATTTGTGTTGCTAAGAAATAAACTTTGAAGCGACCCACTCATAGGAAAATCAGGCAAAGAACCATAAAGATTCCTGTTAACCGAAAAATCAAGAATCTGTAAACTTTCCAGCTGGAGGACCTTTTCGGGAAATGTTCCAGTTAAGTTACAAGAAGCAAGTATCATAATTCTCAGATTCTTAAAATTTGCAAAAAAGTTGGGAACCGGAGCACTTAGCTTGTTTCGAGCTAAACGAATTATCGAAAGTGACTGCAATTTCTCAAGGGACTTGTCTATTGGGCCTGAAAGTTGACAATTTGACAAACTTAAAACTTCCAAATTAGGCAAAGATGATGATAAACCATGGCACCAATCGAGTTTATTTGATGACATGTTCACATTGTCCATATAAAGACCCCTTAGCTGTGTAAGGTTGCGAACAAGTGTGACTAAACTTGGGTTCTCGAGTTTCAGTGAGCGAATTTTGTAGGAGTTATTAGAGTAATAATATGTGGGGAAAAGTGAAGAGAGATCAAGAACTTCCAGCCTTGTTAGCTGTGAGAGTTCTCCAGGAATCTGGCCTGAAAACCACGAATTCGACAAGTTTAAATACAACAAACTTGCAAGACTTCCAAATCTTGTAGGAATCTTTGTGAAACTGAAGTTATTTTCAGCAAGATTCAGGCTTTCAAGATTCTTTAGACCAAAAAGAACACTGGAATCACTGATTCCACCTGATATCATTTCGTTGCTCAAGTTGAGGCCAGTAACCTGACCCTTGATGCTGCAAGTGATACCTCCCCATTGTTAGTACTGTATATTATTCTGTATGTATTTGTAGGCCCGTATCTATCTTTGATTCGATAATCCCATAACCGGGCATAGATATACAAGATAAAACCCTACCCATGAGCAGCAATCTGTGGCATTTGGCTTCCAAGACACTAGCTTTGTTGAAAGTGAAGAATCGAACTGGAGTTCGTTCTTCAACTGGATCAAAATCGTTTGGTGGTTTATTTGACATTGGTCGCAAACCAAAATTGTATCAACCCCAAACAAGATCATGTAAATGTTGGTGTCGTGAGCCCAGTAGCAGGGTTAGATAATCAATTCAGCAGAAACAAACAATAAGTCAGCATAAACAAATACCACTAGGTGGTTACCGGATATCACTTGGAATCGTGTGATCACTTTCCAAAGTAAACTATTCGACCCTAATGCCTGGGTTACACGAATATCTACTTGGGATAAGACCAAATGCAGTTATGGAATTAAGCACAATTCTATAACCCTTGCGCTAATAAGTGTTTATGGTTTTCTGTGTGTGTCTCATGCATAATCAGATCTCCTATTTATAGGAGATTACTCTTAGCCGTTCAAATGGAATTATGAGGATTAATCGGCCCATTAATCACCTCATAACTATCCCCATTATAGCTGTTAGTGGTTACATGACCAATTAAACGTGGTCATTAAGCAGTTGTAACTGCCATTTAGCAGTACTTTAACACTAGCAGTGCTTTCATACCTCTAGCAGTACTTTCATAGTACTTCAGTGGAAACACTGCCTATCAGTGGAAACACTGCTTATCAGTGGAAACCACAAGCAGTACTTTCCACAAGCAGTACTTTCCACAAACAGTACTTTTCACAAGCAGTACTTTCTACAAGCACTACCAATACAAACCACTATAAGAGTCAGGGTGTTCATGGACCTTATGGGTGTACACTCCGTACCTCCTAACCCATTACAAGGGGTGAACTAATCCCACAAGTGCACTAAATTTTCCAACAGTAAAAGGGTAACAAGAATATCTTAATGCAGAGTTGGATTTTCATTATGAACCAAAATTTAGACTCAAATGATGCTTATGAACCGTCGAGCCTATGAAATTAAAACCTTAGCAATTTTCTGTGTAGAAACTAAAACACTTATCTCCCTTTCTAGAAATGGCTTTAGTTTATATTTGCTAAATCTGTTTAATTATGATCTCATGATAAGCATTTTATTTAAACAATTCTGTTAGAATATTTTTTATTTATATTTGTTTCATAGACTCGACCAAAATTTAATTCACCTTGGACTTGGTCTTTTGACCCCATACCCCGCCCGGCGGGATTGGGTACATTGTTGTTGTTGGACTTGGTCTTTCGAATTCACAATTAGACAAACTATTGACTTTAACGTTTGCTTTGAATTCTGTTGAAGGGACAATGGTTACCTTAATAGCCTCAAAGTTATTGTGCAACTAGCTACTTGCAGAAAAAAAAAAAAAATAAATAAAAAAAAAAAAAAAAAAAAAAACTAATGGCTGCTAACTGATTGTGCAAATAATTCTTCAAGCTGAAATTCTTCTGAATCTGAGAATATTTACTCGGGTTAATATACACAAAAGTTACTAAAGTTTACGGGAAATTTGTCCTAAGTCACTAAAGTTTTTTGTTTTTATTCAGGTTACTCAAGTTAACGGGTTTATTATATGGGCTACTCAACATTTAAAAAAGTGACATTCTTGTTACTACGAGGGTGGGCAACCGGATGATTTACCGGTTCCCTTGTCCACGTCATCACTATAATTTGAGATGTTACAAGCAAGTTACTATAGTTCACGGGGTTTATTAAATAGGTTACTCAACCTTAAAAAAAAGTTACTATCCATTTTTATACATTTATGTATGTTTTATCTGTTTTCGTTTTTTTACGTTTTTCTCCATTTTCGTACGTTTTTATACGTATTTATACGTTGTGTACGTTTTCTTTGTTGTTGTTCTTTTTTTACGTTTTTCTTCATTTTCGTACGTTTTTGTATATCTCCGTATGTTTTTTTACGTTTTTATACGTTTGTGTATGCATTTCTCTGTTGTCGTACATTTTTTTTACGTTTTTGTACATTTTCGTACATTTTTGTATATATGTTTTTCCATTTTCGTACGTTTTTGTATGTATTTATCCGTTTTTATATGTGTGTGTACGTTTTTTTTATACCTTTTTACGTTTTCATACATTACTATATGGTTTTGTACATTTTCGTTCAGTTTCATACATTATCTTACGTTTTTGTACGTTTTCATACTATTTTTACGTTATTCTACACCTTTGTATGTTTTATACGTTTTTATGTTTTATATGTTTTATATGTTTTATACGTATGTATGTTTTATATGTTTTATCCGCTTTTATACGTTTGTATGTTTTATATGTTTTTATGTTCTATACGTTTTATCTTCTTTAATACGTTTGTATGTTTTATACATTTTTACGTATAAAAATGTAAGAAAACGTATAACAACGTCCAAAAACGTATAATAACATCCAAAAATGTATAATAACATCCAAAAATGTATAATAACGTATGAAAACATATCAAAACAAAAAATTACTTCCAAAAAAGTTTAATAACGTCCAATTATGTAAAAAAAAAAATACAAATGTGTGCAAAATTGTAAAACAAAACGTGCAAAAACAAACAAAAATGTAAAAGAATGTAAACGTATAATAACGTCCAAAAAGTTGTTGTAAAAAACGTATAAAAATATACACAATTTTAGCAACTTATTTGTATATTAACTTAAATGTAAAAGAATGTAAACGTATAGTAACTTAAATGAACATTTTGGCAAACTTTAGTAACTTATTTGTATATTAACCCATTTTAGTAACTTAGTATTGCTTATTATCATCGTTATAAATGAATTGATTGTACTTTCTAATGATTTACAGGATTTGTTTTTACTGAAAGATGTTTGATATTCAACATACGTCGGAGATGAAGTACACTGTATTATATTGATCGGCTAGCTTCTAATTGATGAGTTCAAAGATTGGATAAAATGGTTCAAGAGGTAGCTTAATGAGGACGGTCAATCCAAACGCACCTGCTTTGAACTGTACCTGAATTACGCGTTTCGACCCATTACCCAACCCGTCTAACCAACTGAATTTTTCACTTGAAGTACAAAACAGAAGTCACCTGAGTCCTGACCACACTCGGGATCTACAGAAACAACTGCAAGTGAACCCATTATATTATTTAAAAGCTACGCCCGGGTTGATCTTTGCAGGTGTGAGGAGCAATGAACTTGACTGTTTGTCATTTCGAAAAATGGCAGTAGCTTACTCGGGACATGAGGGGAAAATGTTGATTATATTTGTATATAGTTCGCTAAATTTTGTATAGAAGCTCTATTTTACTATAACATTATAATATATACTAACACTCATTCTTGGAGCGTATAGAAATTCGGTTTATACATGCACTGAGTCACGTTCCCATTGGTTTGTTTGAGGTTTAAAAAAATGGTAGTGCTGAAAAAATTTACATTAATTCATATTCTTTGTATATTTGTTTTATAATGTAAACTTCCTAGTTGATACTTAATAGTTATTCAACTTTGGAGGCTTGGCTTACTAGCTGAATGGTTCATCATAATGATACAAAATATTGACTTTGACGTTTACTTTCAAGTCTACTGAAGTCAAACGTTGTAATTCGTGGGATGGATGAAGTACGATATTTTACTTCTGAATATGAGAATAATTAGTTGGTTCATACTATGAAAGATACAACTTGGCTCAAAACTAAAATAGCTTATTATCATTATCATAAATAAACTGTTTGTAATAAGTTTTTATTTACAGGAATAGTTTTTGGACAAATTGCACAAAAGTGAATTTCAATTTAAGGAGGTACTCTACCTTTTTTTCTTCAATTTAGTGTACTCAATTTATTTTTGATTGCAATGTAAGACATATAACGGGTTTTCAATTATTTTATAATGAAAAAATTAAATGTTTCGTCCCTATAGTTTATCCCAAATAACAGTTGTAGTCCCCTATTTCATTTTATTATGCAAACAAATGTTTTCATTCGTTTTAATACGTTTTCATCTATTTTTATTGCTAAATTTAAAAAAAAAAAAAAAACAAATTTAAAATTAAAAAGAAAAAGAAAAAAAATAAAAAAAAAAACTAAAAAAAGAAGTTAAAATTAAAAAAAAAAAAAAAAAAAAAAAAAATTAAAATTAAAAATTAATTTTTTTTAAATTATTTTTAATTTTTTTTTTAATTTTTAGAAATTAATTTTTTTCAATTTTAATTTTTTTTTTAACTTTAATTTAAAAAAAAAATTTAATTTTTTTTATTATTTTTTTTAAACTTTAATTATTTCAAAAAACTTAAATTTTTCTTTAAAATTTTAACTTTTAAAAAAAATTTGATTTTTTAAAACTTTATTTTTTTTAATTTAAAAATTTTATTGCTTTTTTTTTAAATTTTATTTTTTTTAAAATATATATATTTTTTAATTTTAGTTTTTATTTTATTTTTTTTAATTTTAACGTATAAAAATTAATGAAAACGTAAAAAAATTGACGAAAACATTTGTCTGGCGTAATTAAAATGAAATAAGGACTACGAGTGTTATTTGCAATAAACCATAGGGACGAAACACGTAATTTTTTCATTATAAAATAACTAGGAAACTCGTTATATGTATTACATTGCAATAAAAAAAAGTTGAGTACACTAAATTGAAGAGAAAAAAAAGTAAAGTACTTTAAATTGAAATTGAATATAAGTTGAATACACTTTTATGCAATTTGCCCAATTAAATTATTAGACATAGGCCCAATAGTGTGGGCTGCAACAATACATGTTTTATATTCAAGCCCAATTATCTTTTATTTCTTGTACTCTTGTTACATGCTTATAAATATTTCCAGTCACCTCTTATGAAAAAATCTATTTTTCTGCAAGTATATAAAGGATTATCTAGCTGCTTAATAGGAGGTGTTAACATAAATACTATTTTTAACATATTTGTGATTTTAACCTAGGGCCACAACAAACCAAACAAGTATCATCTTTAAAAAAAAAAAAAAAAAAAAAAAGCACGTTACCCAAACAACTTATAGTGTACATCGTTCTGCCGAATAAGTATCCATCTGATAAGCATGTTTTTTCGAAAAGTTTGCTTAGCAACTTGTGAACCGAATATGTACATTCATAATATACACATTGAGGATTCAAAAATGTTTAGTGATCTGGATAATGAGTTTGTTAAACATGTATCATAATGCAAAAATACATTAGCCTTCATGACCTATAAAATTTCATATGAAAAAAATTTAGTCAACTATTTATGAAAAAATCTTTTATATATTATCTGCAAGTATATACTAACATATGTACTCTTTTAAACATACTTGAAAATTCAACCTAGGGCCAAACAAGCAAAACAAGTATCATAAATAGAAATACTATACTCTTTGAGTTTCTTGTCGAATTTCAAGTTCTAGCTATGTAGTGCCTGCTTCAATCCATAAATGGATCTCAGAAGCTTTCACACTCTCTTGAATTACTTTGGATTGACAAAACCTTCTAGTTGGTCCATGTAAACATCTTCATGTAGACGACCATTTAATAGAGAAGTTGTTTTAACATCCATTTTCCATATCTCATAATCGTAGTATGCATCAATGGCAAAGTGTATTATAATAGCCTTGCTGCTAGCTACTTGTGAAAAGGTTTCCTCATAATTAACTCCTTGAGTTGAGTATATAATTTTGCCACCAGTCTAGCTGTGAATGTATTTACTTTACCATCCATGTCTATATTTTTCTAAAAGAACCACTTGCAGCCAACAATTTTGATGCCATGTGGAAGATTAACCAAGTACCATACATTGTTATCTTTCATGGACTGCATCTCAACTTGCATTCATTCAAGCCATTTCTTAGATTCAGAATCTCGCATAGCCATTTGGTAATTAAGAGGTTCATTGTGATACAAAACATACATTACACACACTACACATAAAAACGACACACACACATACATAAATACAAAACACATAAATACACACAAATACTCGGATGTGGTGTGGTTTTTAACCCATATCGAGCATACACATGTTGACACTTAACGACGGTTAGTGAGAGCCATTAAAGAGAGGGGTCAACGACTATAACATTTAGCATTTAAGGCCAAACGGTGCATATTTTTTTGGTTAAGGACCGAACCTCTGCGATCAATGCAAACCATAAGGAAGAAGAGTGTAATTTACTACTCCCTCCGTCCCAAAATATAAGTCCGTTTTGACTTTTTCAATCAAACTTTGACCTTAAATATTTTTGTATTCATTATATAATACTTGATGAAAATTATACCAACGAAAAATACATTTAAAACACAACTCATTCATATATTTTGCGTCAAGTATTATATAATACAAACAAAAATATTTGAGGTCAAAGTTGTATTCAAAAAGTCCAAATGGACTTAAATTTTGGGACGGATGTAGTATTAAATTAAAATTTTCTATCTTTTAGCTAGAAGGATAAAATGGAAAGAATGAAAAGGAGTACACATATAGATTCTTTGACTAATTTATTCAGTTCACTTATAGAAATTACGTATCAATTTCATGGAAGTTTCCATGTTTTTAACAAAACCCTTTTAAATAATGCAAATTGATGTAGACGCATATAATCAAAGACTATTCAAGAGAGGACTTTTTGACCTTTGGATTAGCTTTTTACTTTATGAAGACTTAAACATTAAGCAAAGAGCAACTCAATTTAAATAGAAAATGCGCAAATGACTTGAAAATCATCAAACATTAAGCAAAGAGCATAATGGAGAAAAAAGTAACCGAAGCTCCTGCCATCGGTATCGACCTAGGCACAACATATTCATGTGTCTCAGTTTGGTTACATAACCGAATAGAGATCATACCAAATGAACAAGGCAACAGAACCACACCTTCTGCTGTTGCTTTTCGCGATACAGAACGTCTCATTGGTGATGGTGCCAAGAACCAAGCCGCCGTGAACTCTGCTAACACCATATTTGGTCAGTGTAGTAATTTTCTTGCTTCATATTTTTTATATATTTGGGAACTCAAGGAACGGTACTTCATATTTTTTTTGTGAATTTTCAGATGCTAAAAGGTTGATTGGAAGGAGATTCAGTGATCCCATAGTACCACTACAACAAAACCGGGCTATTGGGACCTTTCTATAGGACCCCTTTTACTTGAGGGTCCTAATAACTAATTTAATATGACGCGCTAGTTTTTTAGTCCTTTTACGATCAAATTAATAATACACTTAATAATTTGGTTCTATTAAAGAATACTTTTAGGACCCTTATTTTCTAAGGTCTTATATAATAGATCTTAATAGGACACTTCACTTGTAAGTCCTATTACATCCAGTATTATAGGACATTTGTTCCCTTGGGTCCTTTTAGAATAAAACATAATAGGACACTCGATACGTTGGTCCTATTACATTCAGTTTTATAGGACTTTTATCCATAAAGGTCCTATTTTGAGAAAACTAATAAGTCACCTAATACACATGTCCTATTAAATTAAGTTTTATAGGACACTTGGTACACATGTGGTCCTATTACCCGTTACATTGTCAAGCTTTCAAATGTTACACTAAACAAAGACCGACAATTAAATACTCGGTGTAACGTGTGCAGGACATTCCTACATGTTATTTTAGGATACAGAAATACGTCTCGCTTTCTTGTTACACAAAAAGTTTAATTTAAGAGACTTGGATACACTTCAGCCAAAATGTGGACAACATAACAAATTTTGACCTATCAATATGTAGGGGTATCAAAATATATTAACTCGGATCACCCAACCTGACTCTGAAAAAGCTTATTTGGCTCAGGTTATGCGGGTTAACCCGATTGACCTAAACTCTTGTTTGGGTCGGATTTCGGTGATAGTTTTAACCTTACTCGATTTTCGGGAATAACCTAAGAAGGGGGATTTTAATTTATTTTCTTCATACTTTCCTCTAGTTTTGTACAAAACATACCGACTTTGTTCTATTTTAATGTTATAATAGGGCTTATTGGGTTAACCAAAGCCCGATTAACCCGTTCCTAAATAACTTGAACACTTATTAGGGTCGTGTACGGGTAATGGTTTTCAAATCACACTTACGCCACCTACTATCTCACATTATTCTTGTAAACTTTTTAAACGAGACTTGAAATTACAACCTCTTGATTAATGTGCAATTCACATACTATTGAGCTAAAGGTAATTAGTATATATCTTTTAGGTATGTAAATTGGTTAACCCAATGATAACACATGTTTTTGTGTAGGTTCTTGAAGAATTTTCCGTTCTTACACATAATACTAAGTAGTGATTAAGCTGTTCGATAAGGCTTACCTTGTTCGTAACCGTGTATGCATAAACATGCACACATATTGATCATCAGTATATATGCCAGATACATACAACATCATCATACAGACACAAATATGGGTAGATGGAGAGAGATCCTTGTTCAGGCTACTTAAGAAATGTCGAGTTTTTTTTGGCTATAATGTACGCGACCTAACCGCTATTTCTGCAGTCGTTTTTGGAATTTTTTTATGACTATCCTAAATGTTAACCCAACATGATTCAAACTAAAATTCTTGTGAGACAATCATGGCGTTGTTATTATTAGGCCTTTTGGAAGATAAACTAAAAACACATATATTGCTTACAAAAATAAACCTCTTTAATCGATTGATACTTGTATATATCAAGAGCACTGTTTTGAAAATCGAATAATATCGGTTCAATTGTTTGAATCAAAAACCATTGGTCGGAGTTGGTCGATTTTACTGGAAAAGACCAACAACCGTTTGAAAAACCAGTTTGATTTATGGTTTGTATTTAAAACCATAATAAAAAATGATTTATTAGACAATGTTGATTATAAGATCGCCAAATTTATGAGAAAACCTTCTACACACATATACACCTATTTAATTATTTTTCCTACATATCTAAACTATATATAAAGCATGGATAATTTCTTGAAACAAAGTGAATAATGTGTTATACTCAATATACCCTTGATTAAAAAACTTAACATCTATCACTAAATCAATAGTTTTAATATTGTTCAATAGTCAAACTTTTATCATTTTTCGTTTCTAGCCTACAGACTTTTTTTTCACACAATAACTACAAATTAAAGTCGTAAGTGTTGCATTAAGCGTCACACTAGAATCACAAGTTCACAAGTATAATTATTTGCCGCTATATACCGTCGTCTTGCGCGGGCATTCGTCTAGTATACTTTAATTTTTTTAAGACTAAATTGTTTATACGTTCTAGATTTTATTCTAACTTTTAATTTTCTATTAATAAAATACCAATTATCCTTTGTAAAAAGCTCGGGATCAGATCGGTAAAAAGCTCGAACGAGCCGGGCCTAAATAAGCTCGAGCCCAAGCTCGAGCATAAGTTACAACTCGTTTATTAATCGAGCTCGAGCCCGAGCTTTACATACAAAGCTCGTTTGGGCTCGCGAGCCTAAACGAGCCTAAACGACATTATGATATTTAAATTATTAAAAACATATATACGAGCCGAGCTCGATCTTATTAACGAGCTCAATAAAGATATATTACGAGCCAGGCTCAAGCTCGAGCCAAGCTTTAACTTTTAATGGCGAAATCGTATAAACGAGCCGAGCTCGAGCCGAGCCCGAGCCTAAATAACATACCACGAGCCGAGCTCGAGCTTAAAATTTAAGGCTCGAAATGAGCCATGCTCGAACTGGAGCCTTTTAAAACTTAAACGAGCCGAGCTCGAGCTTTGGCAGGTTCGGCCTCAGCCCAGCTCGTTTCCACCCCTGTTTGTGATAGTTTTAAATTTGTTAATCTTTTCACGTTCCTAAAGTTTTGGTTCCCACTAAATCCCCCCCAACTTTTTGGGTCCCTCCAAAAATGAGATCCACAAATGTTTTAATATCATCATCTCAATCAGAAACCGTCCATCACGTCTCTTTTCTCACATATCCTCTGTCACACTTAATTGTTGCCCACTCCCACTCAACCGTCGATACGGCCTGGCTTCTTTTTTATGAACCGTAAGTTTCTAACTGTACACAAATCCTGATCGGAGAAAGGGTTAATATTTTAAATTGTAATAACCTACATCACAAAGTTAATGAATTTTCGTCTAATTACGTATTAGGTGCTATTATGCGAGTTGTTAATATAAAAAGAAAAGAGCCCCTTTGAATAAAAATATTAGTTTACTGACTTCTGATGTTGATATCATGTTAACATTTGTTTTGGTATAATGTTAATGCCTTAATCTCGTGTGATCTTTAAGTTACTAGTGTAAATAATTCTTTTTCTTTATTAACGCTTTTGTGCGCCTTACCATTATATGCTTTTATTTGTAGCCTTTGGTGGAAGATGGTGGAAATGGATCAGCTGGTTGACGTTTATTCCTAGTATTTTAGCACAAAAGTATGGGATTGTATACATGTTTTGTTTAGTGAGCACGGCTAATGATTGTTTTCCAGCCTACAAACAAAACAAGGTACGAGAAATATGAGCCATATAGAGATTGATGTTTCCTTATGACCCCATTTACTTATGGAACAAAGTTCATACTTCCAATGCCTGGTCATTAGTCACAGTTATAGCATATAGCAATTCAAGTATGTATATTCCCTACTACTTCCGATGCCTGGTCATTTACTCATGGACTGTATATTCCCTTTGCAAGAGGTAAGTATCCAGCCGGCCTAAAAATGGCATAATTTTGACATGGTATTCGAAATAAAAAGGTTGAATCGTGTAAAGGTATTCTTAAAGTACTACGTATATGTGTAAGTATTTGTTTTTCTTCTTGTTTAGGTGGCATTATACAATTTGTTGGATATTATTGACGCACCTACATGAGTAATCCATGGTAATGTCCTATCTTTGGTAATATAATTATTTTTCTAAACATGATATTGCTTATGAAACCATCATTTTACTAACACTCTGTACTTATATATTAGTATATGTTTATGTATTTTTTTACCATAGGTGGATTTTTGGATCATACGGCAAGGATATCTTCAAAGACGTTCACTTGGCAAACAATGACAATCTTGTTATTTCATAGGAATTTTTTACAATGACTTAGCTTATTATTATTCCTAGATTTATGTACAATTGCTAGATCAATTCTTCTCATTGATAATATGTGTTGTATAGATATATTGAAACTTTTGTATAGTAAGCGACCACTTTGAATGATAATGATTTCTTAGTCTATTTACACTGATTATAGCTTAATATTTGTGAGCAAAATGACATTGATCAATAATACATTAGATACATCAATTAACAAAACATGGGACAAACTGTCTTTTATAACACTAAATTCGGTTCTAACAAAGCATCTATGTATTAGGACCCTTTTCTTGGTACTAAATAAGACTTTATCCATTATGTTTTCGTCCTATAAAAATGTGTGTTAGGACCTCGTGAAAGTGTCCCAAAACAAAATAAATGGGTAAGCATATATTAGAACACCGGATAGCATCCTATAATGTAGTCTATTAGGACATCATTTTGGTCGCATAAACATTTTTATGGGACCAACAAATTAGTTTTAAAATGTTCGAGTTTATTAGGACGCTGATAAGTGTCCTAAATATCTATTACAACCCCTTCCTATGGGACACTTTTATTTTGGTCCTATTAGATGAAAGGTCCTATAAACTATTTTTATAGGACACTAACAGATGTCCTATAAGCCCCCTTTTCTTGTAGTGTACAGGCTGACATGAAGTTATGGTCTTTTAGGATCATAGAAGGGCCATCGGACAAACCAAAAATTGTTGTCACCTACGAAGGCCAAGAGAAGGAGTTTTTGGCCGAAGAAATATCCTCGATGATTCTTGGCAAGATGAAAGAAATTGCTGAGGCGTACCTTGGAAAAGTTGTGAAACATGCTGTGATAACAGTCCCAGCGTATTTTAATGATTCACAACGTCAAGCAACAAAGGATGCAGGCATTATTGCTGGGTTAAATGTCATACGTATGATCAATGAGCCTACAGCGGCTGCAATTGCGTATGGTATGGACAATAAGTCTGAAATTATTGGCATGATAAATGTGGTCATATTTGATTTGGGTGGTGGTACTTTTGATGTATCTCTATTGACCATTGAGCAAGGGGGGGTCTTTGAGGTGAAAGCGGTTTCTGGAGACACTCATCTCGGAGGAGAGGATTTTGACAACTGCATGGTGGATTACTGTGTTCGGGAATTCAAGAGGAGGCGGAATACGGATTTGACGGGGAACCAAAGAGCACTGGGGAGGTTGAGATCAGCTTGTGAGAAAGCAAAAAGGGTTCTCTCATCCACCACTCAGACGTCCATTGAACTGGATGGCTTGCAGGACGGAATTGATTTTTCAATGAGATTCACTAGAGCTAAGTTTGAAGAGCTCAATATGAGCTTCTTCGATAAGTGCATCCAGACTCTTGATAAATGTTTAAGCGATGCAAAGATGGAGAAATCATGGGTGGATGAGATAATTCTCGTTGGTGGTTCAACTAGAATACCTAAGGTCCAACATATGTTGTGGGAATTTTTTGACGGGAAGGACTTGTGCAAGAGTGTAAACCCTGACGAGGCTGTTGCATATGGTGCAGCCGTTATGGCTGCAAAGTTAAGCGGTTTAAGTGATAAGAGCGTTCAGGATGTGTTGCTGCTGGATGTCACACCTTTATCCCTTGGTGTACAAGTACTAGGAGAAGTATTTGATGTTGTGATCCCAAGGAACACTCGAATACCTACAAAAAAAGAAAAAGATTATTCTACGGCTGCGGACAACCAGGAATGTGTAATTACCAAGGTTTATCAAGGCGAAAGATCCAGATCTACAGATAACCACTTGTTGGGAAAGCTAACAATTTCTGGAATACCACCTGCTCCAAAAGGAGTTCCGACGATCAAGAAAGTGTTTGAAATAGATGCTAACGGTATCCTGACAGTCACATCAGAGCTATTAGGATCTGGCATAAAAAAAAAACTCACCGTTTCCAATGAAACTGGGAGACTCTCCAAAGAGGAGATTGAGAAGATGATAAAAGATGCTGAAAAATACAAGCGTGAGGACCAAGAATACAAGAAGAAAGTGAATGCGTACAATGAATTAGAGGATTGCTTATACAACATGAGGAATAAGATCAAAGATTATAGGATCAACAAGAAGGTGCACTCCGAAAGCTTGCAGAAAATGGAGAATGCAATTTCTGAGACGACAGAGTGGCTCGAAGACAACCAAGGTGCACCAATTGAAGAACTTCAGCGCAAGCAGGTATACATAGAGTTTGCTTGCATGCCACTAAATTAGTTCTCATGTTATGATACTCGACTTTGGAAATTTCTACGTGTGTGATTACATATTGTTTTGAATTGTTCTTTTTGCGATGATGTTTGAATGTAAAAGTATTGGATCTTTATGTTTGAAAAGCTATAACACAAAGATTGTATAATATTTGTAATGTTATTGTGTTGGAACTACTGATATATATCAGAGGTTAAACTTGTATCTATCTAGTTTGTAAATAACAGTTAGTCTAAGGACCTATTAGTATTTAGTATTATTATATGTAAAAAATGTGTGTCAAGAGACACAATGCATCGACAGTTTGGGGCAGTTACAAACGAACCATCATGTTGGTTCATTCACACCCATTCAATGCATATAAATATGCAGAGAGTCAATGTAAAACATCATCCCCAATTAATGTAAATATTAAGTATCCTTCTCTTATGTCTATAAACAGTGTTTTAACTTTATTTTCTGCACATATACACATATTGTTTGCTGGTGTATTATGGGGATCACAAAAGGTTTCTATGTTGGAGAATCTAGTAACCAGAAGATAAGGGGACGATCACAACATATTGGTGTAGAGTACTACTGAATGGATATACGTTGATCGTATATGTCGCCTTTCCCGTATTCATGTTTTCTTTTCATTAAATGCGTTTTGTTATGTTCATCATCGTAAAAAATAATGGGTGAATACCTCTTAGCAACATGAAATTATCATCGTTCGTTGCACAAAACATATAATCATATATTATTTGCAAAAAATTTATTTACGGAGAATGCGTCGCTGTAACGCGTGGGTACTTTGGTATTTTATAAATTTATGTAGAGCAAAACATGTTTTGATGGAGACTATTTTAATGTAGATTTCGCATAGTAAAGAGAACATTTTGGAGGCCAACTAGGAAATAACATATATGAAAACATAAATTATTAGGCAAATGTTTTTAAAATGCATAATACTTTTTATCATTTGCTTTTGTGAGTAGCGAACAATTTATTTTGCTTTTGTGGGTATTTTTTGCCCTTCGGGAAAAAAAATCTATTAGCTAAAAGGGGCAAAGATGTCCAAAAATTTTGTAAAATACCAAAAAAATGATAAATTTGAAAAAAAAAAAAAAAAAAAAAGAAGTACCCACAGAAGCAAAAATGTTTGTTCGTTACCCACAAAAGCAAATGGTTTCAAGTATGATACATTTTAAAATCATTTGCCTTAAATTATTTGTCTACTTAATTCCGTTTTGTGAGAACCCTAAATCGTGAGTGCAAGAACATCAAGATAATAAGTAAACTTAACATTTCAACATAAGTACTCTTTTAAAGTATCAAGATTTTAACCTAGGGCCAAAACAAGTATCACAATATAGAAATACTTTACCTAAATAGCTGAACACGTAATTCATAATGGCGTATACCCATTTTTTGCTTGATTTAATTTTACTATGTATATGGTATAGGAGTGCCTAGCTGCTTATTTTTAGATTTTGACATTAGTTCTCATCATATAAGCATTTTTGTCCTAACTTTTGCCTAGCTGCTTGCAAATGAGAATATATACATTCACAATTCACAAATTGTGCATTTAGAAAATGCTTAGTGATCAACATAATATGTTTTCTAAATAACCTAAGGCCAAAGCAAATATCATATATTTAAAGATTATGACCCAAAAACATAATGTATAATTTATACGTAAACGATTTCAAATAAATAAAAGATCTATAGATATCAGACAAGTAAACGCTTGGAAAAAAAATCACACGTTCTTTGATTGTACAATAATTTGTACGACCAGGCCTTCGATGGTGATCGAAGGGTATGAGGTGTGATATGCTTGCGCCAAACTTGTAGCCAATCTGCAATAAGAAATAGTAGACACTTCGTTAAGTGATTGCGCAGGGGTTGAGCCCTGCGAACCACCTCCGGCGTGAGAGTAAGTATGTGATATGTGTTGTAAAATATATGGAGTATGTGAAATACTGTGTTGAGTGAACATACCCTTGAAATGACTCGTCCAACCTATTTATAGGTGAAGAAAATAGCTTGGAGAGTGTTAGCACACGTTTAGGAGATCATGGGGGGCGTCCCCTGATTTGTGGTAACCGCTAGGGCTTCATCCCCACTATCTCGGACTTGGCGGGGAAGCTAAGGAAATAGTGGGAACGTGGGGGAAGACCAAGTTAAGGTTCTTCTTTGTCTTAGTATCTTCAAGAGAAGACACCGAAGGGCATAGGCCTTCTGCTGGCGAATTCCCAACTGGTAACCATGTCAATGATGAATTGTTTTACGCCACCAATGACTTATGAAGAAAGACTTGGGTCTTCGTAATGCAAATTCTACTGAGGCCGAAGGGGGGGTCCTTCGACCTGATCGGAGGGTACGTCATCAAGCCCCCCAGTCGAAAGTGATATGTACGAACAAGAAATATTGCTTACGACTCAGAAATAGAAACGAAACCTCCCCTTCGTCACAAAAAACGAACGAAGATGAAAAGTCTTGTACCTATTGACCGTAATTAATGCAAACACTTATCCTAACCACTCCCTTTTCCTCGGTAAAAGAAAACATCATTTCAAAATTTAAAAAGGGTTTGAAATCCGGTGGTAAGGGGATAAGTCAGGACACGTGTACGGCCGAGATTTAACATATGTGAGGGTATATAAAGTTAAAAAACAGTAAAACCCTGACATTATTTATCTTACGCCCAAGTTTTTCACCTACTAAAATCTCTTCCGATCAAGCTTTCGATCAAACAAGGTAAAGTGTTCCTTCGTATCTGTTTTTCAAATACTTTATTGTGAATTTTAGAAGGATCAATGTCTACAAATAAATTTTTTTTAATCAAACAACAAGGTTGCACCTTGACAAGGGAGGAGCTCAAAGCGTTCCTTACCGATTACCCAATTCTAAAAGAGCATAAAATCATGTTACCTAGTAGAAATCAAGGGATATTTGATGCCCCCGAAAACTACGTAGGTTTGTACACCCATGCATTCACCACCTCCAACCTTAGGATACCCTTTCACCCTTTGATTTTGGAATTCCTCCAGTACTATGAGGTACACATATCTAGGTTCAACCCTTTTGGCCTAGCCAAGCTTACGACATACATTGTGATGTGCAAAGCTTATGGTTTTGAACCATCATTAACTGTGCTTAGGGGTTTTCTGAATTTATACCCTGGAGGAGATTGGTTGACCTTGGCTAAGAGGGGTGAAAGGGATGTGCCCATTCTCATAGATAGGCCGTTTACAAACATCAGGAACTGGAAAGGCAAGTTCTTTTATATCCAAAACACCATTATCCCTCTGACTTTCCCTGCATTGTTAAACCCAGAGTTCCAATATGATGAAAAAAGGTTCAACGATCCCTTGCCCTATACTGTGAGGAGGAATCCTTTGTATCAGCGTTTGGCTCGTCATCTAGCTGATTGCCAAACATTCCCTGAGCCAATTCTTTTCATGGCTGGCCTTGCTGAAATATGGGAGGGATCTCCTTTGGTACCTGAGATTATTTGTGATGGAGAAAGTATGTATTTTTTTTTATTAAAATAAGAAATAAAAACTTATCTTTATGATATTTAGCTTATTTGCTCCTTCGTACAGAAATGTCATTCAGAAACTTTGTGGTAGCTGGTGGTGCAAAGGAGGTGAGCTTCATTCCAAAGAATCCCCAAGAGACGAGCTATGGCGTGGGCTCTCCGTCAGTGTCAATAAATGACAATGATGTGGAAGCCCAGCCCATCAAACCTGTATCCTCTGCTCCTCCGTCAAACGAACCTATAGATGTGGAAGACCAGCTTGTGGAGAATGTTGCTGATTCTGATGAACCAGTCTCTGAAGGACAGTTGGCCATCGTAGGACCCTCTAGCATTGGTGAGAGGGTCCAAAGCAGGAAAGGTACCAGTGCAAAAGCTGTGAAGTCCGCTTCGAAGAGGAAGCTTATCCTACCTACTCCTCCCTCTCGAACTACCTGGCAAAAGAGTTCCCAGGGTAAGGCTGTGGTATTTCCAGCCATCGAAGGGCCCAACGGTGATGACATCCATGGTAATGTTTCTTGCCTGTAACAAAAAATTAGATACCAGTAATAATATGTTAACAAATTTATATATGCTGCAGGAATTCCTGATACGAAAGAACTTCCCTCTCCCTTAGCTTGTCATCAACTTGTGGGCCATGTAATCCCACCTAGCTGGAAGGGGGTGATGGACAACATGTCCATAGAAAGGCTCTGCGACCTTCATGACAAAAGTTATGTCCGACAGTGCATGCTAGACAGCCAACTCAATGCTAGGACAATGGAGCTGCTCCGTACTGTCACCAAAGCTCGAGAAGAAATGGATGTTATGCTGAGAAGGGAGAAGGCTAGGGATCAGAAGTATGCAGACCTGGAGAAGAAGTGTGAAGATGCCTTGGAAGATTTTGACAAGAACCCCTTGGTGCAAGATCTCAGAGCTGATAATTAAAAGCTCAAAGGTCAACTGGCAGCTAGCGAGGCTGAATGCAGCAGGCTAACTATCGAAGGCTCAAAGGTCCTAGGCTATAAAGAGCAGATATCGGTTCTTTCATCCAGGTGTGGAGGCCTCGAAGGAGAGAGAGCGAAGCTGTTGGACCAAGAGATCAAGCTCAGAGAAAAGGTAGATGGGTTAAACCTTCGTTTGAAGATGCTGAAGAAGGATAGGGTGGACTTGGTAACCAATGTCATCCCCTACGTTGCTATGGAACTTTACCATAGCGATGATGTGGGGATTGCAATTGGGAACCTGGTGAATGCGGCCATATTCCATGGCAAGTGTACCACTTTGGTGGAGATAGCTGCGACGGGGGAACCGATGAAGCTGGAGGAAGTTCCTTACTACAGGGCAACTCATGAGAAAGAGTATGATGATGCAGGTAATCACTTAACTGCTTTAGAGTTCCCTTTCCTTACAGAAGTGATGAAGGACCCAACGGCCTCTATTGAGGACCTGCTGGCCAAGAAGCCAAGGAAAGTCCAGCCTCCGTCTCCCTCGAAAAAGACTCCGTCACCCAAGGCTCCCTCACCAGGTTCAGCTGATTAAGGCAACCATGTGGTTGTAATTTGATCCCCAGGGTGGTATGTACCCTGTTTTAAAACAATTTGTCTGTGTTCCTTTCCAGGCTTTGTGCCTGATGAAACAATTAACATTTGGTGTGTGTGATGTAGGCTACGGCCTAAGACAATGTTTTGCTTGGTTGGATCGTTAAGGCTATGGCCTATTTAGACTAGTTAAACTAGTCATTAATCTACATTAAAACCACTAGGGCTTGTATTTTGCCATGTGTGATTCTTCTCTTTTAATTTTACTTGCGTAAAAAAAAATTACAGCCTAAGGCGTATGGTAGATGCATAGCCTCATTGTGTGTAGTTACTTCACTTAGAATATTAGCAATCGTATAATTTGACTGCTGACAGAGGGTTGCGACCCACTCCATCTTAGTCCTTTGGGCAGCGAAAGGCTTAAAATACCTTAAGGCCATATAGGAAAGTTAATGTGAAGTTGAGGTGGATGTTATGCATATGAGCAAGACATGTTGTTAGTCTTTGTACATCCCTTCGACATTGAAACTTATAAAGCGACTTGGTGGACAAATCTTTGTTGTATCGAACGAAACAAGAGATTTGAGGGAAATGCGTTATATCATTAAGTGGGTAGGGAGAATTACATCATTTTAAGAAATGAATACTAGACGCCTACCATTAATGCTTCTTTCCCAAAGTGAGAAGAATGCAAATACATTGATTGAAAGCAAAGTAAAAAATGTCCTTAGACATTGTAAGTTTCATACGTAGAACTTACGAAGGGTAGTGCCATTCCAGGTTCTATCAATAGCGTCTCCATCCAAGGTTTCCAGCTTGTAGGCTCCGTTGCCATATTGTAACACCCCGACCCGACAAGGGTAAAGATATCACAATACGGTTTCATATCAGAACTACAACTAAAGTACAAAAGCGGAAGTCTTTACAAAATATTCAAAAAGAAAACATAAATAGCTAAAACTTCAAAATAAATCTAAGATCTCTAAGGTAAAGTCTTGCTCTCAGCTCTACTCTCAAACCCAGATCAGCTATCCCATAAGCTCATCTTGAAATGCTTAATACCTGCTGCAGGAAAAGAAAAGTGCGGCTGAGCTTACAAAGCCCAGTGAACGGATATAACGAAACAAAAGCTAAAACAGAATAAATATACGAATAACGAAAATAAAATGAAATAATGACAAAGGATCTTTTAGGATTCTGCGGAAACACAAATATACAGAAATCCAAACACATAGCATATCAAAATAACAGATTACGTATAAGCCAAACGGAAAGTCTAATGACTAACGGAAACACTTCCTAGTAAATAAGCATGGCATTCATACAAAACAATTAATCAACATTTAAAGCACTTAATTCAATATTGTAGCAGCGGAAACATCAAACAATCATGGCAGACCAAATCATAAACAGATAGATACCCTAACGTATAAGTAAAGTTTACCAGATTAACGGAACAATTATACTTACTAAACTTTCAGAACAATTGATTATCACTAACGTAGTCATCACTCAGATCAAAAGTTCACATAACAATAAGTTAACAGACAATCAGATGGCAGCATGCGAATCATATTTAAACATATTAATCGTATCCTAGCATGGCAACTAGAAATCACTTGAACAAATACGTCATAAGCACATTCACTAACATATCATATCAGAATACATAATATAAACACTCGAGATACCGATTCATACAGAATACTTAACACAGAAGAACAGATAAAGATTTAGTTAACTACCACGAGCCCAGAAACATATCAGATCATAACATATCATAAGTAACCATTGGAGTAGCTAGCTCCCAGACTTTGTGAAGACGCGTATTGCACACGACATCATTCACCAGACAAATCATATCAGATAACAAATCAGATCTAGAATGCATCCATACGCCCCAACAGACAGATAGTGGCCATATTCCATAATTCGAGCTCATAAACAGATAACAGAAAGGGACGTGGCAGAACATCACTCTACTGCCCTAGAGTCATGTCAGAGGTGCATCCCTGACACGGACATGGAACCCCCATGACTAGTTAATAATTTGGCTCGGGTGTCAAACTAAACTTAGGTCAAACAGATTATCATAAATGATACAGATCATAATTCATCATAAAGGTCACATATAACTTATCAGATAACATTATATCATAAGGTTCATATTCAGATAGTCAGAAGTCAGAGGTTCATATCATAGTGGCATATCATACATTCATAAGCAGAATTTCATAATCAGAAGTTCATAATCAACCATAGCAAAGTTCAACAAATGTGTATATCAGAGTCTTCCTAACATAAGTTCACATCAGATATTGCATAGTTCACTAGAACATAAGTTCAGATAAGTAACAGATCAAACATTCAGAAAGGGTTCATAGCAATGGCATCGGGAATCCTAATAAGTGAAATAGAAAAATGAACGAAAAGAACATCATAAGGAACCTTTACTGAAAAGGTCAGAATATCTGTACGATAACACAAGTGTCTTAATATAAGACAGAATATCCGTACCTTAAAGCAAATGAGAGAAAAGCAACAAAGGAGTGAATACGAAGATGTAACGTCGCGTCTCCTCCAACGAATCTACACGGATTATGATTTATTTAATACTTATTAGTATCATTAATATCATAACGGATTAATCTCATTAATACTTTTAGAGTTGTCAGGATATTCTCATTTTAGTGACAGACGAAATTACAACATTTTAGGGTATTCCTTATTAATTCACCAACTTCCTATTTAGATTCTAGAGTTTCCATACTTTTAATATTACTTAATACGCATTCAATTAACATGTTACTTCCTTTAATGATTTCCACTTTGACCTAGAACGTACATGAAAACAACCCGAAGTTATCTCAAAACTCATGCATATCCTTACGTAATTCATTTACACATGTTGACCCATAATGACCCAAAATTACATGTTGCACCTCTAACATCTTTAATTATACGACCTAACCTTCTATTATCAGATTTTACACTTTTAGCCCAAAGGTTTTAGAATTTACAAAACATACCCTTTAAGTTAAATAACCATTCGAATGGGCCTCTAAATATCCAAAATTACATGTTTAACCTCCACACTTATTTTTATATGTTTAGTACCCTTATTTTACTGTTTACAAAAATAACCTTTAAGTTTCATAATTTACAAAACCAACCCAAAGCTTTTATTTAGAACCGAATAATGCATAATTCAAGTACTAACCCTAAACCTAGATGTAACCCATCATTAATTCCTCATTACTACTGTATTAATGACCCTTAATCACAACAAGCAAACCCTAATTTTTATAAACCCTAATCGTTCCTTTTTAAATACTTTCCTTTTTCATACGCGATCAAGTAAATAAAACCCCAAACAAATTACACAAGCTTCGAATCCATGGACATGTATTTTATTCAGGTGGTATATCATATAAGAACTCCCAGAAAAATCAGATCATGGTCCCAAAGTTTATCATATGCTCGTTCGCTATTTTATACGATTTTAGGGTTTTAGTTCCAATTAATTCTATACGACTTATTAAGCATGCATGGCCAATTTTTAAGTGTTCTATATGACTTATAGGACTGAGAATAACATTAGGAACTTACCCTTGATGAGCTTTGGTCGTTAGAACAAGAAGACACAAAAACTACCACTCGCCGAAACCCTAATCTACCCAAAAACTCACCACGATCAAAACAGCAGCTTAGGACTTCGAACACTATTTTTCTCACCTTCTTTACCCTCAAACTTGTCCAAGAAAAATGGGTTTAAGCTCTGGAAACTGAAAGTCGAACTTTGGAGGGTTTTGAAGTCGGTTTATGTATAATCGGAAATTAGGGATTTATGTGAACCGAATATGGTATATATATATGATTTCCCAATTTCTTTGTGGGCTTAATAATGTATTGGACTTAAAATAAATGGACTCTAAATTTTATAACTTTATATTGGGCTTTTAATTAATTAAATTATCTTATAAAACTAATTTAATATTTTCGGCTAATTATAAAAACACAAAACGAATTTTATAAGATTATAAACTATAAAATTTACCTTCTTCAAAGTGTTTAATATTTATTTAGATCATGTGTGATATTTCTTAATAATTTTCTGAATTTTCATAGCTTATTTGGTATTCTTTTGAATTAATTATTATACTTTTTGATTATAGGGGTATTTTGGTCTTTTTGTGAATTTTAGAAATTCAGGTATTACAATTCTTCCCCTCTAAAAGAAAATTTCGTCCCCGAAATTGGACAAGGCAGAACAGAACAGAGAACGAATCGGATTTCAGAACTTCTAAGAATATAACGAACGTTAATCTTATCTTGGAATAAATGGATTTCTTATCAGATTATTTGAACTCATACTTATTCAGAAATAAAATCGATAGTCAAATACTTATAATAGATAATTATATACTCATCAGAATAATGGCGGAGAACAGATGAGACGCAGAAAATCAAACGACAAATTCTAACTTATTCAGATATCAAATGATGAGGACATCAAATGCATAGACGGAATAAATACGATCGGCCTCTATAGTCGCAGAAGTATGTGGAGACATAAAATCTTAAGGCGGTCATAGCAATCTATAGGTTCGTACAGATCATAACAACTTCGGATTCCAAGCGTACAAAACTTATATGAAACAGATATCGACGAAAATCTCACAAATAGGTACGGAATTTCAAACGAACATGAGAAACACCAAATAACAGATACAAGTCAAAGTCTATCACACATCAACTACAGGCATTTCCCAGACGTCGTATACCTTCAATAAGTTCAGATTATGTGATCTCGGTATTATTACGTTGATCAGGCGTCATAATACTTGCATCACATAATAAGTTCTTATTGTCATTATATTCGGTCTCGGGTCATGACAAACACATAACTAACATCATAACAAAACATACCACATACAGATAACACTCAAATAGCAAGTAACATACTATAACAAACCAGATACTCATGAGTATACCATCATGATGGCCATACATCATTCAAGTGGTAAAATGAAACAACTACATTACGAAATAAGAATAGCGGACAAAACTTATGAGGACTAACGGAAACTTAACGAATCTAGTAGAAGCAACAACAGACAGGAACTATACTTTCAAAATTTTGTTTTATTTCCATTAATCAAACAAAATTTGCAGAATCGTCTTAAGATGAACTTCCAAAACAAAACTTAAAAATCCCAGATTCAAACGTCAAATGAAAACAAAAGGACCTAGCTCAAAATCAAACTCAGAAAATTCTCATAAGGAGGACAACTAATCAGAAGCGCAAATTCCTATTCTTGTGTCGGATTAAACCTACTAGTAGCCGTAGACTCCAAATCCGAATCCACCTCGTATTCTTCCTCATGACTTATTACTAACGATCCAGAAAGAAAAGCTGGGATATACCAGAATGCTAAACGATAAAACTTCACGATTCACACCGAGTTCCGAACAAATCAGAGAAAAGCAATACAGATCAGAATCACTTATCAGAATATCAAATCGTCTTGAAACGCATGACAAACGAATCAGAGTGACATAAGTCGCGCCCAAATCTTATAAAGTAGATGAATCTTCTCAGCCACCGGTTGAATCTTGTCTCCGTCTCTTGCGCCTTTGGTTGGTCCATCCAACTTCCTCCAACAGCATCCTGATGTCTCCAACAGCACGGCAGTCGAGTGTGGCTTCTGCTTCACGAACCTCTCCAGCACAGGAACCGTCGCAGCAACGCAGGGTCGGCACCATCTTCTTCGGCTCCACGGGTAGTCTCCATCTAACGATCGACAAACGGACGAGCGAAAACAAAATAACAAAATTCGATGCGAACAAAGGAGGGCCAATTCAGTGAAGGCAAAAGGATATCGAAGTCAAATCTGAACGACCATCAAAAGGAATCGAAAAATTTCTGAACAGACGGAAACCTAATGTCTACCCACTTCTCATAGGTCATAGCCTAAGCTCTAAGGGTCCTAAAACCTAGGGCTCTGATACCATAAATTGTAACACCCCGACCCGACAAGGGTAAAGATATCACAATACGGTTTCATATCAGAACTATAACTAAAGTACAAAAGCGGAAGTCTTTACAAAATATTCAAAAAGAAAACATAAATAGCTAAAACTTCAAAATAAATCTAAGATCTCTAAGGTAAAGTCTTGCTCTCAGCTCTACTCTCAAACCCAGATCAGCTATCCCATAAGCTCATCTTGAAATGCTTAATACCTGCCGCAGGAAAAGAAAAGTGCGGCTGAGCTTACAAAGCCCAGTGAACGGATATAACGAAACAAAAGCTAAAACAGAATAAATATACGAATAACGAAAATAAAATGAAATAATGACAAAGGATCTTTTAGGATTCTGCGGAAACACAAATATACAGAAATCCAAACACATAGCATATCAAAATAACAGATTACGTATAAGCCAAACGGAAAGTCTAATGACTAACGGAAACACTTCCTAGTAAATAAACATGGCATTCATACAAGACAATTAATCAACATTTAAAGCACTTAATTCAATATTGTAGCAGCGGAAACATCAAACAATCATGGCAGACCAAATCATAAACAGATAGATACCCTAACGTATAAGTAAAGTTTACCAGATTAACGGAACAATTATACTTACTAAACTTTCAGAACAATTGATTATCACTAACGTAGTCATCACTCAGATCAAAAGTTCACATAACAATAAGTTAACAGACAATCAGATGGCAGCATGCGAATCATATTTAAACATATTAATCGTATCCTAGCATGGCAACTAGAAATCACTTGAACAAATACGTCATAAGCACATTCACTAACATATCATATCAGAATACATAATATAAACACTCGAGATACCGATTCATACAGAATACTTAACACAGAAGAACAGATAAAGATTTAGTTAACTACCACGAGCCCAAAAACATATCAGATCATAACATATCATAAGTAACCATTGGAGTAGCTAGCTCCCAGACTTTGTGAAGACGCGTATTGCACACGACATCATTCACCAGACAAATCATATCAGATAACAGATCAGATCTAGGATGCATCCATACGCCCCAACAGACAGATAGTGGCCATATTCCATAATTCGAGCTCATAAACAGATAACAGAAAGGGACGTGGCAGAACATCACTCTACTGCCCTAGAGTCATGTCAGAGGTGCATCCCTGACACGGACATGGAACCCCCATGACTAGTTAATAATTTGGCTCGGGTGTCAAACTAAACTTAGGTCAAACAGATTATCATAAATGACACAGATCATAATTCATCATAAAGGTCACATATAACTTATCAGATAACATTATATCATAAGGTTCATATTCAGATAGTCAGAAGTCAGAGGTTCATATCATAGTGGCATATCATACATTCATAAGCAGAATTTCATAATCAGAAGTTCATAATCAACCATAGCAAAGTTCAACAAATGTGTATATCAGAGTCTTCCTAACATAAGTTCACATCAGATATTGCATAGTTCACTAGAACATAAGTTCAGATAAGTAACAGATCAAACATTCAGAAAGGGTTCATAGCAATGGCATCGGGAATCCTAATAAGTGAAATAGAAAAACGAACGAAAAGAACATCATAAGGAACCTTTACTGAAAAGGTCAGAATATCTGTACGATAACACAAGTGTCTTAATATAAGACAGAATATCCGTACCTTAAAGCAAATGAGAGAAAAGCAACAAAGGAGTGAATACGAAGATGTAACGTCGCGTCTCCTCCAACGAATCTACACGGATTATGATTTATTTAATACTTATTAGTATCATTAATATCATAACGGATTAATCTCATTAATACTTTTAGAGTTGTCAGGATATTCTCATTTTAGTGACAGACGAAATTACAACATTTTAGGGTATTCCTTATTAATTCACCAACTTCCTATTTAGATTCTAGAGTTTCCATACTTTTAATATTACTTAATACGCATTCAATTAACATGTTACTTCCTTTAATGATTTCCACTTTGACCTAGAACGTACATGAAAACAACCCGAAGTTATCTCAAAACTCATGCATATCCTTACGTAATTCATTTACACATGTTGACCCATAATGACCCAAAATTACATGTTGCACCTTTAACATCTTTAATTATACGACCTAACCTTCTATTATCAGATTTTACACTTTTAGCCCAAAGGTTTTAGAATTTACAAAACATACCCTTTAAGTTAAATAACCATTCGAATGGGCCTCTAAATATCCAAAATTACATGTTTAACCTCCACACTTATTTTTATACATTTAGTACCCTTATTTTACTGTTTACAAAAATAACCTTTAAGTTTCATAATTTACAAAACCAACCCAAAGCTTTTATTTAGAACCGAATAATGCATAATTCAAGTACTAACCCTAAACCTAGATGTAACCCATCATTAATTCCTCATTACTACTGTATTAATGACCCTTAATCACAGCAAGCAAACCCTAATTTTTATAAACCCTAATCGTTCCTTTTTAAATACTTTCCTTTTTCATACGCGATCAAGTAAATAAAACCCCAAACAAATTACACAAGCTTCGAATCCATGGACATGTATTTTATTCAGGTTATATATCATATAAGAACTCCCAGAAAAATCAGATCATGGTCCCAAAGTTTATCATATGCTCGTTCGCTATTTTATACGATTTTAGGGTTTTAGTTCCAATTAATTCTATACGACTTATTAAGCATGCATGGCCAATTTTTAAGTGTTCTATATGACTTATAGGACTGAGAATAACATTAGGAACTTACCCTTGATGAGCTTTGGTCGTTAGAACAAGAAGACACAAAAACTACCACTCGCCGAAACCCTAATCTACCCAAAAACTCACCACGATCAAAACAGCAGCTTAGGACTTCGAACACTATTTTTCTCACCTTCTTTACCCTCAAACTTGTCCAAGAAAAATGGCTTTAAGCTCTGGAAACTGAAAGTCGAATTTTGGAGGGTTTTGAAGTCGGTTTATGTATAATCGGCAATTAGGGATTTATGTGAACCGAATATGGTATATATATATATGATTTCCCAATTTCTTTGTGGGCTTAATAATGTATTGGACTTAAAATAAATGGACTCTAAATTTTATAACTTTATATTGGGCTTTTAATTAATTAAATTATCTTATAAAACTAATTTAATATTTTCGGCTAATTATAAAAACACAAAACGAATTTTATAAGATTATAAACTATAAAATTTACCTTCTTCAAAGTGTTTAATATTTATTTAGATCATGTGTGATATTTCTTAATAATTTTCTGAATTTTCATAGCTTATTTGGTATTCTTTTGAATTAATTATTATACTTTTTGATTATAGGGGTATTTTGGTCTTTTTGTGAATTTTAGAAATTCAGGTATTACACATATACTTCCTTAATAACGTAGGGCCCTTCCAATGTAGGTCCTAGTTTACCCTGGTACTCAGCTTTACTTGCGCTGTTGAGTCTGAGGACGTATTCCCCTGGTTTGAAGGTCGAAGGCAAAACCTGACTGTTGTAGTATCTTTCAATTTTTTGCTTATGGATAGCCTCCCTGATTGAGGCTATTTCCCTTTGTTCTTCGAGTAGGTCTAGGTTGCTACGGAGTCTTTCTTCGTTGTCTGCTGCTTCGAAGTTCATGACCCTTTCTGTTTCGAAACTTACTTCCGAAGGTATGACAGCTTCCGTGCCATATGTCAAGCTAAACGGCGTCTCCCCATGACTTGACTTTGTATGCGTTCTGTGAGACCAAAGTTTTTGAGGTAGTTCATCTACCCAACCGTGGTGACTGTATCCCAGCCTTCGTTCTATTCCTTGGATGATGTCCCTGTTAGTAACTTCCACTTGTCCGTTACCTTGAGGATGGTAGACGGAAGTAAAGGATTGTTTGATATTCAGGCCTCTGCAAAACACTGGGAATACCCCTTCGACGAACTGCTTCCCATTATCTGAAATGATGATGTGGGGTACTCCGAACCGACAGATAATATGTTCCCACACAAACTTTTCCATGTGCCTTCCTGTGATGGATGCCAAAGGCTTCGCTTCCACCCATTTAGTGAAGTAGTCGATGGCTACGACCAAGAACTTCACTCCTCCTGGAGCAATTAGCAGAGGACCTACGATGTCTATCCCCCATTGGCTGAAGGCCATGCGGACGTCACAGAGGTCATATCTTGTTTTGGTAGCCTTGGAACCCTTGAGTGAACTTGACAGGCTTCACACTTCTGAATGATTTCGACAGCGTCCCTGTGCATCGAAGGCCAGTAATATCCGATCCTCATGATTTTAGAAACAACGGAGCAGGGTCCTACGTGAAGCCCACATGATCCTTCATGTACTTCTTGAATGATGTTGGCGGCTTGCTTAGGTCCTACACAACGAAGCCATGGGGACAAAAAGGATCTTCGGTATAGATAGTTCCCCATGATTCTATACTATGGTGCTTTGATGCGGACCTTTCGAGCTAATTTTTGATCCTCCGGCAGTATACCACTTATTAGATATTCTCTAATCGGAGTCATTCAATTTGAGTCTTCCTCCAGTATTACGTCAGACACCTCCTTTCGGACGATGGACCTATCTGCCAACACTTCGACCACAACTTCTTTAGTTAAATGAGCAAATGCCATTGATGCCAGTTTGCTAAGTGCATCCGCCTTCTTGTTTTGATTTCTCCGAACATGCTCTATGTTGTAGGATGTAAACCCTTCGAGCATTTCCTTGGCCTTATCCAGGTATTGCTTGATCACAGGTTGTCTTGCCTCGTAGGAGCCTTTTATCTGATTGGCCACCAGTTGTGAGTCAACAAAAAGGGACAAGTCTTCTACCTCCATGTCCTTAGCCAATCGGAGGCCTGCTAGCAAGGCTTCGTACTCCGCTTCATTGTTAGTTGCATCGAACTCAAAGCGGAGTGCATAAGTGTACTCCTTCCCTTTGGGGTCAACAATCATGAGACCTGCGCCACAACCGTCGAAGCTGGAGGCTCCGTCAGTATAAAGTTTCCACCCTTCGACCGCCTTATCAGGCTTCTTTTCAGCAACTTTTGTGTCCTGCTTTGGTTCGGAGGGTGTTTCCGCTAAGAAGTCTGCCAATATTTGCCCTTTGACCGAGTTTCTACCTTTGTACTCAATTTCATGCTCTCCTAGCTCGATAGCCCACTTAGCTATCCTTCCGGATTTCTCCGACTTCGAAAGTATCTGCTTAATGGGTTTGTCGGTAAGTACGATTATGGGTTGAGCTTGGAAGTACCTTCGAAGGCGCCTCGCAGCATGGACCAAAGCCAAAATTAGCTTCTCCAATGCTGGATAATTTAGCTCAGATCCCTGTAGAACCCTACTAACGAAGTAGATAGGTATTTGCTTCTTCTCCCTTTCTGCCAACAACACAGCGCTGATGCTTTCGAAGGAAGCTGCGATATACATAAACAACACTTCGCCTTTGATTGGGGCGGTAAGTGTAGGTAGAATAGCCATGAATTCCTTGAGCTTTTGAAAGGCAGCTTCTGCGTCTGTACTCCACTGAAACGTCTGTTTATCCGTGCATCATTTGAGTGTCTTGAAAAGTGGCAAAGATCTGTCTGCACCCTTCGATAAGAACCTGCTGAGGGCTGCTAGTTTTCCGTTCAGACTTTGCACTTCCTTTAGGGACTTAGGAGGCTGCAAATCCGTGATGGCCTTAACCTTCGAAGGATTGGCCTTAATACCATGCTTGGTGATCAGATGTCCCAAAAATTGTCTTTCTTCCACACCAAAGGAACATTTATTGGGATTTAACTTCATGTTAATGGCGCGAAGCTGGTCGAAGGTTTCCTTGATGTCGGAGAGCATATCCTCCTCCGTTCTGCTTTTGATAACCATATCGTCTACGTACGCCTCTAGATTCCTACCTATCTGCTTGTGGAAGGCTTTGTCCACTAAATTTTGGTAGGTGGCACCTGCATTTTTCAAACCAAAAGGCATCTTTTTGTAACAATAAATGCCTTTTCCTGTAAAAAAGGCTGTCTTCTCTTCGTCTTCTTCCGCCATTTGTATCTGATGGTAGCCCTTATAAGCGTCCAGAAAACACTTCAGCCGAAACCCTGACAAGGATTCTACTTTCCAATCAATTTCTGGCAGAGGATAGCAGTCCTTCGGGCAGGCCTTGTTAATATCTGTAAAGTCCACACACATTCGCCACCCTCCGTCATGCTTCTTGACCCTCACCAGATTAGCTACCCAAGTTTGATACTTCACCTCCCTGAGTATGCCTGCTGCTACGAGCTCATCCACTTCTTTGCATGCTGCAGCATTCCTTTCAAGAGCCAGGCTTCGACGTTTTTGCTTGATAGGTTCAATATGTTTGAACTCATTAAGCTTGTGTTCAGTGCCGAAGGGCTTTCCGTCTATGGTGAGAGTTCTGGGGACCCCCGTCATGTCAGAGTAGGTCCATGCGAAGACATATTCATTGGCTCATAGGACCTTTTCCAATTCGGCCTTAAAGGAGGTAGGGAGTTGCTTTCCGATTACCACCGTCTGATCAGGATAGAGATAGTTTACTATGATGCGTTCTTCAGGATCAGTGCAGCTGAGAATATCTTTCGGAGGCTCTTCCGAAACTTGTTTGACCCTTTTGCCTACTTCTGTAGGCTTCTTCATGTTGTAGCCGGAGAAGACCGTTCCAATGCCGAAAGGTGTTTGGAATTTGATCGCAGCATGTATAGTAGAGACAACGATGCCCATCTTCCGCATTGTCGTTCTCCCTATCAATTGGTTATAGGGAGATTCAGACCTTACGATCGTGAAAACCATAGTTTCTGTTCTTTTTAGCCTTCCTTCTCCAATCGTAACCTCTAGAGGGACTTCTCCCAAGGGCCATGAGTGTTCCCCTGAGAACCCTACTAAGGGTACCTTCGAATCTACTCTCTTCGACCTTATCGAAGGTTTGAGCTTTAGAAAGTAGCGTTCGTAGATCACTTCACAAGAGCTACCACAGTCTAGGTAGGCCCTGTTTACTTCTCTGTTGGAGATCAAGACCTTGATGACCGCGGGTTCATTTGAAAGAACTTTCCCTGTGATTGAAAGGAAAAGTGACATCTCCTACTCCGCATAATGCCTCATCTGCTTCTTTCCTCTTTAAACCAGAGTCATCTTTGTACACCATGAGGATGGGTGCTTCGGCAGGCGTGGTATCTTTCCCCAACTGTGTGTCGGAGACCTTTTCTTTACCTTTCTTTTTACCTTTCACCAAATGTCCCAATTGGCCGGACTTCACGGCCTCTTCTATCTGTTTCTTGAGCTCTCTACAATTGTTGGTGTCGTGTCTGTAATCGTCATAGAAGTAGCAGTATTTGGAAGTATCTCTGGGCCTTCCTCTATTTGCCAAGCGAGGAGGAGGATCAAAGGTCTTCGCAGCCTTTTCCGTAGCTAGTATCTCCCTTGGAGATTTGGACAGATTATCCAAGAGACCGTGGTTGATGTTTTTATGGTATGGTGTAAACCTGTCCCTTCCTTTGTGTCTGTTCTTTGACCGTTCCCACGAAGGATGCTTCGGGGCTTTGCTGTGACTTTCTTTATTTTCGATCGGAGCCCCGTTGGTAGACACTTATTTGGCTTCGATCCAGGTGTACGCCTTCTCCACTAAACCCTTATAAGTTGCAGGAAGGTCAGTGGAGAGGAATTCAACCAAACTTCTATTTCGAAGGCCATGCACGAAACCTGAGATGCGTTGGTCTTTGTGCAAGCCCATTATCTGTAAGATGTCATCGGTGTATCTGGTAATGAAAGCCCTAGTGCTCTCGTTTTCCTTCTGCTTGATGTTGTGCACTCTTAGGTGCGTTCTTTTAAACTTTTTCTGTTGGCTGAAATGTGATCTGAATTTGGCCTTGAGATCATCCAAATTCACAATGCTACATGGTTTTTTCCCGTTCCACCATATACGAGCAGAGTCTCGTAGGGTATATGTAAACATGTGGCAAGCAACGGGCATAACCCACTTCTGCATTCTGATAGCCCCTTCGAACAAGTGTAAGAAGTTATCCGGGTCCCCCTTCCCATCATAAGTACCAATATGTGCGGGCATTTTCAACCCATAAGGCAAAGGGTAGTCTTCTATCCATCTTACGAAGGGTGTTGTGGAGCCCATGGGCTCCGAATAAAGGCAGTTATAAGGTGGCATGTAGGTAGGGGCAGCATTGTACGGGTTATGATTTGGAGGTATTCCAACAGGGTTTTGGTTAACATATTGAGGGTAAGCAGTAGGTATATAAGGTGGGTGACTTCCGACAGGGTACGAAGGATATACCATAGGTTGCCCGTAGGGCATGCTTCCGTATGGTTGAGTAAAACTGGGGTTGCTAGCCTGTCCATTAGGTGGGGGATAGACCCCTTGAGGGTAAGATTGAGCCTGAAAAGGAGGGTACATACCATGAGGAGGAAGACTTCCTCACCCATTCATTTGAGATGGATTGCCATCTGCGCCGGATGCGTGAGAAGGCTGCAACGGTACCCTGCCTTAGTTCTTCCCAGATGAGCCGCCAAAAGTGGTGGCAAATTAACCTCCGTAGCATCCCTTCGGTGACTCCTTCCATTGTAGCCTTCTATCATTCCTTCCCTTCTTGTCGGAGCTCTCTCCGGAACATCTTCAAAACCAACCGACCTTCCACTCGGCCTTTGACTGCTCGGAGACCCTATCCTTAGCACTGAGCGTGTAGCCCCAGGAGCCAAGGGCCTAGCCTCCATTTCCAACTCTTCTTCATACTCATCGCTTGAGTATTCTAACTCCCTACGCATCTTCACATTCCGAGCTTGCCTCCTTCGAGCCCTCAGTAAAGATTCTAATGCTTCGATGTTAGCTTCGACAAACGCTGGACTGATTACCGGTTCAGGGTTAGCCGAGGTTGAAGCATGGTTGTTGGGAGTTATTTCAGGGTGAGATCTTGTGGTAAAGGTGGATGATGTTATATTGGGAAGGTTGTTAGGATCATTAACTGGGATTGGTGTCAAGGTCGAGAAACCCGAAGGAGGTCTATCATCTCTTCCTTGATTCACGCCGTGAAACTAGTAAGAGTGATTGACTGGGTGTAAGTTTGGAATAACGAGACCAATAGTAGCGGGTCCCACGGATGGCGCCACTGATTTTACAATAATTTGTACGACCAGGCCTTCGATGGTGATCGAAGGGTATGAGGGGTGATATGCTTACGCCAAACTTGTAGCCAATCTGCAATAAGAAATAGTAGACACTTCGTTAAGTGATTGCGCAGGGGTTGGGCCCTGCGAACCACCTCCGGCGTGAGAGTAAGTATGTGATATGTGTTGTAAAATATATGGAGTATGTGAAATACTGTGTTGAGTGAACATACCATTAAAATGACTCGTCCAACCTATTTATAGGTGAAGAAAATAGCTTGGAGAGTGTTAGCACACGTTTAGGAGATCGTGGGGGGCGTTCCCTGATTTGTGATAACCGCCAGGGCTTCATCCCCACTATCTCGGACTTGGCGGGGAAGCTAAGGAAATAATGGGAACGTGGGGTAAGACCAAGTCAAGGTTCTTCTTTGTCTTGGCATCTTCAAGAGAACACACCGAAGGGCATAGGCCTTCGGCTGGCGAATTCCCAACTGGTAACCATGTCAATAATGAATGGTTTTACGCCACCAATGACTTATGAAGAAAGAATTGGGTCTTCGTAATGCAAATTCGACTGAGGCCGAAGGGGGGTCCTTCGACCTGATCGGAGGGTACGTCATCATTCTTTAAGTACAAAGTACAACCATTTGCAATCTGTCATTGTTAGTGCAATAACAACATAAAATTACCTGTTATCCAAACTATTACTTTCATGTTTAATGCTCTAAACACATAACCTAGTTGAACTTCAATTTGGATTTTGGAGTTCCAAGTTTCCGTCACCAACTCTTTATAACTCTTCTATCCAATCTGAAGTTCTTTTATCCAAATTAGCATTCTGTCCCACATAGGTTGAAAAAAGAAGTTCTATCCCACATAGGTTGAAAAGAGAAGTTCTTGGTTACTAATATACCATAGCGTACATGAGTTTCTTATGACTAGATTTGTAACACCCCGCCTTTCCGGAGCATTAAAAACCTCAAATTTACCTTGTATCAGCGGAAGCTTCTACTCATAGTCAATCTCAAATAATCTCCTGATTCCTAAGCAGCTCATCTGGGTTGCACAAATTTTAAAAGAGTTTTGGATCAGCCAAAGGCCTAGTGAGAATTCATGGTTTTCACGTATAAAACAATTCTTATAATATCAAACACTTTTCCAATAACATCAAACTTGTAAAACAATCATGCAATTTGCTCAAATATCATTTAATTGTTATACAATTATCACATATTCTCAATTAATTCCACATATCAACGGTTCAAAAAAATCAACGATTCAACATATATCACAAAACCACATATACCAACCATTCATATTTTTCGTTCGGTTCAACGGTTCCAACTTTTCAACATTTACCCGTTCGGTTCAACGGTTCCAACTTTTCAACATTTATCCGTTCGGTTCAACGGTTCCAACTTTTCAACATTTACCCATTCGGTTCAACGGTTCCAACTTTTCAACAATTTCCGGTTCGGTTCAACGGTTCCAACTTTTCAACAATTTCCCGTTCGGTTCAACGGTTCCAACTTTTCAACAATTTCCCGTTCGGTTCAACGGTTCCAACTTTTCTTATTTCCATGATTCACAATTCAACATTTATCGGTGCACGATTCAAGATTTCAACATTTATACATCTCAACATGTAAACATAGCATATTTCTCAACATTCGCATATTATCGAATAATCAAAACACGTAGCAATTAACGATCATTTAAACAAGTTTACATGATACTATTTCGAATAAAAGTGCAACCCTATTTAAAAAGCACATGAAAACTCACCTGAATGCTCAGAATTACGGTTCACCTTAAGCCAAAACACGTCACTCTTTCTTCAATGAATCTTTGTAGCGTGAACAAGGAGGACAATGGACAAAAACGAAGCAAATAAAACCCCTTGTGCCCTTATGAACCACGACAGCAACAATATCTACCAATGACAAAAACAAATGGACCTTCAAATCAATACTCTATGATATCAGTAGCCAAAGAACTCCGTGTAATCTTCCTTGGATTGCTCCTTGTGTCGACAGAAAAAGGAAGTGGAGGAGGGATGTGTTTTGCCGTCACTTTCTTGGAGGAGTCTAGGGTTTCTTGTGAGTTTTATTTTGAATGAGGTATGTGGGGATTATATTGTGATATGGATGAGTAAAATTAGGAAACAAATAAGGCCTAGGTTTTTCTTTTCCTAGCCGATCAAAAGGGATCACAAAAACCAATTCACACATTAATTTATTTTCCAATAATAGTTGTACATTTTATTTATTTTGTTTTTAAGTAGGTACATGCAACATTTTGATGTATGATAATCATTTATGTTATAATTTTAAGTTTTATTTGTAAGTCTTGTATAATTATTTATAAGGTAAGCGTTCAACGTATTTAACGGTCTCATATTATTTTACGAATGTTTTTACGATGAGGGGTATTATAGTCTTTTTAACGTGTTCACGATTTTAGGGTCTTGCAAGATTAGTATTACGTTTTCATATATGTGACTTCTTTCTGCTTAAAAGGTTTGCCAGCTAACCAAACATACATAGCAAGAAGAAAAAATAATATCACATATGTGTTGATTAATATGAATTCTTGATCTTTTTTACTTTTCTTGGTTATTGTTCTTTATTACTACTTTTTATTGGAGGCCACTTAATTAATGTGATAATATTAAGCAACCTGATTGACAAATAATTAAGCCACAATTAGAAAGTAAAAACAAATGACGCAAATAATGTCATACGTTACATTGTTAAACGTAAGTCTAAAATAACTATATTGAGTTACAAATAAAATTTACAATTGAGTTTAAACTTAAAAATTGAGCTAATAAATCCACGTACAATGCAACTCAACAAGCAACACATGTCTCGTTAAATAATACATACTTTAACTTTCATGACCCAAAAACATGATTCATTAAGCGATATATAAATTTCTATTAAACGATTTCAAATAACCAAACACTTGCAAAGTTATGCAGGTTCTTTTAATACAAATGCTTAAACATTTGCAATCTTTTTTTTTTTCTTTTTTTTTTAAAGCAATAACAATATTTAGTTCCATGTTGTCACCTTCATGTTTCATGCTCTAAACACATAAACTAGTTTACTTCTCAACATCAATTTGGAGTTTCATGTAACATATTTTTCTTTCACCAACTTTGAATTTTAAATATAAATTTTTAACGATACGGATTTATAGCAACCAAATGCGTTGAACATAATTTTAGCCAAACATACAAAACTAAACAAGAAATATAAAATTATAAATAAACGTCCTTACGTTGAAAATTTATATATAAAATTCAAAAGCTGATAAATGTATAAACATTTTATATTTTATATCAGTATATCATTGTAACCCAACCATCAATATTCTATGCAACATAAGATTAAACTATTAGTTTACATAAATTATCATTGCAAAAACACAAAAAATGGTAAGTAAACTTAGTTTATAAACTTTTGTGATTAAACTTTAATATATATATATATATATATATATATATATATATATATATATATATATATATATATATATATATATATATATATATATATATATATATATATATATAGGGTGAGGTTATTTTCAGAACCATATAAATTGCGAGAACTGCGAGAACCAACATCAACCAATCAGATTTTTTTGGATATTTGTTTTTATTATTTAATTCAAAAGGGCGTAATAGTAAAAATACATTTTTTATTTTCTTTTTGATTTTTTTTAATATAAAACGTTTTTTTTAGTTCCTAAATTTTAGGATATATTTTTTTTTTTTTTTTTTTTTTTTTTTTTTTTTTTTTTTTTTTTTTTTTTTTTTTTTTTTTAAATAATTTTTTTTT
>BPTQ01000009.1:338042143-338160014 GCA_019973895.1 Chrysanthemum seticuspe
TAACAATCACTATGCTTAGGTAAATACAAACTTGACACTAAAAACGACTAAAATATTCAACTCCATGCATTTGCTGGAATCATGGAGATTACATCATACATGTTAAGAATTGCAAATTGGCTATCCATGTCAAATTGTAACAGCACGACATAATAAATTACCAAGTGCACATTTAACACACTGTTATGAAGATTATATAAGTATTACCCAATTATCCATGTCAAAAGGAAGCTGATAGAAAGTCCTTCAGAAGACTTCTCTTTGTAATTCGTAATGAGTTGAGGTACCTCTGCAACACCCCAACTAAAAACACTAAGCATTCCCAATATCAACGAAACCAAATCCTTCCTGGTACATAGACAATATTTCATATGACTCCTTGCCTATTCCGAGCAATGTGGTTATTTTGATGGTGTTAAATATAATTTTAACATGTGGTTTTATATGTTTTATATATTCAAAATCAAATTCAATAAACACTGTAATTATAACAATAGAAAAAGGTATATCATGTAGAAAATAGTTGGATGTTAAGTATGCAATTTTAATTGTGTCAGTGGCCATCTGCAATGGGGCTTAAAAGTTTGTTTAAGAAAGGACGCTGACATGCCACTTTTACATGAGCATAATTGTACAATTGCAATGTCTCCTGATGGTTCATCCATTAACAATTTTAACTGTTGTATAATTAAAAGAATAGTTCATAAAAATTATGCATATCAAGTGCTATCCACCAACACCATTGGAGAACCTGATACTAAGCTACTCCCTGCAACTGCTTGCATGCCCATTGACATTGCCTGAATCAGCCCATAAATAAAAAGAAAGTCAAAAACTACAAAGTTAAGACCATCTGATTTTACATGTAACTGATGGAAGAGTAGTTAGCAATTTAGTGTGGTTTATACCATGTCCGAAAAACCTCCAGCCTTCCTTCCCAATTTTTCCATCAAAATCATTGCAACTATTGAGCCTGTGAAGGAATAATAAGATAAATATCAAAAAGCGATATTCACAATGGCCTCTACTAATGAAGAGGTATATCTTGGTGAGATATAACCTGATAAGTTAACTACTCCAAGGCATGTTGGCAATATCCGGAGGTACCCCATCACTCTTGATGAGAAATAGAAAAAAACATTTATGCCAGAAAATTGTTGCAAAGCAAGAAGAGTAGACCCAATGAAAACCACTACAGCACAGTATTTGTATCCTTACACTTTGTCTTACCCTTGCTTGTTCTCTTTGTGCCTCCATCTTTGTATCCGATATCACAGAAAAACTTAAAACTCGATAAAACTTATCACAACTCTATAAATTAAATACAAAACAAACATCACTAAAGTTAATATAATATAATATAATAGGTTAAAAATATAATAGGGTGTATTTATAAAAAAAAAATAGGTTAAAAATATATATGTTATATTTATCTTTTAAGTAATATATATCATAATTTATTTTAATTGTTATCTTCAAAAAATACATTCCTAAATTACAAATTGCAGGATTTTTTTGATAATCTCCTTATTTATATTGATTTGAAAGATATAAATAAAAAAAACAATTTACTCTAGTGGTAAGTTGTTTACAAAACACATGAATGACCCAAGTTCAACTCCAACAAATGTCTTCTTTTTAATAAAAAAATTTTAAAATTAAAAAATAACAAAAACAAAATCGAATTTTAAAATTTATTAAAAAAATGTACATATATTAATTAAAATGCCACATGTCATTTAAAAAAATAAAAAAATGCCACATAAATATAATGATGACATGGAAATATGACTTGGCATTATGGGATGCCAAGTGGCATTTTATGTGGCATGCCTCCTCTTATATATAATAAATATATATATATATATATATATATATATATATATATATATATATATATATATGTATATATATATATATATATATATATATATGTACCTTTGCTACATCAGTTAAAAAAATTATAATCCAAAATTATGAACCACAATTGAAATAAAAACAAAATTAAACAATTCGTTTTCAAATATAAAAAAAACCCGTGCGTACACGAGTATTATAACTAATATTACTCCCTCCGTCCCAAAATTATAGTCCTCATTTGACCTTTTTGGTTTTTTTTTACAACTTTGACCTTAAATATTTTTGTTTGTGTTATATAATACTTGATGTAAAATATATGAATGGATTGGGTTTTAAATGTATTTTCATTTGGTATAAGTTTCATCAACTAGTGTATAACATAAACAAAAATATTTAAGGTCAAAGTTGAAAAAGAAATACTGAAAAAGTCAAATGGAGACTATAATTTTGAAACGGAAGTAGTAATATATATGATCGACA
The DNA here is from genome assembly GCA_019973895.1 of Chrysanthemum seticuspe. Lineage (NCBI taxonomy): Eukaryota > Viridiplantae > Streptophyta > Magnoliopsida > Asterales > Asteraceae > Chrysanthemum > Chrysanthemum seticuspe. The sequence goes on from BPTQ01000009.1 coordinate 338,044,484, forward strand.
TAATGTGACAATAATTTGTCGTACAATATTTTTTTCAAATTTTTTGACCTAACTATCGAAACTTGCAACATCAAATCATATGAAATACAAATGATATTAATATAAAATAAATGTATGTCGACAAGGTGATAAAGAATTATTACTGGCGTTTTGGCTATAAATAAGGGAGTTTGATAAGCTAATCATATATACAACAATATTACCTTTTAAAGCATTATGATGAAGTCACCTCGTCTCACATGTCTTGCTGCTGTGCTGGTTGCGGTGGTGGTGATATTGCAGCTGCATGTCCCTCAAGCTCAGGCCGACACCTTCTCATGTGCCGGCTCTACTCTCTGCAGGGGCCTTGCGAAGAGTTCCTGTGATGCTGCTCGACGCCAGATTCAGCCCAACAACCGCTACTTCACTGGCGGAAACAAAGGAGCCACAGGGGTTTGCTCTGGCCACTGTGGACTCTTTGTCTCCGGCTCCAACTGTGACCTCACCGGCAACGAGATGATCACTGCCTTTAACGAACTCCGTTCTCAGAACTGTCAAAAATGTGGTATCAAGACTTACAATGATGGCTGCCAGTTCAAGGCCGCTTATGTTAATGGTTGTTAAGTGTGTTGCTATATATATCTACCTCTAGCTCTCATGCATGTTCATCAATAAAATAAAAGTTAGGGAAATAAATTAAAAAATATAGATACGATATAATATATGAACTCAGTCATCTTCGTGATCATGGACCGCATTGTGTTATATTTATGATGTATCATTACATTAAGGCTACCCCCAATAACAACCTTTAGCGACCCTCATTTTACTTGCCACACCAGCTTTCTCTTTCCTGCGACCTACAGACGACCTTTTAGACACAATAAGACAACCTCCACTACAAAAAGCATATCCCACAAAAATAACTTTTTAATTAATTAAAAACACACAACACACACACAAAACAATATACTCAACCTAGTGTGCTATTAGGTTGGTTCCTCAACCTCCTCCAACCCAAATGCCCACAACAAGGACAACCCAATGCAACCCTCACAACCCAATCGGTTAAGGGTCTTATTGTGGGTAGCCTAAGAGGTACAATGAATAATCCGATTTTGTTCACCTGGGAGTCCTATTGGTGCCACCACCGACAGTGTTGTTTGTTGATTTGGTTTCTTCTTTTAAAAAAAAAAAAAAAAAAAAAAAAAAAAAAAAATTGTTGAAACTCTAAACGTGATGTGGTAAACAAATCTGATTCCTAGATACCCTTGCCTTGATGAAAAAGTCAATGTAAATTGTACAATAAACATTGAATAATAGTTGGTGATTTGAATCCTTTTTTATTTATGTATATGTCAAATAAAAAGAGAAAATAAGTAACAAGATATGTACGGCTCGATAAGATGTTTCATTCACTTTTTTATTTTTAGTTAGTTTTAGCTGGCTAATCTATGAGTTTTTAAGCATGCCTTTGCAAGTCACATTCTTGTAAACACATTTTATTAGTAGTTAATTTATGTTTTAGTTTTTAAGTCATATAACTTTATTTTTCTTTCAATTTATCATCTAAATCTTTAAAATTCCTCATCTCATTTGAATTTTACAATCGTATAGATTTATAATTTCACATTAATACACAACATTTTGTATATATGTTTCAACTCATCTTGTAACTTTATGATATATTTATTCTATATATACCAAAAAATATAATTTGAAAAAGAAAAACTTTAAACAAAAAAACCACAAAACCGTAAAACCGTGCGCTTATGGATTCTCATTTTTTAGAAACCTCAATGGCGGATGCGGTTTGGTTTTTACTAAAAACCGCACCAACTCGCACCATGCTCACCCCTAGTTGTAACGAGTAAGTTTTATAGTCGTGCCCAAGCATAGCCGAAGAGTATGAAAAGGAACATGACAAGACAATATTGTGTGATGTAAAACAGTATTATTGACTATTTAAAAGAAGTTAAAAACAAACAAGTTATAGAATTATAAGACAACTTTGTTAAAAAGAAACCTTTGATAGGAAAATTAGGAAACTAAATTTTGGTGGAATATAACTTAGTTTGCATGCAAAAGGTAGCAGATTCTAAAAGATTGTGTTTAGCAAAGTTTTCAAAACTAATATAAAACCCTTGAACTGTATCTAAATGTGGCACCGCATCTTCTGCCATATGTTCACACGATCTTCATTTCAAAGTTAGTACGGTGATAATAGGTTTGAAAGTTAGTTAGTAAGGTGATAATAGGTTTGGGTGCTATACATTATTAAGAAGATAATTAACATTATTAAGCTAACTACTTCTAGCTTAATAATATACCATATCGTATGCGAGAAACTCATGATCCGAGTAGTATTATGCTTTCAATAATGTTATCTTCTTACCGGCTAAAGTTCTTAGTAAGGTGATAATAGGTTTGAAAGTTAGTACGATTCTCGATTAAATTTTTTATTATCTTTCGTTGTACTCACTATAAAACATGTAATAGCGAAATTGGTTTAGTCATTAAGTTCACATGGCTTAAAAGGAAAGAATACTTTGAAAGCCAATTGATAAAGAATAATGAAAATTAAAGAAAGTAATAAGAAGAAAAGTAAAGAAAAAAAGAATAAAAACATAGAAAAGAAGATGTGTTCCTTTTGTTAAAAAAACTGGAGAACACAACTATATTAAGTTTCTTTTCAGTTTCTCCGAAATAAAACTTGAATAGTGTTAGAGTTTTAAATTCCAATTGAAGCTCACTGTGTGATTATTTGGTGTCAGCGTGGATGTGAAAAGCTTAGGTAAAAAGTACAGACGTGATTGCGTAAGTTATTGCCACGTGGGTGAGCCCGCAAACGTTGTATTGAGATTTGGCCAGGGCGGAGTCAGAAATTTTTGCTCGAGGGAGCACGTTTTGATAATTTTTAAAAACTACATTACAAAATGGTTATTAAGGGGGGCAAATTACAAAAAAATTCCAAATATTTTAAAAAATTTACGCTACAAATTTTTTTTGCTAGGGAGGCACGTGACCCCTCGGGGGCCCCTCCCTATCTCCGCCCATGGATTTGGCAACACCAAGCCTCGGGCGATTGTAAGTCTCTTTTGGTCATTCAATTAAATTTGGTATCGGAAAATGATTTGGAGGCCTAATTTATATGCCTAAATATGTGTGTTATGATCTTGCTGGTTTGTGAAAAAGTGAATTCCATGGCTGCAACTATCAAAATAATGACACGTAGTATTAGGGTGCTTGGCCAGGTGTGGCACGTGCCACACATGAAAATAACCGGCGAACCGTAAACGTTTGTATGAAAAAAACCAGTTTTTTAGCTAGTCGCTCCTAATAATATTGATATACTGAACTTTGTAGTGATTATGAAGTACTAAACATAATTAAAATACTCAGAGATGATAGACAATGAAGTTTTTTCCGGCAGACCATGGTGACCTAAATTTGAGGTGAAGAAGAAACGTTTATGAATTATGATTGGGCTAGTTGGACTCTTAACATATAAAAAAGAAAATAGGGTGTGTCGTTTGTATGCACTTCTTTTTTACAAACTTTGTATGAGAAAAATAATATATAAAAGCAAAATATATAGAAGTTTGAAGTAAAGTAAGTGCTCTCTTATTATTGTGTTACATTAATTAATAACTATAGTAAATAAATTCACTATTACGCAATACAAGATTAGATGAAAGTTATTGTTTGTTTTCAAGATAAAGTTTATTTTTCGTTTATGAACCTAAATTGTAATATTTAAACTAAGCAACTACTATAAGAAAATTGACTTTTAGTGATTATGGTTCTAATAACAACAAAAAATGTCATTAAATCTAATTTATTAATGACAATTTATAAAAAGTGTTGAAAAAAAGTCGAAATTTTGAGTTTTAATGACACTTTTTGCCAAAAATTTGTGTTATGAAAGACAAAAATTTAGCCTTACACGTTTTTTTTTTTTGTCACTATAATTAGACTTTCACCTACTTCAATTTTACTTATACTTTGTGTAGGAAAAACATCCAAAAAATTTAGTGATGTCTTTTTCTAACTGTTGTTGACATTTCAGTGTTTGATCCGACATATTTTTGACTTCTAATGACACATTTCTTTGTCATTATAGGACAATTTTCTTGTAGTGAACCTAGTATTGACTTTAAGCCACTCGGATAATGATTTTCTGTATAGACACTAGTTTTAGGTGAAGCACAGCGAGCAAAACATTTTTTTTTTTTGCTACATGCGATTAAAAATCCTAGATCCGCCACTGAGTGACATATATGTTCTTGTATGTTTAGCTAAACACGTATCATAATACACATATATGGAGGTGGGAAAGGTTTGTGCATGTTTAAAATGTGATGTAGTAGGCTTTATTGCATGAAAAATGTCTTTTGGATGGATCGCTATATACTGAGGATGCTTTGCTTTTTCAATTTTTCTTTTTAAAAATCTTGTATGAACTTCAAACTTTTTTTCTACTATTTGTTTTTTAATTATGAAACATGTTTTTGTGGAAAACAGTTTAATCTTTAGTTTCGCGTAGCTTAAGAAGTAAAAATATTTTTGAAAGCCGAGAAAGAGTGAAAAACAATGATATTACCCCAATTTTGTTTTCATCATTATAAAGAGCAAATAATGAAATGAATTACATAATTTATTTCTTAAAATATTTGGGAAATTGGAAAACATCACTTTCTGTGCACATATATGAGAATGGTTATAAACTTATAATGCATATGGATTAATGCATGTAAATTTGTTAGTTGATGTATAGTAAATTAACCATTTATGTTTTTTTTTTTTTAAGTATGACTTTCATTAAAACACCACAGCCAACCCCAAAAACAGGGCCACCACCACAAAAACACGACTATTTACATTATACAAAATTTACCCCAATTGTCCCAAGAGATCGACTTAAGTCTTCCTCTATTCGAGAACCAAAGAAAACCCGTCGCCTTGACCTCGCTGAGGATGTTACTCACATTCACCGGCTTATTGGAAAATCTAAGCTCATTCCTTGCCTTCCATAAAGCCCAACATCCAATAATAATCAAACCTTGGAACACCTCTTTAGCCTTACCCTTTAAACCCGCAAAATTATGAAGCTCGAGCAAGTCACCAAAAGAGAAAGCAAAGATATCAGGGACTTTGCACCACTTACTGATTCCTTGCCACATGACCGCAGCCACCAAGCAACAGTAGTACAAAAACGGGATTTGGTCACGCATGGTCGAAATGGAACAGCCACACATTCGCATATTTGTGTGGCTGAAGGTACGAAAATTGACAACATGTACTAATTAGTCACACATGAAAATTTTAATTGTGTGACCATTAGAACTGTATCGCCACACAATTGAACGTTGTGTGGCTAAAGGTATCTGGTGATTTTGTTTCAGATCATTTAGCCACATATGAATTTGGAATGCGTGACAAATACAAGTAACCTTGATGCGTTAGTCACATGAAGTAATTTTTTGTGTGCCTAAATCATAGAGTCAAGTTTTGTCACACATTATTTAAGGGTGACTGATATGTTTTGCCAACTCTTTAGCCACATCTGAAATTGGAACAAGTGACAAATGAAAAGTAAGGTTGAAGCATTAGTCACGATATACATATAAACAGTGACAAATATATGTCACACACTTGAACACTGTGACCAAAAGCCATATATGGTCACACTAAATGTTTGTGTAGCCAAAATCCAGTACATATGTTCACGTAAGTTAATATGTGTGTTTAAAGTTTAGTTTGTGTTAGCTTGCCGAAAGCTAATCTATAAAGTCACATTTGCTACTAACACCGTGACCAAATGCCATATATGGTCACACTAAACACACTAAACGTTTTGTCACACATATTATTCAAGTGTAGCCAAAATCCAGTACATATGGTCACGTAACTTAATATGTGGCCATTGGATGATGAATAGTCACTCAAAATACACGTTTCCTCACTTTAAACACCATATGGTCACACTTATTAACACTTTTAGCCACTTTATGGTTAATTGTATGTGACTAAATACCCAAAACAAACATGCTTTGTGTGACTAAATGTTAGAAAAGGCCACACAAACATAAAATTCATGTGGCCATTGGATGATCAATAGTCACACAAAAGACACCTTTCTTCACTTGAAACACCATATGGTCACACTTATTAACACTTTTAGCCACTTTATGATTAATTGTATGTGACTAAATACACAAAACAAACATGCTTTGTGTGACTAAGTGTTACAAAAGGCCACACAAACATAAAATCCAAGTGGCCATTGGATGATCAATAGTCACACAAAAGACATATTTCTTCACCTTAAACACCATATGGTCACACTTATTAACACTTTTAGCCACTTTATGCTTAATTGTATGTGACTAAATAACCAAAAGAAACATGCTTTGTGTGACTAAATGTTAGAAATGGCCACACAAAAAGAAATTTGATGTGGCCATTGGATTATCAATAGTCACACAAAAAACTATTATGTTTTTCATAAACAGAACTAACTACGAATACTAAACAGACTTATCTTATTTCTGCCAGACTTAACCTTGTACTGGCAGCCTTAACCACTAAAACTAACCTACCAGACTTAACTTTGTACTGGCAGCTTTAACCACTAAAGTTTTATGTTTATAAGTAGACCACAACACAAAATATATATATATTTTTTGGGTGCAAAGATGAACTTGTATTAATCAAGGAAACTTTGTAAAATGAAAAAATCAACACACACTGATATGGACAAGTCCCATATCAAGTTGCATACTAGGCAACTCTATTCAATATCTGATATATCTGTTCTTATAAGTCTGATAACAAAAACAAACTGCCCATATCATACAACCATGGACAGATGACAACCAGCACAAAACCATCACAAAGAACACCTTTTAATGCACCAGTATGAACCACACACTTCCAGATAGGGGCTATACCAAGTAGTTTACATTCCATCTCATGAATGGCTTCAACTACTTGGGAACACACACCCTAAATGAAGTCAACCAAATCCTACACAATCCTAAAATCTGTTTATAAACGTGTCTACCAATAACAACTGATAACGCCTGGAATTACGTTTTAGCACATGCTAAATACTGGAATTATAACTGGATTACGGGAAGACACCGAAGCTTGGTCGTCGATGACAAAGTCAACAAGATTGAATCTGACCATTTTGTTTCGTTCCCAATGACACTCCTCAACAATCTCTCTCCATATGGCGTTTATGGTAACGTGGTTCTTGCTTCTAGGCCTATCGCTGTGGTGTTGCAGATTCACGTTCACATAAAACTCCATGTCTTCCCGGTATCTCAGCAATGCGTTATGGTACTTCCACATGTGATTTCGCTTCGTAAACTTATGTGGTATGTTCTGCATTAAAAAGAACAATGTAGTATGCTAATCAAAAGTATGTCCATGTGTTGAAGCATATATTAGTTTTTGCGAAAGCAGATAATGACTGAAATGGTCCGATTTGTATCATTACTTACCAAACGACTCCTGTCCGTGACATATGCAAGGATGGGCGCGTAAAAACAATCCCTTTCACTTTCATGCTTTGTACATTCGTTCCATGCACATATGTGTTTCATACGCTCATCTGCAATAGGAATTTAATAAAAATGGTAATTAATAATTTAAAAGCTATTATATGGAAAGGTTTATTTTTAAAATAAAGTCATAGATTATGTCTACACTTTGATTAACATACCTTCATCTACGGGGTTTCTCATGAACGGTCTTGTACGATTCAGCTCCATACGTTGCACAAGTTTAGAACGCATCATCAGTCCATTTTCAGCAAATGGCATCAGGGAAAGAGTATTGTTTAGGAGATTTGTGAAAACAACTCTTGTGCCAGCAAACAGGTTTTCATCGTGAACCAATACATTCCATCCGTGCCCACCAAACTCATGCACGTGTCTGTTTTCCTCCAGTATTTCAATTTGACGGTGAGTGATAGCTGCTACGGGCACGCCAGCAACAACAACGTCAAATTGGTTATTGTCAGTATTGTCCCGGAAATTGCAAGGAATGACCTACGTAACAGTTTAGTTTAAAGAAAACATTAGCGGGTCAAACAATTAAAATAATCCCCATTTTCAATAAACTTATACAATGTATTGATTAACATTTTTTTCTTACCAGAGGTTGTGCAGGATATTCATCCAACGTAACCAGGCACCTACGTTGTCTGTAACCTAGAAGAGCCAGATCGTATCCAGGGCATTCGTGGCCTGCATCGTTGTACCCTGTTACATAATAACAGTCTTCTTCCTGACGAATGAAATGGAATGTGGCCACATTGATGTATTGGCTTTGATCAATAAAAGCTTGCCACTCGGACCCTTGCAAAGTAATGCGCCCACGAACCAATTTCCAGTAAACCTTATGTTTGGTTCCCCTATTGTGGATTAGGTATATCCAGCGCTTCTTGGGGTACAGTGTTTCAGTAAACAAAGCAGGAAGCATCTTAAATTTAAAAAGTAAGCACGTATATCAATTTGATGGTTACATCGATAAATTTATAACCTTAAGTAAGCATTTTAAGTACAACTTACCTGCAATGTCCTAATGTTTGTGCGGTTTGCCTCCACCAACAATTGGATGCTCATTCTATTTTAAAACCACAATCGTCTTAATGGTCAATAAGGTTATCTCATATGCATAACATTCAACTAATACAAGTCTTAGATGATCAATACATCTTTATCATTAAGGTGTCAAACAAAATATGATTGAAGATGTACTACTACATATTTAACTATGTTTCAAAAACCAATAATCATATAGTCCTTTTAGAGTAAAAATCTGTATTTTTTTACGTTTATTCATCTTACCCCATACGTTTGTTAAAATCTAGTAAGAAATCCATAATCTACCCAACATACCATACGCCATTGCTTCATCCAATGTTTAAACCTAAGCTCGGATAATTAATTACATAAGGTGTAGTGCTTTACCAAATCATATAAAAGCTATACTAACCTAGATTAAACATATGTTTACAAGTTGTCTAATTAGCTATTTAACAAATCGCTGCTACGTTTTTCCACAATCCACATATATCCATGATTTTTTTTATTCAAATCATCCTATATTTACATGTCACACAATATTCTAAAGAATCAAATCGCATATAGTTCTAATAAAACGGCTGTTACATTATGATCAAAGGATACTATATTCTTTAGGATATGTTAAACATTGCTGAAAAATTACCAAACATGCATTTGTATCCATCAACATATCAGAAACATGCATATCAATCACTTTACATTTGCAGTTCATGGTTAAAAAAACAAAAGAGAAAAAAAAAAAAAAAAAAAAAAAAAAAAAAAAAAACAATGTGTAACATTACCTGATGATGCGGTTGTTGTGTTGAAGAAGATAGACTTGAATATTTTGCTTTGACTATGTGATTAAGTGTAGCCGTAATATGTCACGGTTCTCAAAACTGCAATGATTACTATTAATTAAGGGAAGGATTTTTTGTTTTATTTTTTTATCTTGTATTATGGGAGCATTGCATATATACCCACTAAAACTCAAAAAGTTTCATATTTCTCCATAATACAATTTTTTAATGCATGATGTACAATGCAACTTAAGCATGTTTTGGGTATATATGCAAATATGTAAATTTTACACAACAATTACGTACCAAAATGGTACATTTGAAAAAGTACGCAACTATTTTATGACCTAAACCCTTGATTAAATACATACAAAATATTTGGTAGAATCACCTTAAAAATTAAGTACCTTAACATACAAATAAATAATATTACATTAACATACACGATATCGTAACTTCTCGCAAATAAATACATATGTCGAATACAATATTGGTTAATCGAATATACAATGTAGCTATTGAATCACTGCCAGTGCATCAACGTTTGCAATGTTTTTGTACGATGTTTCCCGTCCTTGAATGTCACGTTCACTGTGATGATAAAAAACCTGTGGAATCCAAGTAACAAAAAAAGTTATACGTTGTAATAAAGTATATAATTGTAGGTACTTTTTAAATAAGAAACACACTATTCAATAACTTAGCACTACCAGTATTAACTTAGCACTGACAGTATTAACTTAGCACTGCCAGTATTAACTTCTTCCAGCCCATTCTTATTCGATATCAAATTCCAGCCCATTCTACTACGACTATATACACAAATGCTTAACATCTTCGAGCCAATCATGATTCATTGGGACGGGTGTATGATAGGGACCAATGATTATATATAGCTTCTAACAGAAACTATATATACACGTGACGCCAACGGACGCCAGCCACAATGAAACATGATTGACCTGAAGAAATTTACCAACTTCATTAAAGTACAAGGTTGTGATAATATTATGCATATAAAATAAAACGGTCACAAACATGCGACATAATCGTCTATACATTGCTATAAACAAGGTCAAGATATGGGCAATCTCAAGTTTAAAACTACCCGTCATAATTGATCAAAGCGTTGATGGTCATGGTAAGCTTAACACAGCCTCTATCAAAGTAAGACACCTATGTTATAAGCAAGCAAGTGGAGACAGCTTAGTACTTTGAACGTCCACTCGAAATCCCATTGCCATGTCTATGAAATGGCTGCAAAGATTTGCACCAAACCTATTGCTATGACAGTGACATAGGAATGGGTTTTCGAGGGGAAGCTCAAAGTACCAAAGGTGTGCCGAATAAATAATTATCGATTCTACAAAAAGTTAATTTTACAGAGATGAAAAGACAAAAAGCCTATCCAGCGATGAAAAGACTTTTAAGTGCAATGGTTAAAATTTTAATGTTGAAACTAGGGAATAAGATCTTGTATACAGGCAACCCATCTACCATACAGTCAAAAAAGAATTGACTCATTTTTTGCACATAATAGTGAGGCTCAGATCTGTATAAATCAATAGTTTCAAAAACATCAGTATCACATCATTTGCATGATTTAATAAGATACTTGTCATCACAGCCTCATACACACTGACACCTCATAATTATAGTTTTGCTAGATTGTTAAAAAAAAGTTAAGGAACAATATGATATAGTTGCGGATTCAAACGGAAGTTGAACATACCAATGTGGCCGCGTTACTTTGTAGATGTGTATGGAATTTCAACTTAGTGAACCCTTCTGAATCCCCCTACAGTACCTTTTGTCGTTTCAACTCCCTTTGAGCAAAGGCCTGCACCAGGCGATTTGCTAGATTGTTGAAAAAACAAAAGGCACTGTTTGGGAATTTAGAATGGGTAACTATGCTGAAATTCCCTACTCATCTACAAAGTAACGTGGCCACCTTGGAACGTTCAACTTCCCTTTGAATCCGCAACTATATCATATTGATCCTTAACTTTTTTTAACAATCTAGCAAAAGTCTATAACAAGTATATCAGACTCATATAAACTTCCAAACTGAGTGTGCAGTGTGATATGCATTAGCAAGGCTCAGATCTGTAAAAAGGTTGGATAAACACCGGAACATCAGGATATAACAGCCATGGCTGCAAAATAATGTAATAAAATTGCCATGCCAACATACGGTAAATCACATCATTTGCATATCAAATAAGATAATCGTCATCACAGCCTCTTACATATCACAAATAAACACATGTGGCCCAAAATAAACCAACTCCCTTTGAGCAAAGGCCTGCACCAGGCGATTTGCTAGATTGTTGAAAAAACAAAAGGAACTGTATGGAAACTGAGAAGGGTTAATTATGTTTTTTGAAATCATAATTATAGTTTTGCTAGATTGTTAAAAAAAAGTTAAGGAACAATATGATATAGTTGCGGATTCAAAATGAAGTTGAACATACCTCTATCACATCATCTGATTGATTTATTAAGATATATCATCACAACCTCTATCAAAGTAAGACACTTATGAACAAAATAGAGTTTATACATGCAAAGGAAATGGTCAAAAAAGTTAAATGTCAATATGTTATAAGCAAGCAAGTGGAGACAGCTTAGTACTTTGAACGTCCACTCGAAATCCCATTGCCATGTCTACGAAATGGCTGCAAAGATTTGCACCAAACCTGTTGCTATGACACTGACATAGGAATGGGTTTTCGACGGGAAGCTCAAAGTACCAAGTGTAAATATTTATCGATTCTACGAAAGTGTATGTGTTGAATGGGATAATGAAGGAGTGTGGCCTGCCATGAACAATACACACTATATCATTATCGCAATCAACACACCTCATAAAAAAGAAACACAATCAAACCCTTTCTGAGATCCCCTACTAGTCCTTTTGTCGTTTCAACTCCCTTTGTGCAATTGCCTGCACCAGGCAAATTGCTAGATTGTTGAAAAAACAAAAGGAACAGTATGGGAACTCAGAAAGGGTTTGATTGTGTATTTAAGATCATAAAAAAAGTGTTTTCCTAAAAACGAAGCATAGTTAACCCTTCTGAGTCCCCATACATTAACATTTAACTATGCTTTTTATATTTACTAAACTGCATACCTTATTGACTATTATGCGATCACAACAACAACAACAATAACAAACAAAAGGCAATAGCGTAGTGCGAAAGGATAGAGAAAGCATACGACAAAACCAAAAGGCAATAGCGTAGTAAAAAGAAAGCAAGCAAACAAGCAAACAGGGCATACACGAAAAAGAAACACGCACAAGCAGGTCGTAAATACGCCAATAGCAAAGCGCAACAGACATAAAACCAAAAAGCCCAGGCACACCAAAAGCATGCCAACCTAAGGGAGCAACAACAGAGCAACGCAAACCACGCACGTGGCCTAAGACTACGGCAAAACAAAACACGCAAGGAGGCAAAAGGGGACACCTAAAAGCCAACCTAGCACCACTACCCGCAAATCTCATTCTTCGCGTCTACTAATCTCATTCTTCGTGTCTCATTCTTCACGTACCCATACTGCATGTATAACACGTAATCGTTATTACCTCAACTAATGATCCATAAATCATCAAACAACTACTTTTCATATGCAAATGACTAATACCCTGACTAACATCCTAAACTAACATAACACAATATCATCTATAAATCAATAAACATCCTAAACTAACAAACTAGCATTAAATTATAACTTTTATACCTGAGATATTAGGCTCAATAGGAAGAGAATCAAGCCCTTTATAATAGCCCTCAAGAGTATTTCATTGACTAACATTTATTTTCATTGATTTTGCGTTTGATTGAAAACCCTAAATCTGCTATTAATTAGAATCTAACTGTGTGTTGTGACCGAGTGTAAGAGAGATAAATGTGTGAAATACTGAAAGTCAAACACACACTACTTGACTATTTTCTAATAAAAGTAAATAAATAAATAAAACTAACTTATTTCTTCAAGTTAATAAAGCATTAAAACCTAAAATTAACCATTGTACTGATCATTGATCATTGATCATTTACATATAATTACTTATATAAAAAAAGTAGCAGTTAATAGCAAGCATTCATACAACCATCAACTATACATCATCAAAACACAAAAAAAAAAAAAAAAAAAAAAAAACTTCCAAAGCTTCCTATGCTCCATCTTCAGACTCATCAACTTCATCCAAATCTTCCAAGAACTCCTCCTTCTCCGACAGACTCCGACGACATAGCACCAAAAGCTGAGCTAGCAAATCAATCTTCCTTCGATCCTTCAACCGTATCTCACGAAGGGCATACTCACCAGTTGCTGCAACCTTGGTTTAAAAATGCGCGCATCATTGCGCAAATTGCACGCATCATTGCATTGCATTTAAAATTTCGCATCATGACACCTAATGCGAGGTCATTCCTGATTGCATTCGCAACTGACCGCAATTTACCGCATTTGTGTAATGCTAGCAATAGTCGCAATTAATGCAATTTGGAATTTAGGCTAATTTACGAAGCCCAACTATTTTAATAAGGACCTTAGTAAATGACTTCTATAAAAATACACATTGAAAACCATAGTTCTTGCCCTACATCCAAAATGGCTCATTTTTATTTCATTTAAGCTTCTGGTGGTGCAACTGATTCTATAAAGTGAGTAAGTTCTTTGATTTACTTTAATGCATAATTGAATAGTTTTCTTCTTTGGTTATAATAATCACATATGTTATTTAATTAAGTACAAAGTGAGTTAACTTATTTGATTCAAATTTAGAACTCATATATTGTTCAATTTTGACTAAACTTTATAATACAAACTTTTGCTATTGATTTAATTATGAGTAAATTATGATTCTTTGTTACTTACTGATATAACTTGTATCTTGTAAGTTTACTTTTGATATATTTTAACATTATGTCATCATCTACTTTTGATTATGTTAGTGATTTATTTATAAGTTTGTTGCATTTACTTGGTACTTGGTAAAAATATAATCTTTATAAATACTTTTTTTTCACTTTTTTAATACTGAGCGCATCGTGTCTAAATTGCGCTCGCATTTGCATCACGCATTACGCATCGGCCTTTGGGACCTTGAGCACATCGGATCGCAAAACGCAATTTTAAACCAAGGCTGCAACAGCATTGAAACGAGTAAACAATCTACCAGCCTCATCGATTGTCTGTTATTTTTTGGCAACAGTTTCCCTCAGAATGCTGCTCTCTTCTCCCATCCGCTCGATCAACTTTTTCTCCTCTGCTATGTCTTGCAATATCAACAACCTGAAAGCATCGCTGAGCTTGCCGGATTAAGTGGCGGCTTTCATTTCATCGATATTAGGTGTGGAAGACATTTTGTGTGTTTAGGGGTAAAATTATTGATAGTTGTGTGTTTAGAGTTAAAATGATTGATACTTGTGTGTTGATTTTATGGTTAGGTAAGTATACATAATTACAATGTACCTCACAATTTGCACAAATAATCACAAAAAAACACTTAAGAGGCATCGGAAAATTTATTTTGGGTGTTACTGTAGCCCCTTCATATTCTTCCATGCATAAATGTGATATGCAATAGTTCAAAAAAAAAGAAAAGAAAAAAGTGATATGCAGGAGGAGTATTTAGGAAGATATCTAATATTGCAATTTAAACCCTTCATTTTTTCATTGGATCTAATCCAGCCCCTATATACTAGGGGTGTTCACGGGGCGGTTCGGCTCGATTCGGTTAGAGATTTTAACTATCCATCACGGGGCGGGTAGTTCATTCTACTATCCAAAACCGAACCGTACTAGGCGGGTAACCGGACATGCGGGTATCCGAAATGAGCGGTTACCCGCGGTTCGGGTCACGGTTAACCATTCAAAAAAATTAATCGAATCGAATCGGGCGAACAATAACATAAATTATAACCTAATATGTCATTTTAGTAAAATTAAATAACACTAAAGATATTAGAATAATAGTAATGTTGTTGTGTCGCAATAGCAACATTCAAATTACCATATCTAACAAAATAAGTAATACTAATTATTTGACGTTTATAGATTACGATCACATTAATCATATGTAATCCATGGACGTTAGTAAATGATCAAATTAGATAAGTAAAAATGCATTATGAACCGTGATAAGCGGGTTTTTCGGTTTCGGGTTTTCTCGATTTTAGTTTCTTCGGTTATCGGTTTTTAGCGGTTATCGGATTTGCTCAAATTCTTAAAATTTATGTCAACTGCAATACATCGACCAAAATCAAAGTTAGTCATCTTTACAATGTAGCACATTGACAAAAATCAAAGTTAGACATCACTACTATGTAGTCATATCTACAGTAGAACTGAAGAAGACTAATCTTGCTTTATAGACACTACAACTTTGGCAAACAATGAATTCGGTGGTTATTAATTTGCGAACCATGCAAATTTGCATAACAAAACCCACGTAAACATTACCCGACAAGGTTACAACAACATTACGCAACAAGAATTGCTGACACAATAGGATGCTGACACATATGATAACATCAATTGCAATACCTTACATGTAACTACTTGCATACAATATTACGTAAATTGCTGACACGATAGGATGCTGACACATATGTTTAGCCATACTATATGAGTTAGGGGTTGTTTACTTTTTTGAAAACTTTTTTCGCCCGTGTATACACGTTTATACACACATTCATAAGTTTATACACGTTTTTGATTGTTTTAATACGTTTTCGTACGTCTTTATCCCCTTTAATCTGTTTTTATACGTTTCCGGTTTTGTTTACAGTTTTTCGTCCGTGTTTACACGTTTTCGCTAGTTTTTTCATGTTTCCGTCCGTTTGAATAAGTTTTAGTCTGTTTTACATACTAACGTACATTTTCAAACGTTTCATACATTTTCATATGTTTTACATATGTTTTCGTCCGATTTACCCCGTTCTCATCCGTTTTTACCCATTTTTGTATGTTTTTAAGAATTTTTCAACCGTTTTCAAAGGTTTTCTTACACTTTTACACAGATTCGTACGTTTATACAAGTTTTCGTCTGTTTTAATACGTTTTGTTCCGTTTTCTTACGTCTTTGTCCCTTTTAATCAGTTTTTATACGTTCCCGTTTTTGTTTACTGGTTTTCGTCTGTGTTTGCACGTTTTCGCTGGTTTTTTCATCTTTTAGTCCGTTTGTATAACTTTTTACACACATTCGGCCGATTGCAGCTGTTTTGCACGTTTTCGTCCCATTTACCCCGTTTTCATCTGTTTTTACCCATTTTCGTATGTTTTTAAGAATTTTTCAACCGTTTTCAAAGGTTTTCTTACACTTTTACACAGATTCGTACGTTTATACACGTTTTCTTCTATTTTAATACGTTTTGGTCCGTTTTCTTACGTCTTTGTCCCTTTTAATTGGTTTTTATACGTTCCCGTTTTTGTTTACAGGTTTTCGTCTGTGTTTGCACGTTTTAGCTGGTTTTTTCATCTTTTAGTCCGTTTGTATAACTTTTTACACACATTCGGCCGTTTCCGGCTGTTTTGCACGTTTTCGTCCCATTTACCCTGTTTTCATCCGCTTTTACCCATTTTTCGTATGTTTTTAAGAATTTTTCAACCGTTTTCAAAGGTTTTCTTACACTTTTACACAGATTCGTACGTTTATACACGTTTTCTTCTGTTTTAATACGTTTTGGTCCGTTTTCTTACGTCTTTGTCCCTTTTAATCGGTTTTTATACGTTCCCGTTTTTGTTTACAGGTTTTCGTCCGTGTTTGCACGTTTTAGCTAGTTTTTTCATCTTTTAGTCCGTTTGTATAACTTTTTACACACATTCGGCCGTTTCCAGCTGTTTTGCACGTTTTCGTCCCATTTACTCAAACATTATGTTTGTATGTTGCTAATTATGGAAGCCATGGCTTAAAATCTAAATAATTTTGTGTCAACTCAAGAAGCGAACTTAATTATCCATTTTCGGTTTAAAACCATATGTGTCAACCCAAGAATCAAGCTTAATTTCGGGTCAACCCAAGAAGCGAACTTAATTCATAATCGGTTTTCGGTTCGCTTTGGTTTAATTATAGTTCGGTTCGTTTCGGTTTTCGTGTTGACAAAAATAAAAATATAACCGATTTAACGAAACAAAACCCGATAACCGAACGGATCAACACCCCTAATTTATAGTCATAGTTTAAAAGAAGGAGGACTTAGTTTGCCGTTTTTAAACATTAGGTCCTTAGAGATTGGTGGATCTTAGGGATGACAGGGAGGCTGCGAGGTCTAAGCTGCAGGGGTTGAATGATCTCATTACTCAATCTTAGGAGGAAATCGATACCAAGGAAGAACAAATTCAGGCGATGAATGGTTGAAGGGTTTCTCGCTATGGAATGGGATGTTTTCTTTGCTCTAGTGTCATCTGTTTATGTCTAATGTCTAATGTCTAATGTCTTGATTTAATGGTATGGTATGTAGATATATTAACAATGGAATATGTATGGATCTTTTGATGGTTTATCCATACAAATGCTAATTATGTTTGTTAATATAAGTAATGTGTTCGCTAGTTTGTTTCATCTTTTTTTCATGTTGTTTTGAATTTAGGAATTGGTTGTGGTGTTTAAGTTCATATTCGCACTAGTATAATGTATTATTGTAGGATTAGGATGTTCAATTTTTAGATTGTTGTCAATTTTTTTATGACTGATTATGAAGTTTAGAACTGGAGGCGTTTGTTCATGACAATTATTTTTGATTGAACCACTATATTTAGGGTGTTTTTGTTGTTGTTTTTGCTTTAAGTTAATTGCATTTACATGTTTTCTTGATTTTTTTTGACTACTTGAGGATGTTAGAGCTTATCTAATTGCTTATAAATAGCTTATTTATAGCCTTAAAGTAAGGTCTTAGGGCTGTTTGATGTATCAGCAGTTCTTGGTTTGATTTGCCTATTTTTGTGCTTAATTGTTTATCTGGAACTGCTTATTAGTTATAGTTGCTTAATTAGTTGCTTTAAGTCCATTTTTAGCTTTTAATTGTTCATTTGTATGCGCCATGTGGTGATTTTAGTGTATCTGCAGTTATATGTGTTTTTGACACAACTGGTTTGAAGTAATATGAGTGTTTGGGACTGTGGGTAAGCACCATTTCTGTCAGGGGTGTTTTGGGTTTCAAAAATTGTTTGATTTGGAGCCACATTTTAAAATTATCAAATTTGGAGCCAAATTTTAGCCAAAATTTTTAAAATTACTTTGGAAATTATGGTTTCCTTAATTGAAAAACTGCCCCATCATTAGCCCTATTTTTACTCCAATAAATCAGGCTTCAAGCAAAACAACCAGAACTTCAATTTTTACACCATTATTTACCAATTAAGTTTACTAATTTTCTTTAACACATTACTTCTGACGAATCATGTCAACGCAAATCAATTATCCGGATGATTTGGTTTATTCTGATCGTGAAATTGAAAACACTTTAGAATATGAATCAGAGACGTATTCAGATGAGGGTGAGGATGCTGGAAACAACCATTCAAATGCGAATGTTGTTAAGAGGGGCATAACTAGGTTAGCTAAGTTTCGCAGGGAATATGGAAAAACAGACGGAATAAAGGTCAGTGTAACCTTCGATGCACTGGATAGGTTACCAGGAAAAAACAGAGCATTGTTTTCAAGTTTTTTGGGTGATTTGGTTCGTGAGCATATAGGTGTCAGGATTCTAACCTGGAGGAAGGTTGATTCAGAAGCAAGAGATAAAATGTGGGACGAAATCACGGTACACATATACTTTTTTTTAACTAGTAGTGGCTTGGCTGTCGTAGATACAAGGTGTTAATAAGTTTATCTCTGCATTTACAGTATGTGCAACTAATTAACAACATTTTGTTAATCTTTGCAGCGATATTTTGATGTTGACTTGACGGTCAGAAAGCTAATAATGAATCGTCTTGGTCAACTTCTAAGGAATTTCAGAATGAAATTGATACAAAACTACATATTGCCCAACCAAAATACCCTTTCAAAACTAAATGAAGTCCCGACAAAGTATAGTGCAATTATAAAAGCCGAAGATTGGGTTAATTTTGTAAACTACACAGCCAGCGAGGAATACAAGGTGTTAATTATTCATTTTTATTCAAGTTCAAATATCTTTCACCTTTTCATATGTTTCCATATGTATTAGTTGTATACTATCAGCATTACTACATCTAAACGCCGTATGATTTTGTGTTGCAAGGTGAGATCAGCAAAAGCTAAAGTGTCGCGTTCCAAGTCTGTTTATGATCATACAATGGGACGAGGTGGATACGCCCGTGTGATAGAAAAAATGGTAACAGTAAACATTTGCACATTTGCATTTAATAGCATCATAGTTTCATTTATATTCGTTTATCTTACATTTGTATGTATTTGATGTTTATAAGATCGAGAGTAAAGAAATTGAACCAGATGAAGAACCACCGCGTGGTACGCTATGGTTGAAAGGAAGGGTGAAAAAAGACGGAGAATATCACGATGATGATATCAGATCAGTGGGAGAAAATTTTGTAAGTTTGACTGCAAATTTTATTATTATGTTTGTTTAGTTATAAGTTAATATTGCTACTGTATTACTTAAAACTGTTAGTTATAAGTTAATACAGGTAGTGTTTTAGTTAATACTTTTACAGGTAGTGTTTTAGTTAATACTTTTAGTTACAAGTTAATACTGGTAGAATTAAATAACCTATTTCCCATATTGTGTGTGCAGAAAGAAACGGACGACAAGATCAAACAAGGAATCTTGAAGCTTGATCATGGCACTGATGCCATGACAGTTGTATTAGGTAAGGAAAAGGGAGGATATGCGAGAGGAGTGGGAGGTGGAGTAACCTACAAGAGGTATTTTGATCTGCCTCGAATCAGACAAGCATCTGATGAAAGAGTGGTGTTACTTCAAAGTGAACTTGATAATGAGAGGCGCCAACGTCAAGAAAAAGAGGCGGTAATACAGGATTTGATGAAACAATTGGCTGCACAAAGGGGGCAGTTGCAGTCAACTTCAACTCCATTGACAGAAACGGAAGTAAGACATAAGAAAGTAACATTCCATCTTTTTTTTACCCTTTTAAATACTGCTGCAGTCTTCTTAAACAATTTATATTTCAGGTGTCTCCGGTGAACATTAATCTTTTAAATAGCAGTGCTGATGAGGATGCCGGAACACGTGTTGCTGGACGTGAGAAAGTTGCGAGCATTGAGAAGTCTAATGGACTTGCAACTTTGGAAAAGGAAATTCAAATAAGTGTAAGTAATAAATCACCCCCCCTGGGATTTTTGAATTCTACATACATGTATTATTTACCGTGTATTATACATATAGGAAACTGTTAAATCTGTCGCATCTAAGAAATCGACTACATCAAAACGAAAGGATTCTTCACGTCAACTTTCTGGATCACTAGAACAGGAGTCTCCATTAACAGTACTACCACAAGTATGTATTTAAACATTTTAATATGTTCTTTAGTTTAATTAATTACTGATACATATATACATGCAACAAATTATCTTTTTAGGTAATTAAGTGCAGACTGTGGCACTTAAAGAAATCAACTATTATTGCGGAGGGTACCGTGTACAAAACTGATGGAAAACAAATGCTTCATAACAAACTACTCCCAAAGGATTGCTACAGAGTGTTTATTGAAAAATCTTTAGTGGATGCAGCGTGCATACCGGATGTAGGAAGTAACGGTCTCAAAACAGTTAAGGATGCAGTAGGTGGTTTTTATGCATGGCCCAAGGATCAAGTGGTTTTCGATGAAAAGGTACATAGATGCATGTGTTTTATAAACCTACATATATCATTCTTCATATTTAATTCAGTGTTTGATACCCCGGCTTTTGTTTCCTACAAGTAACACCACCAAGTACCATAAAACTGATTCGTGAGAACAGAACTGCACCTAAATTACATACGAAGCGCTAAGTCTCTAGTCATACCATGCAAAAGGAAGCTAAGAAGATCAAGAGTCAGAAGTCGTTAAATTATTGAGAATTTTATTATGTACGACATTACAATTTTATATACATTCCAATTTTATTGTATTTGAATATATTTTGAATATATTTTTATATATTAGAATTTGTTTTGATATATATTGATTTCTTATATGTGACTAAAAGATTCATATAGTCACAATTATTAACACTTTTTGGTCACAGTTTGCTTAATTCGATGCGTGACTAAATGTTAGAAAGCGCCACACAAACATAAAATTAATGTGGCCATTGGATGAGCAATAGTCACACAAAACACACAGTTCTTCACTTAAAACACCATATGGTCACACTTATTAACACTTTTGGCCACTTTATGCTTAATTTGTATGTGACTAAATACCCAAAAGAAACATGCTTTGTGTGACTAAATGTTAGAAAATGCCACACAAACATAAAATTCATGTGGCCATTGGATGATCAATAGTCACACAAAACACACATTTCTTCACTTAAAACACCATATGGTCACACTTATTAACACTTTTAGCCACTTTATGGTTAATTACATGTGACTAAATACCCAAAATGTAACATGCTTTGTGTGACTAAATGTTAGAAAAGGCCACACAAACATAAAATTCATGTGGCCATTGGATGAGCAATAGTCACACAAAACACACATTTCTTCACTTAAAACACCATATGGTCACACTTATTAACACTTTTGGCCAGTTTATGATTAATTGGATGTGACTAAATACCCAAAAGAAACGTGCTTTGTGTGACTAAATGTTAGAAAAGGCCACACAAACATAAAATTCATGTGGCCATTGGATGATCAATAGTTACACAAAACACACATTTCTTCACTTGAAACACTATATGGTCACACTTATTAACACTTTTGGCCACTTTATGATTAATTGTATGTGACTAAATACCCAAAAGAAACATGCTTTGTGTGACTAAATGTTAGAAAAAGCCACACAAACATAAAATTCAAGTGGCCATTGGATGATCAATAGTCACACAAAACACACATTTCTTCACTTAAAACACCATATGGTCACACTTATTAACACTTTTAGCCACTTTATGGTTAATTGCATGTGACTAAATACCCAAAAGAAACATGCTTTGTGTGACTAAATGTTAAAAAAGGCCAGACAAACATAAAATTCATGTGGCCATTGGATGAACAATAGTCACACAAAACACACATTTCTTCACTTAAAACACCATATGGTCACACTTATTAACACTTTTGGCCACTTTATGATTAATTGGATGTGACTAAATACCCAAAAGAAACGTGCTTTGTGTGACTAAATGTTAGAAAAGATCACACAAACATAAAATTCAAGTGGCCATTGGATGATAAATAGTCACACAAAACACACATTTCTTCACTTAAAACACCATATGGTCACACTTATTAACACTTTTAGCCACTTTATGGTTAATTGTATGTGACTAAATACCCAAAACAAACATGATTTGTGTGACTAAATGTTAGAAAAGGCCACACAAACATAAAATTCATGTGGCCATTGGATGATCAATAGTCACACAAAAGACACCTTTCTTCACTTGAAACACCATATGGTCACACTTATTAACACTTTTAGCCACTTTATAATTAATTGTATGTGACTAAATACCCAAAACAAACATGCTTTGTGTGACTAAATGTTAGAAAAGGCCACACAAACATAAAATTCAAGTGGCCATTAGATGATCAATAGTCACACAAAAGACATATTTCTTCACCTTAAACAACATATGGTCACACTTATTAACACTTTTTGCCACTTTATGCTTAATTGTATGTGACTAAATACCCAAAACAAACATGCTTTGTGTGACTATACAGTGTTTATGGTCACTAATACGGATTAATCCAACAAAATTTGTACCTAATTAGTCACACATGTTACGGTTTTGGTTACTTTTTTGCAATAGAGACTAAAAAAAAGTCAAACACGTGACCATAGGGTACCTATGGTCGCGCGACCTTTAGTTACACACGGCCGAAAAAACATGTGTGACTATATGTATATCGTCACACATATTCGGTGTGGCCAAATCCACTTTTTGTTCTAGTGCAAGAAGTAAATAAATGGTCGACCGACTCATCCGCATAACCACAAATCTGACATTTAGGGTCCGTAACCGGAACATGCCTTTTTATCAGCGAAACTGAAGTTGGGATACCTCCAACAGTCGCTCGCCACACAAACACATTGCATTTGCTAGGAAGCCATTTGCACCAACTTATAACAGTATTATTACTAGCATCTAACCCGGAGAGCAAAAACCTTTTAACTTCCGCCACTGAGAACTTCCCTTCCTCGTTTCCTAGCCACACCCACCGATCCTTATGACTAGAAAAAAGACCATTCACGTTGTTAATAACGCCGTTCAATATAGCCAACTCCCCCATCTCCTCAACTTCAGTCAGCCTACGTTTCCAACTCCAGCATCCCGCTACAATTCCTCCAGAGTCAACGAGCCTCTCCTTCACCTTGCATTTCTTGTCTTTCTCCAACCTAAAAAGACCAGGAACCAAGTCTTTCAACGGCATCTCCGACAACCAAGGATCGATCCAGAACTCAATATCCAAGCCTTCGCCAACAATCCCTTTAAACATACGACCAGTAGGAACACCTTCTACCACCGTATTATCCAAAGATTTTACAATCTCTCTCCACACACCACTACTATTTTTATTGGAAGGGATGAAATCCCAGTTCCTTTTACTACCGTGTATCGCCGTAATGACATTCTTCCATAGACTACTTTTTTCATTCTTGTATCTCCATCCCCATTTGGCAAGGTGATGTGCTCCGGTTGGTGCAAGTTTTAAAATTTTATAATCACGAATTAACCGTATAACCTATTAACACATACGAGCAAGTATACTCGTCCGCAATAGCAAAGTTTGGTAAGTCGAGATCGTCCCAAGGGATTTTTGTTTTGAAATAGATCTTATTAAAAAGTTTCTAACAAGAAAGCTTGTCAAGGCTCCCTCGAATAAGTGTTCTAGTGAAAATACGAATCAAGAATAAAAATATATACTTGTGTGTAGTCTCATAATCAACCATAGATAATGTTCATAAAGGTTTGGTGTATACTCTTAGTATGATGCACAAATCATAAGCAAATGATTCCCCAACCATGGTATTTGTTTGTAAAAATCATTCTAAGAACAAAAACATTTAGGTAATCCTTTCGGTCCTTATCCCAATGATTATCCTATAAAAGTTCCATTTGTTTGCAACATGTTCTCATTAAATTTGTTCTTACGAATCTTTCGACCCTTCGTGATGAAAACGTTCCTAGTCTTGTTTTAATAAGCAAAACATGGTGGATGTCAATCACCATATCCCCATACTAGTTTGTCACAACACTTTTTGGAATAAAACACAAGAGAAATCCTTTCGGTCCTTTTTCTTAAAACATGTTTTATTGACAAATCAATCCAAGACTAGTATTTTTCCAACAAACTCATTTAAACAAGATCATATATACATGCATCACATTTTGAGAACATTATTATGATTAATCACATTCCAACACACAAGTATATCACAAACTACTCCATGAAAACAATCATATCTAAACACAAGTCATAACAAGGTAATTCAAACAATTCAAGAGAATAGATTTCCATAACAAAGTTCATAGAATACCTAATCTTTTGTGATTACAAGAATTAGAAATCGTGGAATGTAGCAACCACGCGCCTCCAATCACCTAGGATCACCGCACCACTCCAAACTACCGAAACAATGGACAAGAATGGTTCCTTCCTTGCTTCTGGACGTTTTCCAGTAACTACTAAGCTTTTGGGTTGAAATAATTGGGTAGGTATGAGTTTTGGTGTAAACTAATACTCTTTTAGTTGTGTCACACTTAGTATACAAGTACTAGGTCCTTTAAATAGCCAAAGCACTTGCTTAACTGCCCAAAAAACGTTCTCTCCAAGTTAATATCAAGAAATGATCGGACTCCAATGATTATGGGGAGTTAAGACAACAATAAATGCGAATTGTGTAACTGCAGTGCCAGAAACCGGATCGGTTTTGATGTCGACCGAATCGGTCATAGTTTTGACCATTTGCCCAGCCGGATCCGGTTGCGGGTTGCGACCGATCGGCTGGGTTTTGCTCCTTTTGACTTTTTGCTGAATTTTCCCTTTACGCTTCATTCTATGCTTACGTTGATGATTTCCAAAGCCAAACTTGATCTTTCCTTGCTGTAGATGCTTCGAAATCACTACGCTTCCATATCATTGAGTCCACAAGCTTCCAATCTCAACTTCCTTCCTTTAGAATCTTCCAAATGTGCATAAAAACTTTATTTCTTCAATATTCGCGATACCTGGCTACATATACATACACAATACGCATCTTTGCACTTTTGCAACAGTTATGAGTAAATATAGCCGAATATCATGCACAAAACTGACAATAACGCTACTAAAAACATGTTCATTTTAGACGTTATCAAATTCCCCCACACTTAAGCTCTACTCGCCCTCGAGTAGGTCAAACATTTGCAAAGATTGATTTCAATGGTCCATAACACCATGTTTCAAAAAATGTAACAATTACCATAAAAGATAATTATTATTTTGCTTATAATATGAGAAAATCTTCTAAAAATGAACCAAACACTTTAGATAACATAACTAGGATACCTCACAAATGGCTTTAAGATTTCACTCAACACTCATATATTGGTGGGTATATCACTCAATGCCTAGTCATGATCAATGCTTTTTACCATAAGCTTGTACAAGTATCAAAACAAAGAAAATAAATTCATCAAAGAGGTCTTTTATTCGGGTTATAATGATAAGGTTACGGGTTCATAATAGGTATGGATAAGGCATGGGATAGTTTATGAAATTGGTTTAAAATAAAAATAAAATCAAGTCCAAACCTCCATGGTGCTAGTCATCATACAAACCACGATCCCGAAAAATGATTATTACTCCTCTTCTCATATCGATCACAATATATATATATATATATCACGTCTTAGCACATTGGCTAATCGATAACTCAAACATACTTCATCTTCCTTCATCTTCATAATAATATAGCACATTGGCTATAACTGTCATCACATTTTTTTTTTTTCATATATCACAACTCCCCCACACTTCGTATAAGCATCACCACAAAAATACAAATAAGAAGTATGCATCCTTCGTCTTTGTCGAAATGGCACACACGAATGGCAAAGTGTAGCTAACTCATAATCATCAAAAACAATCCAATCATTCCAAATAACTAGCAACAAACCATTAGACTTGATAAGGGTTGGCTAAGGTTAAAAAGTGTAAAATATTTTTGTATTTTTCTGGATTTATCAAAAACGAAAAGGAATGGCTCAGAAGGTGTAACTAGGGGTATCTAGTGCTAAAAATGAGCACTAACAAAATGGGTCCATGTGGGTGGTTAACTAACCGATGCGGTTAGCTAATATATCATTAGATGTAAAAATGGAAGGCCATTTGGGTTATTCCTAAAGTGCCTCTTATCACTTGAAAATATTTAGATCACTCGAAAGTGATTTTAACCGTAATGCATAACTAATACAAGTTCTGGAATCGACATAATCACCGGCACACTCATAGCAAATATAAAACAAAAGATGTTTCATACAAAAAGAAACCTCACAAAAAATGTGGGAAAAAGGCTATTATGCATGCTAGAAAATGCTATCGAATCCAAAATGAATTACTTCAGTAATTTGGTTCAAATCTAAAAATTTTCAAAAACCTCATTTTACCATTGAAATCCCAAATTATGTATTTTAATTATCAATAACGCGCGAAAACCATAAGACCATCAAGGGCAAATTTCTTCTAATCACTTGCATCCAAAAGTTATCTAAAAAAAAATAAAAAAAAATAAAAATGCGTATCATTTTCCTATTTTCTTCCCTCCCCCATACTTAAGTTTTGCATTGTCCTCAATGTAATGAAAAATGAACTTCAAAGTAAAGAAAATGGGAAAAAGATAGTTAAAAGATACCACGGGATAAAATATGCAATAAGCACATTGGGTCATTAGCAAGCCTGTGAGTTATCCAACTCGAAACATTTGACCATCAATAAGCTTCCAACGTATCCATCCTGCAAACAAAAACTGCAACACGAAATGCACAAAACTAACAAAACTACTAAAAACTAGATAAAACCAAAATATACCAAACATCCTAAAGAAAATCGATCAAAAGATAGAAATAGTTTAAAACACATCATGACCATTGTTTTTGAAACCAAATTTCACGAATGACCCATAATCACTCGTCATCCTCGCTCATTTCTTCTCCATCTTCATCATCAAACTCATCATCATCATCACTTTCGGTTACATAGTTTTCGTCTATGATTTCTGAACGAACTCTCCTCTTTTTCTTCTTGCCTCCAACTCCTGATGATGATCCTCCAACTTCATAACTTGTTCCTCCAGCTTCAGGTAATCGACCATATGGGGGTATTGGATCAGGAAACGGTGCGTACCCAGGATATGGATACGGATAGGGTCCAGGATATGAAGTGTAAGGAAAAGGATATGGTGGAACATTTGGTGGATTGTAGGGTGGCAACTCATAATTGGCTTCTCGAGCCATGTGTTGAAAGATAGGCATCGAATAATCATTGATGTAGTTGTTCCTTAACATCATCGAGTCTCTCCACACATCCCTACATTGAATCTCATCTAGATGTTGGTTCCACTCTCCCCATCCTGAATCAAAACTACTGGACGTACCCATTTGCACGTTCTCCATTGGTATATTCCCTTGCTGTTGTGGTGGTTGCTGTTGTGGTCTTGGTTCAATCCATAACCCTACGGTTCCCAATCTCCTGTTCAAAGCATTACCAAAACCTTCCGCAGTCCATGTTTCACTATACTTTGGCTCTCCACACTTAGCCAATTCCTCATCAACATAATACCCAAGATTCTTCGCCAATCTTGTCACAAAATGTCCTCCACAAATGTTACTGTTGCTCTTGATTCCCGGGGCTCTCCTAGACAAATATTCGGCTATCTGCCAAATGGCATTACCGTCCTTAGTTTCTTCCAGCAACTTCATAATCCATAAGTCCGGTTTCTGACATTTGTCTCTGCTTCCAAATCTATTAAATGGCCCGGTCACAATCAACTTGTGAAGTATCCTCATCAATGGATTCCTGATGGTTGAAGCATTCCTCCTAGCACAAGTAGGATCTCCCACTTGATTCCAATAAGCGGGAATACTAGGGTAATCTTTTTCAAACCTCCGAAGTCTAGAAAAGTGAGTTTCAAATAATCAATGATTAACCTCATGTGGCTCATACAAACCAAGAGCTACACCAAAAGCTGGCAACGTGTAAGCATGATCCCTACCACAAAGTCTAAACCAAATACAAATCTCCGACATCAAATTCCGAACATCCACTTTTCTTTCAAAATACATGGTTGAAAAGAATTCCATACACCATTCTCGGTCGACTTCTTCATTAACACTGAATGCTCTTTCCCATGACAAATCATTGAACGAATCTCCATCCCCTGGATATACATAATACGTTCGCATCATCCTTCTTAACTCATCTTCACACTCACATTCGTTAAATAAATCCCAATCAATCACCCTTGGAACCAAACATTGCCTATGTTGTAACTTCGACAATCTTTCTCGAAAAGCATGTTTCTCTCCATCGGTGAGATTTTTGAATTTTAAATTAGCATTTGCTTCCTTCTTCACACTATACTTAACCTTCTTCTTCTCGTTCCTTTCACAAAACTTCGTAACAAGTGGGTTAATTGGAATTTCCTCCCCACTCGAGCTTCCTACAATAATTCTCTGTAGAAATCACAAAAATAAGACCATATAAGAGTGTTAGAACAAACAAGAAGGTTAGAGAACCCTCTAAGATACATTTCAAAATTTCACAAAAATTCCTCACAGAAACCACAACCGGATTCGGTTGGATCACCAACCGAATCGGTTTCCATCTGTCAGGCAACAACCGTTCGGTTGCAATGCGCAACCGAATCGGTTGTGCAGACTGCATAAGGCATTTTTGCCTTCAAATCCTTATAATCTCGAATTTCTAACGCTCAAACCACTCTTAGATCGCATTCTATCATCCTCAATGATTTCCCACATCCTAGAATTACTCTATCTTGCTTCCAAATCATCAAACATCTAACATCTTAGAACTCATTCTATATTTTAAAATCATTAGTTCTAATAGTGTAGCATCCATCATTCTTAAAAACATATCATCCATCAAAATGAATCACCAATTGTAACTTATCTTATTTCATAAGCATAACCCAACTAATTCCGAAAAATCTTATCATCTAAAATCCATTTTATGGTGAATCAATCAATCAATCACTTGTTGTAATGCACTCCTATATCAATTACCCACTCAATCCTAAAATATTACCACTTAATTCGAATTATAACAAAAACCCCCAAATTGGTGACCTAAAATTCAATTCGAATCAAATGTTCTAAAAAAAACTTAATTGAGTTAATTGAATGTAAATGCTTACTTGCTTGGGTGCCATGATGTTATCCTACAATTCAAACAACTTCCAATCTGCTCTCTTGGATGAATTTTTGCAAAACCCACCTGGAAAATTAGTGTGTGTGTGTTTTTGGAAAAATGAAAATTTTTTATATTTTGGTGCAACCGGTTCAGTCAAGGACACAACCGTTTCGGTATGCTTTTTGCCAAATTTGCTTTTTTACTTGTTTAACATGTTACTCAGGCATTTACCCTCCAAGCAACATATTTTTTTTTACTCAAAAATTCCTGCTAAAAATTCACACAACATTCATTCACCAAATGAAATTTTTAACAATCATTCAATCCAAAAAACTCAACTCATCATATAAATGAACTAATCCAAACTCAACTCAAAACTCATAGTCATAATGTATTAAACCAAATTACCTCAATCATAACATGAAAAACAAATAAGAAACAAAAAATCCTAATGCATCAAATCAAAATAAAATAAAATAGTTCATGAAATTCAAGCAAATGATTGCTTGTTATTACGGTCTTTGCCTTTCCTCAAAATTCCTCAAAATATTCTTGCCTAAGAATATCCTCGCTTTGAAATTTTCCGGTCAACTCACGGAACGTTTCAAAAATTTTGAATTTCCTCATAAATCTTCGTCCGTCCGGGCATAATATATCAAACTTAACATGCCATGCTCCATCTCCGGTTTGTCTCTTGTAAGTCCCCAATCCTTCGGGTTTCCACTCCAAATTCTTAAGTTGCACCGGTAAAGATCCTAAAAAGTCGGTCAACTTCTTGTAAACCAATATGTTTTTGAATGGGTTATAGAAAGCTTCTATCGCGAATGCACGTTCCATTTCGTCCTCTATATCGAAATAAGGTGGAGTTAAAGGTCCGTACATTGGATTACCGTGGACATCACGTCCCACTTCAAAACAAGTTAAATCATCATTTGCATCCATCCATTCCAAATCTTCCATACATTCCAAAATTGGTCCTCTTGGTTTTGGGTAGTATGTTTGCCTCGAAATCCCATCGTCAATAGTCATGGTGCCTCTTCCCATGTCTATAATTGCTCCACAAGTTCGTAAAAATGGCCTCCCCAACAATAGCGGTAAACTCTTGTCCACCGGAATATCCAAGACAAGAAAATCTGCCAAATACGGTTGATAGCCAATTTGCACTCTTACATTCTTAACTTCTCCCATTGCCTTTGCTTGAGTGTTATCCGCCATAGTGAGCTTAGAATGATTAGGTTGCGGATTACTTGGTCCCAAAGTTTTGAACAATGGATACGGCATCACGTTAACACTCGACCCCGTATCAGCTAAAGCATAAACTGGTGTAGTTCCATTTACTTTGATTGGCAACACAAAATTACCCGGATCCTTTTCTTTCCTTGGCATGCCTTTAAACAAAATTCGATCTCGATCCTCATCCGTGAGATTCTTATCTTCCAACCTAGCCCTCGCTAGCATCAATGCATCCAACTTCTTTCGGTAAAGCACATAATCTTGGAGAACTTCAATAACCGGTTTCTTTTCATTGAGCTCTAGAAATTTTTGTTCTAGATTCTCTAAGATAGCTTCTTTTTGGTTTTCGGTTAAGGGTTTGATAGTAGTAGTAGGTGACGATGGTGTGTAATCATTTTTGGTGGTGGAGGTTGTTGTTGGGGTTAATTTATTTGATGATGGTTTCTTTCGGTTTGCTTTCCCCATTTTAACCACTTCCACATTTTTCTCCTCCATGTTTGCACAAACTTCCACTAGCATCTCGTTGATCCCTTTTCCTTCTTCCAACTCGGTTATGTTAATCCGCATTTCTCCCATACCAAAATCTACTTGACACTTGGTCGTGACAAGAAAATCTCGACCAAAACAAACATTTGGTTCATCCGCATTACCTTCCTCTAAAACAACAAAATCAGTTTCAAACATATGTCCATGAATATTGACCTTCAGATTTTTCACCATCTTCCTTCCATATGCCTCATAGTCCATACGAATATGACCGATTTCGTCAAGAACCTCTTCCAAGATATAATTCTCTCCATAAGCCATATTAAGCTGTGCAATCCAAGCACGTACTCCTTCCACTTCACAAGGTGTTCCAAATCTCATCATCGGTGAATCATACACCGTTGACGGTGCTTGTGTAAACACTACCACTCTTTTGTTTTTGGGTAGTTGAACCTTGTTTTCACATACTTCTTCCATATCACCCGTGTCAATTCCCAATTCTTTCTTGCTTTCCTCCAGAATTCCTCCAATCTTTTCTAATGAACTTCCCGTATCCTTGAACATGTCATCCAGAGTACGAAGGTATTCCGAGATTCCGCTCAAACTATCCATGTTACTAGACAACTTAACAAAGCAAAACAAAACAAATCCCGAATGATTAGCGTTAAAGTTAGTAAAACAAGAACAAACTATAAAAAACATATAATAAAACAACTAAGACATCTAACAAAATTAAAAACTCAAATAAAAACTCAAAACCTCAAAATGATAAAACTCATCACAGAAACTCCAACCGGATTCGGTTGGATCACCAACCGAATCGGTTGGTTGAAAATCTAAAACAGAAATACGAACCGGATCAGGTTGCGGGTTGCAACCGATCGGTTTGATCGAAAAAATATATATATTTTTTTTTAGACTAATTTCAAAGAAAATGACAGAAAAAATCCCCGGCAGCGGCGCCAAAAACTTGATGTGCTCCGGTTGGTGCAAGTTTTAAAAATTTATAATCACGAATTAACCGTATAACCTATTAACACATACGAGCAAGTATACTCGTCCGCAATAGCAAAGTTTGGTAAGTCGAGATCGTCCCAAGGGATTTTTGTTTTGAAATAGATCTTATTAAAAAGTTTCTAACAAGAAAGCTTGTCAAGGCTCCCTCGAATAAGTGTTCTAGTGAAAATACGAATCAAGAATAAAAATATATACTTGTGTGTAGTCTCATAATCAACCATAGATAATGTTCATAAAGGTTTGGTGTATACTCTTAGTATGATGCACAAATCATAAGCAAATGATTCCCCAACCATGGTATTTGTTTGTAAAAATCATTCTAAGAACAAAAACATTTAGGTAATCCTTTCGGTCCTTATCCCAATGATTATCCTATAAAAGTTCCATTTGTTTGCAACATGTTCTCATTAAATTTGTTCTTACGAATCTTTCGACCCTTCGTGATGAAAACGTTCCTAGTCTTGTTTTAATAAGCAAAACATGGTGGATGTCAATCACCATATCCCCATACTAGTTTGTCACAACACTTTTTGGAATAAAACACAAGAGAAATCCTTTCGGTCCTTTTTCTTAAAACATGTTTTATTGACAAATCAATCCAAGACTAGTATTTTTCCAACAAACTCATTTAAACAAGATCATATATACATGCATCACATTTTGAGAACATTATTATGATTAATCACATTCCAACACACAAGTATATCACAAACTACTCCATGAAAACAATCATATCTAAACACAAGTCATAACAAGGTAATTCAAACAATTCAAGAGAATAGATTTCCATAACAAAGTTCATAGAATACCTAATCTTTTGTGATTACAAGAATTAGAAATCGTGGAATGTAGCAACCACGCGCCTCCAATCACCTAGGATCACCGCACCACTCCAAACTACCGAAACAATGGACAAGAATGGTTCCTTCCTTGCTTCTGGACGTTTTCCAGTAACTACTAAGCTTTTGGGTTGAAAATTGGGTAGGTATGAGTTTTGGTGTAAACTAATACTCTTTTGGTTGTGTCACACTTAGTATACAAGTACTAGGTCCTTTAAATAGCCAAAGCACTTGCTTAACTGCCCAAAAAACGTTCTCTCCAAGTTAATATCAAGAAATGATCGGACTCCAATGATTATGGGGAGTTAAGAAAACAATAAATGCGAATTGTGTAACTGCAGTGCCAGAAACCGGATCGGTTTTGATGTCGACCGAATCGGTCATAGTTTTGACCATTTGCCCAGCCGGATCCGGTTGCGGGTTGCGACCGATCGGCTGGGTTTTGCTCCTTTTGACTTTTTGCTGACTTTTCCCTTTACGCTTCATTCTATGCTTACGTTGATGATTTCCAAAGCCAAACTTGATCTTTCCTTGCTGTAGATGCTTCGAAATCACTACGCTTCCATATCATTGAGTCCACAAGCTTCCAATCTCAACTTCCTTCCTTTAGAATCTTCCAAATGTGCATAAAAACTTCATTTCTTCAATATTCGCGATACCTGGCTACATATACATACACAATACGCATCTTTGCACTTTTGCAACAGTTATGAGTAAATATAGCCGAATATCATGCACAAAACTGACAATAACGCTACTAAAAACATGTTCATTTTAGACGTTATCACAAGGAGGGCCGAATTGACCACCTGAAGTCTACATAAGCCCAACCCCCCTTTGTCTTTTGGCAGCGCAACCTTATCCCAAGCAACCCAATGCATGCTCCTGTTAGTGCTTGATCCACCCCAAAGAAACCTTCTTATATAGGACTCCAAGTCCTTTATAACTTTTTTAGGAGCCTTATAAAGAGAGAAGTAGTAGTTCGGGAGGCTCTCCAACATAACTTTAATGAGAGTTAACCTGCCTCCAATCGAAAGGGTGGAAGCCTTCAACTTCGATAGACGTTTCTCAAAAACCTCGTACACCACCCTCCAGTTATCCACTCGGTTCATGTTCGCACCAACCATCAAGCCTAGATAACGAAATGGAAATTCCCCCACCTTACACCCCACTGCTTTAGCCATGTCATCCACCTCCCCCAAATTCAATCCGATACCAAAGATGTTAGACTTATCCAGATTAATCTTCATACCCGAGCAAAAATGAAAACATCTCAAAATTCTAACCACATTCTGAATATTATTCTTCGACCATTCTCCCAAAATCACCGTATCATCCGCGAAGAACATATTGGATAGCACAACTTCCCCATACGGTAACTTAATACCTTCTACCGTCCCTACTTCTCGAGCCTTCTCCATCATACACGAAAGCCCTTCCATCACTAGAATAAAAAAAAATGGGGAAATAGGGTCCCCTTGCCTCATCCCTTTACTACAATGAAACTCATAAGTTGGAGACCCATTAACCAACACTGAAGATCTCGCCGACTTCAATATACCAAATATCCAACTACACCAAACCTCCGAGAATCCCATTTTCCTCATAATCTCTATCACAAACCTCCAGTTAACATTATCGTATGCTTTTTCGAAGTCAATTTTAAGCATGAAAGCACGTCTCTTAACCCTCTTACACCAGGACACAACTTCATTAACTATAAGCGGCCCGTCAAGGATGGATTTATCCTAAACAAAAGCCGATTGAGACTCCGATATCACTGACCCAATAACCCTTTTCAGTCTTTCAGCAAGCAGCTTCGAAATCGATTTACTGATGACCCCAACCAGATTAATTGGACGATAGTCATTAAGACTAACATGATCTTTCACTTTTGGAACAAGAGTAATGAACGACAAACCACCCCTTTTACTAAACGCTCCGGTCTCAAAGAAATGGTTAAAACAGTTCTTAAAATCAGCCTCAAAGACCGACCAAAAACTTTTGATGAATTTGAAACTTAAGCCATCCGGGCCCGGAGCACGATCATCCCCACAACTAAAGACTGCCATCTTGATTTCTTCCAGCGAAAAAGGCTGAACCAAAAATTCCTTATCAACCACCGAAAGCCTTTTAAAATTCTCACACTCTAGAATCGGACGACTCTCATAAGATTCCGAGAACCGATTCCTGTAGAACTTAAGCACTTCTCTTTTAATAATACTTGGCTTATCCACCCAATTCCCGTTGATGTTAAGGCCAGGAATGAAGTTCGAAGCGACTCTGCTATTAAACAGGCCATGAAAGTATTTTAAGTTCTCATCCCCGTCAACCGCCCATTTAGTCCTCGACCTCTGTTTTAGATCCAAGCATCTTCTCATACCAATCGATTTAAGCACTTTTTTACACTCCCCCATAGTCCAAACCTCCTCCTCCTCAAGGTCCCTACCCTCCATGGTACTCTCTAACTCTTCCAAATCTGCTAACGCCTTCTCTTCCTCCTCTCCTTCTTTTTTTATCATGTCATCTCTCCAATGTTTCACACGACAACAAATATGAGCAAACTTATCATTAAGGATCTTGTCCGGCGAACCACTGCCTTCAAACGAATCAGCAGTGTTACGAACCACATCTTCAAAACCTGGCTTGGAAAGCCAGGAATTAAACATCCTAAACGGACGAGGCCCGAAATTAACCTGTTTCATAGTTAATAGAATTGGAGAATGATCAGAGTGAGGACCCGAAAGGGCTCTTAAACACGCATCCGGCCATTTGTCAAAGAAATTCGAGCACACCAACATTCTATCCAGTTTACTCAACTTCCTCCCGTTATCCCTACTACAGGTGAATTGTCTGCCTCTCAAACCATACTCCTTCAACCCAGCGTTAAAGATAAACTCATTAAACTCTCGAGCCTGACCCGCTTTAAAGTTCGAATTCCTCCTTTCCTCTGGGAACCTAACAACATTAAAGTCCCCCACTATAAGCCACAAACCTTGATAACTGTTAATCATACCATCAATCTTCAACCATAAAACCACTTTGGCAGAAGCACTCTGAGGAGCATACACATTCACCACATTTATAAGCTCCCCATTACCCTTCAACTTGCCTCTAATTAGAAGAAAGTTCGGATCTTTAATCCTATCCTTAACATCCAACACTAACGGATCCCACATACTCACAACGCCACCTGCAATGCCCACCGAACCAACATAATCCATATTGAAATTACCACCACCCCAAAAAGATCTCAAATTCGCCTCACACACCATCGAGGTTTTAGATTCCTAAAGAGCCAAAAAGCTAATCCCTTCTTTCTTCCTAATATTACCTACCCAAGGACCTTTCACAAGACCCCCTATGCCTCTAACATTATAGGATAAAACATTCATAATGGTACCACATTCATACCTTCAGTTACCACAGCCTCTTTCACCATCTCGAAAAAACCGAACAGATCCACTCCCACTATATCTCCTACTTCCACCGTTTCCTCCATCTCCTTAACCACCGATTGACCTACTACATCTTCCCCTTTTTCTTCTAATTCAGTCATCTGATCCAGCCCCGTTACTTCTCCCTCCTCGTTGTTCATCCCGATGTCTCTGATATTGAGATCAAAATCTTCAACAGCCCCTTCTTTATCTCTTGTTTCCCCACCCACCTCCGAAGAGGTCTGTGAAGTTGCTTCTGGCTGAATATCAAGAAGAATATTAAGATCAAAAGGGTCTTCCAAGTCCTTTCTGGATCTTTTTTTTGGCCTGCTAAAATCACCATTGGGACTAAACATGGGCTTTTTCTTAGGGTAATAAGGACCAGAGTTTTTAAATCTTTTCCCACTTTTCCCCCTTGAGTCAAAGTGAAAGAAATTATGACCCTCCCCTTCTACATTTATGCCACTTGAGCCCTAGCATGCATGTGGATATTGAGTGTCCCCAGAAGGAATTTTAACGCCGCCACCATTCAATGCATCCTTTTCCCGATATTCTCCTTCTTCCAAAGTATCTTCCAACGGTTCCTCTCCCGCCATTTCCTCTTCCTCCCCTCTTATCAGCTGGTTTTCTTTTGGCCATTGTTCATCCTGCTCCATAGTCGAGTAATTTCCATGGTTCACTCCATCTTTAACTATCCCTGTACACTCAGGCTCCCACTCTCTATGATCCTCTGAGACCAAAACCTTTAACCTCTTATCTTTCCACCTTAAGAGTACAGAATCTGAGATCACGTCTCCTTGTTCAGCCAGGACTCCTACCACCGTAGCCGAAAGATTTCCGTCTACCAAACTCACTTGGGACGCATGGACTACCTTTCCAAATATGCCCGCTATGTTATTGAAGACCTCGTTCACCATGAGATTAAAGGGCACCCCTAGGATTCTAAGCCAAGCCAACCTCTCAAAAGGAAGCGATTGTCCCTTCCAGGAAACCAACGCCGAGAACCATCTCGTCCATTCAGAAGTCATAAGGAGAAAATCATCCGCCTCTTTAATGTTAACTAAGTTAAGCATCAAAGACAAACCTCCAATGTAGATGATATCCACTCCTGCTAACCCGCATTCCCCAAGAGTCCTCGCCATACCGACGAGAGTCCTAACATCAATCACCTTACCAACCAAAGCTTTCCGGTGTAAATCCGAAAAAGCAGAGGTAAGCAAAGGAACCTCTATCTCCTTCTCTTTGTTACCCTTCTCATGTGTACCACTGCTCTTGGACTTCCCATCTAGCGCATCTCTAAAGGATACTCCACCACTAGGATGAAACACCTTACCGTTAAACCCGTTTTGTTTACCTAAGAAATTACTTTTCTTATTGATGTTATTGTTGGGCCTAGCCTCCGTCTCCCATCTCCCCGCATTTTCCAAAGCATACATTGCTATATTGACCTTCAGCCTATTCGAACCCATCTTGGTACCATTCATTCTCTTCTCCAGCTCTAACACGTCCCTCACCTTCGTAAAGGAAGCAAAACCAAATCTGCTCCCTTCTTTGTCCCTCTTCCTTGCAATATACATTCCCACTATGTCCCCAAACGCTCCTAAGAAGCTCTTGACCTCCCACGGATTACATCCGTTAGGAATATTAGAGATGTAAAACTTGGTAACCTCTGAGATCTTCTCCCCATATTCCTTTTGCCTGTTTACCTTCCTCCTTGTTGGAACTTCTTGCCAAACCCCCTCTTTCTCTCTCATAGTTACCATGTTGTTGTGTATATGACTCAGTAATGAGTGTTAATCTCAATGATTTCTGTTTGTCAAACTTTTTTTTTTGAACTTATCTGTTTGTAAAACTTGTCATGAGTGAAAACATCACTTTCTATTCTGCATTGTAAAAATGGTTACAGCTCGGTTTAATAAAAAATGCAACTTAATTTTACAACAATAAAGGTAAGTTGTCAATTTCTATAATGATAAGTAACAACTTACCCTTTTTCTCTTTACGAAATCACAATTTCTTTTAACAACAATTAAAAATTCGCAATCTTTAATTTTTAGAGTAATAGCTGTTGGAAAAATAGTTTTGCAAAGTAAGTTTTGCAAATTTTTGGACACTATTCAATATATGTATATGTTATATATATTTATATATTTATATTTTTTGGTAGCTTTGCGTTCTCCTTGACGAGAGCTTCGCAACGAGCTAAAGCGTGTCCAAAATGGAGTTGAAATGAATGAGATATCGTGTCTCAAATTAAGGTACTTGAAACACAAAAATTAGGTTTTGGGAGAGTATCCCACATCTCCCAAAGAAGGAAATGAAATCATGTTTATAACGAAATCTTGGTATTGGCTATCAAAATCTTTTAGTTGGTTTTACTCCAACACCTACGTGCGCGTAAGGGGTGCAGATATCAGGATTTATGGGCCAAACTGAGTTCGAAGCTTTTGAACTCATGCGAACCCGTGCGACCCGCGGACACGAATGCAACTCCAAACCTCGCATACATGCGTATCTTTTTGTTGCAAATTCGAGATTCATTTTCCTAAATTCTATAAATCTATTTTTGGAATATATATGAAACTTATTGACAAAGTTTACAAAATGTTGTTGTGTAAATAATATATATGCAAATCGTGTTATTGTTTTAACAGATTTGCATATCTGTTTATTTTCAACCAAATATTTTATCTTGGTGACCAAGATATCCAGCAGTTCCTTCCATCAGAAACGCACAAGTTTTCAATGATCTTTCTGTTATTTTAATTGTAATCTGAATTATTATTAAAAATTGTACACCGTTTCCCACAATAGCAACATATACTTTCACATTATCAAAACTGCCCACTTCATGATTCATGTTCCAAACACATAAAGGGAAGAGATTGTCTCAAGTTGAAAAAACAACTTGAGTCAAGTTGGATCTTTATGAGCCATTAGATTTTATCCAACTGCTCAAATCAAAATAATCCAACTGCTCAAATCAAAAGAGGTTATTTTGATTTGAACAATTGGATCAAATCCAGTAGCTCATACTTCCCCAACTTGACTCAAGTTGTTTTTATAACTTGAGACAATCTTCTTCCACACATAAACTAGTTGCTTCTAAACTTCAATTTGGTGTTCTAGGTAGTGTATCTTTCTTTCACTAACCGTTAATAACTCTTTCTTAGTATTATTTAGACTTTTTCTAACTTTTTTTCCTAACATGTTATCCCACATAGGCCGAAGATAGAAGTTGTTGGTTACTAATATACCATAAGTGTATTTTTGTTAAATGTATTCAGATTAATATTATGTCTTCTGATAATATACCACCTGTGAGGTTGAAAAAAATCTCACTCCGTTGTCTATTATCCGAAAACTCATATGAACTCTTAACTTTTTTATATTATTTTGTTACTCAAAAACATGTTCTGGTGGAGGCCATTTTGATTTTTAACTTCACACAAGTTAGAAAGGAACACATATTTCGAGGCCAATAGAAACATATGAGAGAGAAAGGTATGGCAGCGAGCTCACTCACCGAATCCGACGTGGCAAGCATGCCGGCGTCGCCGAACCCACGTCATGGCACCTTGTATGCTCACCGAGAGCAGTTTCGCCGAATCCACGATGTGTAAAAGGCAAAAAAAATTAAACAATTGAATGCAACGATTATATTTCAGAAAATTCGTTTTATTTATTTTTTAAATTAAATCCCTTTTAACACTCTATAAATAACACCCCATTTCAACTAAAATTTTCACACACGTCTCTACCAAAAACACATTTATCATACCAAAAATAGCTTGTTCTCACCCCATATCGTCAAAGAAATGAAAGCGTGTGTTTACAAACAATGTGACGAACACGATGCAGCTCGTCAGGAAGCTATTATCGGTGTTATCAAGTTGTCTGAGCAATCAAGGGAGGTAAAAGAAGATTGAGGATGCAATGCGCGAAATGCAAAGATATTTCGCAAGGAAGATATGCTCTGATTGGCAAATTTTTGGACGATGGAGGCTGGAAAGATTACGAGGTTAAGGCCATGTTGTGGAAAAGTGTGTCAGAAATACAAGATAATATTAGTCACAAAATATGTTGGATGTACGAAGAAAACAAATAGAATAATTTGTGTTTTCCTATCGTATCGTATCGTAATTTGTATTTTTATTTCATCATGCGGGGTTTTTTGGAGGATATTTATGAAATGTCAAGTGAAATGATGGAGGAAATGACGTGTCTTTCATTTCATTTGGCTTATTTATAAATGAGAAATGATAGGGATGCCTAAATATAAGCCTAATACTATGTGGCAATAGTTTATTGGCGCTACAACCAATAAACTCTTGCCACATAGTATTAGTCATATAATTAGGCATGTTTTTTAGGCATCATTATCATTTCTCTTTATAAATATCCTCCAAAAAACCGTATGTGTTTTAGTTTACGTGTATATATATATATTTTTTTTGAAGTTTCGAATTGTAATATATTTGAATAAATGGAATTTAATTTGTTTGAAAAATGGAGGAAAAAAATTGTGGGTCGATAGGGCCCAAATGGCATTGTGTGAGTGAAGGGTGTTTTGTGGTGCAAATGTTGAAAGTGAGAATGCTAATGTGGCATTGAGTGGGGCTCAAATGACATGTTGTGATACATTTTGGTCTGACTACGTTATCAAAGCCACTTAATCTATACTACATATAAAAGAAAAACGGTCAAATATAAGTGAAATGTTGAAAGTCAAAGGTGAGATAAATGTATGGTGTAACTAATACTCTTATTAAAACACCTTATTACTTAAAACTACAATTAATTTATTCACATTGTACAACCAATTTAAAGCATATATACCAAATTAAAAACAACAAATTAAAACACCTCTTACTAAAAAGTACAATAAAAATTTCAAAATATACAATTTAAACAAGCTACAATATAATCCAAAATATAAAATAATTAAACACACTAATTAATGTTATTTTTAAAACAACCTAAAATAAAAAATTATACAAATTAATAAAACACACAAAGCTTCATACAAGCTAACAATTTGATGGTACATATAGTTTTAAAAATCGGACCGGACCAACAGGTTCAACTGCGCCACCGGTTCAGGTAACCAATAAAAGCCATCCAAAAAAGAACCAGAGAGGACCCATTAAAATAGTTACATTTAGGCAATTGTTTTGCTTGTGATGATGCAAGAGCCATGTACGCTTTGAGAGTGATACGGTAAGTGGTTTGCTCGTGGTGGCCTTCATCAGCTCGTGCTTTGAACCGCAAGCAAACTTAACACTTTGTGTGTGTGTGATTGTAGTGATTATGGTGAAGTAAAATGCCGAGTGATATGTACTTGGCAGAACATGTTTTCAAAAAAACCTAAACAAGTGTCACTATACAACTAGACAACTTATACAATAGCATATAGATTTCTATATATACGAATTAAGATAAGTAAACGCTAATACTTTTTGCTTAGTAAAATCATCATAGATTATTTTATCGAAGTTGTTGCTTTTATGTTCTGTGTTATAAACAGATAAGTTAGTTGCTAATGAACTTCGATTTGATGTTCCATGTAACAAATCTTTCTTTCGCTAACTGTTGAATACTCTTGCATTATCTCTTTCTTACCATATTCTATGAAGATTTTTTGTAACATTTTATTCTAACACTTTATTCCGCATAGGCTCAAGATAGAAGTTGTTGGTTACTTATATACGAGAAGTTTGTGCATGTTAAATGTGTTGAGATTAGTATCACGTGTTTATATGTACTCAAACATTTTCAATCTTTCGTTTAATATCATTGTTTACTTATATATAGGGGTGTAAACGAGCCGAGCCGCTCGTGAAAAGCTCGGGATCGGATCGGTAAAAAGCTCGAACGAGTCGAGCTTAAACGAGCTCGAGCCTAATTTTGGGCTCATTTAATAATCGAGCTCGAGCCCGAGCTCTGTACAAAAAGCTCGAGTAGGCTCGCGAGCCTAAACGAGCCCTATAATTATATACGTGTATATATCGTCTATACGTATAAACGAGCTTAAAAGTAGTAAACGAGCTCGAGCTTTATGTAATTAACGAGCCGAGCTCAAAACATCATAAAATTAGTCGAGCCCGAGCCGAGCTCGAGCTTGTGAAAATTTTCACGAGCCGAGCTCGAGCTCAAAGTATAAGGCTCGAAACGAGCTCGAGCCCGAGCTCGAGCTTTATCTATATAAACGAGCCGAGCTCGAGCTCAGCTCGGCTCGTTTCCACCCCTACTTATATACGAGAAGTTTGTGCATGTTAAGAAGTTTGTGCATGTTAAATGTGTTATGAGATTAGTATCATGTGTTTACTTATATACGAGAAGTTTGTGCATGTTAAATGTGTTGAGAAGTTGTTGATTACTTATATGTACTCAAACATTTGCAATCTTTCGTTTTTAGAGCACTAACAACCTATACTTTCATGTTATCGAAGATGTTCCCTTCATAATTCGTGCTCCGAAAACACAAAATTAGTTCACTTATAAACTTCAATTTGGAGTTCCATGTAACACATAGTTCTTCACCAACTGTTGATAACTCTTGCAATATATATCTCTTTCTTTACATGTACATAACAATCTTTTATATGATATGAAGACTTTTCTAACTTTTTATCTTAACATTTTGTCCCACATTGATTGAAGAAAGAACTTGTTAGTTAGTTATATCAACTAGTCTATGTAGGTTACATGTGTTTGGAATAATACACTGTTCTCATGTACACTACATCTTGGAATCTTTACAAGTTCAACAAACTAGTAAAGAGAACTTGTAAAAAATTCTGGTTGTGTGCATGAAAATTTGTATGAACTTCAAACTTTTTTTCTACTATCTTTTTTAATTATAAAACTTGTTTTGGGGGAAACCATTTTAATCTTTAGTTTTGCAATGCTTAAGAAGTAAAAATATTTTTGAAGTCAGTTAAGAATGACTAAAACATTTCTGAAATTTGAAAACATCACTTTCCGTGCAAATATATGAGAATGGTTAGAATGTATATGAATTAATGTTTGTAAACTTGTTACTTGATACATAGTAATAATGTTTTCGGTCGTTACACATAGCATACGCAATGATTTTACTTGTTTTAGTTTACTAGTTGTAATGAAGGAACTAGCGAGCCATGTATGATTTGAGAGTCTACGGTAAGTGGTTAGCTTGTGGTGGCTTTCATCAGCTCATCGTTTGAACCACGAGCAAACTTAACGCTGTTTTTTTCTGTGACTGCAGTGATTACGGTGAAGTAAAATAGATGAGAGTGATGAGAGGATAAACAGGTTTGGTGCTTAGTTGACAGCAGTGATGGATGATGGTCGTAATGACCACTCGATTGCTCTTAATATATTAAAACCCATTGTTTGAAGGAGTGTTACAAGGCGAAGAACTATCTCAAGCATACGCAAAAGATATGAATGTTGCCCACTTACATGCAAATATATCAAATATATATATATATGTGCATTCAAATTTTAGACATTCATTATTCAAAGAATTGTATTCATGAACACGTAACTTATACAACAACATATATTTCTATATCCACGAATTCAGATAAGTAAACGCTAATAATTTTTTCTTAGTAAAAATTATCATAGGTTCTTCTATCCAAGCTGTTGCCTTAATACTTCTAAACAACAATTTGATGTTGCATGTAACAATTTTTTCTTTCACTAACTGCTAAGAACTCTTGCATTATCTCTTTCTTACCATTTTTTTACGAAAATATTTTGTAACATTCTATCCTAACA
The DNA here is from genome assembly GCA_019973895.1 of Chrysanthemum seticuspe. Classification (NCBI taxonomy): domain Eukaryota; kingdom Viridiplantae; phylum Streptophyta; class Magnoliopsida; order Asterales; family Asteraceae; genus Chrysanthemum; species Chrysanthemum seticuspe. The sequence goes on from BPTQ01000009.1 coordinate 338,089,170, forward strand.
CTCTATCCCACATAGGCAGAAGATAGAAGTTGTTGGTTACTTTAAGTTTATGTGTGCAAAATGTGCTGAGAATAGTATAACGTTTTCTAGTGCATCATAATGAGCTTGATTAAAAAAATATGGCACATTATGAAGTATTAGAAAACGCATATGAACTCTTAGTTTTTTTTTCCTTTTAATTTGGTAATTTAAAACATGTTTAATTTTTAATTTCATCAGGTTTGAAAAGAAAACACATTTTGAAAACTACTATTTCAAAGGGCATATTTTAATCAGAGTTGAATGTTCATAACGAGTAGGAGTATCTTGTTTTCATCTAGCTAGTGCCATACATTTTTTCGTTCTGATGTGATCTTACGCATACACAATAAAAATAGTGATGATCAACAACTACTATTTCAATCATCATTTTTAGATGCTTATCGACTTTGAATATTTAAGGATGTCTAAATCTAAAGGTCCCCAATCCACACTACAGATGCTTTAATTATCTTACTCGGACATGAGATGATTGCCTGGGGCTCGGTCGTTCATACAATTTAAACCAATATATGTCCTAAGAATGTCGAATTAGAAAGTCGAGTATAAGACCAAAGAATGATATAGAAGTTAGTGCTCTTTTGCCGGGTCTCACTGGTTCAAATCTTCAGTTTTATGTAGTTTACAGTTACTCAGCGTATCTTCAAATAGTCTTTGACTTTTCTAAAGTGTATGCTAATAAAACTGATAACAACACTTACTTGAAAGATATACCAATCTATACACCGTTAAAAAATGAATATCAAAGTTCTCAATACACTCATATGAACAAGGGTATCCCTACTGAGTGGAAACGCATTCGTGAGTCTTGACGTCTTGAGAGACAAATTCTGCTGAAATCATTATGAACCAAACGCTCAAACGTTGGACAATATTAATGAAGCCAAAGTACTCTACTATTACTTCATCAACTGTTCATCTTATTGATGACTTGAAGAAGAGTGGTTAATGAATTTAAAGTACGTAAGAAATTGAAAATTAGAGAAAAAAATGTCGTATAATGATATTCATTATAAGATGTTGGGATGTCGTTCATGCAATTTAAGCCACTATATGTTCTAAGAACATGTATGGTTCCGTTCAAATCTATGTACGAAATGAGGGTGGCTAGATAAGATGTTTCATTCACTGTTTTATTTTTAGTTAGTTTTAGCTGGCTAATCTACGGGTTTTAAATTTTTAAGCATGCCGTTGCAGACTTATATAGTGACGTTCGTAAAACACTTTTACAACCAAAACAAGGATCATAACTACTTGTGGCAATTTTAGGCCCATTGATTGATTATTTATATAGATGGGTAGTATTTACAAGGGGTTTGCCGATTCTTTATCAATATTTCATATGGGTCTATACGAGTGTTTTATATAACCTCCAATCAAATCGTATAACAATTAACTAACAAGTTAAGAACAGGTCTAAAAGTTAAAGAAAATTTGCGAAAACCTATTAGGTCAACCCGACTCAGCCCGTTTAGACCCATACTCCTAAATTACTTATCTAGACTGTGATCTAACCCCACCCACACATTTTGCTACTTATAATCTAATATATAAAAAATAATTACATTCATGACCTAAACACGTGACTTATACATCAACATGTAGATTTAGTTTCTTCTTAAATGATTTTAGATAAGTAAACAGAAATGATCACTTTATGCACTGCTTAATGCATTATATTTGTTGCTGAATTGTGAATGTTATATAACAATGCAAAAGCAAAAGTACGTTCACTATATCCCAAGTTTCTTTTCAATATACTCAATAGTCAATAGTCAACAACCAATCGTATAAGTCATTAAATTATTCCTACACATATTATAACCATCTAAGAACTTAACATGTTTTGTTAATAACTGAAAATTCATAAAGAGGATATCCTTTGTAATATATTTCTTTTCATCTAGTGACATACGTATTTTCTTGCAGCGGCAAAATCAAGGGTCTAGTGGTCTCGGGTTGACCCGGGTTTCAAAACATTGCCGCTAACAACACTTCCTTCGTTATTACATCAACCACCAACGACGCGTTCTTTTAGTAAATAAAACTCTATTCAAACTCAAAATTCTTTATCCAAACATTTTATCCCACAAAGGTTGAAGAAAGAAGTTGTTGGTTACTACTATATCATAGTGTACGTGAATTCCTTGTGACTAGACTGGTACTACATTTTCAGGGAAATCATTTCGGTAATGCTTAAAAGGTTTGAAAGCTAACCATACATAACGATGTCTAAACCCACAAGTCCCTACTAAACGATGCTCTAGATTCTCAATTCTTTTTCACATCTACGTGTGTGTTTAAAGTAAATTTATTATGAGAATGTTTCAAAGACCCAGGTTTTTGCAAGTCTTATTTCTCGTTTAGAACCAACTGAGCTACACGTCACTAAAAGAACTAATGTCTTGGACCACAACAATATGCAAATTTGGCATATCTTTCAAGCTAATCTTAATAGGAGCCACACCTGATGATAAGAAAAGAAGTAACGAGCGGATTTTACTGGAGGCACTAAAAAATTAATGAAAAAGTTTGTTATTCTATTCACGTAATCTAAGCCACTAATACTATATGTACTAAGAACATGTAGTTAGAAAGTAGAGTTTGAAAAAAATAGATAGACAAAGTTTAATGGTCTAACATCTACGAACTTATAGGGAGCTCATAAACGGGACGCGTTTGAAAAGTCATAAAATAATCTAAATGCATGCTAATTGAAAATGATATATGAACTAAATGAACGTAGTTGATGAGGAATATAACATAAACAAAGTAGAGTTGAAAATGAAATAGGTACACAAAGTTTCATGATTAGAGACTCAGAGGTCCAACTATTGAGCTCAAGCTTTAGCATAAAAAGAAGAAGATAGCTTTTAGACAAAGGGCCTAGTAGTTTTGGGCTAAAGTGATGCATGTTCATTATATTCAAGCCCAATTATATCTTGTATGCAACTATATAAAGGATTGCCAGCCTAACTGCTTCTAATAAGGTATTTTTTATAACGTAATAAGATTTTAACCTAAGGCCAAAATAAACCAAAGAAGCATCATAATATACTAGCAGGGTATTCACGCGATGCAGCGGCGGGTACCCTGTAATAATATTTGTGATGATGAATATCTTTTAATTATATGCTTTCGTTACAACTCCTTTATGGGTATGTTTGGCGCATAGCGGTTTGAAACTTTTGGAGCGCTGAGCAAGAAGTTATAATAGCTACTACTACTTTTAACAAACATACCCATAGATATAGATAATGCAAGTTTTTTACAAAACGTTGTTGCTGCTCCGTTCCACATTGACTGTCCTGTTTGACTTTTTTAAGTATTTCTTTGTCAACTTTGACCTTAAATATTTTTGTTTGTGTTATTATAATACTTGATGAAAATATATCAATGAAAATACATTTAAAACTCAATCTATTCATATACTTTGCATCAAATATTATATAACACAAACAAAAATATTTAAGGTCAAAGCTGAAAAAGAAAGATTTTGAAAAGTCAAACTAGACAGTTAATATGGGACGGAGGGAGTATATTGTAGGGTTGAGATCAATATATAGCTCATATTTGTCATAGAACTAATGAACCAATTATAACCCTCCATTTTTTTTATCTAAATTAATAAAAAATCATTTTTCACCTTTTTTTTAAAAAACAACATATCTTACAAACGGTAAATTTTCAAACTATAAAAAATACACCATCGCGACGAGAATTAAATTATCTTTCTATAGATATGCACTTTTATATATTTTCGACAAACATTTTTTTCCAAATATTCCGTCCGAAAAAATCATATATGATTTTTACGAATCATATATGATTTTCAAAAATCATGTATGATTCGATTTTTATGAATCATATATGATTTTTACGAATCATATATGATTCTCAAAAATCATATATGATTCGTAAAAATCGAATCATATATGATTTACACAAATCATATATGATTTTTGTTGACCGAAATTTTGAAAAAAAAAAAAAAAAAAAAGTGGTTAAAAATATATAGTAGTGCATATCTATAGAAAGATAATTTAATTCTCGTCGCGATGGTATAATTTTTATCGCGTAACGATTAACGGTTTGCGAGATATTTAATTTTTTAAAAAAGGGTGAAAGTTTATCATAATAAAAAAATGAATGGCTATTATTTGTTTATTGGATCTATGGTAAATTTGAGATCTATATTGAACTTTTGCCGTATATTGTAGTAGTGACAAAGATGAGCAATTAGACCCGAATTTTGGCATTGAACCGTAACCGTATAGCTAGCGTATTGAAATTGTATGGACTCTCGATACATGGTACTGGACCGATACCATGAATCAAATCACAAAAATTTTGGGGACAACTAGGTACCGGTACTAAAGAGGGATAGTACCGAAAAAATTCTTGGAATTTAAGTAGTCATGTTTTTGAATCAAACAACATTTCCAAACATTCATTGGATACGTTCCATGCCAAACAATAGTCATGAAAAACATAAAAAAAAGAAATATAACGTCCCAAAACCTATTGTGGCAACTATAGATCTTTCATAAACCCACCCAAATATTAAACCCTAACCTATTTTATAAGTTTTGAAATGTTTGTAAGTTACGACTATCTTAGTGATGTGTTTATTTAATTGGTGGTTGCGTTTTCTGGCACATTGTAGTTTGAAATTACTCGAAAAAGCATGTTTTTTCCTGTTTTTTGTTGCCGAGTACTAGCATGAAATCTGGATTTTTTTAGTTTAACAAAAAACTGGAAAAATCGGATAAGTACCGATTTTTCGGTATCAGATTCTAGTTCCGGTCAAAATCCCATTCAATACAGTACCGGTACCTTTTTCATACTCTGGAAAAAGACAGTACCAAACATTTTAATATGAGTTCGGTATTAGTCTGTTACCATGCTCATTCCCTGATTAGTGAAGACCAAGCCTTAGGTAGGTTAGGTAGGTAAATCCAGGAAAAAAAATATTATAATGTAGTAGTGAAGTATGCTTTTTTGTTATTATCTCAAGAATATGTTATTGAAAGTTGCTAGTAAAATCCAAAGAAAAAAATATTATAATGTAGTAATGAAGTATGCTTTTTTGTTATTACCTCAAGCAAGAATATGTTATTGAAAGTTGCCAGTAAAATCCAAAGAAAACAATTTTATACTGTAATAGTGAAGTATGCTTTTTTGTTATTATCTCAAGAATATGTTATTGAAAGTTGCCAGTAAAAGATAATCCAAAGAAAACAATTTTATACTCTAGTAAAGAAGTATGCTTGTTTGTTATTAACTCAAGAATGTGTTATTAAGGTTGTGCACAACGGGACTGAAAAACTCGGTTGGTCAAGTATGACGACTGAATTTATAATCGGTCGAGTCGAGTGTGGATGATGAGTCGAACATCGGTCGTGGCATCTTAAAAAACAATATCGATCTAATATCTGACCGATAGTATACAACACATAAATCCAATAAATGTTTGAAAAAAAAAAGAAAAAAAAAACAAACTCGGTCATCAATTGTGGCAATTTGATTGTGTCTAGTCGCCGAAAAAAGAAAACTGATGTGACAGGCGATGACTAGCTTAAAAGTTGCCTGTAAACTCCAAGAAAAATAATACTATAGTGGTGAAGACCAAGTCAAATTAAGTTACCTAAGTCTTTAGTCTCCTCCGAATATTAATGTTTTTGTTACCATAAAAACACACATTCATCTTATAATCTTAACACAACCAAATACAAATTGAAACGAAGAAATAAACTGATCATACTCTTGTAGATAATCTTCGACTTACATGGCTATCATCAACGAAATACAAGAAGAAGAACAACAAAAAGAAGAATCGAAAACTTATGATGTTTTTTTAAGTTTCAGAGGTATAGACACACGTCTCAACTTTACGGATTACTTGTACGAAGCTTTAGTGAGTGAAAACATATCCACCTTTCTTGATGAGCAAGAGGTTGAAACGGGGGAAGAACTAAAACCCGAGCTTACAAGAGCTATAAAAGGCTCTCGTGCTTCCATAATTGTCTTGTCTAAGAACTTCGCATCTTCATCATGGTGTCTTGATGAACTCGTACTGATCCTTGAGCAACGAAAGGTGTCTAACCATATTGTTCTACCTATTTTTTACCACGTCGAGCCAACCCATGTCAGGAAGCAAGAAAGTAGCTATGGAGAGGCATTATTAGAACACAAACAAAAAATGGAGGCAGTGCAGGACGAGAAAAAGAAAAGTCAGGCTGCTCGTAAGCTGGAATCATGGACGGATGCACTCAAAGAAGTTGCGGATCTAAAAGGGAAGGATGTAAATGGCCGGTAAAATTTTCTTACTTTTCCACAAAATATTTAGTGTGCGTTGTTTAGTTGAGGGAAAACACTCTTCCTTTCCACAAAATCTTTTGTGGAAAACAAAGAAAAAAGAGATAGCGTTTAAATTAATGTTTTCCAATAAAATTCTATACAAAACACAAATTCTTATTTCCAACTTTAATACACAAAACTACAAAACATTTTTTTTTTTTGATTTTCACATATTTTCCTTTAAAATACCCCTAGTCGGTTTTCATTAATTTTTATCCGTTTTAGACGGTTTTTATCCGTTTTTATTTTATGTTTTTGTCCGTTTTGTCTGTTTTTGTCCAGTTTCATTTGTATTTTACGTTTTCCTCCGATTTTTTTACGTTTTCTTCCGTTTTTTTACGTTTTCGTCAGTTTTTTACGTTTTCGTCCGTTCTTTTACGTTTTCGTCTGTTTTTTTACGTTTTCGTCCGATTTTTTTTATGATTTTGTCTGTTTTTTTTCGTTTTCGTCCGATTTTTACGTTTTGTCTGTTTTTTATATGTTTTCTTCCGCTTTCTTACCTTGTCGTCCATTTTTTTTACGTTTCGTCTGTTTTTTTATGATTTTGTCCGATTTCTACGTTTTCGTTTGATTTTTTACGTTTTCAAACGTTTTTTTCTGAGTTTTACGTGTTTGTCCATTGTTTACGTTTGCGTCCAATTTTTTATGTTTTTGACATATTTTTTTTACGATTTCGACCATTTTTTTTACGTTTATGTCTTTTTTTTTTATTTACGTTTTCGTCTTTTTTTTAAGCTCATCTTTTACGTTTTCGTCTATTTTTTACGTTTTCGTACGTTTTTTTACGTTTCCGTGCGATTCTTTATGTTTTCGTCCAATTCTTTTCGTTTTCGTCTGTTTTTTTTACGTTTTCGTCTCTATTTTTACGTTTTCGCCTTTTTTTAAAGTTTTCGTCTAATTTTTTACGTTATTGTCTTTTTATTTACGTTTTCGTCTTTTTTTTACGCTCATCTTTTACGTTTTCGTCTTTTTTTTACGTTTTCGTATGTTTTTTACGTTTTCGTCCGTTTTTTTACGTTTCCATCCGATTCTTTATGTTTTCGTCCAATTCTTTTCGTTTTCGTCTGTTTTTTTTACGTTTTCGTCTCTATTTTTTACGTTTTCGCCTTTTTTTTAAGTTTTCGTCTAATTTTTTACGTTATTGTCTTTTTATTTACGTTTTCATCCTTTTTTTTTACGTTTTAGGCCGTTACCTTATGTTTTCGTCTGTTTTTTTACGTTTTAGTCTGTTTCCTTACGTTGTCGTCCGTTTTCGTCCATCTTTTTACGTTTTCGTCTGTTTTTTTACGATTTCATTTGATTTTTTACGTTTTCTTTCATTTTTTTATGTTTTCGTCCGACTTCTTACGTTTTTTTACCCTTTTTACGTATTCATCCGTTTTTTTGCGTTTTCATTTGTTCTTTTACGTTTTTGACTATTTTTTTACGTTTTCGACTGTTTTTTACGTTTTCGTCCGATTTTTTATGTTTTTGTCCGATTCTTTACGTTTTCTCCTGAATTTTTACGTCTTTTTGTCTTTTTTTTAGGTTTTCGTCTATGGATAAATGAAGGAACAAATTCTATCTTGACTACGAGAATAACCCACGAACTTTGCAACACTTAAGGAAACAACCCTTATGACTACCAGTTACGTATAGCGTTAAGTTGTTCCACATAAGTGCACTACATTCATGACACTTATCTGGTATCTCAAGTCTGAGGATAACTATTCATAATTTACTTATAACAATATCCACAAAGTAAATTATGTAGTTGGGATAAGTCCTATATTCAATTCATTGAATATCATCTGAAATTGGTATGCATTCTCATCAATATACTTTCAAGTATATTCTACCATATCTCTCAGATTTGTCTTAATTTAATGATACTCCCATATTATTAATTGACAACGGACGATTTAGAATAAATAAATTTATTCACGGATTAAACATGCAAATATAGGATACAATATATTATAAAATCAAACATACCAAGTATTTGATTTATTATAACAATTGTTTAACATCCCTTATCCAAATACCAAATAGATCAATGCATGAAAATTTCAGTTGATGAATTATGCCTCAAGTAATGACAATCATACTTGTTGACTAGACATAAATCAACCAACTTGATCTATCGTAATTTTGAGAATACTTATTTCAAGAATTCAATTAATGAAGTCCTTGTATGTGTGCATTCACCAATCCACATAATAATTCATAAAATGTGTGACATCCTCTATCACCAATTTATGACAATTTAAACTTTCAAACATTTTAAAGCTTATAGTATTCTTATTTCTTTTAATGTATAATGCAACTATGCTCTTAGATAGCACAACTAGTTCACATGGTCATTAACAAGGATGAAATCCTACCATGACTAGTATTGAGTGTCATCTCAATTAAACCAGCATCATTGTATACAAACAACAATGTGCTCATTAAAACTCCGTAAACTTTAATATCTTATTGTGTAATGTTTGATGCTTTCCTAACTTTCAAGTTTAAAGCTGATGACAATTTGCACAACATTTGACATATTGTTCATGCATAGAATCTAGGAGCAATTTCAGGTTGAGGATGTAATTCTTTTAGAATATTAATTACACAAGTTATCTAATAACTTTTAGTTAGATATCAATGTTGTCAAATCATCTATCATTCAAGGATGATACAACAATTTGAATATACTACATGATGTACATGATGAATCTACATATCAAACTTAGATTTAATTTATGTTCTATCTTGTCAAAAGATATGTATCCATTTCTCAAATGATATATCATGTTTAATCAGAATCATTTATTTTACTGCACATATTTATTAACAATAAACATATATTCCAAGGTTATATGTTTTAATTCTTAGATCTTACAAGTGAAGTTTTATTCCAAACTAAGACTTAACATTTAGCTTACATGGAATGTTACTTCCTATATGTTATACAACATATAAGATTTAAAACCTTAACATAATACTCCCACTAGCTTTCAGGAATACTTAAAATTTATCTTATTTCAATTATAAATCAAAAGTAGGATTTAATAATTAAACATAAGAATAATTTCATAGATGCATGCATTTATCCATTCATGAATTATTGCACTTCGTACACTTTCAAAGATTATATGAATTCAAAAAACCTTTCGATTACTTACTGTCATCGCTCAAGTAATTTCTCAAGAAAGAGTTTTGATATTCCATTGTCATATTTCATATTAATGAAAACAATTATAACAATTATCATCTTTATATATTTAATGTGTCTAGGAAAGAATATTCAATCATAATTAATAGCTTAAGTATGATTAATAATCATGTCATAAAATATGCATTAAATATGTGTACAATTTTGTCCATATGATTTCTACACAGAGATTTAAACCACTAGAGTTTTCCATCTCTTTGAAGAAACTCATTTCCATTCTCTAGTCTAACTATTAAGATAAACCAAATTTCCGAAATTGATTATCTTTATGGACAACATCTTTAACATTCATAGTATGAGTAATTTACCCAATTCAATATTTGGTAATCCATCATAATGATTATCAGGTTTACTATAATCCTGTAACTCATGTTCTTCTCAGCATATAAATCAAATATCTGAGATATCCTTGCAGATCTATGAATGAAAATTCCATCATCTTGAAGTTAACATTTCATATCTAGCCTCATCATGATATTTACTAGTGTATTTAAGAAGATTTTGTATTTCGTAATTTTATCTTTCAAAAAAACTCCCACTTGCCTTTTGTAATATATAGACTATCTATATATACTTAGCAATTAGAGCAAAACTACATTGTTCTCTTTTTTGGACATTACAAATACACATTGATAATTCCTGACTTAAGTTTGTTAATAACCTATTCATAAGTAGTTTAACAAATTCAGAATCTTCAATTTTAAAACTTAATGTGATTCATCACATTCCATAATGAAATGGTGTTTTATCAATCTTCTAGGTTGGAGTCATATTGGGTATATTCAATCCATACTCAATATTCTAACCTTGTTACTTTTTTAAGAAAGAAGTTATGGTTATCTTGAATCAAACAAATCAAATAGAGTTTGATTCTCCTAACTGAACATACCATCAACTTGTGGTATTCATTAGAATTAATATTGTAAGACAATCTAACAATATATAAGATAAACATATTCCTTTTGGCTTACCTATTTACCAACTAAGTCAACTTAATGGTATAATAGACTTTCGAAGCCAATTGCATGCTTTATAACATAAGTACTTTTTAACCAAGTCACTTCATATCCATGTCTCATCAAGAAAACATAAATTGTTATAATCCCATTATACGTTATAAATCATTGATCAACTCAATGACTTCTTGTATATGTCTTAATTAAAAACATAACAATTTAACGTCTTACTTTATTATAAGTCTTAAAAGACTTTATATTTATGTCTTTACAATGAATTATAAACATGTTTAACTAAAGTAAGTATGAACACAACTATTGGTTTCAATAGTAATTTCAAGTTAATTTATTTACTTCACAATAATGTAGGACTACATTATTTATTCATTTATTTATGTCATTCCAAAAATTCATAAATATACAAATTAAAGTAGTATTAGATTACTTCATTTATTTATGTCATTCTAATAATACACAAATATTTAAGTTGAAGTAGTCTTATATCTATCATCTTGACACATATTCTAAATACTTGTCTAATTTAGAAACTGCAAATATGTCCATGCAAGGTCTGACTTCACATAGAGATTTACTTTGTTGTTGCAATCTCGCCAAGTTCTCACATGACGTAAATTGCAACACCAAGTGTTTCTTGAATTAGATATGTACAAGTTATATTAGAATGTTAGTTTCTTACCTTGCAGTCAAGAGAATCAATTAAATCATATACCTATATGTTGTACCTTGCACACAATATAGATTTCTCCCACTTGTGCATGGAACAACATCATGTAGCAGATAAACAACACGACATATGTTTGTTTATGTGACTAATATGATTGTGTCATTGATATTAGCATAACTAGTAGATATAGAACCACTTCATTGTCTAATAAGGAAACGTACATGACTATCCTTGAAAACATAAGTGTCTACAAGTGAAAAGTAATTATCTTAAGACATTCTAGAGATAATATGGGTTACTACCAAGATGACAAAGCTTGTAACTCTCACTGAATTAAAGATCATTACATTAATTCCTTTTTCAATAATAAGAACAAAATACTCCCACTGGATTTGACAACATTGTAAGTGTTGCATTAACAAGTGAAAGAAAATAGTGTTCTATTTACTTTCCTACACCTTTGAGAAAGTCCATACATAACAATTACTTATGTACTTAAAAGAATGTATTCTACTATGTAGATGATGAATTATCCATCAATGCTATTAATTTGAAAAATTGGGCATGCAATTTCTTTCTTAATAGTTCTACTATTCCAACAATTGTAAGTAGTACTTTTAGATGGTAAAAAAAAAAACAACTAGATAAAATATACTAGTTTGTCTTTGACCAATTATACAGTAATTAGTCTAGCTTCTAATTTAATAACTCATAAAACATGCAATTTTCTTAACTATTAAAATTTGCTTACAAGTTATATATTTAGAATTTAGACAATTCTAATTTGTCCTATCATACCTTTCTTCATTCATGAAAAGGAATATGATTGAATCTCACTCATTCTTATATAAAGAGGACTAGGTTTATCCTTTTAGCAAAGTTGACTCTACCAAAAACCCTTACAGGTGTAAATCAATTTACCAATACAGGAATAACCTACGTTTACGGTTCAATGTTGCATTAATACATTTAAAGAATTTTCAAAATTCAAGTATTAGTATTTTCGATAATATAACTTTTCAAGAAAATTAAATACCCAAGGTAATATTCATATAACCATAGAATTTTCTCGAAAACTAGGATCCAAATTATCATAGTTTCTTTACATCAGTTGATCTGCTAGTAACGAAAGCACATAATAGGGTAATTTGTCGAACAATAATTGGCAAACAATTTCCAACTCCTAGATCATTATGGGATTTATATTTTCCAACGCTATTGTAAATATAAACATGTTTCATCCCATCTTATGCCTTGAGTCCAGGTCTCACTTCCTACTCAACTTAAGTGTCTAACTTAAAGAACTGCAAATATGTCCATGTAAGGTCTGACTTTACATAGAGATTTACCTCTCTATTACAATCTAGCCAAGTACTGTCATGACGTAAATTGCAACTTCAAGTGTTTCTTTTAATTAGATGGCATATAACTTAATTTAAAAGGGTACTAGTTTTTGATTTTATGTGGTCAAATCAAATATGTACAAAGATGTCATGCATTCATCTTGTAGCATAAATTTAATAAAAAAAACTTTTTATTACCAATTCATAAAGATCAAATTATCAAAGTTTTGATTGAGGTATTGGGTTCACCAATCAAGGAATTTAGTGTTAATTATCGTCCATTATACCGTACTTTTGCATAAGTGTAAACACTTAGTGTTTCGGGTAATTACCACCGAAGTGACGCATGGAATTAAAACTAATTTGCCCTTAAGATGAGTTTGCACATTTTATGGCTTACTAAGTAGCTTCATTCGAACTTACAGAGGGCAGAGGACCAGGTAAGCGCAAAGCATAACCTTAGAGCACTTCTTTATTAACCCCTTTATAGTTCATTCTAGTGGGTGAGCCGTTCAAACCATTTGTACCAAAGTCACCAATCAACTAAACTATTGAAAACTTAACTCTTCCAAAACAAATCAAATTTCGCCATTGTTTAGTCCGTATTATTTTTCTATTCAAAATTACCCTTTGCTTAAAACTGTCTAACATAATAAACAAACAAGTAACAAATAAAAAATAAACAACTAAAAAACAATGCGCACATAATAAACAATTTATACGTGTAAACAAGTAGCCACATGCAACTTATTCGATAAAACCCTATTAATAATCAATGTCTAGGTTAAATTAATGTATATATTAATTAGGGCTTTCACTCTCTCAATTGAGAGTGAGCCACACACATCGACGAATCGATTGCCTAAACCCATAATTAATAATATACCAAATTGCACATAATTGATTCATTAATTTACATAATTGGAGTCTTCCCCAATTCAAGATTTATCGTAATTAAATATGTCTCAACAATTAAACAATTATCAAAGCAACTTATCCATGACAAACATGCATGTATTATCATGGATATCATAACAATTATACAAATAAGTCACAAGATCACATATGAAAAATTCCATGACACATAACAAATTATTCATGAATTAATCACGTAACTAATATATTAATTCTAGGTTTTGATAAGGTTAGCAAACAATTTTCAAAACCCTAAAAATTTATGTAAGTGTCGACAAAAAAAAATAGGGGTACGCCCCAATTAACTAAAAAAAATCGACCAAACAAAAATTAAAACATAAACCCTAGATTAATAATATCAACAACATACAATTATTTGTTTTATTACGCGTTTATGTATTTAATTACTCATTAAAAACCAATGACTTGTGATGCCACTGTTGAAATTATATAACATGACATTCAATAAATAATCACAAAAACATCAAAGTATTCAAGCGGAAGCGTATAGGATTTATTAATGAACAATTAATTAACATAAAAAAATATGCGTACATTTTCTTTATTCTAGCCGAACAAGAATCAAATCCACAAACTAGCAATTTAGATGAACCCTAGTTAGGGTTAGAGTGCTAGTCGACTTAATAAAGTCGAATAGTGTAAATCACCAAAATCCAAAGTAAGATTTCTCTACGATCATGTACGCACGTATTGTTAACGATTTAATTAGAATGTTAGTTCAAGTCACGATTAAAGCACGAAACAATGTTCATCTTTAAATAAAATAATTCAGGTCAAACCCTTTTATTTTATCTATATACTGTCGATCCATTAATTCAGTGAAAGAATTCAAAAGTAAGAATCTCATGCATGCATGGCATGGCATGTATGATGATGTACACTGAATGATATTTCTCTAATGTACTGTACGATATATACAAGAGTTAGGTGTCGATCATCTTTTCTTATTCCGTACGAATAATACCAAAGACCAAAAGGGTGTGTATATATATAGCATTAAACCTTGTCCAACAAGTCATTGGAAGCACCTCCTTAAGTTTCAAAACTCGACACTCAACCCCCTCCTTTTTCTTAGCTAGTTCGACCATATAAATATTTCGTGATATAATTAAATCTCATACGCAACGCGTGCAATCCCATAGGTCTCGAGTTCGATCCTAACACACATCTATTAATATTTTGTCCATTAAACCAACACATGATACACCTTGGATCAATACTAATTTTGTGTATACAAATCATTAATATGAAATAGTATAAACTTCTCATGTTCCTTATGACTAAATTCCATGAATGCATATTAAAAGATGCAAATGACTTTCAATTACTTCTATCAATTTAGATTTACATGGGTGGTGTCTTGTTGATATAACTTGATTCAACTTTTCAGCATAGAGAAGGAGTTTATTGAGGAAATCGTTAAGGAAATCAGTAGTAGATTGGATATGCACATGAAGAGTAAAATCCAACATCTAATTGGGAGGGACGAATTTTTACGTACCATATGGTCCTGGTTAAAAGGCGGGTCCTCGGATACTACTGAAATTCTCACGATTTGGGGAATGGGGGGGGATTGGGAAGACTTCTTTGGCAAAACATGTGTATTTGTTGTACCGCCATGAATTTGAAAGGAGTAGCTTTGTTGAAGACATTGAAAGACGTGGACAACAATCAAGTGCCCTACTCCTGTTACAGAATAAGCTACTTGGAGACATTTCTCAAGAAACGACGTATGATTGAAGAAGATGATGTACAGAATTGCACATCTAAGACTGAGACAGCATTGTTACAAAAACGAGCATTTGTGGTTCTTGATGGAGTTGAAAACTTTGAGCAAGTACATGTTTTGGTTGGAAGAGAAGGTTTTTATCCTGGAAGCAGGATCATAATAACAACCAAAGATGGGTCAATAACAGATAAAGCATTGCTTCTGATAAAACATCCTCCGAAACATACAAAGCTTGCACTTAATGGTTTAGATAGGATAGATTCACTAAGACTTTTTTGTTGGCATGCATTTGGTGGATATTCTCCCAAGGAAGGTTATGAAGAAGACGCAATACGAGCTTCAAATTATTGTGCAGGACATCCACTAGCTCTTAAAGTTTTGGGTAGTTTTCTACTTAACGAAGACGCAGACACATGGAGCCATACATTTACGATGTTAGAGTCAAGAGAATTTCAAATCAATAATGTACACAAGGTCTTGAGAATTGGCTTTGATTCTTTGCCATCAGACTGCAAGGAATTATTTAAGCATATTGCATGTTTTTTCGTTGGAAAAGAAACAGCAGTGACTGAAGCAATATTAAAGGACTGTGGCGTTCACCCATCATACGGAATCAAAAAGCTCACTGAAAGATGTCTTCTCACAATTGGAGAAAAAGAGGAGTTGAAGATGCATCAATTGCTTCAAGATATGGGGAGAGATATAGTTCGTCAAGAATCACCTGACAAACCATGGAAGCGTAGTCGAGTATGGAATCATAGGGAGTCCCTCAATATATTGCAAGAAGATAAGGTATTATAATTCTTATATTTATTCACTTGTGTGTTTGATTTATCAAATGTTATTTATGAATAAACTGTTTTTTCTTATCTTTATAACTAGGGTACAAACAAAATTCATGGTCTTCTCTTTGACATGAAAATGCTGAAAAAGGAGTCGTCGTTGTGTGGATCAAGTACTGTGATAGACCACGAATTCGAAGATATTGATCTATTCATGAATTTTGGAGTTGATTCATCATTTAGTAGACTTCAGGAGTTCTCATCTTCTCGTTGCAGAAATGTCGAATTGAGTACAAATGTCGAATTGAGTACAAATGCGTTAAATAAGATGGAAAACCTAAAATTACTCCAACTTAATCACGTTAAACTCAACGGACCATTCAAGAAATTTCCGAAAGGTTTAAGAGGGTTGTGTATGCATGGGTTCCAATCAGCATATATACCCTCGGACTTACCAACGGAGCACCTGGTGGCTCTTGACATGTCATTCAGTGATCTGAAACAGATTTGGAGGAAGCCAAAGGTATTAAATTCAAGCATATTACTTGTCTTATATATAACAACGCTGAAATTGTTTATCCTGATATACTAATTAATCTCCGTGTAACAGTTTCTTGGGTCATTGAAGTATTTAAATCTGAGTTATAGCAAGCTTGTTACAATCGGTGGCTTTAAGGAGCTACCTGCACTTGAAAGGTTGATACTTGCAAGATGTGAAAATTTGACTCATGTGTGTGATTCAATTGGTGAATGTGGTAGCCTTGTTGTACTAAATTTGAGCTATTGCAGTAAGCTTAAAACTCTTCCAGGCGCCTTTAGCAAGTTAAAAAATGTTACAGTTTTAACATTAGACGGCTGCGGTGCTGTCTTCAGGAAGGAGATGAAGCGTATGAAGTTGCTGAATGTGCCTAACAAAGACAGCGGTAGCAAAAAATTGCAGCCGTTTTTCTCTTCCATCACAAGATTAGTACCGAATAGTGAAAAATTGATCTCACTTTCTTTGCCATCTTCACTAGTAACCTTGTCTCTAATAAACAATAATCTATCTAGTGAATCCTTTCCGGTGGACTTCAGTAGCATGTCATTGTTGAAGAACTTATATCTAGACTGTAATCCGATTGATTCCATACCTGATGGCCTAAAAAGCCTTAGGCTTGCGGAACTCAGTGTTGGAGGATGTTCTAAGTTGAAGTCAATTTTATGCCCTCTAGGTACAATCAGTTGTTTGATTGCTGACTGTTGTGATTTACTTGAGAAAATAACACTCCCTCAAGATATGTCAGAACCACCAATCATCCGTTTTGATTATTCAGAGTCCCTGACTGTTATTGAAGGCATTCTGAATTTCCACGATTTAGCACAAGTTGATAACGAGATAATATGTAGCTTGGGGTGGACAGATATGCAATATGTGAAAGATTATGAAGTGGATATTTTCGATTTATGGGTACGTGACGTACCAAAGAAATTGCGTGTCAAGGTATTATCTCAGTGTTTGTCTTTTTCTTTTTGTATCTCTTTATGTTTTCAAATATGCAAGAACGTCATGCAAATTGGTTTCTATTCGCAGATGTTATACGAATTTGGAATATTCAGTACAAGTTTTCCAGGAAAAGAAGTTCCAAAGTGGTTTGCTCATAAAAGCTACGGGTCATCAATATCATTTACCATGCCATCATCTTCCGAGAACAAAAGGTTTGAAGGAATAAATATATGCTTTGTGAATACATTTTTAAATGACTATTCGATTAGTTATATTTTAGCAAAAGTAGAGAATATTACAAAAGATCGTTCCTGGGCGTATCGTGGTTATATGCCTGCTAGAGGGTATGCTCATCTTGAAGATATAGTATGGTTAAGCCACTGGATGTTTGGGAACAATGAGCTGGAAGCAGGTGATGAAGTTCGTGTTACCATAGAAATTCCCGAGGTAGGGCAAGTAATGGTAATTGAGTGTGGAATCAGTCTTGTGTACAGTGATAGAAACAAAGAGAGCGTGGATCCTTTGAGTTATTATAAGTCATGGAAACATATCATTGGTGGAGATCTGTCTGTTTTTGAAACCACATCAGGAAATTACTCCTTAACAAGTAATAATTTTGTTTGTGGTCCCCCCCCGATTCAAAAGATTAACCTAAACAAAAACAATTTCACACACAAATACAAACAATTTGAGATCTGTCTGTTTAGGTGGATTTGTGGTTTTGGTTGATGATTTAGGTGGGTTTGTCGGCTGTTAAGTTGGTTTCTTGTGGCGATGTTGTATTTTTTGTTGCTTAAATATTTACTGGTTGCAAAATATTTAATTTTATTTTAAAAAATGAAAATTGGCTTTTTTGTTTTTGTATTGATGAAAAAATGAGTGACGATATTTGTTTATTGGATCTTTAAAAGTCTATTTCTAAAACTTATAAAATGTCAGGTGTTACATGGTTTCTCCCACAATAGACTAATTCTATTCAGTTTTTTTTAGGTGAAATCTCTCACAAAGGTGTTCGTTCAGAAAGTTTTGATCTTTTGTGACTTGTAATTTGTTACTCAATTTTTTTTTTTTTATTCTGAACTGTAAAGACATTGACTGACTTTTCAGTCTTAATAATAAAGTGAGTGAAGCATAGGGGTGGTTGGCTGGGTTCATTCGTAAAGGTTGTGTTTTTAAGAACTTTAGGTATAGTTTTCTACATTCATTTGTTTTCTTTGGTTGTAAGTTTTGCTTTGTAGGTGTGTTTTGTGGAAACCCCGAATTAAGAGTGCAAGAATAAGTTATGACCCAAAACTTTTTATAGATTTCAGATAAGTCAACGCTTAGAAAAAACTCACTTGTTATTATGTTAATACAATGCATAAAAAATTGTAACCCTTCATTATAGTACTCTATCCCACATAGGCTAAAGATAGAAGTTGTAGATTACTTTATACCATATGTGTATGCATGTTAAATGTGTTGTGAATAGTATTATGTTGATGGATATTTCTGCATCTTCAGGTTGAACAAATCTGATGGTCCAAAATAATCCGAAAACTCATATGAACACTTAGCTTTTTTCTTTCTTTTAATTTGGTACTCTAAAACATGTATAATCCTCAATTTTACATACTTCGAAAAGAAAACAAAATTTGAAAGCTAATACAGAAACAATAGAAACGTGAAATTGTATCTAAATTTTTTGGTTAAAATGCAACGTGCAAAATAAATACACAATCTGTCTAACTCAACAAAAAACAACCAACATAAATCGTATTAGATAGTTCATAAACATATCAAGAGTTTTTATGACATGAACAAATTTTTGGCATAGTTTAAAGTTCATAACGAGGATATCCTTCGGGATATCTTATTTTCGTCTAGGTAGTGCCATACATATTTTCGTTCTAATGTGATCTTACACATATACAACAACGATAGTGAAAATTAACAAATCTCATTTCAATCATCATGTTTAGATACTTATCTATTTTGAATATTCAAGCATGCCTAATCCCATATGTCCATTTGATACAACCACACGAAAGTTAATAATACAATTTTTATGAGGATTTTGAAGAGCCGTGGTTTTTATATAAATTGGGCTTATCTTTCGAGTTAATGCTAAAAGGAGCCACACTTGATGACTTGAAGAGAAGTAATAACTTAATGAGTTTTAGCGTTGTGTTGAAGTTGCCGTTCACGCAATTTAAGCCACTATTTGTCCTAAGAATATGTAGTTAAAAAGTAGAGTTGAAGACCAAAGAATGATATAGAGGTCAATGTTCCTTTATCATGTTTCACTTATTCAAACTTCGTCTTCGGTTTATGTATTTTACTCGTTGTATCTTCAAAAGATATACCCTTTTCATTTTCAACTATTCATGTTTAAAACTATAGGCTTTTATCCTAACACTCTATCCCACATGGGCTGAAGATTGAAGTTGTTGGCTACTTATATACCATAAGCGTATGTGTGTTAAATGTCTTAAGACTAGTATTATGTCTTTGGATATTTTAGGATTTGCCAGGTTGAAAAATTCTATCAAACCTTGGAATATATGAAAACTCTACGAATTGAAGTCTTTTTTTTTTTTTTTTTTTTTTTTTTTCATCTAGTTTGGTAATCTAAAACATGTTTAATCTTTATTTCAAATAGGTTATAAAAGAAAACAAACATTAAAAGCTAATAAAGACACACTACAAATGTAAACATGTATCTTTATTCTTTTGAATAAAATGCTACGCGTAAAATAAACCACGCTCGATCTAATTCGATAGTTAACAACAAACATAATTTTATTAGATAATTCATACACATATCATAATCATATATAAAATGAACAAACTTTTATCATAGTTAAAAGTTCATAACTAAAATATCCTTCGGTATATCTTATTTTCATCTAGCTAGTGCCATACATATTTTCATTTTAATATGACTTACACAAATACAACATGTTTGGATACATATCCACTTTGAATATTTAAGGATTTCTAAACCCATAGGCCTATACTCCATACTAGTCGATTTTCTATATTCTCAAATCCTTTTCACAACCACGTGTGAGTTTAAAGTACATTTATTATGAGAATATCTAATAGACCGTAGATTTTTGAAATTCTATTTCTTATTTGGAATCAACTTAGCTACGCGTCATGAAAAGAATTAAAATCTCAAACCACAAATTTATGCAAATTTGGCCACTATTTGTCCAAAGAATATGTAGTTAAATTGCGTCATGAAAGTTCATAGCGAAGATATCCTTCGATATATCTTATTTTCATCTAGCTAGTGCGATACATATTTTCGTTCTAATGTCATCTTATAGAAATACAACAACGATAGTGACAATCAACAACAACTATTTAATTTATCATGTTTAGATACTTATTGAATTTGAATATTCAAGGAAGCTAATCCCGTAGGTCCATTTGATACAACCACTCATGGCAACTTTGTTAAATCAAATGAATAATAAATTTCAAAATTCCTTAAAAGATAGCATGGCACATGATTTCCTTGAATTAGATGAATAACAAATTTCAAAAAAAAAAAAAAATATTACATTGAGTCTTAAGTAGAAAAGAGTACTTGATACAAAAGCTTACAAAACCATTAACACGTATGTAAATCATAGTAATTCTGAGCACTTGTGACTCCATTCTTTAACTTGGTAGAAGACTTATTTTTCTAAGACCAAGCCAAATTAAACAACAAATTAGAGAACACTTAATGAATGAACACACTATCTAGTTACAACATAGATTACTCAAACAACTAAACTACAATTAAAAGAAATCAGTTTTTCACTTAGGTGTTTCCACAAACACATGGCGTGCATAAAAAAATACATAAAAAGTTGGAACAATCAAACATAAACTTTAACAGAAACTTAACTCGTTGTGATTAAAAAAATCATTCACAAAGCCAAGCTTTTATAATACAAATCTTACTATTTCAGTAGGATTGTTGATGTTGTTGCACGTTCTTGTTGATTACAAAACGTATTTCCTTAAGCTCATACATGAGTTTGTTCTTAAGACTTCACAAAAAGCAGAAATTATCAATCAGGTTGCCATTGGGAATGTTATATGGCAATGCAAAAGCAAGAATATGTCTTAAAAAGGATCTAAATTAGCGCGTAAATCTTGACTTCGTGCACCCCGTTTGGATGCCGACTGACCCTGCCCCAAAGACCTAGCTTCAGGCATTGAACACATGTCTCATCGACCTTTTAGTCAGAGGTTGAGATTGAGCCAATGACCTATTTCTCTTAAGCCTTCTTTGACCGGTCAACTGTATATTTGCGATGGAGTGATGATAAAAAAGCGAAAATATGATTTTCAATAGCGGTACATCCTATTTTTTTTTATTAAAATACAAAATATTATGGTAATATGTTTGTTAAGAAAAATTAATATGGACGTGCAAAATAAACCCGGTCTAACTCAACAACCAAAATGTGTCTCATTCCATAATTCATACACACATTGAAACGATTTATAAAGTAAATATTTTTTACTTTATGACTATAATAAGCTTAAAAGGATAGCCAAGCTGCTTATTTTTAGATATTGCAAACCTAAATTTGTACATTTGAGCATTCAAAACATGCTTACTGATCGGCATAATACGTTTTCTAAACAACCTAGGGCTGAAACAAGTATGAAACTTCGGCTTTCATGATCCAAAAATGTAATCCCACATTGGTTGAAGAGAGAAATAGTTTGTTACTAATATAATGTAGTCTAAGCAAGTTACATGTGTTTAGAATAGTATAAGCTTTTCAACTAGTTGAGTCTTTCAGAACTTAAAATAAAGTTGTGAGGTAGTGACCTGGTGAAATATCATACTATCTCTTCACTTTTATACATTTTTATTTTTGTTTAATTATCCATACTAGACGTCGCTCTATATTCCCAAATATTTTCTACGACCATGAGCAAATTTAGATAACATTTATTATGTGAATTCCTAAAAGACCAAGCATTTTACGAGTCGTCTTTCTCATTCGAAACCAACTACCCTACGCGCCATTAAAAGTCTTGGACAACAACTTCTAACAGATTTCGCATATCTTTCGAGCTAATCTTAAGAGGAATTACACTTTGATGACTTGAAGAAGAGTAGTTAACGACGTTTAAGTAGGTAAGCAATTTAACTTTAGAGTAAACTTAGTATCGTAAAGACATTGTGGTTATCATTCACGCAATTTGAGCCACTATAAGGGTCTAACTATTAGGCTTAAAGCCTTTAGGAAAAAAGGGAGATGCAGATGGCTTTTTTTAGATTTTGATAAAGGGTTGCTTGGCTACTTAATTTTTTAATTTGACATAAATGCTCATCTGATAAGCATGTTTGTCGAAAACTTTGCTTAGCTACTTGCGAACCTAAATATGTAGATTTATAATATACAATGAGCATTCAATAATGTGTTCTGATTGCCATAATTAGTTTCTTTAACAATCCATGGCCATAACAGGTATCATAATGCAAAAATAATTTTACTTGCATGACCAAAAAGTGTAATTCATTCAGCAATGTATAAGATTTCTTCACGAATGATTTATATAAGTCAAATCTAACCCCTTGTTCAAAATCACACGTTCTAGTTCAATGTTTAAACATTTGCAATCTTTCAATTTTATAGATATCACAACATATAATTTCACGTTATTGTCCAAAGTGTATATGATTCGCACTCCAAAACATAAACTAGTTTGCTTCTAAAATTCAATCTAGAGTTCCAAGACATGTTTCTTTCAACAAGTGTTAATAACTCTTGCATTGTCTCTTTGTTTTCTAAAAAATCTTTTATATAAGATGGAGACCATTTTCAACTTTTTGTTGGAAAAATAGTTTTGCAAAGTGAGTTTTGCAAAATTTTGGACACTATTTAATATATGTATATTTTATATATATTTATATTTCTTGGTAGCTTTGCGTTCTCCTTGACAAGAGCTTGCAACGAGCTAAAGAGTGTAAAAAATGGAGTTGATATGAATGAGATATCGTGTCTCAAAGTGAGGCACTTAGAACACAAAAATTGGAAAAGTGGAAGTATCCCACATCGCCCAAAACAAGAATGAAATCTTGTTTATATAGAAATCTTGATATGAAATTTTATATTGATTGTTGGTTTTACTCCAATACCTACGTGCGCGCAGGGGGTGCAGATTTCAGGATTTCTGGGCCAAAATAGATTTAAAAAAAAGCTTCTGAACTCATGCGAGCCCAATACCTACGTGCGCGCAGGGGGTGCAGATTTCAGGATTTCTGGGCCAAAATAGATTTAAAAAAAAGCTTCTGAACTCATGCGAGCCCGCGCGACCTGCGGACACGAATGCAGCTCCAAAACCTCGCATTGAAATCGTGTTTAATATTTAACAGATTTATATATTTTGGCATATATCTTTTCTTAGTGACCAAGATAGGTTTAGCCTATAAATTAAACACCTCTCATTCGGTTTTGTGACACAGAAAAATGCAGCTCCACTGCAGACGAATTCCAGCAATCTCTTCAATTAAAAACGCATAAGTTTTCCACGATCTTTTAGGCAAGTTGTCAGGTCCGGCTGTACAACATCTTTATATGTTGTACCCTGGGAAACAGACGACGAATCTGTTTTAAGGGAATCGTGTTAAACACGAGCCTCATGCCACTGTCTTTACTGCTTTTGTTTAATTTTATTGAATAGTGTCTGTCTTCTGCTTCTACTCCATTTTGTCTGTTATTTAATTTACTGAATGTGGAGGAGTGGGGCATTTTTCTCGTTACTTTCCCAATGTTCAGACGGATGAATGCTGCGAACCTTTTCGAAAGTGGTTAGGAATGGGCACCCCTCTCCCTGATTTATCTTATAAAAGTGTACAGCGTTTCCCACAATTTAAATTTTAACATTTTATCCCACATTGGTAGAAGAAATAAATTTTTTTAAACTAATATACCACAGCGTGCATAAGAAACTCGTGTTGTGAATAGTATTATGTTTTCCAATCTGTTATCATCATGTAGCTAAAATAGTTGGTGAGGTGATGACGGATTTGAAAGTTAATACGGATTCTCAATAATTCTTTTTATTGCCTTTCGTTGTACTCACTATAAAAACGTTTTAGCGAAATAATAAAACTATAAAGGAGCGCGATGTTGGCCCGTTTTTCTATAGATCTAAAATCAAGATATACCAAAACAATGAATTAGACTTTATTTTTATAAATCTGTCATCCATTTGTTTATATATAAGTTCTAAGTATATATACATAATGAAATGGTACAAGTGAAACGTCGTGCTGGTTCATTTCGTCCAACAGTTGTGTCCCTTGGTTTGTAACTGTCAACATAACCGTTTCTGTAACTCCTTATGTTGACTTTTGTTTCTGAATTTTTGGTTTGACTTTCTGGTTTGACTTATGAGATTGGGATTAACCCAATATTCTCCCCCTTAATCACAATCGCTGCGACATAGGTCTTTAAGTCTTCTTGATTCATCTTCTGGTTAAATCCACCATATGAGCTACTACTGTTTAATTTCTTGTAGTGCTTGTGATCATTCTTACATCCATGTAGATCAATTTTACTTTGGTTACTTCCACCTTTACTGTTGTGATCTTCATAATGTCCATGTTGATCATATTTTTTCTGGTTATTCTCATCTTTATTGTTGTGATCTTCTTTATGTCCAGGCTGATAATATTTTTTTGGATACTTCCACCTTCGTTGTTGTGATCTATCATAAATCCTAATTGATCATGTTTCTAGTTGGTTGGTTATACTATCAACACTTTGTCTTCTATTGGAGTTCTTGCAGCGCATATATCTTCCTTAAATCCATGTCGACTCATGCTTTTGGTTATACCACCATCCTTGTTGTTCAATGTTTAATACTGTCAATTTGAAGTTGAATGGAATTTCCTTCCATTCTTGCTTCGTGATTCTTCTTGGTTAATGAAACTTTCTGGTGCTTCTTCAATAGTTGCCATAAGTAATGTTGGTTCCAAGTCTTCTTCAATGAGATTGGACTTTTCTTCTTTCTTTGATGGACATTTGTTTGCAAAATGCCCATACTCCTTGCATCTGAAACACAACACCTTACTCTTATCATGAGTATATTTATTTGAGTTGGTGTTTGATTCATTCTTCAAATTATTTTCTTGGCCTCGCAACAAATCTTGTCCACATTTTTCACAACGTCTTCCATGAGTAATGTTATTGTTGTGACGTGTAAACAATAACTTATCTTGATCGTTATTGTCCTTATTCTTCTTAAACTTTATTCTTTCCCCGTACGTCTTGAGTCTCCCAATTGCTTCTTCCATCGTCATTTCACTTAGATCAGAATATTGCTCTATTAATGCAACTATTTGCAGATACCGTTCGGGTACAACATTTAATAGTTTCCGTACTAAGGTTTGATCTTCAATAGTGTGTCCTAGACTAGCGACTTTGTTTACGAGTGTTGTTAGTTTTATAGCGAAGGTGTCGATTGTCTCGTCTTCCTTCATATGTAACATCTCAAAATCGGATTTGAGTGTTTGTAGTCTTGCTTGTTGAACTATATCTTCGCCAACATGTATAGTTTTCAAAGCATTCCAAATATCTTTCGCGGTTTTGTGCTTTGTTATTTGAAGTAATTGTTCCTCGGTTAAGGCTTGATAAAGGAAAGCAATAGCGGTTTTGTCTTTTTTCTTATCGGGTTGAGTCGTTTCCAACGACTCTATTGTTTCCCACAAACCATTTGCTTCGAGAATGATTTGTATTCGAATTGCCCATAATGAGTAATTCGCGCGTTTTAGGATCGGGCATTGGAATTGAGGTGTACTAATTGTACTAATTTCCTTATTTCCACTTCCTTTCGTCATATCTTAAAGATATCGAAAAAAAAAACTCCAAAAAATTTCTAACACAAGGTGTGTCGAAACTTCTATATCTAGCGAGCTCTGTTGGTTTTATTTTACCTTAAAGGCTAAAAAACTTTATGGGACTAGTTTTAATCCAAAAACTATCCTCGGGGATTTTTATATTGAAAGTGAATAACCTAAGATTAATTACTCCTTAAAAATTATTCCTTAACAATATAATAAGTAGTATGATCACTAGGTTATTGAAAAGAAACTATTTTATTAAGAGTAAACTACACCATTCGTCCTTGTGGTATACGTTGACCATCAAGTTTCGTCCTTTGACCGAAAAAATTGCACCGTTGGTCCTTAAGTGCGAAACATTACTCAGCGTTGGTCCCTTACCCTAACTGGTGTGACTAACGGCCGTTAAGCCTTTTTAAGTGGAGGGTATATTTGTCTTTTCCCACCCACAATTAATTATTTCATCTACCCTTTCATTTCAATCACATACCCAAAACTAAAAAACACACACCAACATCCTGCAAGCTTGAATAACACAAAAATGGTGGTACCCATGGGCACCATCTCCTCACCAAAAGCAGATATCAACACAATCCCTTCCTATCACAATCAACTTCTTCTCTTCCCACCTTATCCCTCCTCCTCGATCCATCCCTTTCAAGCATCAGTCAAACAAGAAAGAAAAATAGGGGATCGACCTATCTCTTTCCTGTCTTTCTCTCTTCCCCATGAGGCGTCACGAGAAACGTTATGAAGAAGCAAGATGATGGTGATTGATGCTCAAGTTGGATATCCACCACTGTAGATCAAGAAAGCACTAGTCAAACCTACTTTTTCTCACTCTTTTTATTCAACCGCAACTCACAAGGAAACAACAAAAGGTCAATTACAATCTACCCTTAAAAGAAAAATCTCTCAAGTTTGTTTTGGTGATTTTGGGTTCGACTAGTGTTTGGAGATCTTGCTGGGTTTTGGTGATTCTTTCTTGCATTTGGGATCAAGTACCTTGTTTTGGGTTCATTGTTCTCACTTTATTTTCTTCTTCAATCAATTATTGTAAGATTTTAATCGAAAACCCAGTGGTGGTGACAGGTGGTTTCATCGGATATGTAGTGGTGGTTGGTGTGTCATAAGGTATGAAAGTGGTGTAAGTGATTGTGATGATGATGTTGGGAATTAAAATGGAGTTTTTATGTGTGTATATGTTTATGGTCAACTCACCAGCTCAGGTACCTGATAACTCGAAGCTTTCATTTAGTAACTCAAGTTTTTGGCTGATGATAATGAAATGATACAAAAAAGTCAACTCAAGTTGCTACCTTGCTTTCATTTCATTTAGTAACTCGAAGCTTTCATTTCATTTCATTTAGTAACTCAAGCTGCTACCTGGCTGATGATAATGAAATGATACAAAAAAGTCAACTCGAAGCTTTCA
Organism: Chrysanthemum seticuspe; assembly: GCA_019973895.1. Classification (NCBI taxonomy): domain Eukaryota; kingdom Viridiplantae; phylum Streptophyta; class Magnoliopsida; order Asterales; family Asteraceae; genus Chrysanthemum; species Chrysanthemum seticuspe. The sequence goes on from BPTQ01000009.1 coordinate 338,116,965, forward strand.
TTTCATTTCATTTAGTAACTCAAGTTGTATTTGTATTTGTATTTCTTTGTCATAATATGATTTTTGGATTTGTTACTGATGGTGGGGTAAAAAAAAGCTTAAATGTGATTGTTGTAGTTTTTGATGATTTTTTTTTGTTTAAATTTGCGGTAAAAAAACAATTTAATGAATATGATTATCGAACTTTTTGAGGGTGGCCGAAGGTGGTGAGAATGGTGGTGGAGGGTGAAGATGAAGATGGTGGGTTTTGATGGTTTGAAGAAGATGATATATTAAGAAGAAGAAATGATTGGTGGTTTGTGGATGGGAAAAGACAAATATATCCTCCACTTAAAAAGGCTTAACGCCCGTTAGTCACGCCAGTTAGGGTGAGGGACCAACGCTAAGTAACGTTTCGCAGTTAAGGACCAACGGTGCAATTTTTTTGGTCAAAGGACGAAACTTGATGGTCAACGTATACCACAAGGACGAATAGTGTAGTTTACTCTTTTATTAATTAAGGGAAAGTAACTTTTCTAAATGGTAAAAACTATATAATATATCAAAATAAGACTTAATATACTATATAAAAAAATATGAAAGTAAAGGGTTGTTTTGTAAAAACTTTAAAACATGGTAGGTTGATGGTATAACCAGTAGCCCTTTTATTTACTTTGTGATGCCCTAATATATTGACGCGCCTCTGTTTTGCTTCTTATCTTCTGAGATAACAAAAAAAAACGTCTCTTTTTCTGAGATGAAGTTATTCTTTCTCTCTTCTGAGATATCACCCTTTTCTTGCTCTCCTCTCCTTGGTGGTTGACCGCCTGTGATAAGGCTTGGTTGACGCTCATTTTTCTTCTCCGGTTTGCTGTGTTCTTTGCGAGCACTTGTAATCCCACAAAATGAAACCTAGGTTTCGTTGAATTGGGGGCTTTCTGACCGTGTAAGAGATGGATAATTGGAGATTGAAATTGAGTCAATTGATGATTCAATTTGATGTTCTGGGCTTGATTCCTCAACGAACAGGTGTGTCTGTTCCTTGTTGCGAAACGATTATAATTTACTGCCCTTAGATGACTATAAGTAATCTGATGGTATGATTTTATGTTTTGAATCAAAAGGATAAAACGATTTTATAATCGTGTCTTGATCCGTTTAGATTGGGTAATTTTGTTTTCGGTGTTATCTTGTCTTTTGACAGATTTTTCTTGCAAAGAAAAAACGATATGAAGCGGTTTTCTTTCTTGATGCCGGGTTGATTGATCACTTATTGTGATTGATCCCTGTGTGGCAGATGCGTTAAGAAACAAAACACAAAAATGATTCTTGATTTGTGTTCGTTTGGATTTGCAGAAATATTTTCCGAAACAAAAAACTTAATTCCTTTTGATTCTGAAAGAAAAAACGAGAGATTGGTATATGATGATTTGTGGCTCTGATACCAATTTTTGGCTCGTTTTTCTATGGATCTAAAATCAAGATATACTAAAAGTCTAAAACAATGAAATAGACTTTATTTTTATAAATCTGTCATCCATTTGTTTATACATAAGTTCTAAGTATATATACATAATGAAATGGTACAAGTGAAACACCGTGTTGGTTCATTTCGTCCAACAGTTTTGTCCCTTCGTTTGTAACTGTCAACATAACCGTTTCTGTAACTGCTTATGCTGACTTTTGTTTCTAACTTTCTAGTTTGACTTATGAGATTGGGATTAACCCGATACGCGACGACCAAAACTCGGAAATGTGAAAGTTTGAAGTAGTATATGTAATTAGGCAGGTACTATACATTCCAAAAACTATATATGTGTTACTGTATACTGTAAAACATTTTTCTATGGACACCTTTTCTAACTTTCTATCATGTCATTATATCCCAGTATCCCATATAGGTTTAAAGGTAGCACTTGTTTACTATAAAAAATGTTGTGGTGAAAAACATTTTAATCTTTAGTATCTGATAGCATAAGAGAAAAAAGTATTTTTACGTTTCAAGAAAGAGTGGAGAAACAATTGAATTGTTCAAATCTATTATGATCATTATAAATAGCAAATGAAATGAAAAGTTAGCAAATGTAAGTGAAGTAAACTAACTATTTAAGCAATCTCTTACATGAGATTTCTCTCTGCAAGACTTTTCGTAACATTCTATCCCACACAGACTTAACATAGAAGTTGGTGGGAACTAATATACACATAATGTTTTGTGGGTTAAATGTGTTAAGAATAGTATTACGTTTTAGCTATTCCACTATCTATCAGTTAAAAAAGTTGCTAGATGGGCAAATGGCAGAAACCTGATATAAACTCTTAACTTTTTATTTCTCTACTATGAAATATATGTTGGTAGAGACCATTTTAATTTTTACTTTCACAGTTAAAAAGAAACACATACTTTCAAAAGCCAATAAAGAAATAATATATATGTTAAAATGAATTAAAATGTGCATATCATATTTGGTTAAGTCAAAAAAGGATGGCTGAAAGTTTTTAATAACAAGAGTGATAATGACGTGCAAATTAAATCTATGACTAATTTAATGAGACACATGTTTCTTTTTCGTAGAAACCAATAAAGAAATAACGAGGCTACCCTCAACCCGTGCGATGCACGGTCTAGTGGTTGAGGGGTGATGTTTTTATCCGTAATGTTGATTTCCTAATGTTTGAGTAAATTGCTGAGTTGTTATCGTCATGGTCTTTGCGGTAGTAATTTTGATTACGCAATAGGTCGGAGGTAAATTTTTGTTGCGTAATGTTGTTGTAATATTGTTGCGTAATGATTACATGGGTTTTGTTATGCAAATTTGCATGGTTCACAAATTAATAACCACCGCATTCATTGTTTGCCAAAGTTGTTTTAATCCAAAATGAATGTGAGTTTGCATATGATGTTCTCACAACTTTTTGTACCATGTTGTTAAGTAAGTGAGAAAATTATCATGTCGTTGACACAACTTTTTGTACCATGGCATATTATTGAACAAAACTCATTAATTAATTTTCAAACACACACGATATATAAAATAAATCATATAGAACAAATTAATGAAACATGTGCAAACATTTAACGAAACAAAAATATATAAAAATTAATAGAGGAGACAAACAACACACACTACTTAGTTCAACGACATACTTGTTTAATTTCAAAAAGAGCCAACGTGACGATTTCACTTAAAACGCGTGCATGATATTCACACTCGATCTCTCCTCAGCATGATATTTTTGTTCAACCTAATACAAACATTTGAATAAATAAGTACTCGAACCGTAAAGAGAAATTTGGATTCCAAGATATTCATCAAACCGTAACGTGACGATTTCACTTAAGCACTTCAATATTTAGATAGTATAGATTTGTCATTTTAGAAGCACACACAGCTGCTTCAATCAATTTCCCACTATCTTCGCCTTGAAATAGAACAATACTCCTCCGTACAATGATTAAGAAGCTATGGGAACTACACATATATTTGTGTTAAAAAAATATTAGTTTAGTAATAAAACCTAAAGATTTATTTTGAACACATGTAGATTATAGCAAAGATATACTTGAAACAATACCAATACCAATCCCATGCACGAAAACACCACTTGCATAATAAAACATTCACATGTTCATGTGAATCATATATAATAGTATTGTCTGAAGAATGAAGAAGCTATTTCATATTAAAACATCCAAACGAATTATAATATCGACTAAACATGTGATTACAGTAAATACCACTTTAATATGACCCCCAAAAAAATACATTAAGTTTTGTATCTTTATACCGTTTAACTAACCTTCACACGAACATATTCACAAAACTAAAAAAAACACAAAATCACATAACGACGTTAATTTATAGATTGATGATTTTACCAATCATGACTTATGACCATCATATATAGCCAAAACAACCCGTCTCAATCCTCTATAGCAATATTCCGTCTATGCCTCAACCCTAAATCATCGTCACCTTCAGTAACTCTCATCATTCCAAGTCCCACAGCACCCGAAGTCTCGACCACAGGACCCACCTCACTTGGGATCTCCTGTTTATCTTCCCCGAAGTTATGAAGTGTCCGACCAATTAAATAACGGTCATCTCTTATTGAGTTGTGAAGGTTGGTGAACCAAACATGAAACCTCTTGGCACATAAGCATAACAAATAGAAACCAAGGCACCCGAGCCATGCAAATATGTAAACAGCTGAGTTGACTACTAATGGGTACCTAATACCGGAAATACCCCTCTGGCTAATACGTAAGGAATGCATAAAGCGGTCAGTAGTTTCATGACGATAAGGACCACAATCTCACGTAGTACCCAAAAGCCTTGTAGTCTCGAGAAACCATTATCTCTTACCCGCTCAAACTTATAATCTTAAAGACAGGGGACCAATGTATACACATATGGATGCGTTGCTATATGGAAAAAAATTTTGCTATTTATAAAGGCACTATATGTAACTATCTTAGAGATATCAAGAGACTTTAAATGTTATTGTAATTATAATCAATGTACTTAATCACAAAAGCAAATCAACCAACTTTGTATACATAGATTTATGATTCGTGTAACTCCAAGATTGTTTGTATTCTTTGGAGTTGCACATGATTATGGACATTCATTTGAGAACTTTTGTGAAGCTTTAGCATGTTTGTACCGTACTTAATTTTGTGCACAACCCCCCTTGCACATTAAATTAAGGGGGATAAGCTTTAAGTATTATAGATTACGTAAAAATGAATTAGAAAGGAAAAAAAAAAACTTGTCTCATTAAATTATTCATAGCGAGGATATCCTTTACACAAATACAACAACGGTGGTGAAATACTATTTAAGTTATCATGTTTAGCTACTTATTAACTTTGAATATTCCAGGACATCTAAATTACCCATAAGTAAACAATGCTCTCTATATATATTCCTAAATCTTCGAGAAAACCACGCTCACGTTTAGAGTACAATTTACTTGAGAGTCTCCGCAAGACCAACTATATTTAGAAGTCTCATTTCCTATCAGGAACCAACTGAGCTACATGCTGACAAAGGATTTTAAAAGTCCCTGCCACAACCTCCTACAAATATTGTATATTTTACGAGCTATAATCTTAAGAGGAGCCACACATGATGACTTAAAAAGAAGAAATGAAAAAATTCAGACTAGGAAAGCAATCGAAAAATAAAAGAAATCTTTGTCTTGTGAATTCACGCAATTTGAGCCACTGTATGTCCTAAGGACACATAGTCAAAAAGTAGTTTAAGCAAATGGAAGTGAAGTAAACTAACCAATTCAGCAATTTGTTTGTGAAACTTTTCATAATTAAAAATCACTTTCTAGTTTTTTTGGAAGATATTTTGTAACAATGTATCCCGCATAGGCTCATGATATAAATTGTTGGTTAGTTATATAGCATAAGCGTATAATGTGTTTAGAATGGTATTATGTTTTCGGTAACTTCACCGTTGTCAGTTCGAAAAAATCTGATAGGTGATGAAAATGTCCAAAAACTCATATAAACTATTAACTTTTTTCCTTTTAGTTTTTATCATAGTTGAAAGAGTTTTTATCATAGTTGAAAGTTCGATCATAACGAGGATATACTTCGGAATATATTTTTGTTATAATGTGGCCTTACACAAATACAACAAAGATAGTGACAATCAACAACTACTATTTCAATTATCATGATATATGAGAGTTAGAATAATCAAGGATTTTTAAACCCATAGATCCATACTATAAACGGTATATATATCCCCCAATTTTCGAGAAAACCATGCGTGAGTTTGGAGTAAAACTATTATGAGAATCTCTGCAAAACCAAGTATCTAAGAAGTTTCCTTTCCTATCCGGAACCAACTGAGCTACACTCTGACGATGAAGGATTATAAAAATCATGGGCACAACTTCCTAAAAATATTGTGTCTCTAGCGAGCTAATATGAAGATGAGCCACACTTGATGACTAGAATAGAGGCAATGAGCAGATTTAAACTAGGAAAGCAATCGAAAATAGGAGAAAATTTTGTCTTATGATGATATTGTCGTTGTTGTTCACACAAATTAAGCTACTATATGGAACTTACACTAAACATTTTCATTTTTTTCATGAGAGTCATGTTGTGGATGAATGATTTACATTGGTGGTGTATGAAATAATGTTAGTAATGTTACTATACAAGTTAAGAGTCAAATGTAGTCCAATTGCTGGGTTGGAGCCTTTGTGAACACAAAAATGAGAAATACCTAGTTGGTAATCTGGGTTAAAGTGATGAACAATCTCTTGTATCTTGACGTCTTGTTATGTGCTTGTAAAAAATTTCAACCAACCCGATATGAATAAAACTAGTATAAAATTTCTGCAAGTTTATAAGTTATAAAAGACTAGCTGGGTACCCGCGCGTTGCAGCGGCTGGTACCCGTTTAATTATTTTTGTCGGTGACGGTAAGGTCTTTTCAATGAATTGCTTTTATAGAAGGAAGAAAAAATGTTCAACTGAGGTTATTAATTGAAAGTTAGTTGGTATTCTTGTTTATGCATTTAGTAACATTATAAAAAACTTTTATAGCGGGGTACCCACGCGTTGCGGTGGCGGACACCATGCAATCAAAATTTTTGGTGAGCGATGATATGTTTTTCATGATGCTAACTTTACGCATGACGATAACTTTAGGGAAAAACTTTATCGCGCACTATTTCATACAAAATGGCACTGAACCCATGCATCATGATACAACGACAATACGAAAATGCTGGTCACCACTATTGCTAGTTGTTTTGGGCGTGCAATATTATATAACGTTTAAACATAAAGGGTGTTTCAAAGTAGCGGTTTCGACGCCATTTAGTGGTGTCTATGTTGCTAAGTTGTGGTCATAAATGGTGGTCCATTGTGTGGTCGAAAAATGTGGTGTCAGAAAGTTTGACTACATAAAAGATTGGTTTGTACGATATGCATAATGATTTGTAAATTTTATTTAGTGGGTGTTTTAAAGAAATTAAAAAAAAAAGATAAAATAATTTATGCATTATTGTTTTATACCATGTGATATATTAATTGTATTTTTGAGTGAGGGGTATATTAATAATATCATTAATGATTTGTAAATTTCATTTAGTGGGTGCATGAAAAAAACATATAAGATGATTTATGCATTATTGATTTATAACATGTGTTATATTAATTGTACTTTTGAGTGACGGGGTATTTTAATTATATCATTAATGATTCATAAATTTCATTTTGTGAGAGTCTTAATGAAGAAAAAAAAAAATTTATGCAATATTGTTTTGTACCATGTGGTATATTAATTATACTTTAGACTTGTAATGCTTAGAAACCAACAAAATGATTCCATAAGTGGCAAGTGTGTAGGCTTAATCTTTTTAAGACTTCCTTTTATAGGAAGTACCAAACACTTTATATTATATAGTAGTATAGATTGTCTAGCTGCTTATCTTTCGATTTTGACATAAGTGCTCATCCTATAAGCATTTTCGTCCTAAAATTTGCCTAGCTACTGCGGACCTAAATATGTACAATCATAATTTACACATTGAGCACTCTAAAAAAAGTTTAGCGATCAGCATAATAAGTTTTCCACATAAACGATCTCGAATATATAGATTTCTACATAAATATTTTTATGAAAGGAAGCATGAAGATTCACCAGGAAGAATAATATGGAGGGAAACAGGTGTAAACAAAGTTATAGATTGTATATCTTAATACGGAGAGAAGATTCATCAGGAAACAAAATATTTTGAAATGTGTGTGGTATTAGTTTTTACCAAAAACTATATATATGTAGTATTGGTTTGTAGGGGAGAGTTAACGTGAGATCAAACTTAAAGTTGTAAAAATAAGATCAAGTCTAAAAAACCACTAAAAATTTATAAATAACAAGTTTAGCAATAATACACATAAAAATAATATTTTAATACAAATTAACATTTTAGCAACTAATAACCAAATGATACATGAGTTTGGATTAGTGATACACCTGATACACATTACATTAATAAATATTCCAAAATCTGATACACATTACACTTTTAATCAAAGTGTATCACCTAGGTTTCGTAATTTTTAAAAAGAAATCTATCGAAACTTTAACAATTTTAGTTGTAGTTAATAAAAAATTTATTTTTGTTTCAAGGAGAGTGTCGCTTGTCAAATTTTAGTTGGATCTCATTTTAACAACTTTAAGTTTGATCTTATTTGATCTAGATTCTTGGTTTGTATCAATAACTTTATATGTTGTACGTCTTAATTTTAAGACTTGACATTTAATAGAGAGATAGAGAGAGGGTATATATATATAGTATTGGTTTGTATCAAAAACTTTATATGTCGTATGTCTTAATTTTAAACCTTTTGATTACATTATATATAGTATAAATATGGTGTTCCGAATGACATATCTCTTTCTTTCTATGTACATAAATGTCTTCTATAAAACAGTTTACCATATTTTGGAGGAAATATCTTCTAAGTTATGATGTTACGATAATGTTTTTGTCCCTAAAAATAACAAACGTAAGTTTATTACACAGCGTATTTCTTTAATACGTTTTCTAACCTTTTATTCTCGCAGTCTATCCCACATTGCCTGAAGATAGAAGTTGTCGGTTACTAATATACCTATGCATGTTAAATGTGTCAAGACTAGTATTATGTCTTTAGATTGTTACTTACCTTTCTGGTTGAAAAAATATGAAAGGTTGTGTAACATCTGAAAACTCATATGAACCTCAACTTTTTTCTTTTATTTTGGTAAGGTAAAACATATTTTGGTGGAGAACATTTTAATTTTTAAATTCACACAAGTTAGAAAGGAACACATATCTTAGAGCCCATCAGAAATATATGACCACGTTATCAAATCCACTTAATATAAGATGGACAGAATTACACGTTTGGTCCCTGTGGTTTACCCCAAATAACAGGTTTAGTCCCTAAGTCGTTTTAATTACACCACACATACCTATTTTTGAAACATGTTGCCCATTTAGTCCCTATTGTGGGAAATAGGGACTATCTGTGTAATAAAAAAACTGCAAATAATTACACAAATGATCCCTATTTTTTAAAATAGGGACTAAATGAGCAACAGGTTTCCAAAATTGGTATGTGTGGTGTAATTAAAATGACTTAGGGACTAAACATGTTATTTGAGGTAAACCACAGGGACCAAACGCGTAATTTTTTCCATAAGATGTTAACATAAGTACTAATTTAGAATTTTGAGATATTAACCGGCTTGGGCCAAAACAAGTATCATAATACATACATACTTTACCCAAACACGTGAGCAATTCATTTAGAACGAATCTCAATTTTAAAGTTGAGATTTTGCAGTTATGGATATGTGTGGGTATTTGTTAGGTTAAAGATGTAATGTAGTTATGCATATTTTTTAAAAGTTGTACTGAGGAAAGTGGACTGTGAACATATAAGACTTAAAAAAATTTCTGAGTTTTTTGAAGATGATCGGGTTTTCTTCAGTGAGGAAGTTAATGATGAAATTGATCAACCAATATTTGAGTCTAGTGATGTTTTACTATTAGAGAATAAAAGAGCGTCAGAAGATCAATGTCAACATTTGAATTCTGAAGTGCAACATGTAATCTTAAAAGTTTGATTATACTGTTTTTTAAAAAACATAATATTTGATTGTTATAACTCTTTTTCTTCTTTTTATCATAACAAAATTTGTGAAACTTCAAAACCTATACATGCTGAAAGTGATAATGATAATTCATCATCATCTGAAGAAAACCATTTTTTAAATAATCATACTCCAATGAGGATTGAGAATTTTGGGAGTTCATCTTTGTTGGATGCTGCAAATGACCCTTAAGTTTATAATGATGACAACTGCTTCAATTTTGATTTTCGAAATGAGGTATTCATTCATTTATAATAATATATTCATTTATTCATTTAATAATAATATATTTTTTTAACGCAGAATAACCAGTTCCAACCTTTTAAAAGTTCAAATTTTATAAACGAAATCAACGATGTTCATGCGACTGAATTATCAGAAGATAACAACTTGAATCATGTTGATTTTCAAGAGGTATTAAATTGTTCAAGAACTTTAATTTTTTCTTATGTTAATTTATTCCAAAGTGAAATATCTTATACTATTACTTTAAAGCAGCATGATGAGATTCAGATTAGCAATTTTGAAACTTCAAAGCAAAAGCAGGTCAGATCGGCTATACTTGAGATACATATTTTAATAAGAAACTTATTACATAACTTTTTTTTTAAGAAATGAATAACTAATTCTGTTAATTTCTTAATTTTTCAAGAAGTTATTTCTGATCTGAAAAGATGTATATCACATTTTTCATTGCATGATGATATTCTTTCGAAATATGAAGAAGTTGTTAATCTTAAGAAAGTACTTTTGTCACTTTTAATTGGAAAAGATGAAACAGAAATATAGAGAAGTGAAGGTGTAGTTAACGTGGGAATTGCTGAAGAAACAGAAATACCAAATGAAGGACGTGCCAAAGAAACTAATGATAACATCCATGATGAATCAGAGAATACAAGTAATATTCAAATGATTTCACGTGAAGTGGTAGAACCTTTAAAGGTTGTTGAAGAAAGTTTTGTTGAAGAAAATGCTCCTACTGCAGATCTTTCTATTGCTGATGAAACAAGTTTGCCTGAGGAAGTTGCCAAACAATATTTGAAAGAAAATGAAGATGATTACACACCCAATGAATTGCTTACTCCTTCGGAAGAACATGAAGATGGTAAAAACATTTCACAGATACCAGTTGAAGGGCGTCCTAAAGAAGATGAAACAGAGAATTTAAGTAATGTTAAAAGCAATTCACTTGAGATCGTGTGTGTCGAAAATGTTCTTTGTGTTGATCTTCCTACTGCTGATGTTCCTACTGATGCAACTTATGAAGAAGTTCAAGATTTTGCTCATACCGAAGGTGGTAAAATGAATGATAGCACATGTTCTGCTGATATGAAACAAAGTGACATTTCAAAGAAAGATTTTAAAGAAGTTGATTATTACACACAGAAGGTACTGCTTACTGTTGAAGGAACAGCTAAAGAAGATGAAACAGAGAATAGAAGTAATCTTAAAAGGAATTCAGTTGATATCAAGAAGCCCGAAGACTTTGTTATGTCTGAAACGGAATTGTCTACAGTTTTTCTAGAGAGTGAGTGCTTAGAAACTAAGAAAGATGACGTAGTAGTAGATGAGATTGAGAAACCTAAAGACTTTGTTAGGTCTGACATGCAGATAGATGAAGGGTTTGACAAAGTAAATAATGATAACATGGATTTTGCTACAGTTTCTATATACAGTGATAAAGTGGTTAAAAAAAGTGCTGCTGCATGTGCTGAGAGTTCTGCTGAAGGAAATATTGCTAGTGTTGATGTTTCTATTGGTGATGCCCCTACTCTTGATGTTCCTACTGCTGCAGCTTCAGAAGAATTTCAAGATTTGGCTGATACAGAAATGGATGATCCAAGCACAAAAGCATATGAAGAATTGTCACACATACCAGTTGAAAGGCGTGTTATAGAAGATAAAGGGCTTGTCAAAGAAAATAATGTTAACATCGAATTGGCTGCAGTTTCTCTACACAGTGATTGTTTAGAAACTAAGATAGATGAAGGGTTTGACAAAGGAAATAATGATAACATGGAATTTGCTCCAGTTTCTATAGACAGTGATTGTGTAGAAACTAAGAAAGATGTCTTTGTAGTATCTGATAAAGTGGTTAAAGAAAGTGCTGCTGCATTTGCTGAGAGTACTGCTGAAGAAAATGTTGCTAGTGCTGATGTTTCTATTCATGATGCCCCTACTCTTGATGTTCGTGCTGCTGCAGTTTCAGAAGAAGTTCAAGATTTGGCTGATACAGAAATGCATGATGCAAGCACAAAATCATATGAAGAAATGTCACACATACCAGTTGAAAGCCTTGCTATAGAAGATGAAGGGCTTGCCAAAGAAAGTAATGTTAACATCGAATTGGCTACAGTTTCTCTACACAGTGATTGCTTAGAAACTAAGAAAGATGTCTTAGAAGTAGACGAGGAAATCCGAAGACTCTGTTAGGCCTGAGATGCAGATAGATGATGTCATAGAAACTAATAAAGTGGTTAAAGAAAGTGTTGCTGAAGAAAATGTTCCTAATGATGATTTTTCTACTGCTGATGAAGCATGTTTGCATGAGGATGAAGATGCCGACAGAAAGTCAGAGTTAGAAGACAAAGGAAGTAAAGAAGAAACTGAAATTTCAAACAAACATTTGAAAGAAGTTGATGATCACAAAGACAACGAGAAAGAGAAAAGCGCAACTATCACATAGTTAGAAGAAGGCATTGATGCTTATGAATCTTTTGATGAAAGCAACAAGTATGTCAAAGTGAAGAAAACTATTGAGAAAGAAGATCAAAATACAGCTGACTTTGCAGGTAATCAACCTGACGGGCCAGTGGGTTCTAGCAGTGGTGATGTACTCCCAAAAGAATCTCTTGATGTCACGCAAGCCCAAAGCAATCCGGTTAATCAACTTGGTAAGGGCACGAGTGACACCACCAAATGTACCCTTCAGGAAGAACAACCAATTGAAGAACAGAAACATGAAGATGATGAGATGTTAGATACTGAAGATGATGATTTTGATAAGAATGGAAGATTTACAGGTGATGATGTTTTGAAGTGTATCAAGGCTGAAGAGGAACATCTAAACATCAAAAGTGAGAATTACATTTTCGACAATCTCTCACACAAACCCAAGCAATCTTCTGAAGTACCTAAAGACACTTCATCTTCTGAAGTAAATATTTCTGAGAGTTCTACTTTTGATGAAAAACTTTCTACTGTTGTTGCTACTGATGTTAGTATGGAAGATTCTGTTATTGATCTTGAGAGAAATCAAATCGATAATCTTGCCATTCATGTACAATTTCGTATCTAATTAATTAATTTTATTTTATTTTATTAGTAAATAGTAGTAAAAAATAATATCTGATATAAGTGCACTTTAATACCTTTTTCAGGTTTTTCAAAAACATGATTTGAATATCAAAGAAAATGAAGAGAAGCTAAAACGAAGAAAAAAATCATGCATCCTTTTTGAATCTCCATATATGAACAAAAGAGTTGAGACTATAACGGAACTCAAATCACAGGTTGAAAAACTATTCCCGAAAATGATTCTATCCGATACAGAGAAAAATGATATGTAAGTTTTTAAAACTATACTTGTTAAAACTAAAGATTTTATTTTTTTAATTTTTTACATGTAATTTCTATATGCTAGTATGTAATAATTTCTATTTGTTACTATATAGGGAGGAGATTTTCAGTTATGGGAAAGTAAATGGAATTTTATGAATTCATATCAAGTGTCTCGCTTCTGAAACAGAGATTGAGCGCGAAGTTATTGATAACTTTGTTAGTATCCTCAATTTTGAAGAAAATTTAACAAAGGATACTTTAAAAAGTTTTAGACATTACTTCAAAACAGTGATGATTGTAAGTTAATATATATTTTTTTATCTTAATTTTTCTTTCATTATACACAAATATGTTTTGTTTGTAACTTTTGCATTTTGTTTTTGTTTTTAATAGCAAGAAGATCTTAAGGAATATGAAAAAGATAGAAAAGGACATTGTCTAAAGTTTAAACGCTACGTTGAAGATCAGTTTGATAATGATAAAAAAGATATGTCAATGGAAAATATCGAACTGGTAATCTAATCTATCATTAATATTAACATAATAATAGTCATCTTTTATTTGATTTTAATTTCATTTTTATTAGGTGTTCTTTCCAATCCTTGCATATGAGCACTATTATGTAATAGTTTTCAACATAAGGAATGGTCGTGTTGTTATTTTAGACAACAGTAAGTCAGGTGCTTCATATGATGCAAAATACAAGCACGTTTTTGATTATGTGGTAAGAATTGATTTTTATTTACTTTATATTTTTTCCTGTTCAGTATATTTTTTGTGTTGTTCTCATTCACTTTTTATTCTTTTCAGAAAAGTCTGTTATCATCCTATTTGCTTGATCACAACCATCCAAATATTTATTTTTTGCTGGATTCAAGTTCTGAAATAATTCAACTAAAATGGAGAACTAGCCAAGATAAAGTTAACAGTGGTTTATATGCGATGATTCATATGGAACTTTATGAGGCTCAAGATGAAAATTGGGAAACAGGTCTTTTAGTAGAAAATGACCCAAATCGTCGAATGCAGATGGATGTGTTGAGAAGTAGATACATTACAAAGCTTTTGCTTCATGAGATCAATATATATAGACAGAAATTGATAAAGTATGCAGAGGAGTGGATGGAAGAACATCCAGATGAATATGAAGAAGAAGGAACGAAAGCAAAAGTTAGGAAAATCATAAAAGGAGAAGGTATGAGTATTCAACAGAGAGTGAAAGAAGAAAGGATAATTTTGTTGGACTTTAAGCTTTCGTTAGATTCAAGGAATATGGAGCCAGTTTTGAACTTATGCAGATTCAGAAGACATTATGGATATAAAAAAATTACGAAAGTCGATGTTGAGCAAGTGAATGGATCTTTAAGATACTCGCTGATGTTATATTACAATTCAAAACCTAACAGAGTGAAAACGGTTGAGAAACCTTCGGTTAATGAGGATGGGTTTACTGAAGTTGATAGGAAGAAAGGGAAAGGTAAACAACCTGCTCGGCAAGTTGATGGTGTGCGTTTGCATAAACCAAAGGATCAATACTATTATAGACCTATTTCCAAACCAACTAATGGTGCATCTACGTCCCAAGTTTGTGTTGATCCTAATATTGGTACGTCATCTTCTCCCTCTAGTTCTTCTAATGTTGGCACTAATGAGCAAGTGAAGGAATCTGAGATTGCTAAGCAATCGAATGATAAACATACTAATTGTGTTAATGAGCCTAATAAGCCCGTTAAGGTTTCTAATGTTAAAAAGTCCTACATTAATGACAATATTGACATGGTCTCGTTGAGAAATTCTTTTGATGCTTTAAGTAATGATAACAACATTTTTGAGACGGGTGATGGGATTTGGTCGGCTGATACGGGCGGTACTAAAGAGGTTGTTGATAGTGATAGTGAGGTGGATGAGATTATTGATGTGAATGCTGATTCCGGTACTTTTAAAGATGATAGTAACAATAAAAGTAGTTCTTCCAAAACCACTTCTCCATCGTCTTTGAAGAACACTCCTATTGTTGAGAAAATTGGGAAGCTTGAAAAGCTAATTATTGATGGTAAAGCTACCCTTGTGGATGATAATGGTAAACCTATTCTGGTGGCTGATGGTGAAAGGAAGGGAAACCCATTCTCTAAGGTGGGTGAAGTGGATGATTCAGATAGTGATGATGAGGTGTTTGAGCCAAATCCTACGGGCAATTACTTTTCATCAGCAGGAGGACATAACGAGCTTGAAGGCTATCTTTCTGATGATTATGCGGCCCAGGTCTATGACTTACCTGGGAAATTTGAGGAATATAACAATCAGTTTGATTTCAAGCTTCAAGGCCGTTCGAGGAAGTAATCTTATATGTGGATTTGTTTATTTGTTTTGCATATCTTTTTATGTTTTTAGTGGTTATTCTAGTTGTTGGTAACTTGTTGTTCATTTATGGCATGTCAAAAATGATCTGGTGGTTGTTCAAGCGGTTGCTTGAGGTTAATGTGGCATTTCAGCCACATTCCATTGTACTTTAAACAGTTTTTTGGTTAATATATTTTTCCAGGGTGGAAGTTCCCTTTTACCCAAAAAAGATTACAATTCAAAAGACACAATTTCGCATCAAAATCTTCCTTTTTTAGGACTTCAAGAGTGGAAAGATTTTATGTTCTGTATTTACAAAAGTAATACAGAGTGCAATCTGAAGAAAAAAATCATAAAAGATGTTCAAAGCATTTTCGTAAAAGCCTACATGCTGAATGAGATCACAGTTGACGAGTGTTATCAATCATATATCGGGTTGACTCATTTCACATCCTTTGTTCATCAACCGTATTTTGTAGATTGTTGTAGAAGAGTTTTATCTCGAGATCATCCATATTTTCGAAGAGTTCCAGATGGTATCATCTTTCAAGACCTTAAGTATTACGAAGAACCTGATGCAGGGCTTTGTTACTTAAACAAGGAAAATAAGAAATGCTTTCAAAGTTATTCTGGAATAACTAATCTTTCAATTTTTCATATGGTTGTTTTTTTCAAGTTGTGCATAACGGATCAAAATGCAAAATTCAAAAAGAGAGTTTTGAGAGCATTACATTTTAAGACAAAAGCATTATCAAAATATCCAGAATTTGAAAAGGTCAAGGAAGAAGCAATGAATTTTGAAGTCGAAGATTCAAAGGTAACAATCTTTTTAATTTTTTTCTTTTCTTTTTTTTTAATTTTAATTCATTTTTGTTAGAAATGTTTTTAAAGAAACATCAAAGTTCAGAAACAGATGGGAATAATACGAAGTTACTTTCTCTGACAGATGAAAAACCATAGATAGATGAGCTTGCAGATCGGTTTGATTATGATCATGTTCATGAAGCTTCTTCAAATTCGAACAAAATGGTATTTTATTTTATTTGTTTATTTTTTATTTTTATTTTAATAACATACACTGTCATTAAACTAATTTTATTAACATTTCAAATATATATATATATATATATATATATATATATATATATATATATATATATATATATATATATATATATATATATATATATATATATATATATATATATATATATATATATATATATATATATACATATATATATATATAGGGAAGGGTTCTTTTCAGAACCATAAAAAGGTCGAGAACCGCGAGAACCACCATCAACCAATCAGATTTTTTTGGATATTAATTTTTATTATTTAACTTAAAAGGGTATAATAGTAAAAGTACATATTTTATTTTCTTTTTGAATTTTTATTTATTAAAAAACGTTTTCTTCCCTATAATTTAGGATTTTTTTTTTTTTTTTTTTTTTTCAGAATAATATTTTTATATAGCATGCTTGTTTAGTAAGATGCACATATGTTTTTATAGATAATGTAAATTTACGTGTGTTTGTAGTGTTAATTTACGTATATTTAGTAATGTGCATATGTGTTTTTTTTTATAATATAAATTTACGTGTGTTTGTAATGCATGGAATGACAAACAGAGGTATTTTACATGTATTATTTACAATTTAAAACAAAAACATTACATTCAAAATTTAAAATCATGTGATATACAATTCAAATGCAAATTTCTAAAAGCAAAAAATATGTTGACGTATATGCACATGTATTTTCGCTCCTTTGACACTTTGAATTTCTTTGTATGTACATGTGCACTTGTATCTACGACATGCACTTGTGTCTTTACTCTTTAAATCTTTAGCATAATTATCTTGTCGCTAGATAGTATGTACAAAACACGTGTGCACTCTTCATATTGCTCATCATAGTTGTACCTGTAACCACAAACAATAAATAAACAAATTATTTAGTCATAACAACTAACAAAATACATATGTACAATCCTTCTTATATCAAATGATGCAAACAAATTTAATCATTACTATTTTAATAAAATATCAATATATCAGTATATGAAAAATGAATAACTTCCTAAAAAGAACGATTGGTGCCCAATCAAAAATGCATTTATACATACATGAATGTATTTATAATTGGATAGATGAGTGCCCAATACGTTGTCAACCTTTATAATATTTGTGGTCGAGGCAATAAAAAATGACAAACATGCACATTTTTTTCTAACACTAGACTCTCAAACAAATATGCGTATGTATTTTTCTAATACATATGCACACTTACAAACAATATAACACATATAAAACATATATACAAAAACAATATAACACATATGCACACTTAGGCTTTACCAAACTTTATTACACACATAAAACATATATACAAAAACAAAATTAAATCTAACACTAACAACTAAATTCTCCCTCGTACATCTAATCTTTCGTATCATTGTTATATGTGCACGTATGTTTTCGCCTCAATAGCTCCAAGACTTTTATGTATAGCATAGATATTAACCAAAGTTATAACATCTTAGCAGTCAATTTAAAATCATGGGGCCATCACAATCAAACACTTGACAGACAATTTTAAATTAATAGATAAGTCTCTAATCATAAACACGTATACATTAATTCAATGATAACGAATAACAATTCAAAACGTAATATGCTAACATCAAAATAGTTTCGCTTACTAACTAAAGACTAGGACCAATTAAAACACACATAAAAATACTTCATATCTATTAACAGAATAATATGAAAATAGTTTCGCTAACGAAGGCCTTGACCAAAAACTGAAAACCGTTTCATGAAACCAAGATACATTCACTTATTAATTGAATCAAACCAACTAGTTCAATACAAAAAAAAATTTATAACTTTACTTGTAACCATAAGATTGATCCGAAAAGTCTAATTGTTTTATGAATAGTCCCCATTGACATAAAAAAGTGACAATAATCGTAATAACTATGAAACTTTAAGAACAATTAGACAAGTTATTTTGGTAACCCACAACACATACCTGACGTCACTTTGAAGTTGAAAAGGGTACACAAATTCTTTAATAGATCTCATGCTAATAAACCACAAAATATACATGAGTTCATTGGAATAATTATAATAAATGATATATGCGGTAGGTTGGCCTTCGTCATTTATATAGGTAATCAAAGTTAGGGGTTTTCATTTTCGTTGGTGCACTTAAATGAAATATAAAGGTCGATGGAAAAGTAGATGGCTTAGTGAACCAAGGGATGATGTTAATTTTGAGAGGGGCGGCTGAATTGTGGTTGTTGGAAGAGAGTATCATAGTGGTTAGGGTTTTGAATGATGGAGATCTAGATCTGGTAAATAAAGTGACGGGTATTTATTTAAAGGATCAATATTATGTTTTGTGAAAGGTCTATAGTACCCTTTTGTTACTTATAAAACATTACCTTGCTTTTTTTCTTTATTACGAAACTGCCACACTCATTTTCTACCATTGATTAAAGATCTAACGGCTAAGGTTGGTTCTCGCAGTTCTCGACATTTTTTTGGTTCTGAAAATAACTCTACACTATATATATATATATATATATATATATATATATATATATATATACTAGTATTCGAAGCCCGCCCAATGGGCGGGCATGACTTATAATTATTTGTTTGTTGTTTTTTGTTTGCGTAAATATGTTTTAAAAAATTGTCATAGAATATTATAAGACGATTGGTCGGGCATTTTTTTTAATCATTTGTTTGTTTTTTTTTTTTTTTTTTTTTTTTTTTTTTTTATAATTTTGATGGTGTTAGTAAACGGAAAATTATTTTTAACGAAAGCGAGCTTGATGTATAATTAGTTCTACTATTTTATAGACTTGTTGGATGGTTGGATGGTTTTATAAAGACGATGTGATATCAGATACGTGATATCAGATACAGACAAAAGATGAAGAAAACATACCTCCAAAAGACCTAAAGACTGCCATTTTCAAAAAACTACATGTTCCACAAAACTTTCATGTGTCAATGGTTTTCTAGACATCGCGTTCCAATCATTAAATAAACACATTTTGATAAATTTGCACCCTAAATGGTTAAGATAGAATATGAACAGTTACCTCTGTCTGAGATGGTGAATTCGTATTCACTTGTTCCTTGTGAACAATTTATCGGCAGGAAAAAGTCCTATGCCGTGTTTGCTTCGAAGGAGAGATAATGACAGCAGGTAAGATTTAATGATCTTAGATGTAATATTTCTCTGAGAGATTAACGATAACACAAAGTTGTTAGAATCCGGTAGATTGAGGTATGATGGATAGAAAAGAAACTGGAAAATAGAGTTGTAATTTACCATGGGGGAGAAGAGGTGAGAATGCCTTGATTTGGTCTTTGATGGAAGAAGTGAGAGAAGCTGGTGGAATAGAATAAGTAGAATGGCAGACCCCATACGGAGTAATGTTGTAACACCCCGCCTTTTCGGAGCATTTAAAACCTCAAATTTACCTTATATCAGCGGAAGCTTCTACTCATAGTCAATCTCAAATAATCTCCTGATTCCTAAGCAGCTCATCTGGGTTGCATAAATTTTAAAAGAGTTTTGGGTCAGCCAAAGGCCTAGTGAGAAATCATGGTTTTCACATATAAAACAATTCTTATAATATCAAACACTTTTCCAATAACATCAAACTTGTAAAACAATCATGCAATTTGCTCAAATATCATTTAATTACTATTCAGTGATCACATATTCTCAATACTTATCAACAATCAACAAAATCAACGATTCAACACATATCACCAAAACCATATATACCAACTATTCATTATTTTCCGTTCGGTTCAACGGTTCCAACCTTCTTTATTTTCCGTTCGGTTCAACGGTTCCAACTTTCTTTATTTCCGTTCGGTTCAACGGTTCCAACTTTCTTTATTTCCGTTCGGTTCAACGGTTCCAACTTTATTTATTTCCACGATTCACAATTCAACATTTATACGGTTTCACGATTTATAATCCAACATTTATATATCTCTTCATGTACATATAGCATATTTCTCAACATTCACTTATTATCGAAGAATCCAAACACGTAGTAAATAACGATCATTTAAACAAGTCGCATGATACTATTTCGAATAAAGTGCAACCCAATTTAAAAAGCACATGAAAACTCACCTGAAAATATTGATCTTATTAGCTTTCACTTCTTGTCCAAATAAGTTTCCTTTCTTAGCTATGGAACTCGAGTTAGAAACCTGGAAATTAAAACTTCACTTCCTACGTATAGCTGCTCACTTACTTCACAATGGAGACACTCGAAACCAGGAAGTAGAAAAGTATCGCCCCGATATCTCCCTACTGCTGCTCACTAATCTCTAGGGTTTATGTGTGTTCTTTTTTTTTTGTTGTGATTGATACGTATGGTCATGATATATAATAAACTAACTTGGGCCAAAAATCTCGGGAATATGCCGACTAATACGAGTGTCCAGTAAAGTATATCTTTGATGGCCAATTCAACCCACGTTTCATTTTTTTTTTAATTTGAAAGGCACTTAGCATAATTAGCCCTATTTGTTTTAAAATGTTACAATACCACCCTTAGTTATTTATCTAATTTACGTTTAGTCTTAAAAGTTAAAGAAACCACAAATTTATGAAATTCCGGGTATTACAATTCTTCCATCCTAAAAAAGAAATTTTGTCCTCAAAATTTAACCTAAAAAAAATAAAATTTGTGACATGGGTACCTTGTCATAACATCATGTTTTATTCCATATTTTAAGTTTTATTATGCAACTAAAAGTTCAAATATCATAAAAATGTTTGCAACAAGCATGAAGTGAAAGTTTCAGCAAAATAAACCAAACTTAATAATTCGAAAACATCAAAATTCATAATCCTTAAGAACTGAAGGGTACTATTAGGCGTCACATGCTTCTTTATTATATTCTTTTTAATATGGAGTGTCTTAAGTCTTCTATGTTGTTAGTTGAAAAACTCTTCCCATCGTCTTTCGTGGTTGAGTATCCTTGTACTCTCCTCGCTTGCCTCCATATCCTGCTTTCTCTTGCGGATCGAGAGGCTTCCATTCAGGACAATCAGCGATCTTGTGCCCCGGTTTCTTACATCTAAAACAAACCCAATCAGCTTTACAATCCTTTGTTGCATGTCCTGGTTTCCCACAATTACGACAATCCTCATGCCAACATTTCCCCTTATGGGTTTTCTTGCATATGGTACATGGTTTATACTCCCCAACATCCTCTACTTTCCCACCATTGATTTTGATCTTTTTCACGTCTTCATCCCGACTCTCTCTCTTTCTTTTGTTATCTCCTCCTTCCTCTAGTTGTCGGTTATTTTCCTTTTCTATCATTAAAGCAAGCTCTACTGCTTCTTGAAAAGTTGCAGGTCGTGCTTGTTGAACTGGACCCCTAATTCCAGCTTTTAAACCCCATATGTATCGTTTGATTCTTCTTTCCTCAGTAGCTACCTGATATTTTGCAAATCTTGCCTTTTCATTAAACTTTGCCGTGTATTTCGGAACTGTCATATCATTCTGTTGCAGCTTCAAGAATTCCTCCTCAAGCTTATCCATCAATCCTTGGGGACAATAATTTTCCATGACCAACTCTTCAAATTGTTCCCATGTCATAGCACTTACAGCTTCATTACCACGAGCGATCTTGATCATATTCCACCAATGCCGTGCTTCTCCTTTAAGCAAATGGGAGGCATACTTCACCCTTTGTCCACGTGAGCATTCACTAATTTCAAAGATGTCCTCTATCTCCTTTAACCAGTTGGTGACAATCACAGGGTCACTATCTCCATGAAATTCGGTCGGTTTGCAGTTTAAGAAAGACTTGTAGCTACATCCGTCTCTCTGGGCTTCTTCATTTCTTAGTCTCTCAGCATCCTCTGCATTTTTCTTATCTTGTTCAGCCTTTCTTTTCCTTTCTTGCTCCTCTGCAGCTCTCTTATCTTCCATTGCTTTTCTCCTCCTCTCAGCATCTTCATTTAACTTTTTCTTTTTCTCAGCCTCTTCTGCAGCTTTCCTAGCTTCTTCTGCCTTCCTAAAGTTTTCTTGACTTTGAGCCAAAATAGTGGGCATGTGTTCTGACATAATTCTTATGATTTCGTTACTTAGTTCTCCTTTGGTAACAGGCACATCTTGGTTCTTAGTTGGATTTAACTTGGAGCCACCACCACCTTTTCCTTCCATTTCTCTGTGCCATTATCATTGAAGTCCATAAGATATCTAAGAGGCCAACGTATCTATCTATATAAAGGCATATAATTCATGTCAAAATACAACTATTAATCCTTATCTTTAATGAGCCTAGTAATCACTAACTATCAACCATTTTTGCAACTTAAATGCCTAATCTGGGTTTAAGACTAGGTTCCTAAAACCTAATTCACTTAAACCTATGGCTCTGATGCCAACTGTAACACCCCGCCTTTTCGGAGCATTTAAAACCTCAAATTTACCTTATATCAGCGGAAGCTTCTACTCATAGTCAATCTCAAATAATCTCCTGATTCCTAAGCAGCTCATCTGGGTTGCATAAATTTTAAAAGAGTTTTGGGTCAGCCAAAGGCCTAGTGAGAAATCATGGTTTTCACATATAAAACAATTCTTATAATATCAAACACTTTTCCAATAACATCAAACTTGTAAAACAATCATGCAATTTGCTCAAATATCATTTAATTACTATTCAGTGATCACATATTCTCAATACTTATCAACAATCAACAAAATCAACGATTCAACACATATCACCAAAACCATATATACCAACTATTCATTATTTTCCGTTCGGTTCAACGGTTCCAACCTTCTTTATTTTCCGTTCGGTTCAACGGTTCCAACTTTCTTTATTTCCGTTCGGTTCAACGGTTCCAACTTTCTTTATTTCCGTTCGGTTCAACGGTTCCAACTTTATTTATTTCCACGATTCACAATTCAACATTTATACGGTTTCACGATTTATAATCCAACATTTATATATCTCTTCATGTACATATAGCATATTTCTCAACATTCACTTATTATCGAAGAATCCAAACACGTAGTAAATAACGATCATTTAAACAAGTCGCATGATACTATTTCGAATAAAGTGCAACCCAATTTAAAAAGCACATGAAAACTCACCTGAAAATATTGATCTTATTAGCTTTCACTTCTTGTCCAAATAAGTTTCCTTTCTTAGCTATGGAACTCGAGTTAGAAACCTGGAAATTAAAACTTCACTTCCTACGTATAGCTGCTCACTTACTTCACAATGGAGACACTCGAAACCAGGAAGTAGAATAGTATCGCCCCGATATCTCCCTACTGCTGCTCACTAATCTCTAGGGTTTATGTGTGTTCTTTTTTTTTGTTGTGATTGATACGTAGGGTCATGATATATAATAAACTAACTTGGGCCAAAAATCTCGGGAATATGCCGACTAATACGAGTGTCCAGTAAAGTATATCTTTGATGGCCAATTCAACCCACGTTTCATTTTTTTTTTTAATTTGAAAGGCACTTAGCATAATTAGCCCTATTTGTTTTAAAATGTTACAATACCACCCTTAGTTATTTATCTAATTTACGTTTAGTCTTAAAAGTTAAAGAAACCACAAATTTATGAAATTCCGGGTATTACAAATGTGGAACAATCCAATGCGGAGTCCTCACCACCATTGTACATGCTTTCCTTTCTTCCCCCGGATAAATATTAAACATTAGCCAATTGTACCACTACTTTGAAAAGTAAGAAGGTAAAAAATGTATGTCATCTAAAGATGCCTCAGATGAGCACGTTAATCTATTGGTGATGAGCAAATACTCCAATTTTGTTAATAATGAAGTAGCTGGTGTGTAAAGATTGCCTGTTATTGGATCGAGTGGGTTGCAAACCCGTGTATGACCTGTACCATCTATGTAATTATATTTGATTTCCTGTTACATTTAGCAACTACCTAGAGTCCTTGCTGAAAACGGCCCTTAAAGAATATTGTATGATTTTTTGGTTCAATTAGTTAAGGTAAAAACATAATGGCTTTTGCAAAAAACAATAAGCTATTAAACATTGAAAAGTAAGCTTACCCAAACACCCCCTCAAATGAGTATTGACCATTTGACCTGCTTTTTTTTTACAAAAGTTCTAAAGATAAGACATATTTTAAGAAACTTGTAAATATTCCACCTCAAGTTTCTATTAAATTACAGGTTCAGGTCCATCTTGGGTTATTCTGTGCATATATCTATGTGCAGTTATAACTCCTATTTACTAATATCAAACACTTAAAAATGGGAATGACACACTCTAGGTTCATTAAATTGCAGGTTCAGGTCCATGTTTCCCTAAAAAAACGATAATCAATTCGCAAATATAGATAAGAACTTACCCTGGATCAAGATAACGTGTCGTGCCAGTAACGTTTGTTAATATATAGGTAGTGTGATCATCAGGAAGACCCTTTGAACGACCAAAACTCTGTTTCACCAGTGCCCATCTGGGCTGTGTAAACAGAACCGAACATCCCTTGGCCTATTGTGGATGTGAAATTACTCATTGCTTTATATATCTGTTTGATCAAAAAAAAAAAAAACAGAATATAGGATAAGAATAAAAACTTCAGCAAAATATCAGTTGAATATACTCGAGAATACCATATTTGACATACCTGGTACTCTAGAATTCCAGAAGCTGCAACGGCATGAGATTTTTCGGCCCACTAAACCAAAACAACGTCCTATTATTTATAGACAATCTTGCTGACTCTATATTCATCGATGAAGGACACCGTATGCTCATTATTATCCCTAAAAAAGTGCAGAGTTATCAACATCAGGATATATGAATAAATTTCTAATGTATGAGACCATGTTACCAATTTCTAATGCTTACCAGCCAAAGATACCACGACATGTTCCAAATGTTCCCCCTTTTTCAAATTTTCATAATCGTTTATAAAATCAGAAATGGAACTTGTGGTATTGAAATGAGCGAGCATAGTTCTATAGATTTTGCTAACCTGATTCAAAAGTCGCTCAACGACCCACCCCCCTTCCTTCCCACGTTTTGTTGTCAGAGTATCCACCTGAATCAAACAAAGCAGCAGCAGGCAAAGCATCAATTAAATCAGCCATTGCAATTCTCGACTGTGGTATAACTATAGCTGAGTGTTTGTAAAATCAAAGAGCCGAAGTTCATGACATTGTGTAAAAATCGATCTTAGAGCAGAAAAAACCTCGTCGATTTATATACAGATTTGTATTTTTGTATTACAATGGCTATAATTGTCCATTTACTTTATTAACCAGTTTGACGGTATAAGTATATTTATAATAGGAACCACTATAGAGACAATCGGGCTCGTATCATTTTTTTACGCTCACTTATATTAATACGCATTTGTAGACATAGTCAGCTCGATGAGCGGGCATGACTTATGATTATCATTGAAATTTCTAAGTTAACGAAAATAAGATATAATGGTAACCAAATTCATATATGAAAGTGAAACAATAAATATTTGAAGTTACGAACTAACATATTTTTTAGGACATGTAACTGGTGATAAGATTTTTTATGTGTTCCACTTCCACTAATGCAAGGCATACGTGTTTCATTAATGTCATGCAAACTCTACTCATTTCACTACTAAACAATTAGCTACTATATATGGATGAGCAATCCCAAACACACAACTTTAAAATACAACCTAAGCTCACCTATTGGTTAATCAGAGACTTGATTTCACACTGTTTGATTGTTTGCAAACTAACAATCTGATCATTGTGTTTTCCACAAAAAAAAAAAGGAAAAAAAAACATATACTTACTAATCTGATCATTGCGGCGGGTTTTTTTGATACTTTTTTTATGGCTGATGTTATTAGAATTGCCATTTCAGAAAACACATATTTCATTCATTGTATCAAGTACAAACGAATAGCGAAACCTATTGAAAAGTATAAAGTACAAAGGAAAATGAAATTATCGATGGCCGTCACTACTTCATACATGCTAAAAGAATGTAAATCATCAAGATGTTCCATATGCACACTTCTATTCTTTTTATGAAGTGTGTATTCCATGTCTCATGTCAATTGAATTATCATTTATTAAATTTATAAATAAAAAAAGTACTCCAATGTTGATACAATTTTAGAGGCAGAACAGCTCATTCTTGTTGCCTTTCTTTTGCATGTGTACCTTTTTCTTTATCATCTTCTTGAAGAAACGAACTACAGGAGCCAGAATCAGCATGGCTAACAAAATTGATAAAAGCACAATGAGTATTTTTTTTCCTTTTCTTGACAACATTACCTTGCATTAACAATTGATAATAGTCGGTAAGTTTTAGTACCTACGTTAGAAATAGTAAGATTCACGGTTCTTGCTGAACGTAAACTAATACATAGATAATAAGCACAGTTCTTGGTGAACTTAAACTAAACCATAGATAATAAGCACAGTTCTTGCTAAACGTAAACCAATCCACAGTAATAATTATAAGTATAGTTCTTGCACATAGCCAAGTGGTTACAATACCCTTAACTTCTCAGTTTTGCTAACAAACATTGAATAAAGATTAACAATTAACATTCATGTCTCATGTACCCTAGCGGCCTAGCGAACTTCCTGTCTTAGATAGCATACTTCTTACTTTAAAGACTTGTGGTACAATAGTATACTTTTACTTTTGGGGTGTTTGGATTAGCTTGTCGAAGGGCATATGCAGTTTTAAACAGCCACAAAAAACCATTCATTCATAAATAAGCCCATTAGCCTTATATAAGCTCACTAAGGTTGTTTGTATATAATGTGGACTTGCGAGTATGGACATTTCCATCTATAAGTTAATAATATGATAACAAAATTTAAAGCCATCTAGATCTCCTTTCATTCTTAGCTCAACATAATTCTATATACTGTCTCGTGCGGTACTGCTTTCATATATATATATATATATATATATATATATATATATATATATATATATATATATATATATTTGAAAAAAAGAAAAAAAAAAGAAAAAGAAAAAGCGTGTACCTGTTATTGGTTCTGCAAATTTGCATGGTTCATCTGTTAAGTACCAAAAAGACAAAGCTTTTCAAATTTCAGCTTTATGGTCAAAAAGCCCAAAATAGTAGTTCTATATCTGATTTATAAGACCATTCCTATTTGCTAGCCAATTACTTTTTTTTTAATTTTATCTAGTTTTGTGATCCAATCGCAAGTTTTACATGAATCCACATTTTGGTATACAATTTCTTAAACTCCCTAGGAAGAGCTTTCAACCATGTCCGACCAGAAGTCTTGTAAGTTTCTGCCATATCCAGTGAACTCTTGAAAATATTTGTTCATGACAAACAACACGAGTCGAAGATTATGTTGCATATATCATAACAGTTCATTTGACTCCTACGCAATGAAATTATTAAAAGACATTAATGTGAGAAAAACTTACGTGTTTATGAGCCAAAGATCTGCTCCTTCAGCATTGTCACTTACAGCATATATGATTGAAGGCATGTGCTAGGACACCTCAGTTACCATGTCCACCAATATACAATTGGTATTAAATTGGGTATAAGTTAGATGCCTCCTCTTATGCGCAAAAGACAGGCCATGAGTTACTCCTACTGCTATTTTTAGTTGTGCGAACAAAGAAAGTGAAGTACCTGATGGCTCTGCATATACAGTCATCAATAATTCAGTAAGTGTATTTGTGAACGACTTTAATGGATGACATATAAGCATGACAATAGATGTTGGTTCAGTACGAATTTTAGAAACATCCAATTGGTGAGACGAAAATCTAAAAACCGAGTGTGTTTTTCACAATTTAACTAAAGTGTATACTTACCTCCAAAAAGAAGTTCATCCAAACTTGGGTCCGGAATGTGCTTAAACACAAAACAATTCTTTCTCATTCAAGCAATATCCTAAGAGTATGACACGGTTCAGATGATTGTATTATTCAGCTGTATGGATCATTGATTCTCACGGCTTTTCTTGATATACTGCCACAACATACTTATTTCAGATCTTTTCATGCCTTTGCAACTTTTGGAATAAAAACAATTACCAATTATGATAAATACATACGTTTGAAATATATGGTATGTGAAACAATATGTATACCTCCATCAGTTTGAAATAAATACATTGTATTATATTATGTAATTTTATTAAATAAAAATGACGACTTATTAATCAGAAATAGAACATGATATGGTACCTTCATCAGTTGCAACTATTTAGAATATCTAATAAATTTCTTTGTCATCCATTATCATTATCCAGTCCGTCATACACCTACTAAACCGATTAATAAACAAAAATTTATACCAAACTGACAACAAACATAATGCCAATGAAAATGGTAATGAATGTGACCAATTAAAACTGACCTTTAATTAGCCTTTGGATCATCGTGATTTAGTGCAACAACTCAAGCTTGTCTTGCTAGTTTGTTAGGGGATTTCTGACTTGCGACCTTAACTTTACCATCATCTTATTCTTCATCTTCATCTTCTTCTTCAATCATGTCCTCGTCAAACACCCCTGTATCGGAGCTGGAGTTAGCATTGTCATATGCTGGTCAGCGGTAGCAGCTGCACCTACTACTTCTTCCATTCTTTTATATCTCTTGAACTGGAGCTGACATTACTACTTCTTCCATTCTACCTAAACTTCCAACACCTAAGAGAGTTTCCACCAAAAATACCTTGTATTTGTTTGTGTTCCAAAAATAATGAATTAAACCTCTATATAAAAGAAGAAAACAACTAACAGAAAGTTTAATAAATGTACTTCATGACCAGAATAAGATAAAACTATGAGATACGGCTAGAAAATGTTCATAGTGCATAATATGGCTGAAACAAACTCATTGACATATAAGTCATTTTATCAATACAGTTGGTCCTGAACTTTCGGGATGAGACTCTGATGCATGCGCCTACACCAACAGCAAGGCAAGAGACGTTATAAGCATTCATTTGACAGGGGGCAAACATTTTGCAAGCTAAGTTACACTGATATCGATGGACAATTAGTTTGTAAACATGCAGCTTAAAAGGTGTCGATGTACACTATACTTATTACCAAGCCGTAAAGGGGATGCGATTACTTGTTTGACTAACAATGTTGCTAACTAAATGAAACAATCTTAGAGCATGTATGTTGGATTCATAAAGATGGAAAGGGGCGTCACTAATGCTGTCGTTCGAGTGTTGGAACGTCTGATGTCCCAACATCTGGTCGTGAACCCCAGGCTTGTGAACCATATGAGCCAACAATGATAATCAAATAAGATGATTAACAAAATTTTAACCGCTGTTATGCAAAAACTGTAAAGCTGCATTTTCTTAATATTTGAACCAACCTGCACGTATTTCATCGAATCTCCTTTTGCTAGTTGTATACGCGTTTGTGTGAGTGGCTGTAATATGAAACTTACACCCATCATACAGCTACACGTACTAATGCATTGAAAGTGCCTCAAATTGCCAATGCCTAAAGTAGACATACCTGATGTTGAGATGTCAGTCATTTGTGTCTTTTTATACGACCCGTACATGAAATCTCTAGAGTGCACTGCTGCAACTTTAAAGCATACAATAAACTAACTGTTAGGCCTTCACACATAAAAAGCGCACAAACATATCCTAAAGTTTGAATTTGATCCAAAGTATCAGACACATGTTACCTGCTGGTGGGCGTGCTTCTTGCATGGATGTTGTTCTGTGCATATGGCTGGGAGCAGCATAACTGTTTTCAGCATAACATGTTATCCACTTTCAACTTTTTTCAGTTTAATGATTAACCATGAATCTTAATGCTAATTTTTTTTATACTAAATCAGTACACACAAATAAATATAGATTTTCAACTCAAAATATAATCAAAACATAAGAAAAATAATACCTGGTCGAATTGAAGGAGTGTCTTCAATTAAATATAAATCTGTAATTTAAAAATAATACCACATAGGTTTTTATAATCAAAACATGAGAAAAATAATACCACATTACTTATTAGTATAACAACATACAGAAAATAGAATTGATGTAAAACACTTACATTCCTTCATTTAATTGCCAAATATCTTGACTAAAATTCGAATCCATGATTGAGCTAGTTCGCTTTGTTTTAGGGTTGGAGAATGGATTTGTTTTAGGGTTAAAGAAGGTTTACGTAGAATGATATAGGATGACTTGGGCTGGCTTGTTAAATCTTTATTATTTATTACTGTATTTTTTTTGAGTTTATAGATTTGGATTTGGTTTTTAATTACAAATCAATGGCTTGGCACTATTGGTTTAGACACTTGCATTTGAACCTAAAGACCCAAGTTCGAATCTTGCAACATGTCTTTTTGTACAAATTAAATTCGAAATTTATTAATGATTGCTTAGGTGGCATTTTTTAACATTTAATCTAATAAAACATAAATAATTTTGGGAAAAAAACAGCCTAAAGTTCAAAATTAATTAAATGTCTTCAAATAAAATAAATTTTAAAAATGCTTACATGGCAACAATGTGATTACATGGCTAATAATGAATTACTGGGCAATGAGGTGACGTTTACGTGACATTATCTACGTGTAACGCCTCCTGTTATATATAATATATATATATATATATATATATATATATATATATTATTTAATAACATACATTATAATTTTAGCTTATGGTTGTTGTTGAAGCACTCAATGAATTAAGTAATTATGTAGTAAGTATTTTATATGAGCACAAATTTTAATATGTGTAAAAGAAATTATGTTATTAATGTAAGTTTATCTTTTTTTCTTTTTTTATTCATAATAGGCTTTAATTGAGTGTCCTGAGCCAATAATTTTTTTCCGGTCAACTTCGTCATCTGATGATGATGATTCTGAAGAAGAGGATTCAAATGAGTCCGAGGATATTCAACGGATTCAGGTAGATGATAAATAACTAATGTAGATTGCACATGGTTATTTTTTTTATTTTAAATCTTGTTGTAATTATTTTTTGATTTTAAACTTGCAGATGATAGATGGAGCTGAAACTCTTCACAATTTAAGAAATACTGTTAACAAAAGAGTTGATAATGAAGATTTTGTACAAGTAGATACTTATGTACAAACACAATCAAAGAATATTAGACAAAAGAATCCAACAACATTTTTGAAGTCACCATTCAATGTTAGAAAAGTTGATATAAAAAGTAAATTAAATAAGAATGACAAGTCTATGATAGAGTTAATAAAGTAAAAGAACAACAGCAAAATTGAGTAAGTTATTTATTTATTTATTTTATTTATTAACTAATGTTATTATTATCAGAATACAATCATACAAAATTTATTAACTATTCTTATTATTTTAATACAGGGAGCATTTTTTTGGGTCAGATTTTTATTGTGTTGTTAATCGGAGCTATTTTAAAGATCTGATTAATAAAACAAAACAGATTACCTCAAACATCATAGATATTTGGACTATTGTGTTGAATTTTCAAGAAAAATATAGAAGTCCTGGATCATGCTTAAGATTATTTCTTAACACTGAAGCAATGGTATGTCTTCTTGTTTTTCATTTTTTATTATTATTTTTTATTTCTTAATTTTTTTAAGAAAACAAAGCGTTTATAATCTTTTTATTTTCAAATTTAATTCAGGGGCCTCGAAGAGAAAAAAGGGGACTTGGATATAAAAAGATACAAGAAGAATTTTTGAATGCAATCAATTTTGCATGCAATAATTTTCTGAATTGTAATAATCTATCAACAGTTAATCTGGTAAGTTTAAATTTTGTTTTCTTAAATCATTTAATGTGACAAAACATTTTGTTTGTTGCAACAGTAGGAACATTTGTTGCATTAGTAGGAGTATTTGTTGTTGCAACAGCAGTTTATTTGTAATTAACTATTTGTACTTTAAAAATCATATATTTTAAGACAATAAGAAGTTGTACTTTATCTGTAGTTAATAATTGAGGAGCTATAATTAAGTAATTACTAAATTTACAAATTAAATATTAGGTTTAGCTTGATATTGTTTTAAGTTAAGCGGTTGTACTGCGATTTATTAAATCTTCAGCTTCTTTTGATTTTTGTACTGCGATGTATTGTGGTGGTTGTTGTTTTACTGAGATTTATTGTAGTAAAACTTTTAAACCAACAGTGGTTGAAGTTGTACTAGCAGTAGTTTCAGCAGTAGCAACATTTTGTTGCAGCAACAGTAACATTTGTAGCACTTTATCTGATATAACATTAAAAATTATGTTATTTCCATTTAAAACTATTAAATTTAATTTTAACATTACAATATATACTTATTTGAATTTTATTATACTCTTTATTAATATTTTACTTTTTTCTGTTTCAGGTTTTTTTCCCAGTATGTAGGCAAAATCATTTCTATGTTTATTGCTTCAATCTCTTGAATCCGTCATTTGTGATTATTGACAATCTAAAGGAAAGTGGTGCTATATATGGAAAAACAACTCAAAATCTGGTAATATCATTATTATTATTTTTATATATATGTAACAAATTTAAGGTTAATATTTTAATTTTTTTATTTTAATTTTTTGTTTTTCAGTTCAAATTGTTTTGTCATTATCTAAAAGTTTCAAAGCACTCAAAGGTTGAACATATTTCAAAGTGTGTTCCTCGAAGAATTGAAATGCAATGGCAAACATCGAAAAATAAAACAGATTGTGGCATTTTTACTATGAGGCACCTTGAGTTCTATTCTGGAAGCAAGGACAAACAATGGAGATCTATATTTATGCAAAATGGAAGCAAAGTTGAGTTGGCATCATTGAGAAATTTGTATGCTGTAAACATTTTATTAAGTGATGCTAACAAATTCAAGGAGGAGATTATAACGGAAGCAACAAAATTGTAATTTTTTCTTTTCAAAATTCGCTGTTACATACGTATATTCTGAATAGATATAGTGAGTATACTTTTTCATTTTTTAGCTACTGTCATATATAAAAATACTTGGATATTTTTTTAGATGTTAAACAGTTGCACAAAAATCATGTACAACTTTGAATACACTATATAACAGTTGTATAAAATTAGGCCCAATTTATAAGGCCCATTTCATTAGCCTCATTTTAACTTTTTGAATGCACTTACCTATAATATTTGTAACATTTATATCAATTACATTATCAATCATCACAATCATTTACGTATACTTGAAATGACGTGTTCTTTGTGTCCAGAGGGTACATGCACTCCGAATTGTGCTAATTTGCAGGATTCTTTATTGAAAGATGAGATTGACATGATAGATCGTTTCAATAAAATGGTAATTACTTGTGAGCCAGGAAAGACTTTCCCAATAGAAGGAAATTTCAGAGAGAAACAAGAGCTGATTTCTAAGAGGAAGACAATGATTGAACAACTCCCACAGTATGAATGTGAGTATGAAGATATGAAAGCACGTTTCAAGAGGATCGAAGATGATAACGCTAATTTGGAAGCTACGTTTGAAGCGGCGATAGCTGATTTTAAGATTCACAAAGATTTTAATGTTGATGCTGAAGCAAAATATCAAGAGATGATAACCAGTTTTAAGAATTTGAAAAATCATAATCTATTGTCAAAGCTAAGTATCAAGAGATGGATGAATGTGCCAAAAACCTTATCAACATACTCAAAGAAGTTGCTGGTGATGCTGATAATTTTTAGGATTTTTATGTCTGTGTTTTGTATATGTTTAACAATGTGTTATTTTCGACTTATTTGGTATGTAAGCTAATCTATATTTATGTAAGCTAATATATCTTTTATTTTAAAAATTTTGAGTTTCAAAACTGTTTAATATTAATGTCATAATGTTTAATTAAATATCACAGTTTACTTTAATTATGTTAAAATACTTGATGAGTTTAAAAATAAAAAGATAAAAAGCCATTTATTATTTTTCTCCTCGAGATTCGATCAAATCAAATAAAAAACTCATTTATTGTTCCTATAAAAGAGCCTTTTCATTTACCACTTTACTGCTATAAAATTAAAATCTTCCATTAGAAAGAAATAACAAAAATCTTTCTTTCATTCTACAAAAACTAAAAGTGATATTTAGTGCAACCATGTGCTTCGTTTTTATATTTCAATATATTATTTACGATCCTGGAGGTTATTCTATGGTTTTTTATTTGATAAGAAACTTAGATATTTTACCGAAATTTGTAATAGATGTCGAAGCTCTATTTAAATATGTGTAACATCATTTTTAATTTTCTTCTACATCTATTATATACATTTTAGTACCATGGTATGAAACCTAGATATTTTACCGAATGTCGCCATGGTACAAAAGCAGGAATGTGATAAGTTAGATAGGTGTATAGAGTATATTAAGTTATTCTACATCTATTGAGCTTGACACATTTCCACTTTTTTATTAATGTTTTTATTCATATTGTGATAAGAAAAAATTATATGAATATTGAGTATATTCTTATAATTTATTCTTTTCTTATAATTATAAGTGTTTAAATCTCTTCAAATTCAGATTCTGAATGGGAAGAGTTCATGAATTTATACATTTTGAAAAATTATTACTCGTATAATGTAAGAAACGGAAGAACATGAAGTTGAAGATCAATTATGGAAGATGAAGATGAAGATTTTTAAAAAGAAATAAAGATGAAGAAGAATATGAAGTTGAAGATCAATTGTTATTGTAGAAAATTTTTAATTTTAATGGTTTTTATTAAAATTTAAATTAATGTAATGTGAATTAATTAAAGTTTATTTCAGTTGGAAGTTTTTATTTTTTATTTATTTTTTATTTTTTTAAATTCCCAGCAGCATGTATAAGCAGGTTTATTCAATATTTGAAACTAATTTGTTTAATATTGTCTTAATATCTTATTTTTTTGGAGTACCTTTTGAATAGCTTTTAATATTTTGACATTAAAGAAATTTTAATATATACATGTTCTAATTTAATATATGTTTGAGTAGTTTATGACGTTACTATTATTTTTTTAAACTGATATTTGAGCTATATTATTTAAAAAAAATGTTATATTAATTTTGGAACATTTATTTTAATAAATATGTTTAAGTTAGAAGTTTATTTTCAAATATTTTTACTATATAAATTATTTTTATGTTCTATGATATTAAATTTAATATCTCAGTAAGTTAATATCACAGTAACTTAATATCACACTAAATTAAAATAGTGTAATTCTTTCGAAATTCGTAGCAGCATTTTTTCAAACTGATATATGAGCTATCAATGTCAGATACTATTTAAAATGATTTGACAATACAATATCACTTTATCTGTAATAATAATATTAATTATATTATATAAGAAAGTAAATTTTATTTCTTAATATCATATTAAATATTGGAACATTTATTTTAATAAATATGTTTAAGTTAGAAGTTTATTTTCAAATATTTTACTATATAAATAATTTTTATGTACTATGATATTAAATTTAATATCTCAGAAACTTAATATCACACTAACTTAATATCACACTAAATTAAAATAGTGTAATTCTTTCGAAATTTCTAGCAGCATTTTTTCAAACTGATATATGAGCTATCAATGTCATTTACTATTTAAAATGATTTGACAATACAATATCAGAGTTAGTTGTCTAGAGATATATGATATTGTATTTCTATCACAGTAACTTAATATCACACTAAATTAAAATAGTGTAATTATTTCGAAATTTCTAGCAGCATTTTTTCAAACTGATATATGAGTTATCAATGTCAGATATTATATAAAATGATTTGACAATACAATATTTAAAATGATTTGTCAATACAATGTCAAAGTTAGTTGTCTAGAGATATATGATATTGTAAATTTTCAATTAATATCAGAGTTAGTAAAATTTCACAGATTAATCAATTCATATACTATGATATTATCATAGTATGTAAAATTTTCATTTTATTGACTAGCATTATTAAAAAGAGTACTCTAAACCATATGAGATTTAGTTGTTTATAAAATGAATGACTGAAAGAAGATATTAATATTGTATTAATATCAAATTTTCTTGTTTAATTAATGATATTACATTAATATCAGACTTACTTTTCTTAATTTATGATATTATCTTAATATCAGAGTTAGTTGTTCTATTTAAAACCAAAATCAAAGAAAATTTAATATTTTGCATGTTCTATGACGTATACGTATATAATGTCTTAAAATATCAGACTTAAGTTGGCTTATGACGTATACATATTTCGAAGTGACATATATGTCAGATATTATTTATAGTGGTAAAAGACACCTCCTCGAGACACAAAATATCACTTTATCTGTGAAAATATTTAAAGTTGATTTTGACAATACACAAGACATTAATGATTATAATTATCACATTTCATTCACGTAGTTAATTAATAAAGTATACTCTGACGATAATTTAAATTGAATTAGATAAAAAAAAATATCATATTAAGAATATAATAAAAATTAATACTAACTAAAAATACTATTTTTATTCTTAAAATACTAGTAAGAATATTATTAATTATGCAGCAAGTATTAATTTTTTCTTTTATTATTTTTTTCTTTTATTATTAAGAATATTACTCACGAAAAAACAGTCCAAAATAAAAATAAAAAATACCACTACATATGAGCACTTGTACTTTAAAAATAACGTACATAGCCTTTAATATGAAAAACATAAAAATACTTTAATATGAAGAAATAAATTAAGCAGTTGTACTTTAAATATTATTTATTTTTTAAGGGCTCTCTATATTCGTTTGTACAAATCACTGTGTTTTTTGCCTATAAATATTTCATCAATCACACATAGAAAAACATAACAAAATTTGTCTTCATTTTCATTTCATGTTTTTTTGCAGTTTTAATATAATGATTGTTTTTATATTAAATATCTATTTTTTCGTATCATCGATAATTTATTATCTTTGGAAGATTTTTTTATTTCTATATTTTTTAAATCGAAATCTAGAAATTTTACTGAAAGTATTTGTTCTTGAAGAAAAAAATGTTTATCAATCATTATATTTCAGGACCCTGTAAGTTTTTCTTCAAGTAACTTTTCAACTTTGCTTTTTCTAACAAAGCATTTGTTGATAACATTCATTTCAAATGCAATTTAACAAAGCATTTTTTGGGGTGCAAGGTGATGAGTTATTCCAAACGATGTAATGTTTCACTTGTATAAGAAATGATTTACTCATATTTGAACAACTTTTATATTGTGAAACGACATTATGTATCATGATCAGATTGAAGACGATATTTTTTGAAGGTGTATGTTCTTCATCAAAAACTACCAAATTCAGCCATATAAGAAGTCGTTGAAGATTTTATATGAAGATTATAATTATCGGTGTATTAACTGAAGATATTAATTTGTAATTTCATGTTTGAAGATATTTTACAAGATTAGTTGTATGTTCTTGTTATATTTCTTATTCCTTTTAAGATAAACTTTTAACATTACATTACATTATTAATTTTATTATAAGAATAAGTGAAGTAAAATATACATAGAATTAACATTACATAAGAATTAACATTACTGTGATATTAAATAATACCATTAGATATTCAGTCTGATACTTTTACATAATGGACAAATGTTCTTGTGTAGCATCCAACCTCTAATACAATCTGCATGAAACTCATGGCTGCAAATCAATGTGCTTATGCTTTCATTTTCTTTGTATTCTTCTAAACAAATCGCACAAACGCCTTCAACCTTGTCAAGCATTATATTCTCATGAAGATTTTTCCTTATAGTTTCTTTAGTCAATCTTGAACCATCAAAAATCATATTTTGTTACGAAACACCAATTATTTCAACTATATCTTGTTGTTCAAGTTGGAGAACATCTTCGCGGTACCTTCCCATTATAAAATGAACTAAATATGAATGTATACTGGGTATACTTTTTATTGTCTCCTGGAAATGGTTCCTATCACGAGTTGAATTGTGCATAGATTGTAAGATATGAATAATAATTGATGGAGGTACGTCTGTAAATGGCACGAAACCATTACTCATTTTGAAAAAACAGTTTATTTTATTTTGACACGACAACTCGATAAATGAAACATTACTTTCAATATCAATGTTATATATAGACTTATTCACGGCATGTAAGTTTTAAAATAAACTTTATTTTAAAATAAACTTTAAAACAAACTTTATTTTAATATTTATATTTTTAATTTTGCCATTTATTTTTAATTACTTTAATATAATCTTAATATCAAAGTAAGTTATAATAATATTAATCTTTATATTGTGTTTATATCAAAACCTTTTTAAATTTTGGTGTTTAATTTTGACAATCTTTAATATATTATTGTGTTTATATTGTGTTTAATCCTTAATATATTATTATTGTCCTAATATCATATTAAATTTTATTTTGCACGTTAAATTTTGACGTTAAATATTAAAGTATATGTAGGAAACATAGATGCATAACACGCTATTATACATGTCAGATTTTATAATGATGAAAAATACCTCCTCGAGACACAAAATATTACTTTTTATGTCCAATTGACATATATGTCAAATAATTTTTAAAGTTGATTTTGACTATACACAAGAAATTAGTGAATATAGTTATCATATTTCATAAATATAGTTATTTAAAATATTAAATATAACACATATTATTTTTAAATTATTATTGTCTTAATTTCAGAGTTACTTTTCTTAATAAAGATATTTTCTTAATATCAGATTTTCTGAGAAAAAATATTAATCATCACTTTCTATTTAAAAACAAAATCAAATTTTAATATCAAAGTTAGTTGTCTTAATATATAATATTCTGTTAATATCATAGTTTTGAAACAAAATATTTAAAATCAAAATCAAACAAATTTAATAAATTTTGGAAGTTCTATGACGTATATATATTAATATTTTATTAATATCAGAGTTAGTTGGCCTATGACGTATACATATTTGCATATTTGTTTCATTAAGTAATTTGACTATCTGTTGAAAACATAGATGCATAACACGCTATCATACATGTCAGATTTTATAATGTTCAAAAATATCTTCTCGAAACTCAAAATATTTACTTTTATGTCCAACTGACATATATGTCATAGAAAGTCAAAGAAATTAAAGTAATTTCCTACTTACATATATCAAAGATAATCTTTAAAGTTGATTTTGACTATACACAAAAATTAATGAACATAACTATCATATTTCATAAATATAGTTATTTAAAATAATAAATATAACACATAATTATTTTTAAATTAATATTGTGTTAATATCAGAGTTATTTGTCTTAATATCAAAGTTAGTTGTCTTAATATATGATATTCTGTTAATATCATAGTTTTAATATTGTATTAAATTAATATTTGTCTTAAAATTGTATTTAAATTAATATTCTGTTAAATTAGTTGTCTTAATATTGTGTTAATATTTAAAATCAAAATCAAACAAATTTAATATTTTGGATGTTCTATGACGTATACATATTGATATTCTCTTAATATCAGAGTTAGTTGGCCTATGACGTATACATATTTGCGTATCTGAGTTAGTAAAATTTCAAAGATTAATCAATTCATATATTATGATATTATCATACAATTTTAAATTAATATTGTGTTAATATCAGAATTAGTTTTCTTTATAAAGATATTTTTTTAATATCAGATTTAATATCAGAGTTAGTTGTCTCTATATCAGAGTTAGTTGTCTTAATATATGATATTCTGTTGATATCATAGTTTTGAAACAAAATACTTAAAATCAAAATCAAAGAAATTTAATATTTTGGATGTTCTATGATGTATACATATTAATATTCTCTTAATATCAGAGTTAGTTGACCTATGACGTATTAATTAACATATTTGCGTATATGTTTACATTTATTAAGTAATTTTCAACTGACATATATGTGAGATGTTATTTATATTGATTATCATATTTGTTACCATTGATTTTTTTTTAAATTTCACATTTTTTAATATATGATATTGCCTTAATATCAGAGTTAGTTGTCTTAATATATGACTTTGTTTTAATATCAGAGTGTCTTAAACAAAATATTAATATTCACATCCTATTTTTAAATTTTTTTTTATAATTGCATGTTATAATGAGGTATATATATTAATATTGTCTTAATATCAGACTTAGTTTTGCCTTTACATACATGTCAAATAGTGATGAAAAATTCCTCCTCAAGACTTAAAATATCAATTTAAGTCAAAGTTTTACCTTTAATTTGAATATATTTTTACAATAATGTTGCTTTTTTTAATTCATGTTGTTTTTAAGTATATTTTTGACATTCAAGATATTGTATTACTATCAGAGTTAGTTGTATAGATATATGATATTGTATTACTATCAGAGTGTCTTAATATCAGAGTTAGTAAAATTTCAATTAATATCAGAGTTAGTAAAATTTCAAAGATTAATCAATTCATATATTATGATATTATCACACTATTTAAAATTCAAATTCAATGCAAGAATTTAAGATGAAGAAGAACATAAAGTTGAAAATCAATTATTATTACAATATGAATTGTCATAGCCTATTCAACCGACAAATAAACTAAAATCACTCAAAGAAATCTACCATGGCTGTGGGGGAAGCTCGTTGGAGTTTCAACAGCTTCCTAGCCAACTCCCAATTGTTCTTGATATTTTCATTCCTATCATGACTCCTATCGCTTTGGATGATATTGATTGTCTTTAGCGACGGGGAACACGCAAGTATACACTTTACTAAAGTTAATTTATGCTCTGTTCTATGAAAAACTCGAAATACCACGGTCTGTAGCTGGCCATGGCTGAATGTGTTTCTATCTACAACATTAGAAAAATTTTCCAAACGTAAAACACTAAGCGTGTTTGCAGCCTGAAAAATGAAATAGTGTTGAGATACGAAACATGGCAATTTAGGAATGTTTATTTGATACATATGCAATACAACATTACACTAACTCTGGTATCCAGCATTTTCAAATTTGGAGATGCCCGAATCATTACAATGGTGAACGCTACCATAAGACTATTCCCAAAATCGACATCGGACAACTTAAGGTTAATTAGGGATACAAAAGGAACATTCATCCTAGAATTAGCTTCATGTATCAACTACAACAAGTTTTAAAAATTAAAATTTATTAGTGTTACACATTTCTTTAACATTGTAATTATAAGTTGTAAAACTCAGATTGTTCTTACCGTGCAATCACCAAAATCCAAAGTAAGAGTATAAAGATTTTGTAGTCTTGTCAGTTGAAAGATATCGGATGTTGTGATTGTTGTCACAACATTATAAAGACTGAATCTCAAATCCAACTTCTTCAAATTCCTAAGTTTTGCAATATCCCATAGTCTCATCTCGTTTGTACTAGGACGATTCATTTTAAGAGACTCAAGTGAGGGACAACCAGCAATAAAGTCCTAAACTGTACCGCTTAGGAAATTGACATGAATTAATTCTAAGCTCAGTAGATTTGGGAAGCCATGAAAATATTCCAAAGTAGCCATAGCACAAAGATGAAGTACCATATGTTTCAATTCGATACAAGAGTAAAGTTGGGTTGGGATCGTAACTGGGTCACCATACCAGTTTGTAATAATCAACTTCTCAGTTCCATTCTCAGCCAAAAACAAGAGCCACTCACGAATCTCTTCATAATGAAAGTTGTCTCTTCCAAGCATTGATCTTGGCTCTACAAAGAAGACAAACTTTCTTATTGGACCTATAAGCCGTTTTAAGAATCTAGTAACAAGCCTCCCATCAAACTCATATGTTAAATAATAAAAGAAATCCTCATCAATTATGACATCGATGAGCAATGTCCACTTAGACCTCCAGTTTCGCGCTAAACTAGAGGTTCTCACCGCTTCTAACAAAGGCAATCGATTCAAAATATTAGTGATCACTATATCTGGCATGTTGCTAATACGATTGATCAACATGGTATTATTGGAAGTTGGATTTGTCTTTTTGAGTTATTGAAATGAGGATTTACGTTAGGTTTTTGATATTCAGTAGATCGTTTCTGGATAAGGGTTGAATTTGAAACACTATATAAACAAAGTGTTGATGTACACTTGTATAGTGATATTAAAATGTCAATAATATCAGATCAAAAAAACATATAAAAACTTGAATAAGCACTAGTAAATAACACTTAGATTTTTTTTTATCTATTAATATTGTCTTAATATCACAATAAATTATATCCTGAAAAGATAGATGCATTACACACCGACTCAAAATATCAATTTATGTAAAAGGTTTACATTTAATTTTAATACATTTTTTTTGAACTATAATGATCACATTTGATACCATTGATTTTTTTTTTTTTTAATTTCACATTTTTTAATATATGATATTTCCTTAATATCAGAGTTAGTTGTCTTAATATATGATATTGTCTTAATATCTGAGTTCTG